>CAMZMU010000112.1:31552773-32210143 GCA_947311845.1 Poa pratensis
ACAACTCACAAGATTGTGAGTCCTTGCGGTAGAAGATAGACAGGTACACAAAGCCATTGATGACGGCCACAAGCTTCACCTTGACGTCACGACCGTCTTCCTCCTCTATGGAGCACCCGGTGAAGTCCTCAACAATCGGGTGCAAAGGGAACTCCTTGTACAACATCCACCTCTCCACGACATAGTCGGCTGTGATCAGGACATGAGAAACAAGCGTGTTATCCTTTATATCCACGATGCAGAGCTTCTCATCCTTTGTCTCGCCAAGCTTATATGTGGGTTCATCGCATTGCGTCATCAAAGGCGCCGGCACACCGATTAGAGAGAACTGAAAGGTGGTGGTGTCCAACAGCCCAATTTGGTGATCCGTCCAGTTTGGCCACCAGATGAGCCGACGCATGGCCGTGCCGGTCCTGGCAGCCCCGACACGCGGCGGCATCGTATTCTTCGGCAAAATTCGCCACTCCAGGGTGTCAGATGAAAACACCGCCACTCCATGGTCCCCGTCGCGCTCCGGCGGCCAGCGCTCGCGAATGACGCAGACCACACGGGACGGCCCCTGGCCATCTTCGTTGGGGATGGCGTAGAGCTGGATGTCATAGAAAAAGATGTGCAGATCTAGAGCCTGCGTCAACGGGTTGTAGGCGGCTCGCCGACTAGTGCTCGGGAGGGTGCCCTTGTCGAGGATGAGGTAGCCATCGGCGCTGGGATTGTGGGATTGGATCTCCCACCCGGTGAGCTGGCGTGGGAGGAGGATGCCGAAGAAATCGGCGGCGACGAGGTCCGGGTCGCAGCGGCGCCAGGGGAAGGAGGACGGGGCCACCTCGAAGTTGGGCTCGAGGAAGAGCGCGAGGAGGGGCGCGCGTGGAGGGCGCGGAAGCTGCGGCGGAAGGCGGGGGAGGAGCGGACGGCGCGGCGGAAGGCGCGACACGCAAAGGCGGCGCAGACGAGGCTCGGGAGGGCTGGGAGGCGGAGGAAGACCTCGCGAAGGAGGTCGTCGGTGAGACCGGTTTATGGCGGTGGGAGTGGGCGGCGGCGACGGTGGCGGAAGCTGGGAAGCCATGGCCGCTGACTTGCTCTTTTGTTTGGAGAGTGGTCCATGTCCTACGTGGCGGCTGTCCGGGCGCGTCCGGCAGCCCCCAAACCCTCCCCCATATGGGGTGAGTTTGGGGGCTGCCGGACAGCCCGGACGTTTGGAGAGTCTTTGCCCACCCCGGCTGGGCAGCTATTTTAGCTCATTTTCCGTCCGGAACCCGTCCGGGCTGTCCGTCCGGACGTTTGGGGAGGATTTGGCCAGCCCGCTTGGAGATGCTCTAAGCCATGAGGTTCAGTATTCGAGGATCTTCTCTGGTGGACGAAGTTCACCACTGTGAAGTCTCTCATACTTTTCTTTATTTCAAGCAACACTGAACTAAACCTGCCCCGGTTTGGAGTTGACAAACTTGTAATAACCTCCAGGCAGTCTGACGCAATCTGAACCTTAGTGAGCTGCAAGTTCTTCGCGAGGGCAAGAGCTTCACGGCAGGCGAGCGCCTCCAAAGTAGCAGGATCTGTGATACCCTGCACTACCACTGCCGAGGCCCCCAGAAAGTGGCTGTCTTCACCTCGGCATACTGATGCAACTGCACCCCCGTTCTGCTGCTTGTGAACAGCGGCATCAACATTGATTTTCACCATGCCCGACGGTGGTGCGATCCAGCGTCTAACAGTGGCTGTCTGTCTGGTCCGAACTTTCAGCAAGTTCGTCTTCTTCCCCCTATCTGAAATTTCAAGGTCCCTGATAAACCTTTCTATGAAATAGAAAGTGGAGAGAGGGCTTTGGAAGATCCCTTCGTGGATGGCTTTGCGTCTTGCATGCCAAATTGCCCACATCGTTACAAGACAGCAGGTTAGCTCCTCGTGAGAGAGAGATGAGATCATTGCAAAAACCCACTGCTTGGCATCTGGCTCTGTTGTGCGATCCATATGTTCCGTGATTGTCTCTGGGATGAGAGCCCACACACTCCTCGCCATTCTACACTCTAGTAGAGAATGTCTCCAGGAGTCATCTTCGCCACACAGCCCACATGAGCTATCTGTCGCCATGTTTCTGTGAAATCTCACATCACCTGTTGGGATCGAGGTCCTTGCTAACCTCCATAGAAAAACTCGGATTTTTAGGCACCTGAACTTTCCAAAGCTTCGTCCAGTTCTTTGCTTCCTGTACCTGATCCGAGGAGGACGCTCTTTCCTCTAACCACGCCTCACGGCGTCTCTTGGTGTTTATAATCATCCTGTAAGCTGATCTTACAGAGAAAATACCGTACGCTCAAAATTCCAAGCCCAAAAATCATCATGTCTGCGAGTACTTATTCGGATTGTTTTGATAACTTCTACATCCATCGGTAGGAAATACTTCTCCAGTTTCTGCCCATTCCAGCATGCCGATGTAGAATCAATGAAATCAGAAACACAGATTGGAGGATCCGCCTTGGGACAAGCAGTGGGACGCATAGAATGATCTCTAGGCAGCCAATTCATATCCCATGCATGCGTTGTCTCGCCTGTTCCAATTCTTGGGATAAGCCCCTGTCTAAGGGTATCACGTCCTTCTATGATAGCTCTCCATACTTTTGACGGATGGGAGCCTACCACCGCCTTGTTGTTGAGAAGAAGCCGCGCGCTGAATTGCTGGGTGACAAGCTGGGCCCAGCACTTGTTCAAGTGGAGACGACTTCAAGCCCAGGAAGGCAACGACCGGGACCTGTCCGTCGGAGAAACAGTAGCTAGAAAACTTCCAGATCCAAAATAAATAAATAAATAAATAAATAAGAAAACTTACAAGAATTTTTCTCCCCGAAAAGCAAACAAAAGCATGAGTAGGTATTCTCCCTCCTGTAAATAAAAGCACTGTTCCTCAAATGCTAAAATATGGTTCCAAGATTAAAAAAAATTATACATAAGTAATTCGAAGTGACGTGAAACAAGATGTGATTCCACCTATCACTACGTCAAACATGCATATAGAGTAATTCTCTTTTTACAACCGGAATGTTGTGCCTAACCGTGTCGACAATTCAAACCAGCAGTGGGTAGGAGAAGATGAAGGCAGGATTACTCGTTGGTGTTGATCTTGAGATCAAGACAGAGTTCATTGACTCATGCACCTAGTTCCTCTGCATCGTTGATAAAGTATCCATGGGTGGTTGCAATCTGGTCTGTTTGTGATGGTGTCTTATGAAATGGGAAAAATGTGCCCTTTTGATAATTTATTTTCAGTCCACCAAATGAAGCTATGAGAGGACATCAACGATAAATTTTGCTCACGAAGCTTGCTCATTTGATATAAGTAGTATTAAAATTTATGTTATATGCAGCGTGTTTGTCCGAGAAGACAAAGCAGAATACCAACTTTTACTAAAGTTTTCATGGAGTTTTATCGAGGTCAATAGGTTGGTTTACAACAGTAGATTTTGTATTTTCAAAAAACAATGCTTATCCTAGCCAGCCTTCAAGCAATGGTGCTTCCAGCCGAAACCAAGTGGATTATTTTCATGTAAATCGAACATAGGTTACACCATGAAGGATAAAGTCGGCCCATAGACATGCCTCCTAAACATTTGGAGTGGCTGGAGAGGGCGGTTCTCCTGATATATATCCTTCAACAACAAATATAGTTGGGCTTTGTTCAGGCTTTGAACATGGCCTAGTGCAGAACAAATCGATTTAAGACATAGCGACAAATTTTGTCATCTCACACTTTTTAGATTTATGGTATGAGGGGGCACATGCCCCCCCCCCCCCCCCCCTCCCCGCTTATTAAGACTAGTTAGTAGGAGATTGATACCGGATGAGTTTTCATTTGTATGTGTCCATATGTATGTTGCAACAACAGACAACATAAAGGCAAATATTGCAATGGTCCTGCTTTGCGCCTAACCAATATGTTGCGTAAGTATTGAAAGCGGCGTCGAGATAACAACCATGGAAATTATCATAACTAGTGTGGTGGAGAACCCCTCCGATTTTCATTGATCCATTCTTTCGACGAAATCGTTCCTATAAATCCCCCATCCCCTGCCCCTCCAATTCCCCCCCTCTCTCCATTCTCGCACCCCTTCTTCGATCTCTCCTTAGCACCAACACCTTCTCCAATCATCCAATCCCCTCCTCCTTTAGCCACTACAACCATGTCCACAGGAGGTTCCAACATATCGCCTCTTGGAAGAAGGTCGTAGGCATTACGGGAGCGTGCATTGCCTTTGGTTTTGGAGTTAATGTGAGCGCCTTCCTAATATGCAAGACCAAGAAATTCAAATTTTCGGATCTCATTTCCTGTCAGAAATTTGTCATTTTTGCCCAGGGCGCATATGATGACATTTCGGTGCAAAATTTAACACGACGGTGCGCACCATGCTCAGGTACGTGCATGATTTTTTCGGATTTTTTTGATAAGTTTTCAATTTTTGAATTTTTTTTGAAAATACCGGGAGCATCAAAACGCCATTCTCGGCTATAATACATTGAAACATATGAGACTCACATCCTAAGTCAGGTTAAGAAAACTTCTAATTGCCGTAAATAGCAATGAGTCTATTGAATACTATAGTGAAGTACTCATATCGTTTGAAACTAAGATCAACACCATGAACTATAATATTTGAAATTATGAGCATCATATTTTTTGTCAGACCAAACATATCACAGATTAGAGAAACTATTGTTGTACAACACTTGAGATGAAACTGTTGTAAATAAGCAGGCATTACATGTCGGCAAACAATAGGCTGGCATCCATCAGTCAATTGAAACAAAATGTTCTAATCACACATCACAAGCTTTCCATCTAGTGCTGCTCCGTGCCTGATTCATAACCAATACGGATTTATTCTGTGCACCGACAAATTGCATAGCTGCACTACGTGAGCAGTTCCTGAATTTTTTTTGCAGCTAATTCCTTCCGCTGTATATAGATCCATTGTAGCATGGAGTTAGCATTACATTATATCCATACAGCGTACAAATCTAGACAGATTTAGTAGAAGCATCGGCTTTGTAGATGCCGAAACACCTGTAACTCTTATATATCGGAGTATTGGATAAACAAAATTGAAAACCAACTTCAGTGGAGATGGGATGAACAATAGTTAACATTTAGCAGTAGTAATCCAGGAAACAAACATCTACTCCTGCAAGTAAGAAGAATCCATACTGTATCTGTTTATCCCTTTATCATGAGAAAACTGAACCAAAAACTAATAACACTGCTTCAACATGAGCAAAGCTGCAAACGTAGAATGCGCTCACCTGTCCATACTCCACCAATCCAAGCAAATAATATCCAGAAATAGTTAAGCGTGGCCAAACCATATTGTATAATTAATAAAGTAATAGGATATCTGAGAATCAGGAGAGGAACGGGAGCTCCTTTCTATCACTCGTAACTCGTAAGCGGCAGTTTCAACCTGCGCCGCCTACGCTCTTCCATACGGGCCGGCCCAGCGCGCGAAAACGTTTCACTTCACTGTTACTCCGTAGGCTCCACTCAAAACAAAACAAAAATGGTACTCCGTAGGCTTACGCTGGACGGATGCGCGCTCGCTCCCTGCCTCAGAAAAAATAAGAATATACTCGCTCGCTCCCAGCCTCCCACGATCGCTCAATCAGCGGCGGTCACTTTCTATTTTCTTGTACAGTAATGCACAACACAGTACACGCACGATAAGTAGACAAAAGTATGAAAATAATTCTCTCAAAAGGAAAGAAAACGGAAATACATGTACAATGAAACCGAAAGTACAAATAATATTAAACCCAAAGTACAAAAATATTGAGTACGAAGTACAAAATTTCTCTCGATGTACAAAGTAAAAAAAATCAAACCATTTTCAAAATTTTAAAACATTTTAAAATTTAGACCATTTTAAAAATTGGAATATTTTCAAATTTGGAACCATTTTTCAAAAATTGGAACCATTTTCAATTTTGAACCATTTAAAAAATGGAAGCATTTTCAAATTTGGAACTATTTTCAAGTTTAAACAATTATCAGATTTGGAATCATTTTCAAAATTGGAACCATTTTCAAATTCTGAATCATTTCCAAATTTTGAACCATTTTCAAATTTAGAACCATTTCAATTTTGGAACCATTTAAAAAAAGAATGAAAAATAATTAGAAAAAGAAAACGAAAATAAAATAGAAAAGAAAAAAGAAAAACAAAAAAGAAAAAAAGAAAAACGAAAATGATTCTAAATTTTTGAAAAATTGTTTCAAAATAGAAAATGGTTTCAAAATTTTGAAAATGGTTCCAAAACTGAAAATGGTTACAAAATTGAAAATGGTTCTAAATTTGAAAATAATACGTTCATCCCATCAAAACAAAACCTTAAACACTCACATCAGCTTGTGGAAAGTCTAGTATTTCATCAGATTTGAACTCATAGAACAACAGAGGTATCTTTGTTTCCAAACAACAATTGTATAACATTGCACTGAACTCCTTGCAAAAAAAAGACAGTCTCATATCCACATGTCACTTCGCTATCGAACACATATTTCATCTGATTTGAACTCATATTTAGTGACCCCACACATTGCTTCTTACATAGGCTTCTAGTCGGTCCCAAAACCATTGTTTCCACGTAGGCTTCTAGTCGGTCCCAAACTATTGTTTCACTGTTATATGAAGTAGTAGATCACACTGTAGAAGACAATAAATATCAAATTTAGAGTTTTGAGTAGAAATAAGATATCAAATTTGACCTTGAATATGAGACTAGGATACCTTCCCGAAGTGTACAGTATCCTTCCAAGAAAGGGGCATCAAATGGATCGGCAATTGACAGATCATGGACAAGCTTCTTATAATTTATGATCATGGACAAGCTTCTTATAATTTATCCGCGTACTCCAACTAAACCCTTTGAATTCAAATCGAGCACCACGAGAAGCTTTGTCTTGTAACTGTAGTTCAATTTTTTGATAGTCCCACCACCAAGCTTTGTGGGCGTCAACGAGTCCAAATTCTATTCTCTCTAGCACTTTGGCATTCAAAACAAAGAACCTTACAAAGTCAACTTCTGTACCCTTGATTATCTATTCGACACCATCCTGTAATACACATTTTTTTAAGATTCAAAGACTCAAGTCATATGAACAACAACAATGAATACAAATCTTCCCAAACAGCTAGCTTGGGTCACCTCAAATGTTCCATTAAAACCATAAAATCTGGAAAATAACAAAGATCTACTTATGAACAGTTAGTGGAAAGAAGTAGACTGACAAATGCTCATGGAAGTAATCTACATGGATTCGATTTGCACTTGGTCTCGAGGTTTAGAACCAGCTAGGCTCAGTTAATCAGAATGACCTAAACTCACATTATTAGATTTTGATCCCTATCCAAAAAAAGATCAATTGGCATATATACCTTGTTGCGTAATGTAGAAAAAAAACACTTGCCTGCATGAAAACAATGTACTTCAGTGCAACTGTCATTGCACTCTATTTAGTATTTACTATGGTCTTCAAACATATACAGAAATAACAATTTTGTAGATATATATAATTCAGAATTGCAGTTCTTGGTTGAGTCATGGAGGCCGTTATCAAATTGAACAGCTCCATTGTTAACTCTAGCTCGTAGAGACATTTTATCAAACAAACTGAGTATGCAAGGACATGTCCACAAAGGATCGGGAAAAACTACATTGGGTCAATCTGCACTCAAACCTGAATCGAGAGACCATTTGGGATCGATTTTGACGCCAATACTAAACTTTAGCCCCTTTGAGAGATAGAAGTCAAACTAACTTTTGTTAGAGTACTTAATTTCAAGAGCGCCCGCAGAGAGCAAGATCACTGCAAGTGCCTTCATGGATGCACTTGCTGGAACAAAGACCTTCCCCTCTCATCCTCTCGTCCATGTCATGTCTTCGCATTAACCTGTTTAGACAACATGGTTGGAGTATTCAGAAGCTCCACAAATCAGAGGTCAATATAATGAATATCTAAACTTCCCTTACGTTCATTAAGATTGATGGTCATTTGTTGAACGCCGATCTTCTTATTGGGCGAGGCCAGATGGCGAAGACAAACCGAGAGTCCCCTCGCGCGGATAATCGGCAGAGGTGGTGTCGCGGAGGCCATCCCCATCGCGGAGGGCAGCGGTCCGCGGGTAGATCACGGATTGCGTGCGGCCGGCCGGCCGGCAGGCTGGTGCAGGGCGCCGTGCAGGGTGCAGGAGTCTAGGAGACTGCAGGGCCCCGCCTCGCTTGTGGCCGGCGTGCAGGGCGCCGCCGTTCCGTGCAGGATATGGAGGCGGGAAGGAAGGTGGGTTGGAACGGCGGCGGCGACGGTTGGGTGGATGGGCGGCCGTGCGGGAGCGGCAGCGGCTCGTCGGTGGGTTGGAACGGCAGCGGCGGTGGTTGGGTGGATGGACGGCAGCGGTGGCTGGCGGAAGGGCTCCCCTTTCCTCCTCCCCCCTCTCCCCCGCCGAACCCTCCACCAATTCTCCCTCCTCCACCCCTCCCGTCAGCCGCCTTCCTCCTCGGATTGATTCAACCCACTGCTCTTTTCTTTCTCGGATTGATTCCTTCAACCCTGTTCGTTCGTCGTCGCCGATTTGTTCGCTGCTCGAGCGGCGGAGGAGTCGTGGATGGATAGGTGGCAGTGGTTTTCTTTGTTGTTTTCCACCAGGAAAGTCAGGGTCTATGGCGGAGCGGCGCTGGCGGGCGGCGGAGGGTGCTCTGTTTCGGGAGGGGAAACAGGGAAGGGGGAATAGAGCGGTTTACTTTTTCGGAGTAGTGGGTTTTTTTCTTTTTTTTAAAGGTGCACAACATACAATATTGGGTAAATTTGAGACGTTGGATCGCATCTGATGAATGGTTCAGATCCTCCGGATCTGACAGACTCTGTCTTTTAATATTAGTGGAGATAAAAACCTTCAGCTGGATGCAGGTGGCTTTGGTTTATCATACACTCCATCTGGACCATGTGCATATGATTAGAGATATAAGCACACGGTTTTGCGCCCCTGCGGTTTTAGAAGCGTAGAATGTCAAAACCACTCGTAGATAAACAATGTTAGAAAATGCGTGAGACGTTCTGTCTTTTAGGACAGTATTAAAGTAATGTAGCTTCAGCCCAAAGATGTTTGGCTCCTCTGAGGCTCGCATAGTGGTCGGTAAGACGGTAACCACATGATGATGCTTCTGCTAATTAGATTTGTCTAAAGCTCATTGGACGTTATATACCTTCATCGAAGGTAAACCTGAGAATAGTTTTATCTAAACCGGGTGTGTTGGGTCAGTTTTGCGTTGTGGGTTTGTTTGGTTTGGGTGTAAATGGGTCGAGTGACGAGGGGTTTGGTTCAGTTCGGTTTCACCTACAGAAGAGTTGGTTTTGGTTAGGTACGGCCTGGAACACTTCAGGTTTCACACGAGTAAGAACCGGGTTCATACCCGGTTAAGGAGAGCAGTTGCCAATATTCTCCCCGACAGTCTGTCCAATCTCTGCCTCCGCTCGCACCGGGCTGGCCTGCCGCCGGAGCCCCACTGCCGTCGGCTGGCCTGCCGCCGGAGCGCCCTGCTTTGAGATTCATGCTGGGCTTGTGTACGGTGACAGATTGGGTCCACGCCCAGGGTCGTACAAGCCTGGGTCGCATGGGATTTTTTTTCCGGCCCTGACTGCCGGATGCCTTCTCCGCCTCCCAGATGCAGCGCGGCTGCGGGAGATCCGCTCGCCGATTTTAAGAACGCCGCCGCAGTGAGCACACTCATTGGCGACATAGTTGAGCAAGGCGGCGGCCTCGTCCCGGCGGATGTGAATGAAGGTCAGGATGCCTAGGTTTTCAATGTGTGTGTGTGTCTTAGTGATGGCAGGTTGTCATGTAAGAATGCTTGTCTGTTTGCTTTTACAGCAGTTGTATGGACCTTGTCCGGATCCTTTTGTTGGTCTTTGTTAATGCAATAGATCATCCACAGATTTCACTTACTTACCCTCTACACTTTTTTTGTTGGGAATATTGCATGCTCTTCCCAATTCTATCAATTTTGAGATTCTTTTAAACAGTTTCCTATTTTTATAATATTTTTTAGACTACTTTATCTTTTTTTTAACTCCGCCTATGTTGTGTCAACATAGCCGGTCCCAAGTCCGGATAAAGGAGGAGGGTTGTGATAGGCTTGGCAAGCCAACGGAAAAAACCCAGCCACTCTTATGGAGATGAAACCCAAAAGAACCTCGTTGGGTCGTAACCCTCTTAGCGACGCGCCATATCGGAACCCGGTGTGGTGTCAAATTGGCAAGGACCGGGCCGCCACCCCCTTGGTGGCGCCATATCTTGATCTAGATACGGTGATAAGTGAGCAAGGATCGGTCGTCGCATCCTTAGTGCGCGCTGCATCGACCCGGGTGTAGTGAAAAATGAGAAGGGTCTTCGCATTTGACTCGACAAGTGCGGAGGGTAAGGAAGTTAGCCGAGCCTAGGAGGATCCGCTTAGGTAGCTGGAACGTAGGATCCCTGACGGGTAAGTTACGGGAGTTAGTTGATACGGCGATAAGGAGGCGTGTTGATGTCCTATGCGTCGAAGAGACCAAATGGAAGGGACAGAAGGCGAAGGAGGTGGAGGATACCGGCTTTAAGCTGTGGTACATGGGGACAATATCAAACAAAAATGGGGTAGGCATCTTGATCAACAAGAGCCTCAAGGATGGAGTAGTGGAAGGTCAAGAGGCAAGGAGACTGGATTATCCTAGTCAAGCTGGTTGTTGGGGACTCAGTTCTCAATGTTATTAGCGTGTATGCCCCGCAAGTAGGTCACAACGAGAGCACCAAGAGAGAGTTCTGGGAAAGGTTCGAGGACTTGGTTAGGAGAGTACCTACTGGTGAGAAGCTCTTCATAGGAGGAGACCTCAATGGCCACGTGGGTATATCTAACACATGTTTTGAAGGGTGCATGGGGGCTTTGGCTATGGCATCAGGAACCAAGAAGGGGAGGATGTCTTAAGCTTCGCCCTAGCCTACGACATGGTCGTAGCTAACACCCTCTTTAGAAAGAGAGAATCCCACCTAGTGACTTTCAGTAGTGGCCAACACTCAAACCAGATTGATTTTGTCCTCTCTCGAAGAGAAGATAGACGCACTTGCCTTGATTGTAAGGCGATACCTGGAGAGAGTGTTGTCCCTCAACATAAGCTGGTGGTGGCTGACTTCTTTTCGGATTCGTGTCCAGCGGGATAAGCGCCCAAAAGTTGCTAGAACAAAGTGGTGGAAGTTAAAGGGAGAGGCAGCTCAAGCTTTTAAGGAGAGAGTTTTTAAGGAGGGCCCTTGGGAGGTAGGAGGCGATGCAAACAGTATGTGATGAGGATGGCGACTTGCACTTGGAAGATTGCTTCAGAGGAGTTTGGGGTGACCAGGGGAAGTAGAAGGGATGCTAAGAATACCTGGTGGTGGAACGTTGAGGTCCAGAAGGCTATTAAGGAGAAGAAGGACTATTTCAGACGCCTATACCTGGACAGGAGCAACCAACATGGAGATATACAAGGGGCAAAGAAGGCCGCAAAGCGAGCGGTGAGCGAGGTAAGGGGTCAGGCGTATGAGGACTTCTACCAGTTTATAAACACGAAGGAATGCGAAAAGGACATCTATAAATGGCCAAGACGAGAGAAAGGAAGACGAGGGATGTCAACCAAGTCAAATGCATAAAGGACGGAACAGATCAACTCCTTGTGAAGAAAGAAGAGATCAAGCGTAGATGGCGAGAGTACTTCGACGACCTGTTCAATGGAGAGAATGAGAGCTCTACCATTGAGCTAGACGATCCCTCTGATGATACCAGCCGACGCTTTGTGTGGCGTTTCCAGGAGGCTGAGGTTAGGGAGGCTTTGAAGAGGATGAAAGGAGGCAAGGCAATGGGCCCTGATGGTATCCTTATCGAGGCGTGGAGAGGCCTTGGAGACATAGCGATAGAATGGCTAACTAAACTTTTCAACCTCATTTTTCGGTCAAACAAGATGCCCGTAAAATGAGGCGGAGTACATTAGTGCCAATCTTCAAGAACAAGGGGGATGTTCAAAGTTGCACTAATTACCGTGGAATCAAGTTGATGAGCCATACAATGAAGCTATGAGAGAGAGTCATTGAGCACCGTTTAAGAAGATTGACAAGCGTGACCAAAAATCAATTTGGTTTTGCCTGGGAGGTCTACCATGGAAGCCATCTTCTTGGTACGACAACTTATGGAGAGATATAGGGAGAAGAAGAATGATCTTCATATGGTGTTCATTCACTTGGAGAAGGCGTATGATAAGATACCACGGAATGTCATGTGGTGGGCCTTGGAGAAACACAAAGTCCCAACAAAGTACATTACACTCATTAAGGATATGTATGATAATGTTGTGACAAGTGTTCAAACAAGTGATGGCGACACCGATGACTTTCCAATTAAAATTGGACTGCACCAGGGGTCAGCTTTAAGCCCTTATCTTTTTTACTTTGGTGATGGATGAGGTCACATGGGATATACAAGGAGATATCCCATGGTGTATGCTCTTCGCGGATGATGTGCTGCTAATTGACGACAGTCGGGCGGGGGTTAATAGAAAGTTAGAGTTGTGGAGGCGGACACTAGAATCGAAAGGTTTTAGGCTTAGTAGAACCAAAACTGAGTACATGAGGTGCAGTCTCAGTACTACTAGGCACGAGGAGGAAGAGGTTAGACTTGATGGGCGGGTGGTACCTGAGAAAGACACCTTCCGATATTTGGGGTCTATGCTCCAGAAGGATGGTGATATCAATGAAGATGTGAGTCATCGAATCAAATCTGGTTGGATGAAGTGGCGTCAAGCTTCTGGCGTCCTCTGTGACAGGAGAGTGCCACAAAAGCTAAAAGGCAAGTTCTATAGGACGGCGATTCGACCTGCGATGTTGTATGGCGCAGAATGTTGGCCGACCAAGAGACGACATATCCAACAGTTAGGTGTAGCGGAGATACGCATGTTGAGATGGATATGTGGCCATACAAGAAAGGACCGGGTCAGGATTGATGATATATGTGAGAGAGTTGGGGTAGCACCGATTGAAGAGAAGCTTGTCCAACACCGTCTAAGATGGTTTGGTCATATAGAACGTAGGCCTCCGGAAGCGCCATTACATACCAGACGGATAAACGGGATGAGAATGTTAAGAGGGGTCATGGTAGGCCAAACTTGACATGGGAGGAGTTTGTTAAGAGAGATCTGAAGAATTGGAATATCACCAAAGAACTAGCCATGGATAGGGCGGCGTGGAAGGTTAGCTATCCATGTGCCTGAACCATGACTTGGTTTCAAGATCTTATGGGTTTCAACTCTAGCCTACCCCAACTTGTTGGGAATAAAAGGCTTTGTTGTTGTCGTTGTTGTTGTTTATCTTTCATTTTTTATTTTACTTTTAGATTTTTTAATCTGAATAATTTTGATTCTTAGTTTCCTATTTTTTGGTTTTCTAATTTGTTTTCTACGAATGGCTGACTTTTCATTATGTCATCTGCTTATGTGGCTAAAAGCACCTTTTGCATTCACGTTTTGATATTTGCAAAAACGTTTCTAAGGCATCTCTGTGCCAATATACCTTGAAGTGGTTAATATATTGTCCAGATCTGATCCTTCTATTATCTTTTTAATACAAAGTTTATCCATAGACTTAACTTACTTAGCCTCTGCATCAGCCATTTTTTGTTGGGAATATTGCATGCTCCGCCCAATTCTATTACCTATTTTGAGTTTTTTAAAGCATTTTCCAGTTTTCCGTATTTATTGGACTATGTACTTTGTCTTATATTTTAATTTTAAGGGATTGCATTTTTCAGTCCAAACAATCTGATTGTTAAATTTCCCTATTTTATGGATTTTTTATTATTATTCTTTGCTGACTAGTCACATTGCGAGAAAAAAACATTAGAGCGCTGGTTTAAGGGCAATGTGTCCCGGTTCCAACATTTACTTATTTTCATTTAAAAACATTTATTTATTTTTATTTCCTTTGGAAAAGAAGAAAATAGTCGTGCCAAATTCAAGTGGGCCGAATCTCGTGTACATTTCCAAGCTAAAGGCCCCAATCCATTTGCAAGGAAGAGTCTGATCCAACTGCGACCGGCCAAACCGGGCTGAACATACTACTAGCAGACATTATGCCACAGCATTGCACATAACAAGGTGACACTCAAAACCAATAGGGGACATAAGGACATTTTAATTTATATTTTTTAAGAATAATACTATGTAAGGTGCATAAAATGTTATGTGCTTTTGGTACTAGCTTGCATTCAATTTATGTGCACAGGGGTTTCGTGTTTTTAAAAATATATCCAGTATGTACACTCCCTATAGTTGCAGCATGTCTAACTTCTATAGGTTTCTTTGCTACATTTGCTGTATTTTATATCCACACTATATCTTATTCTTAGCCTTTCTTGCATAACTGTATTTCGTTTTGCTTCTAGGATGAAAACAACGAGAGACGCCAGTTTTGACATCTCTTCCCAAAAAAAATGTTTGCTTCTAAATTCTAACAATGTGTTGGCAAACTTAGCATCACAAGCAGATGGCGCAATAATATAAAATCTAATAACCATACATGCAAATAGATAGCTGCATTAGAGATTATAGTTGATTTGCTGAGTTATGCCTTATGTGTCACTGTTGACACACCTAATATTTAGCAATGACCAATCATAGAGATGTGTAGAACAATTTTTAAGGTTTAGAAGTAGCACCAGATTTTGTGAAATTATATACATATATCGGATTCTGTAGATATTATAGGAGCTGGCACACACGCGTGGCGTGGATCACGTGTATACATGCTGCATGAGAAAGCTTGTACGGGTCTACCTACTGCATCTCATACTATGCAATGGCAGAGCTTGTGTTAATGATCTTGACTAGAGTGGCTAGTTTTGAGTTGGAGTAAAACGCATGTGCGGTCACGAAGTTGCCACGAGCGAGCGCATTGGTCACCAACTGGAAAAATGCCAAATCTTGGTCACTTAGTTGCGTGGTAAAGCCACGTTAGTCATTTCGTCAACACAGACGTTAAGTTGCTGACGTGGCAGTCTGACTTTTATAAATACACCCTTATAAATTTATTTCTTTTAATTGCTAGGTCCTTTTTCATTTTTTTGGGGCAGGCATATTCGCAAACAGGTGATGGACACTTTCGACGGCTACCACTGCTTCAGCTCCGTGGCGGCCGTCCTCGCCCTGCCTTTCTCCGCGGCCGTGCTCGCGTCCCAGGCCACGGCGCCGTCGTCGCCGGCGCTGCATGGCGTGTCGTCGCGGCTCCGGGAGATGTTCAACGCCGCGGGGTTCCCGCCGTCGTCCTTCTTCGCGCTACTCAACGGCAAGCTCTCGCAGACCATCTTCACGTTCGCCGCCACGTTGCCCTTCGCGCTCACCTTCGTGCTGCATGACCAGGCCTGCGTCGTCGGCGTGCTCACCTCGGAGGTGCAGGCGCTGGGCACATGGACGCGTGTGTCGGGTAAGCCTGTGCGCGTGGGCGGCGTCCAGGACCGCGCGCGCTGCCTCGTGAACGCCTCCGCGGCCGCGTCGCGCGAGGAGACCACCGCATCGCGCGAGGAGACCACCACCGTTGGTAGACGTGCTGCTCGTCGAGTGGCGGCGAGCGTGGTGCGAGCTGGCGCTATGCAACTAAGACACAGACAGGGAGGCAAAACAAATGAAAAAGGACCTAGCAATTAAAAGAAATAAATTTGTAAGGGTGTATTTATAAAAGTCAGACTGCCACATCAGCGACTTACGTCTGTCTTGACGGAATGACTAACGTGGCTCTACCACGCAACTAAGTGACCACGATTTGGCGTTTTTCCAGTTGGTGACCAATGCGCTCGCTCGTGGCAACTTCGTGACCGCACAGGCGTTTTACTCTTTGAGTTGCCACTAACTAAAATATCGTATTAACTTTTGGAAAATTGACCCTAAGTACTAGATGGCTCTCCACGCCAAATTAACACACAACATTTGGAATAATTAGCCATGCCTAGATGACGTTCAAGGGCATGTTTGGTTAATTAGCTGCACCAATTTTGTCTTCTTTACATGTGTGGTCCGTCAGAGCCTGATTGAAGAAAAACGTGCTCCGGTCCATGGCTAATATCCTTTTGTTTATGGATGCATATGCTCCGTCTACTATGATTTAACTTTATCATCAATCTGAGGGGGAGAATGGGTGGAGCTCTTTCAAACCCCGCGTCGCCCACCTCGGGCGGCTCGGGGGAAAACTAGAAACCGCCGCCGCCGGGGGCTCCCCGCCCCTCGCCCCGCATCGCCGTCGCCGGAGGGGCGCCGGCAAAGCCGGGCGCGCCCGAGGAAGGTGGCGGCGGGCGATGTCCTCCTGATTTGAAGCTCTCTCGCGATGGCGGCGCTCGAGGGTGACGGCGGCGAGGCTGAGCGAGGCGGCGCGGCTGAGGCCTGTGGGCGCGGGCTGGAGGCGTTGTGGTGCGGCGCGGTCGCGCCGGCGCCGTCAGGGGAAAGGTCGCTGGCCGGCGACGCGGAAGATGCCCGGCCCCATCTGGACCTTGGGCGGGCTAGGCGGGCCGAGGCTCTGGCGATTGGGTCCGATGCAACAGGTGGTTCGCGAGCTGCAGGGCGGAGGCGGCAGAGGTTCCGGCGCGGTGGCGTCGGGCAGGAAGCAGAGGCGACGACGTCGAGCAGGAGGCTGAGGCGGAGGAGCTGGCGCTGGGCCTGGTCTGGGGCGCAGTGTTGGGCCATGCGGCGGACGTGCTCGGCGTCGACCAGGGGCGGGGACGGTGGCGTTCGCGCGGAGGCAGGAGGCCGATGAGGCGGGGCGGCCACGGAGGCAAGCCGGGGCGGCGGCCCCGGAACTGCGGCTGCTTCGGCGGTGAGGGCATGCCAGCTGCCGTGGAGGGAGGTGTCGCGGCGGCAGCAGCATGCGGTGGAGCTCGGCGGTTGACGACACAACCAGGACGCCATCCTGCGGCTCCCGAAGCTTTGCGGTCGGGTCGAACTCCGGGCGAAAGCTCGCACGGACTTCGGTCGGTGCCGACGACGGCAGCGCCCTCGGGTGTCGTTCTCCTTCTTGATCGCGTCGTTGTGGAGCTTTTCGACCTCGACTAACGCGTGTGGTTCCAAGAGCTCCGGGTGAAATCTAGCTCTTCGGGAGCGGGCGGCGGTGACGATCTCGTCACTACCTTGTTGTAGGCGCCGCTTTGGAGCTCTTGGCCAGCGCGGTGCGACGGTTTCGCGGCGGATGTGCAAAATGGGCGTGTGGTCGAGGGTGGTGGACGTCGGGGCGGCGGCTCCGAATGGTGGTGGACGTCGAGGCGGCGGCCTCGGTCTCCCACGCTATGACGGTTCTATGAGGCAGAGCCGCTGTCTAGCGAGGGTCTGGGTGGCGACCTGGATGGAGACTGCGCGGGCAGAGGGTTCGTCGACCTGACTGGATCATCTTCGGGCAATGCGAAGGTCGATCTGGTTGCTACTCCGGGGCGGCGGCCCCGGAACAGGTGGTTTTGGTGGCAACCTGGATGAAGACTGCGTGGGCAGAGGTTCGTCGACCATGACTGGATCACTTTCGGGCAATGCGAAGGTCGATCTGGTTGTTTCGCCGGGGCGGCGGCCCCAGAGCAGGTGGTGTGTGTTTGTGGCGTTTGTCGACTTGAGTCGTGTGGGCGGCGGGTCGCTTCATTTGTGTCATTCTTTTGTACAGATTGTATGATTTTTGGACCCAGTTTCCCTTATAAACTGGGTCAACTCTTTCTATCTATTCGGTCGGTGGATACGACCACTTTGTCCTCAAAATCATCAATCTGAACAACAATACACCGGGCATGTCTCATAACAATTTATTATTCAATACGATTTTTATGGAACATAACACACTTTTGTTAATCAAATAGATGGTCAAAGTCGAATCTGAAAATATGTATCTGCCATTACATATTTTTCTAAAAGAAGGTTGAAACTCCTGACCTATGCATCAAAATGATGCACACAACTTTTTATTGTATTATTTAATAAAATCTGACAAAACAAAAACATCAATCAACCTTCCTCGTGACCTCTGTCGCAACACCTACAAAATATAATGGGGGTGATCCGGATCACGACCAAGTGACCTAACCTCACACCAACGCGGGTACAGGTACCTCCAGTTGTCGTGCCATTCATCGTGCGCCACACGGGTACGGGTACTTCCACTACATCGCTCTCCTCTACTATGCATATGGAGATGATGAACTATGATACCCGCCATGGCTGAGATCTGCCACACTTGCGCTCTGGATGGTCTTCTTGTTATACCATATCAATGGCTTGATGTCCGAGTAATTTTCTACACCTCACTTGAGGGCTTTTCCGTTGTGCTCTGCCTCTCACTGCTAGGAAATGTCCAAATGTTGGCGACAATTGTCAAGAGATTGATGCCGCTAAGAGTTGTTGATCAGCAGGGGATTGAAGTCGTTAGCCTGTCTACTAAAGAGCGATTGAGCCAGCTCCGGCGACAACATGTTCGCTACACCTTCAAACTGCAATGAGAAATACAACCAGGCTGTCAAAAATCCTAGAACTGTATGGCTTAACACAGAAAACGATACCTCCTGTTAGGAAACTCAAGGAGCAAGTCAGCAAATGGTGGTCACATACCTTTTCGTGCCTATACTTTTCACGTATGGCATTGAGGGGGCATCCATTGGTGTTGCCCTGCAGTTCCCGTAGGGCAAACACGCATATTTGAATATCAGAGCTTTTGTATGAGGTGTAATGCTCGAGAGTATAGTTCTGTGAAAGAAATAACATATATTAGAGGAGAAAAACTTCTTTCCACATGATGTGCAAAGGTCTGTATTCAGAGTTTTCGTACGAACCCATGGAAGGTCTGATTGATCGAGTGTCCATCTTGCGAGAAAGACTGCAGAGGCTGCCACCACTGAAGGGAGAAATCTCAGAAAATTGTAATCAGTCAATGTTAACTCCGCGAGATAATTGGCCAGATAACCCAAAGTTACAGACGGAGCCTGGAAATGTAGATTGAGAACTTCGTGATCAGCATCATATATATAAACTGAAGGAAAACTGTGCTAATATGGTTGGGTGTCAATCTTACTTTGTGAGAAGACTGTGCTGCTCTAAGGAATCTCCTGATAAAATTTCAAATTACAGGAAAGGCTTGTTAGTGATGGAACAGGAACTTCACATTGGAAAAGAAATATGATGTGTCTAGTCATCCTGAGTAAGTAACCTGAGAAAGGTTTTTGTTGTAGGAACAGAAAGATGAAATCCCAGATCATGAAGCACTTGGCACTCATTTTCAGTACCTATTAAATCAGGATGATATCAGTTGTGGGAGATCAACAATGACACTTTGCAAATGTGTAATTGGCAACCCTTCAGATTTCACATGAAAAACGTACCTCGGCTTTTGTATATGTATTATCAGTTATGAAACAAAATTCTTCAACACGAGGTGCACAGATCTCTTCATATTTCCTGCAAAAAGTAAACAGTTAAAAAAATCTAATGAAATCCTTTCTGCGATACATATTTCCTATCAATTTCAAAGCTTTTGAATATTTGACATTAACATCAAACTGATCCAAACTTACGATGCAATGAGCATGCTAGTTATCCCAACAAGTTGAAGTTTCTGTCTCTCAATATATTTCCGGGAAAGAAATTGATCAATAAGATATACAGTGAGGTATAGCGTGTCTGGCACAAGCTTATATTCTTCGGAAACCTGCAAAGATAGAATTTCATAAGCGGAGAAGTCGTGAACAATAAAGATTCAACTGGAACAAGGATCTTGATTTGTGACAAAAGAAAACACAGATATCCCATACACATGTATCAGAAATGTATAAAGTATGTTTCAGGTGCTGAAGAGTGAAGACCACTGTCATCGTATCTCCAGGTCTTTAAGAGTTATGTATTTCTATCAGCACGAGTTTGATCGTGTTGGGTTACTTGACACTCAGCATGTTATTTGGTGCAAGAAGAATGGATGGGTGGATCATCACTACTGATTCAAACTTCTCATGTAAAATTCTCTATCACTGACTTCAAATAGTCAGGATATTTGGAAGGGAAACAAACAAAACTACACGGACAGGAATGGGAAGAATGTTCATGTCCAGATGCTGTATGTAACCATCGGTGAATCCATCTGGGACTGGTCACCCTGAACTCTAATCCTCTGTGAAATGAATGGGCAAACTTTCTACCATCCATAATTATGAGCCTCTACAAGTAATTGTATACTTCATATTTGCAACTTATACACATCAACTTGTATGTGAAGTTGTCCAGTGAAATGGCAATGATGAATGCTAAGTCTAAAGATAGTTGAACTATTTATGTATACAAACCTCAACAAGCCAATCAATCAGAATCCCTCGCATCCCCTTTGTAATGTCCTTTTGCAAAGTCTCCAAGTAATTTGATATAGGTCTTCTTATAAGCTGGGAATAACATGAGCGTATAAGATGGAAGCTGAAATGCTATTACAAAACAAATGCTAACAGCATAGCACAGAGATGGAACACAAACATCCAAAATATAAACTAGCTTTATAAGACATGTAAAATGTGAGGGACCCGTAATTCTGTCCAAACAGTAGAAGTTCTCCCTTTTAGGGATGAATATTAACATACCTCTGAGGCCATTAAGTTCGCGTATATCTCTGCAACGTAGGAGGCACACATTTGTGGATTGCCATTATCTTTGTCAATATCTATAATGTTTAAACCAGCATAGTTCCCTGCAACAAAAATAAAGATTATTTAGCTGCTGCCCCACTAAAAAGAACACATAAAGAATGTCTACAAGTTTCTCGGAAATGAGCAGTGGACGCAAACAATTAGTACAATATACCCAGAATAAGACCAAAGCCAGCCAGCAGCAAAACGTAACATTACAAGCGACGAGAAGCTCTGAACAGTTTTCTAGACTTTTAAACAATGTTTAGGTCAGATGATAATGGTAGAGAAAAAAACATGAACTTAACTAACCATTCTTTGAGTCCGCAGTTTCAGATTTATCCCTAGTGTTTCTTCCCTGAAAGAATGCCTCGTGAACTCCACTCAGCCTGTTCCATTCAATATTATGTAATGACAATGACCCCTTGTTTTCAAGCAAAGCAGTGGGCTCCTCCTTTGGTGCACAAAGCTCTTCCTTCTGAGCTTCCTCAGAATCATTCACAAATGAAGCTTCACTAACAGCAGGAAGGGATGGCTTAGGAACCTTCTTTGCACACTGCTTATTTTTGCTCGGAATTGGTGATGCCTTTTGGGTAAACTTTGACTGAAACAAAGGAGATACCTTATCATTTAGTTCACATTGTTTGGGAGAAAGTAATGATAAAAAAAACATACAAGGATATAATACGTAATACATGTTGGTACCTGCAGCTTAGTCACAGCAGTGCAATTTTTATATGAGTTTGCACAGCTTATGTTTGTCACATCCCTGAGCACTGCTCGCCTTTTAGGCTGTGGAGCTGACGTTACAGCACTTGCACAGGCATTCTCATCCAAAGCTCCCCTTTTCACATTTGATTTTGTCGCCGGTTTTCTCAAAGGTACTGGTGCGGGGTGAGCCACTCCAAACCTTCCTCGGTTATTAGCAGCTTGTGCTCGTGTGATGCGGCCACTGGGTGCTTGGCAAGCAATAAGGACTGGATTATCCTTTCTTGCAGCCATGTCAGCCTGAATGAATTAGAGTGAAAACGACATTATGGATTCATGCAGAGAGCCAACAAGATAGCAACAAGTAGCATTGCAGAACTGAAAATCTCTGAATCATGTTGACAGGGCGTACTCCAAATGAGTGAGAGAAATGCGGAAAGGGTACAGCCGTCATCTATTCAAGCAACATTGGAGTAGGTTAAGACGAGAAAAGATTGTAGAACTGCAGTACTTTAAAAAGAAAGAAAAACCCAAATTATAATCAGGCTTCTTGGAAAGATTATAATCAGGCTTGACAGATCAAACTATCAGATTCGTGAGTTCAGGATGGGGGCGCTGCCGGTTCTTGGAAAAGAAAACCCAAATTCTTTTCTTTAAAACAAGAAAACCCAAATCCGGCGCCCTGGTGTGCAAGAAATTAAGGAGAGCATCTAGAGGAATGAGAGGGCAATGAACTCACCGGCTCGGGAGGGCCGGGCGAGAGGGGCGCCGGCGGGATCCGGATGCGGCGGAGGCGGCGACCACCTTTCGGGTTTGAATCAACCGAGGAGCAGGCGGGATGATTTGGGGAGCGTAGAAGAGCGGAAGAGCGACGACGCTACCTTGCGGTGCTGCTGTGCGGTAAGTAACCATCAATATAACCCCCAACCATTACTTCTCCACTACTATTAGCAAAATCTCCACTACTTCTCCACTACTACTAAACAAGCAAATATCACTACTTCTCCACTACTATTAGCAAAATCTCCACTACTTCTCCACTACTATTAAACAAGCAAATATCACTACTTCTCCACTATTATTAAACAAGCAAATATCATTTTCGCTAAACGCACCCCATCATTATAACCCCAACCATTGCTACCGCTGGATTCGGATGGAATATGTGCCATTGGTTGGTGCTTCGTGATTACTCTAGTGCTAGTGCTAGTTGGTTCCAAAAAAAATGATCTTTACTATTAATGGGATTTGGACCTAGGTTGGTGAAGCCTCCGTTTTCTGCCTCGCCCGCTCATCGCTCTCGAAAGTCCTCCATCGTCTGCCTGGAACGGACGCCTCTCTCTGCCTCCCCCGATTCCTTCTCTCCCGCTCCCTCCCTGTTCCAGCGCCGCCTCCCCCGATTCCTTCTCTCCCTCCCGATCCATCGTTGCCGCCCTGATTCCAGCGCCATATTGTCAGGATCCTACTAGGAACTGATGAACTAGGATAGGCAAAACAGGGAAATTAAGATGAATCAAGGTAAAACGAGGTAAATTGCAGGAATAAAGATAGGTAAATTTGCAGGATAAAATGCAGGAAAGTAAAGAACTGGTAGATAAATTTGGGGATATTTGATTTCATGATTTCAACACAGGATACATGGGTGACTTATATAAAGGCCTAGCCCTAATGGATGCCAACATAGGAAATACCTAAATTACCCTCATACTAATATGACACTAATAACCCTATACTTATCTATTCCCTGACATTCCTCCCTGCTTGAGACCATTGGTCACCAATGGATAAACAAGTTTCTTCAGAAACTTTTTATCATTGACAATTATCCTTCATAATTTCTTCACCATATCAAGGAGGTAGAAAATGAATCAGCCAAAGAGTAACTTGATAGAACTTGATGTCTTTGTGCCAATTGATCTTTTCTTCCATGTACCGTAACCACCATTTGGACTTGTACAAGAGTAACATAGTACCAGGATCCCATATAAAAGTTCCACTGGCCACTTGACCTTGCCATTTAGCTAGTTCTGGCATTGGTAACCAAGACAATTGTTGTTCAGATGCAATCCTTGCAGACAAACCTTGCAGGCAGAGATAAATGGAAGAAGGTGTTTCAATTCCAGGATCCCATTCTTGTATTCCTTTTGCTGTTAGCAGCAAATTGTACTCCTGGGTGTGAACTTGTTGTAGCAGTTCTTGCTGAAAAGGCAGTGAAGAAGCATCAACCAAGAATTCAATGGTATAGTTTCCAGTGTTGAGGTTCAGAGAGCCGCCAATGTTTAATTCAGGTTCATTTAGAGGCTTCCAAACTTGAACTTGTTCACTGGATGCATTCACGGATTCCCTTCCGAGACACTTGGCAAACTGTTCACTTTCCTGCTGATTTTCTTCGTATGCCTGTTGCACACTAATACCAGCTAGGACATCAACAAACTCAGTTGAGGAGCCATTTGTTTCATCATCATAGACATCGAACACTGGTTCAGGAGTAGCTCGCTCTAATGGATAATTTTCTGGTAGCGCAAAGTAGCTTCGCTCAGTACCATCTGCTAGGAATACACTTTGGCGATTGAGCTTATGGAGACCATAAGCTTGCGGCATTTCATCAAGATTTTGCCAATTGGGACCGGTGCTCAAACTTTGCAGACTTGAATTCTGAATTGGCTTTTCATGCCCAGGAGAGTAGTTAGGTGTTGTAACATGCGTTCCATGCCAAGAGTTTTGTGCTGGCATTTCACCAAACACCTGGGGTGCGGCATAAGCAGTAGCAGTACTGTGAGACATGGAGGAAGCAGATGAGGACCGGGGAGAGGTGGTACTCGTCGTTGTGCTTCCTGATGATGATGTGAAGCCGAAGAATGGTGTCGGGGCAGGGCTGGTGCTTGACGCGGAATAGCCAGAGCCCAAGCCCGTGGCGGTGCCCGAGAAAAAACATGGCGTCGAGGTGCGGGTGGATGAGTTCACGGTGGTCACCTCAGGGGCGCTGTCGAGGGGTGAGTGGGCGAGCACGGCGGCGTCGTTCTTGTTGGTAGTGGAGGAGGAAGGAAGCCGGTCGAGGTACAAGCCAGTGGTGTGGCGCTGAAAGGGGTTGTTCTGTGGTGGTGTTGAGGAAGAACGTGATGTGCTTGCGTCCTGGTGTTGATTGGGGTTCAGGTTTCCAAATCGAACAGGGTGGTGTGGTGGCTGGGTTGAGTTTGAAACAGGGGATGGTGTGAGTGTGGCACCTTCATGGATCGGGCTCAAATTGGAAGGGTGTGGTGGAGGTGTAGTGAAGTTCCTGCTGTTTGGATCGGACGCACGAGCAGACGGAGAATAGTCACGGTTCACTTCAAGACCAATCTGAGCTACCATGTCAATGATTGTGGAGAGAGTACCTTGAATCGCATCGACCGACTGCTGCTGTGCGTGATTCTCCTTTTGATATTCAGGACCTCGCGAGGTAGACGACCAGCAATTTCTTCCTCTGCTTGGGCTTGAGCCAACGCCGCCGCCAGCAATTCAGCTTCTTCCGCTGCGGCGGCCATCCTCTCCTGACGTGACTGTGACGGCAATTACGAGCCTGCAGCTCTCGAGCAACTGTTTTGCCCAGATCGGAGGAGTAGGAGCAGGACACAGAGATGGCGCTGGTTGGTGCTGGAGGGGGAGGCAGATGGCGGATGTGGGGCGGCCTCTCGATTTGTGGATGCGTGATTTGGGAACGAGATCTGGGGAGAGGAGGGTGGGGAATGGCGGCCTTGATCTGCTCCGCGAAGCTCAATCCAGGGGAAGATGGGGAAGAAGGGATTTGACGACCGCAGACGAGATCTGCAGCAACCTTCGGTGTTGGGTGGAGAGGGTGGGATCGAAGCTCGGGGGAGACTGGCGACTGATACCAATTGTCAGGATCCTACTAGGAACTGATGAACTAGGATAGGCAAAACAGGGAAATTAAGATGAATCAAGGTAAAACGAGGTAAATTGCAGGAATAAAGATAGGTAAATTTGCAGGATAAAATGCAGGAAAGTAAAGAACTGGTAGATAAATTTGGGGATATTTGATTTCATGATTTCAACACAGGATACATGGGTGACTTATATAAAGGCCTAGCCCTAATGGATGCCAACATAGGAAATACCTAAATTACCCTCATACTAATATGACACTAATAACCCTATACTTATCTATTCCCTGACAACGTTGGAAGTCACCAAGCTAGGAGGTACTGCTACTACTACGACAACCTCAGGACATGCTTCTTAGACTGTCTCTCTGACCAACTGTTCCCTTGCTATGTTCGGAGAGTACAGAGCCGGAGGTGACCGTCCTGAACCTGACCATCCTGGCACCGGGGAGGCCGGACCTGCTCCTGCCGATCCCGTTCGCCACGCCGGCGGACGACAGGGGCCAGGCCGCCTTCACGCTCAAGAACGGGAGCGCCTACAGCTTCCACTTCTCCTTCACCGTCGCCAACAACATCGAGTCCGGTCTCAAGTACTTGCACACCGTGTGGAAGACCGGAGTAAGATGTGACTTCCAACTACTGTTTGTTATCTGTCAGTGTATGGATTCACAACTTATCACAATTTTTTCTCGTTGATTTGAAAGCAGCTGTATGCTGGATAAAGCAGAATGGTTCTCAAGAATGCCCAGTCTGTTGAATGTTCACTGTGGCTCACTCGCCGAGTTTTCATTTAATAGTCTGTGATCATCCACCGACATGGTGATGATGATGATAGTCATTTTGCACATAGATACATCATCATGTTGCATAGAAATACATCTATAACCTCTCCAACATGTCTGTAAAACTCGAGTCCTTCCATTTATGGTGGAGAATCAGAATGTGATGCTCGGGACATTTGGCCCTCGGCGGGAGCCTTACACCTACAACGCTAAGGAAGAGACATCACCCGAGCGGTATCTTTGCGAGGGGTTCTTATTCTGCTAAACTAAAGGTAAGTAATATCGGAACGGGCACGACGACATAGTGATAGATCAAGCATGTTATAGCTACACAATTGTTCCAGTGTATCATTTTCTGAATTTTGTTGCAGTTCGTGGACGACGAGGGGAAGGTGTACTTGGACATGAGGTACAACTTTGAGATTAGGAAGGACTGGGGAGGAGTGGCCTAACTATGGGTAGGTAGTAGGGAGATGTTATGACTGTTTTAGGCTGCTAGGTATGTATGACTGGATGACGCTAATTTGCAGTGATCCGTTGGCCTGGAATATCTGCATCCCATTTGGCCTTTGTATGGTTGCTTCTCTCTGAATTTGCATGTTGACAATTAACTGGTACTCCCGATTCTTGTTAGCAGCATGACTTATACTGGTATTGTTTCTGCACTCCCGTCTGCATGATTGCCTCGGTAGACATACGTTGCAAGCGCATCGGCTACTTGTTCCTTAATAGACTCTTTCATAGACATACGTTGCAGGTGTATCAGGCGTATCGATTACCAACTCATTGAGATCTTTGGCCGAATTCAATTTTGCAGCTTCCTCCTCATACTCGGCTATCTCGTTTTAATGTGTTAAAGTCCTTAAAAAGAGTTATTTGCTGTGGCACAAATTAAAATGTATTTTTTTACAGGAGAATGTTGCTTTGCGCTGTTATTAACCATGTTTAATTTAATTGCATGACATTTATGTATATAAAGGTTTCAACCTTTCGCATCTTCAGATCCAGACTTTGATTTTGTCTAATATAACATGATAAAAAATTGGCTTGGCATGGTAGTTTTCTCCCTTGCCAGCCTTTCTTCCTTGAAACTTGGACAATAATCCTTTGGCAGAGATTATATAATGATCTTATCTTTGTACGATTGTATTCCCAGTATGTGTTATGTCTCTCATTTGTTTCGAGAGGGAGTATCAGTCTTGCATACTCTCAGATATGCTCTTCGCTCATGGCCCGCTTGGCGTCTAAACAAAAGTGGATGGATACCTTAGTTTAGTCTTATCTTGAAGTGTTCATGCACTGGCTATGCCTGCAGGTTCTCATACGTGGGCAATGGCAAGAGCTGGATGTCTCTATATTGGTATCCAGGGACATCATCAGCATCAGGCTTAGTGGCACTGTCCCTGCAGATGCACGTCTACTCGAGGGGGATCCTCTCAAGATTGATCAGGCAATTGCTTTTACCACATATGGTTCATGGCAAAATGATCTGGTATCTTTTTGTTTGTCTACCATCTTTCAGGCATCTCTCACTGGAGAATCCCTTCCCGTGACCAAAGAGGATGGAGATTGGGGAGAAGCTTGTACAGAGGTTTGGTTGGCGTACATGTTTTCGTGCCGTTACAGGGATGTTGTAACTGATGATTGTTCAATGACAACGTTCACTATCTTATTAGTAGTAAAAAGTGGATTATTGTTTGTTGAATTCATGTCATTAGATTTCTCCTCATACTATTTTCTAGATTCCATTCATGTCTTTGGTGTTCATTGGAAAGATATTAAGAGGAGTTGACCAAGGAATTGCAGACAAGGAAGAAGAGGAGCTAGAGATTTTAATATTGGGGCATCTTTTGAGCTTTGCAAATAAATACTACAATCAATTTTAGTTTTCTCACTTGTGATATCCAAATTTACCTTTTTTCCTATAAAAAAACTAAATTTACTACCGAGGATTGTATGTTGCCCTCATTTGTGACCAAATTCAGTGATGACTTGATATACAAGGATCTACGCAATGCGTCTTATACTAATGTAGCTACTTGATTTAAATGGAATTCAATGTATCATGTGTTTTTTGTTAGGAATCTCAAAATTGATATATGTTGAATGGTTAATTTTCCATATACATTTCTTCGGATGTTCTGTTTTCAGGGGAAATGCGACCGTGGAGCGGGTAGGAAGAAAACACATTCTCTTCTTGCAAGATGGGTTAGAAAAGGTGCGAGGTGAAACCTGAACGTATTTGTGAAATAAGACGAGCATTAAGATATTTTTATTTATATATCTCCGTGGCAACGCATGATCCCGGTTTGATATATTGTTTTCCCACTTTGTGTAAGCAATTTAATTTGATTGAATCAAGTACTGTCTATTTTTGCTTAAGTTTGGTTTTGGTAACACAAAATTACCATACAAGGTAAATAAACTCTGCATACAAGGAAACCCGATTTTGTGTTGTTAATTATTTGTATGGGTAGAACAAACGGGCAAGCTAGGTGCATTTTTTATTCAGTTAAAAACGACTTTTCTTGAACTTAGCAGTGGACATTGACTGAGAAAAGGCGCACAATAGTCTTGTGTTAAGCAGTCCGGTACGTTTTAGGATGTGAGATGAACCAGTATGT
This sequence comes from Poa pratensis, assembly GCA_947311845.1. NCBI lineage: Eukaryota > Viridiplantae > Streptophyta > Magnoliopsida > Poales > Poaceae > Poa > Poa pratensis. Next base: position 31,581,472 of record CAMZMU010000112.1, read on the forward strand.
TCCTACTTCAGAGCTGAGGGAGATATTGGTGATAGCTAATACGACGTCGCGCCATCTTTCAGTGACACAGTTGGAGAGGAGAGCCAGTTGTGGTCGAGAGAGACAGTCCACGAAATAGAATAAAAATTTGATTAATATACTTCCTTCTATGCATACGATGTCAAATTATGTGAGGTGAATTATGTGGTTATGTTTAATATATACATGAATATTATATAATACGGCAAAATAAAAATATCAGGACCCGTAGCAACGCACGGGCATTCAACGCACGGGTATTTTTCTTAGGCTTATGATCCGAATTGATATATTCTCTCTGCATTTGTTTGGTTAAGCATAGATATTTGGTATTTCTAGATTTAATTATTTTGTTTGCAGCTTATGAAACGGCTGAGGCAATCGGCATGAGTGAGAGATCACCACGGTAGACGAAGCACATGCATAATGCATCTTTTGATCAATGTTTCTCCTATATATTCTTTCATGCTATTTCGTAGCTTTATATGCGCGCAGACATCCAATTGTGGCTTTTATTGAAATGCGCTTCTAGAAAAATGGAATCTTAATCTTTTACATACTATCATTTCTATACATGAGAATATTATGTGCATTTCAAATTTACACGTGTAACTTGTGTGACAACAATAATAACTTAGCGACCGTAGCAATGCACGGCATTCAACTAGTATATACAAATACGGTAGAGCATTGCATCACCAAAAAATGATCTTACAGCATGCATTTATTGGCTCGGTGACTTTAGGCATTAAGCATTTAATGGGTTGATGACTTTGGTTACCAGTATTTATTGAGTTGATGACTTTCGGCAGCAGGAAAATTGATGTGTTCGCTAATCCCAAGGCACATTAGGACGCATTAGTTGTACTAACATCATAGGTTAAGAAAATGCATGTTAGTATAGTGAAAAATCCGGGGAGAAAATTCCATGTATGTTTTTGGAAAAGATTTCAAATTTCATAGGTTATTGCTGGGAATAAAAGTATGATTTGATCTCATATTTTTTGAATTACTTGATTATATTTGTTTTTAGGGATATTTCGGATTTTGTGACCTTGTTTTTAAATTACTTGACATTTTAAATATCTTGACATTTTATTTGAATAACTTGGTCATCTGTGTTAGCTAATCTTAGGACACATTAGGGGCATTAATTGTACTAATGCAGTAGGTTAAAATGCATATTGGCATGGTGAAAATAATTACGGGAAAATGACTAAGGTTTTATTCAAGGAAAAAACTCAAGAAACATATAAGAAACAAAGATCTCATTTTCTTTCAAAATACTTGATCATCTTTGTTTTTTGGGGGAAAATGGAATTTGGTTACCATATTTTTTCAACTACTTGGACGTATTAGGTTCCAAATTTGTTGTAATTTTATTTGAATTACTTGATCGTTATGATTCGAAAGAAAGTTCATCAAATTTTATTCTAAAATTAGTCAATTACTTGGCCGTGTATGGTTCCCAAAAAGATTCTGAATTGTGTAGGTTTTTGTTGGAAAAAAGAATGATTTGATCTCATCTTTTTCTGAATCACTTGATCATCTTTGTTTTTGGGGGAAAACTTCTAAATTGTTGTACCTTATTTTTGCAATTACTTGGTCGTATTTTGTTTTGAAACAAATTCCGAATTTATTGACATTTTATTTGACAAAACTTTATAATCTATTTTTCGGAACATAGCTCATCAGTTTTTTTTGCGAATACTTGGTCATGTTTGGTTCGGAAATATATTTTGAATTTCATAGGTTTTCGCTAAAAAAGTATATTGTTAAACTAAAAAAATCAAGAAACATGTTCTGAAACAAGATCTCTTCTTATCATTTTTGTTTTTGGTAAAAAAGTTGGAATTTTTACCATATTTTTTCAATTACTTGGTCGTATTTGGTTCTAAATTTGTTGACATTTTATTTTAGTTACTTTATCATCTGTGATTGGAAAGACAAATCGTAAATATTGATTCTGAATTTAGTCGATTACTTGGTCGTGTATGGTTCTATAAAAGATTCCAAATTTGGTAGGTTTGTACTAGGAAAAGAGAATGATTTGGTCTTATCTTTTTTTTCCAAATTACCTGATCGTCTTTGTTTTTTGTTTTCAAAACAGATTTCGAATTTGTTAAAATTTTCTTTGAATTACTTGATCTTCTATTATCATTATCACATACCGTCAATTTGTTTTGCGAATGTAGTCAAAACTTGGTCGTGTTTGATTTCGAAACGGATTCCAAAATTTATAGGTTTTTGCTAAAAAAAAGAATTATTCTGTGGCATGTTGGGCAAGATGGCCAAATGTAGTTTAAGTGAGCAAACTGTAGTTAAGTGTGGTGATGATTTAATTAGTGCAAGAAAACCACATCCGTTGCACCCATATGGATTTAAGAGCCATGCTTAAAAAATTAAGTTAGGAATGGGGTGCAATTAATGGATGTGCATGTGAGTTAATGGGTTGCAATTAATGGCTAAGCGCATTTATGGATAGTGACATCAGCGACGCATGGAATATGAGAAAAATACAAGATAGGGGAGTTGGGTGTACGGGGCATGGAGCAATCGTGTGCGTGTGTTTGTTATGAAGGCAACAGTGAGATTCCAGGGAGGGGCGTCTCCAGGTTCTACTGAGCATTTTTGAGATTCGCCCCACCAAAGTAAATCTAACGGTACTCATTAACCAACTAGGTCTCCCGTGTGCACTTAGCGATTTACAATGATTGAACGTACTTCACCTCCACCTCCACCGGAGAGGAAAATTTGAAGTACACGACCCGCAACCCCTGCAATCACGGAAGACACGCAAAAATAGAAACTGATCGATCCCTCCACCCCTGAAATCTCACGAAAATGCTCCTTCACATGCAGGCGACGCACTTGAAATCTCACCATAGCCAATTGCTCCACCTAATCGTATGCCTCCCACTTTGTTGTATTTTTTATATGCTAGTTTCGTATCTCCATGCTACAAGAGACACGGTCTGACATCATGCTCAATTAATGCACGCATGCAGCTCAATTAATGCAACGCAGACATATAACCCAGCTGTATTAAATGAACCTCCTCCTCCAGTCAATATTAAGCAATCACACATGTTAATTAACAACTTTTTCACATGAATATTTCTCTACCTAATACTCCTCATATAAATGTTTATGTTTTTAGATAAAAGCAAGATTTTTGTATGTCTGAACAATTTAAATTCCATATCTTTTGGGGAAATTGATTTTTTATTCAGGACAATTTTCAATAATAATACAATTTGTAAAAAACCTTGATTTTAAAATTTTGAACATTTTTATATATGAATATTATCTAAAATCTAAATAATTTAAAATTTCAAAACATTTTTGAAATTCGATATTTTAAATTTAATCATTTTCTATATCAGATTTTTTTTAAATGACATCTTTGTGAAATTGAACATTTTCCAAAACCTAAACAATATTGAATTATGAACTTTTTAAAATTTAATCAATTTTTAAATCTATTTTTTCCTAAAATATGACATTTTTTTGTAAAAAAGGACATTTTCCAAAATTTGAACAATTTTCAATTTTTACGCATGTTTTTAAAATTTAATCATTTTTTATATCCTTTTTTTTCCAAAAATATGATTTTTTTTGTAAAATTGAACATTTTCTAAAATCTTAATTATTTAAATTCCGAATCTTTTGGAAAAACTGATTTATCTATTCTCAATAATTTCCAAAAATAATATATTTTGTGAAATTATTTTTTCAATAATTTAAATAATTTTTTAATATTTGTTGATATGAATATTTTTAAAATTTGAACCATTTTCAATTTCGAAACACATTTGAAATTAGATTTTCTTAAATTTAATCATTTTCTAATAAACTTTAAAAAAATATATATGAATTTTTGTAAATCTGAACAATATTCCATCCTGAACTTTTTTAAACTAAATCATTTTTTAATCTATTTTTTTCAAATAGGTGATGTGCTGTTGTGCGGTACGGATCTCCTGAGGCTTCAATCCGTTTTGGGGCCCAAAATATCTCAAAACGGACTGACCTGCAAACCAACTCACTTCACAACCCAGCATTAGGGCTCGTTTGATTCGTAGGAACAGGAAAGTGTAGGAATAGGAATTTCATAGGATTGAGATGTCATGTCCAATTGAATCCTATGAGAAGAGAAGCTTGTTTGATTGTGGTGAAGGAATTTTTCCATGAGGTTGGACCTCATGTTATTTTCCTATGAAGTTTGTACTACAAGATTCCTATAGGAATTTTTCCTATGGAAAATGATCCTATGAATCAAACGGATTCAAAGGAAAAAAATCCTATAGGATTCCAATCCTATACAAATCCTTTGCCAATCCTATGAATCAAACAAGCCATTAAACTTAACCCAATTGGTTAAATCCCGTTAGGCCTGGCCCTGCAAGGACCACTAAACATTATCCGATTCGACTGCCCATTTAGAGCATCTCAAATTGATTTGGGCAAATAAATTCAACATTGTAAAGTAATTCTCAATGACAGATACAAGTTACGATTGAATGAATGAACGAAGTGAAGACGGCGGTGAAGATGGTGCTGCTCATGGTGTTGAGGGAGATGATGATTCCAATGATGCACGGAGTGATGACGACGACGATGGTCTCGATTACCTCATCCGAGAGGGAAGTTTCCCCTGCAGGATCAGTCCTGCCAGAGAGCTCCGTACCTTTGTCTTGGTTCCGTCTGAGACGGCGACGGAAAAATAAATATTCGAAGGGTCGTCGGGAGTCGACGCCAGGGTGACCATGTGGCACGCCAAGGGTTGGTCTACCCACTGATACGTCTCAAACGTATCTATAATTTCTAGTGTTCCATGCTTGTTTTATACCTATTGCTACATGTTTTATATACACTTCATAGCATTTTTTATGCATTTTCTGGGACTAACCTATTAACAAGACGCCACAGTGCCATTTCCTGTTTTCTGATGTTTTTCAATTTCAGAAAAGCTAGTCAGGAAATATTCTCGGAATTGGACGAAAATCCACGGAGCCCAGTTTTTCACCGACACGAAGACGAAGTCCGAAGGGCACCCGAAGAGGCGACCCAGGGGAGCCAGACACCACTAGGGAGCGGCCTCCCCCCAGGCGCGCCGAGGTGGTGTGTGGGGCCCTCGGCTGGGCCCTCGCGCTGCCCTTTCGCCTATATATTCACCTCCTCCCGAAAACCTAGATACCTAAGCATTATTCCACGAAAAGTTCCGTCGCCGCCGCCGTCGTCGACCCTAGTTTGGGAGGGTTCTGAAGCTCTTCCCAGCACCCTGCCGGAGAGGGAGATCATCACCGAAGGGCTCTACATCACCATGCCCGCCTCCGAGTGATGCGTGAGTACTTCATCCTTGGACTACGGGTGCATAGCAGTAGCTAGATGGTTGTCTCTCCACTTTATGCTATCATGTTTAGATCTTGTAAGCTGCCTAACATGATCAAGATCATCTTATTGTAATGCTACATGTTGTTTTTGCTGGGATCCGATGAATATTGATGTTATGATCAAGTTGTTTATCAATATATCTACTGTTTTATTTATGCTCTTGCATGCTCTCCGTTGCTAGTAGATGCTTTGGCCAAGTAGATACTTGTGACTCCAAGAGGGAGTATTAATGCTCGATAGTGGGTTCATGCCTCCGGTAATCTGGTTGAGTGACAATAACATCTAAGGTTGTGGATGTGTGTTGCCACTAGGATAAAATAACTAATGCTTAGCTTAAGGGTACGTCTGTTAAGTCTAATGCGTTCGTTTACATTACACACTTTGCTTAATGCAATAATCTGTTGCTTGCAACTTAATACTGACGAGAGACACGGATGCTATCTCGGAAGTGGATTATTTAAGCATAGATGCAGCTGGTAAGCGGTCTATGTATTATGTTGTAATGCCCAATAAATACTACAATAAATAACTTGTCATATATTGCATTGTCATGCGCTCACTATTTGTCAATTGCCCAGCTGTAATTTGTTTACGCAACATGCATGCTATCTTTTATGGAGAGACACCACTAGTGAACTGTGGACCCCGGTCCATTCTCTAACACTGATAAAAACACCAACTGCAATCATCTGTTCTCTGTTACTTTCTGCAATCATAATTGTTTTCCACACCATACGTTTAATCCTTTGTATTAAGCAAGCCGGGAAGATTGACAACCTTCCTGTTTCGTTGGGGCAAAGTACTTTGATTGTGTTGTGTGCAGGTCCACGTCAGTGATCGTAAAACGGTGCCACTGACACCTTTCTGAAGATCCTTGACACCTACTGGTTCGATAAACCTTGTAGATATCAAGGGAAAATTGCTGCTACACTACATCATACCTTCCTCTTGGGGTCTCCCAACAAACGTGTGTTTTCACGTCATCAAGCACATTTTCTGGCGCCGTTGCCGGGGAGTCAAAGACTGCAGCAAGGGGAGTTTCACACTTCCAACCTCATTACTTTTTTTTGTCTTACTTAGTTTATTTTTGTTTTTATCTTGTTTGCTTTAAAATTGAAAAACACAAAAAAATTCCTGCATTTAGTTTATTTCGTTTCTCTAGTTTTACTTTTCGCTTTATTCATCATGTCTAGTCCTACTCCTTATACTATGTCACCTGAAACTTAAATCCTTACTTTTAAGCAAGGGAGTGAGGAAAGTTTTAAAGATGCTTGGTCTAGAATTTTTGAGTCTTATGGAAGAACAGAACCCATAATCACCTTGAGCCTGTTTCTTAGTAGCTTTTATTTCGGTCTCGTTCTTTGCTATAGATATGCTTTGGATGCTATAGTAGGGGGGATTTCCTTCGTCATGATGGGGATCAAGCCTTCAACGCCATAAAAAAATTAATAGCAGCATCCTCTTCTTCAACTAGTAAAATAAATTCAGCCCTTGAGGGCATCTATGAAAGAATGGATGCTCTTGAGGCAGATATGTCTAGTTTAAGAGAAGCTTATAACCAGGTTCGTGAACACCATGAGAATGCTCCTTTTAATTTCGAACCCTCAGGATGGGTTCCCTCGCTAAAAATTGTAATCAATGGGGAGATCTTTCATGCTTATTGTGACATTATGACGAAATTTTCATCAATGCCTAAGACTATCTATGACTCTTTGAATCTGTGGGATCTTTCTGAAAGTAGTATCCATGTAACTCTTGCTGACAACTCCATTAAAACCCCCGTAGGAATTATTGAAGGAGGTTTTACAAAAATTATGGGAGCCACAATACCTACTGATTATTATGTTATTGAATGTGTAGGAGAAGGGCATATTACACTTGGAAGATCATTGTTGAAACTTTTTGGAGCTGTCATAGGCATGAATAAAGGTACTCTGAGCTTCTATTTTCCTGTGAAAAACCGTCATTTTTTTAGTCAGTTTAAGAGTAAGAGTTAGAGGTCCAAAGGTAAGAAATTTGATGTTTCTACACTTGATAATACTTGATTTCTGCTTTGTGCCTAGCTAAAAGGCATTAAAGAAAGGCGCTTATGGGAGGCAACCCATTTTATTTTCTGTTATTTTATTTTGTTGAGTCAAGGAACTTGTTTATTTCTGTAACAATTCCTTTGTATATTTTATTTTTCATTTTGTTGTGCCAAGAATAGCCTCTAATAGCTAGATATGCTAAAAGTTTAGTTTGCTGTCCAGAAAAAAACTTCTGTGCCTCACGGTAAAAATTCGTGAAACATCACGGAACAGTATTTTAATCTGCAAATTTTTGTACAAAAGCCTGAGCAATCTGCAAACTGCTGCGCAGAGCTGACATGATTAAGGCTGATGATCCCGGCATCAAGTTTCTCCTTAATGAAGAACCGATCGATTTCCACATGCTTTATCCTATCATGTTGAACCGGGTTATTTGCAATACTTATAGCTGACTGGTTGTCACACCACACTCTCAAGGGCCCCTTCCTCAAAAGTTTCAATTCACTCAGAAGGTGCTTCACCCAGAGCATTTCGCTCAACCCTTGAGATAAAGCTCTATACTGAGATTCTGCTGTTGGTCTAGACACAACTGTTTGTTTCTTGCTTCTCCATGACACCAAATTTCCTCCCACAAACACGCAATAGCCGGACGTTGATCTCCTATCATCTGGACAACCAGCCCACTCAGAATCACTATACCCGTCCACCTCAAGATGTCCACTCCTTGCAAACCACAACCCCTTTCCCGGAGTCCCTTTCAAATATCTTAGGATTCTGTGCCCTATATCAAGATGTCCACTTCTTGGTTCATGCATGTATCTGCTCACCACACCCACGGCGTATGTAATGTCAGGCCTCGTATGACACAAATACAATAACCTCCCAACCAGTTTCTGATAATCTTCCTTATTCACTAGATCACCTGATTGTGCTGTCACTGGATGGTTTTGTTCAATTGGGGAGTGGGCTGCTCGACACCCCATCATGCCCATGTCACTCAAGAGATCCAAGGTGTATTTTTGTTGGCACAACGATATTCCTTTTTCGTTCTGGGCCACTTCTATGCCAAGGAAATATTTTAGGTTGCCCAAATCCTTTACCTCAAACTCCTTGCTCAAACACCACTTGAGTCTCTTTATTTCTTCTTGATCATCTCCGGTGATGATAATGTCATCCACATAAACTGCAAGAATGGTGATTTTCCGATCAGAGTGTCTGTAGAACACCGTGTGATCACCATTGCATTGACCATACTCCATACCACAAACAGCACGTTTGAACCTATCAAACCACGCCCTCGGCGATTGCTTTAGTCCATACAAGGCTTTCTTCAGCCTGTATACCTTTCCCATTGTCTCTGAGGTACCAAAACCTGGTGGTATCTCCATGTACACTTCTTCCTGCAAGTCACCATGCAAGAAGGCATTCTTGACATCTAATTGATGTAACTTCCACCCAAAGTTAGCAGCACAGGAAACCAATATTCTTACTGTGTTCATCTTTGCAACTGGAGCAAACGTCTCATCATAGTCAATTCCATAAGTTTGACTAAACCCTCTAGCGACCAATCTGGCTTTGTACCGTTCTACCTTCCCCTCAGGATTCTGCTTCACAGTATAGATCCACTTACAACTCACTGCCCTTTTCCCTTCTGGCAAAGTGGTTAGCACCCACATCTTGTTTTTCTTCAATGCTTCCAACTCCTCTATCATTGCTTCACGCCACTTTGGATCTTGTTTTGCTGTCTTCCAATCCTTTGGGGTTGACACAGTTTGTAGAGAGGCAACAAACGCTCTATAGGAAGGATACAAAGCCTCATAGGACACAAAGTTTCCAATGTCATGGTCATCCCGAACAGTTTGAAGAGCCTTCCTTGCCACTATAGTATCATGCTCGCCCCTGTATTTTTCAGGAGGCTTTCCTGCCTTAGCTCGTGGTTCTTTTCTCAAGGCAATGGGAAGATCCACTGTGTCACATGAGCTAGCATCACTACCTTGTTGCTCCCCCTGTGAATGTGCCTGCTGCTCCGCAGTGTCAGATGAGCTCGTATGACTGTCTTGCTGCTCCCCCTGCACATGTGGCTGCCCATGTGGCTGCCGTCTAGAGTACACGAGGAGATTCTGAGGCCAACGATCCCGAACAGGAACCTCGAGAGAACCAATTTGAATTGTACCCACTATTGGCGGACGACCTGAACTTGCACATTATCATCAGTGTTACTGCACTCATCCTGAGTACGTGACACAACCTTCTCCCCCTCATGACCATCTACCACAGAGTGTAGGTGGTCAAGCTCCTCAAACAACAGACTCAGATCAGTCGGTTCACCATAAAAGGGCTCACCTTCCCTGAAGGTGACATCCATACTGACAAAAGTTCTTCGCTCTGAAGGATTCCAACATTTATAGCCCCGCTGTCCAGGAGAGTACCCAATGAAGATACACTTCACAGCCTTTGGATCCAGTTTTCCCACACCCGGTCTATGATCCCTAACAAAACATGTGCAACCAAATAATTTTGGTGGAACCACGAATTTGTTCTCTCCTAACAGTAGCTCACACGGGGACTTCATACCCAATATCCTTGAAGGTGTTCTATTAATTAAATAAGTTGCAGTCATCACGGCTTCACTCCACAAGAATTTTGGAACATTCATGGTGAACATAAGAGACCTAGCAACTTCCAGAATGTGGCGGTTCTTCCTTTCGGCAACTCCATTCTGTGGTGGAGTGTCTGGGCATGAAGTCTGGTGAAAAATGCCATGCTCTGACAAGAAAGCCCCAAACTTGTTATTCACATATTCAGTTCCATTGTCAGTTCTCATTGCCTGCACCTGCACACTGAACTGAGTCTTGATAAGAGCATAGAAATTCTGAAAACAGTCAAACACTTCATCTTTATGCCGCATCAGATAAATCCATGTCATGCGTGAGTGGCAGTCAATGAAGGTCACAAAGTACTTTGCACCACTAACAGACACCACGGGACAAGTCCATACATCAGAGTGAATAAGCATGAACGGAGAAATATTCCGAAGTCATCTACTCACATACGATGTCCTTGTATGCTTTGCAAACTCACAAGCATCACATTGTAATTTGCTCTTGTCTATGCCGCACATAACATCCGGAAATATTCTACTCATCTTGTCAAAAGAAATGTGCCCAATCCTACAATGATGTATCATCGCCTGCTTCTCCTTGTCCTCCATGGTCTCAGCACACACCAAGTCAGGCTGCACCTCCTGGTCCACATACCAGAGTCCCCTACGCCTGGTGCCAGACCCAATTGCCTGCCTTGTTTGTCACTCCTCAATCAAGCAACCAAACTTGTCAAAAGTCACACTACAGTCAATTTGATCAATCAGTGCACTTAAAGAGGCCAAATTGACAGAAACGTTGGCACATGCAAAACTGAGGATAGTGAGATATCCGAAGTGCATTTTACTGTGCCAACCCCAACGACAGGCTGCTTTGTATCATCAGCAGTTTGAATAGTGCCCTTGTGAGTAGGAGGATGCATATTGTAAGACTCAAACACACAAAATTTACCCCCAACATGCTTAGATGCACCAGAGTCAGGACCCATTCTGTATCACTTCTGTGAGCAGCAATATTAGCCTTTTCAGTGCTACCTTCATTGGTATAGATGAAATGAGCAGTCGATGCCGGTTCTCCGCCCGTTTCCTTTACTTCCTTGCTCGTCACTACCATTTTCTCCTCCTTAATGACCTCTACCTCACACAGACATCCATCAACTGGTCGCATCGAATCCATGACCTCACCACCGGCCATCTCCCTCTCAGGCACTTGCACGCAGCAGCTAGCCCCTTCTTCACCAGATGAGGACACAACCATCAATGCCCTCTGAATGAGCCCGTCGAGCACCTTGAACCACCTTTCGAGCTCGACGATGTGCGCAGCCTCCTTCCGCTGCTGCAGCATGCGCAGCCGCACAGTGACGTGCCTCGCCTCCTCCAGGACAGCGAGGAGCTCCCTTGGGACCCGTTCTGCCGTGCGCTGCCGCGCTGCCTCCTCCCGCACGACCTCGGCCAGGTGCCCCATCTCCTTTGCGTCCGCCGAGGCTGGCACCGCTATCGATGCCTCAACATCCTCCACTGCTGGCCGCGAAGGCAACTCCGAAAACACCCTCGTGAGCGCCTCCACTACCTCCGCTCCGCTGTTGCTGCCATCTCCACACACCCCGGCAGCCTTCCTCTTTGCTAGCAGCTGCACACACCAGCACGTTTGCCAACTGCTGCCCTTCACACAACACAGCAAGCAACAACCAGCTCACCTTCCTCCTTGCGTCCCTTTCTTTCTCCTTCTCCCGAGCTGCGGCAAACACAGCAGCTACTACAGCAGCAGCTCAGCTTGCAGTCATACCAGATGCAGCTCTCGCTCCGGCCGGCCGCACGCACGCAGCGTACACAGCCGTCCCTTCTCCGTATCCTCCACCCAGCTCGTCCCCAGCTCGTTCCTGCGCGCCACAGCTCAGGTAGCTCGCTCCCCTCCAGTTGACTTCCTCCCCCGCAGCACAGACCCATCTCCGAGCCGCAGCTCTGATACCATGTTGTCCCTGAGCTGAGAGCTCACCTTGGAGCTGTGGCGGCTGGTGGGATTTCGTATTGTGGATTATCCTGCTCTCTTCCTGCTCCTTCCTCTTCTAGGTTATTAGGTGGGCTGGGCCTCATGGGCCATAACAGTTCAACAGCCTGCAACTAAAATCATATGCCAAGACAAATATTTGAACTTGTGATTTGTTATTTTCTCACAGCCAAGAATATTGATGGCCATGGCGAGAGATGGGTTGTTGTCATCCTTCTTCGCTGATGTTAGCGAGAAGACACAAGTTCCTGTCAAGAGCACAATCTTAACTGGCATCTGTGCGGCTTCTCTGTCTTTCTTCATGGATGTTTCGCAACTGGCAGGAATGGTAAGGATATCTAGGAACCATTGGATAGTTGGCATTTGAAAAAAAATTATGTAGGCTCAAGATAAGATTTCATTATGGTGCTTTCTTTCTTGAGTCCAGAGAATGTGTGAAGCAGACTAATAATACGTTTGTAAACAGTACTAGATTGCAGGATGGAGCTAAAAGAGTTCAGTTTTGTTGCAGGTCAGTGTAGGCACACTCCTCGCATTCACCATAGTCGCTGTCTCCATCTTGATCCTCAGATATGTTCCTCCAGATGAGGTGCCCCTGCCATCTTCTCTGCAAGCGTCGTTCCGTTTGAGCCAAGAATGTGATGAGGAAAAGGCGAGAGGTCTTCTTGGAGATGAGAATCGTGAACAGGGGACATCGGAGATAAAGGATGTGATTGTAGATGAATCAATCGTTGACCCTTTTATCGAGAAGCAGCTATACGCAAGTATGTCTGGGAAATTGTGTTTCGACTTTGTCTATTCTGCAATTCTAAGTAGTGCATTTTACTTGATCTAGCTAACAGGTTTCTCTATAAATTCATCAGGCAAACTGGATGAGCTAAAGCGGCGCAAGACAGCTGCTTGCAGCATAGCATCTGTATGTGCAGGGGTTCTAATCCTGACGAGTTCAGCTTCTGTAAAATTCCTGCCATTGTAAGTATAGAATGTGCGTACTTTGTTCCGCAAGATACACTTGTTCCCACAATGATCTTTCCTGTGTAAGAAAAATACTGGGCAGTCTAACACGTACATCTCCCATGTCACGTCAGCCTGGCGATATGCTTCTTATGCATCTTTGGCGCCCTGCTCCTCCTAGCTGGTCTCGGTGTGCTCTGCTGGATCGACCAAGATGACGGAAGGCACTCATTTGGCCATTCTGGAGGTACTTGCATCACAACAATTTTATGCGTCTCTCTGTACTAAACTACTTGTAACTTGATACCATAAATTATTTTCTGCTGATTCTCCAGGATTCATCTGCACATTCGTTCCAATGCTGCCAGTGAGGTGCATTCTCATAAACACATACTTGCTAATAAATCTGGGGTGAGTATACGATACAACGATCTCACATATAAGTTTGATTGTCGATGAAATATATCCAGAATGAATGCATGCCTATAAACATGTCTGAACCTTGTATTTCCTTGTGTTCTTCAGGGGTGGCACGTGGATGAGAGTCGGGGTATGGCTGGTGATGGGGGTCTTTGTCTACATTTTCTACGAACGGACCCACAGCTCATTGACCGACGTTGTATATGTCCCGGTCGCTCAGGCCGATGAGATATACGCTTCTTCATCAGGGTTTGTGGCCTAGGTAGATACTGTTATAGATGATCCTCGAGAGATCATATGCTACAGAGTCCATTCCACAGAACCCTTTGAGCACCCTGGCTGGAAGTGTTCCCTACTGCTGCTGCTGCTTCTGCAGCCTGCATGGCATGGTGGCATTACAGGCATGAGGTTTGCAGAATTCGACAAATTCATAAGCTGTGTAAATTGTAATCTGTAGGTATATTATTTATTTATTATTATATCTTATATATGTGCCCCGTTGGAGGAATGTAAATAGTAAATAGATATAATTGTAAGTGTATAGTGTGCAATATGTGCTACAGTGCCATCCTCTCTGCCTCCGGATAAGGTTACTGTTTGAGAGCGCACTAGTAGGAAAAGCCTTATCAGTGGCGCACCAAAAATGGATTCTGTGGCGCACCCCCAGAATTGCTGGGTGCGCCACAGAATCCTCGCCACTAAAATATTATTTCTGTGGCGCACCATGGGCGTGCGCCACAGAAATCCACTTTCTGTGGCGCACCTGGCCTGGTGCGCCACAGACCACAGAATTCTGAAAAATTCAAAAAATTCAAAAACTACAAAAAAAAATTAAAAAGTTTCAAAAAAATCAGAAAAATCAAAATATGAAATAATATGAAAAATCCTAATTATTAGAATTATTTTCAGATTTTTTTGAATTTTTTGAACTGATACCTTCCCGCTAGGGCACCCATCCTCAAATTGCTCCAACCCTAGCACGCTTAACTTCAAAGTTCCACCCACTTCACCTACCCTTGTGCTACTCAAATTCTTATTGATATATATATCATATGAATCCTCTTAAGTCTTGTATGTGTATATGTTATGTATATGTTATAAACGTGTGTTTTTAAATTTCAGATTTTTCAAAAACTTCTAAACTTTCAAAAGGAGATTCAAAAGTTTCAAAAGATCCAAAAAAAATCAAAAAACTTAAAAAATTTCAAAAAATCCAAAAAAAATTAAAAAATCCAAAAAAATAGAAAAAGTCAAGAAAAGTCAACAATCTTCTTTGTTATACATTTCTGTGCCTTTTTTGAAAATTTTGAATTTTTTTGAATTTTTTGAAATTTTCTTCGTCTGTTTGAAATAACTTTTTTTCTTTTGGAATTTGAGAAATCTGTGAATTGCTGACCGGGTAAACCCAGGTGGATTCGAATTCGGATTTTTCTCACGATTTTTTTGACATATTATTTGCTTTATTTCGACGTCGTATGCAAAAGTTATGGCCGTTACAAGATTTCTTTTTCATTTGTTGCAGAAAAGGTCAAAATTCATATTTCAAAATTTCTACACGTACTAGACACTCATACCTAGCCACATGTCAAAGGGTTTTAATTTTTGATTTTTTTTCATTTTCTTTTATTTCCTGCAAGACTAAAAAAAGGCAATCCACATGGGGGGTGGGATTTGAAAAATGAGATTCTGTGGCGCACCCAGCTTGGTGCGCCACAGAATGTGACCTTTCTGTGGCGCACCTGCCTGGTGCGCCGCAGAATGTCAACTTTCTGTGGCGCACCTGCCTGGTGCGCCACAGAATTGTTTTTTTCAATTTTTTACCTGCCCCCCTGGATAACTTTCTGTGGCGCACCTGGCCTGGTGCGCCACAGAAATGTGACTTTCTGTGGCGCACCAATTAGGGGTGCGCCACAGAATACAACCTACCTATAATGGTTTTCCTACTAGTGGCGGAGAAAAGGCGACCGCGAGTTCCCGAGCTCCGCCGGCGGTTCGGCTGCTCCCCTCCGCCTCTGGCCGCCGTTTTGGCGCCGCGAGGTGGGGGGAGCCTTGGCTCCGTCGTGTGAGTAGTTAGGTCCTAGAGTTCTAGGTGTGGGTTCCCAGTGGCGCCTCTGATGACGGTGGCGGTGGCGCCGGTTTGGGTTTTGTCCTCCCCCTCTTCCCGTTACGGCCTCGTCGCCGGAGAGGTTGTGGAGGTGCTGCGTCGGGCGCGGCCTTCCATCCGTGCTCCTCTGGCCGGCCGTGGTGGGGAGGAGAGGAGCTGGCGGTGGTCGTTGTTCCGTTTTTGGTGCAGGTGGCTCTGGTGGTTGGCTTCTTCTTCGCTGCTTCTGCTCCGGCTGGCCATGGTGGCGTGGGGAGCAGCGGCTGGAGAGGCTGCGGTGCGGCTGGTGGTGGTTGTCCTAGGCGTTGGCGAGACGGCTAGAAGATGGGTGGAGGCGGGGAGCCGGCGCTGTGGCTGTGCTCGCTCAACGAGTCCAGATTCCATCGCACGGCGGCGGATGGCTCATGCGTCCGTCTACAACAAGTGGTGGCGTCTTCTTCCCGGCGAGTGGTGGTACGGCGTCTCCGACGCCGCCTAGGAGCTTTGGGCGAAGCTTTGGATCCAATTTTGTTTTTCTCCGGTGGCTTAGGGTGCTTGTTGCACTTTTCAGGGTTTCCTTGTAATTTTGTGTTTCTTTGGGGACCTGTTTGTAAAGTGCTGAGCCTCCTGTTATATGAATTGGATCCTTCCTCAAAAAAAAAAAGTGCTACAGTGCCAGGGCAATTCATGTATAGTAAATCATTCTGGTTAACCCCAGGCCCTTCTTTCTCTATGCATCCTCGTGATGCCAATGTAAACCCGATTTGATTCAATAAAGATTTGCCTTTCCTTGCAAAAATAATAATAATGTGGATTCATATGTACTAACTTACTAGAGTTGAGAGTGTTACAGGTATTTTTCTATATAATAGTTTGTACTAACTTATATGTCGTCATATGATATTGTGATTCTACACTCTCTGCAACTGCATAAGCAAAGTTATGTGAAAGATGGCCATGATTTTTTTTCCACCGTTTAATTTTCACTTCGTTTCAGTTAAAACAGCCCAGTAGGCTAAAGGTAGCCAATGTTGGATTACAGCAACCATCAAACCCAAGTTCATCCCCTGATTAACTACATTACAGCACACTGTTCTGAAAACATACAGCAATCAAATCCAAGCCACTGCCTCAGAAAAGAACAAGTTATTCACCAGATTAACTACATTCCCAACACGCTTCTATATGTAGAAGAATACAAATACTGTATACTAGTATCTCAGCCATATATGCCCTTTTGTTCCCCAGGTTTTCTGAAAATTTCGCCTAGGAGGCGTTCTTGCGTAGTGTGTAGAA
Source organism: Poa pratensis (assembly GCA_947311845.1). Lineage (NCBI taxonomy): Eukaryota > Viridiplantae > Streptophyta > Magnoliopsida > Poales > Poaceae > Poa > Poa pratensis. The sequence goes on from CAMZMU010000112.1 coordinate 31,598,271, forward strand.
GATCGAGCCGTCGATCGTCTCCATAGCCAGTTGATTCAACCGCAGAAGGATCAGCAAGTAGGATCTTCCTTTGCGCCCTACAAGAACATGGGTGTGAGAATTTCTTTAGCACGTAGTAACATTAAACATTTCTGCAGGCACAAAACTGTAAGTACACATAAGATTATGACATACCCAAACCAATTGATCCGACGTCATCCTGATTCAGTGCAACACTTCCCTGACCTTCGTCACCGCCATAGTATGAATTTAGTTTCGAAACTGCATCACATAATTCCTGATCCAGAGAAGAAAAAAAAGCATTACATTAGATTGCTTTGAGCTGGCATCACTTAGATAACACTGGCATGGTCATGCCACTAATGGACTAATTGATGACGAAAAATGCAGAGACAAGACAAGAAAAGTTTGTGAAAGGATGCAAGAATATTTTTTGTACAGTTTCTCTTCTAGCAATTCCAGTAACATACTGGGAATTACATGGACCCTGCTGTAACTTGTGACCATTATAAAATAGAAAACATCAGAATGTGCTACAAGAAGCATGTACAGGTAGTTTAAGAAAAAAAACTCATACCTCCCATGATGCGAGAGTTCTCAAATAAGGTGGAAGTTTCTCGTACTGCTCCTTTGATGCATTTATCATCCCTTGGAAAGCATCATCTTCATGGATTCAACAGAGAAACAAGTTATAAGGAGCAAAAATTCGATCAATCCTTTGAACGTAAAAAGAACAAAACATTGTTGCTAACCATCTTGCCCAACTGTTTCTATCTGGGGAGGTGTGGGTTCCTCAGCCTCCTTTATGATCTCTTGGCCATCATCAACACTGAACACCATAAAGTGAGTAAAGAACCGTGGAAGCAAAACAAAGGAACAGCGAGATAGCAGTATATATCTCATGTATCTGTGTATTTCGTTGAGTTACCTTTCACTTTCAGGTTTCCTGTCAGGCATCTTTGGACTTGCCGAAAAATCTTTACCTGCAACATCTGAACAAATTATTATCTATGTTCAACTTAGGAACTGCAGTAAGAAATATTGATATTGCGTCTAAACAGTCGATGTAGCAGCGAAGATGTTTTGCAAGCATGCCGTACCTTGAGAGGACAGAGTAGCTAGACAAACATCAGAAATCCCAAGATTCTTTAGTGACATGGAATCCTCAAATCTTTCATGTAGTCAAGAAAGAACTCAGTACACTATCTCTTTTGATTAAACAGTACACTATATCTCCATTACACAAACCACTAATCAAAAATAAATGTTGAACAGCGTAATTTAGTAGAGTGGATCATATGGGATCAGAATCGTCTGTACAAAGCTAGCTCTCCCTACAAATATGGTTTGAACTCCTAGATGCACAAATCCAACATTGGCTAATCTGCAATGCAGACAGTTACAGCTAGGCACAGATAGATGTCTACTATTTAGAGCCTATGCACCTGGAACTGCAGGACTTATCTGCCTATTCCATGGGTTGAATCATGCATCTTTCACAGCAGACGCACTGTATTTCTTGTGCAAAAGTACCATCGTAATGGAAGGATACAGGGCATCGGCGTCGTCCTCGAAGCGCTCCCAACCAGATTTCAGCGCCGAGCTTGATCCTTTCGTGGGTATCCCAAGCTCCCCCGTGTCTCCGTCTTCCTCCTCCTCATCCACCGCTAGATCAACAAGACAAAAACCATGTTATCCTCAGCCAGACGAGACGACGAACACCTTGTAGGTAGCTTACACACACGAAACGATAGGGGATAATTCTGAAGTCTGAACCAGGCAGAAGGCTGTGGTGGTGGCGGGATGGAATGGAGGGGCTGCTTACCGGGTGCGACGTAGCCGAATGAGACGAGTCGGGACTCGACGGCGTCGGCGAGGCGGGAGACGATGTTGAGCGCCTCGCGGCAGTGGCCGAGGAGCTCCTCGACGGAGACGGTGCCGAAGGCCATGGTCTCGAGGCGCGCCAGGTCGGCGCCCACCGCCTCCACGCGCCGGTCCAGGCCCTGAAGGAACGCGGTCGTCGCCGATTCTGCGGCGAGGCGTGTCCACCGTAAAAACCCTAGCGTGCGTGCACGGAGAGAGAGAGGGGGGGCGGAGAGATAGGTACCGAGGGGGATGGGGCGGCGGGTGAGGGCGTCGGAGAGCGCGCGGGAGGAGGAGTCGGCGTGGGAGAGCACGTCGGAGACGTCCCCGCAGAGGGAGGAGATCGAGGAATCCATGTCGCGTCGCATCGTGGCGGCGGCGGCGGCGGCGAGTCGACGGAGTTGGGAGGTGGAAAACTGGGGAATGATTCTCTCTCGTTCGAATTCGGTGGAGGGGAAATTTGTTCTTTTACTGCTCGCTTCGCTAGTTCGCTGGCACGCAGTGGCGGACCCAGAAAATTGTCGAAGCCTGGGCGCGCTGCAAGCTTGTAAGGCAACGGAAAAATTTCTTTCTTTGTTTTGCCAGAGGTAACGAAAAAATTCTCGGACAAATATAAGCATCACGTGGAGCAAATATTGTTTTCACAACAGCTTTAATGCAGAATCACGGATAGTTCACACCACTTTTAAATGGTGACAAGTTTATAACACATACCACATTCAAATGTTCACAAGTTCACAACACATAGCACATTCGAATGTTAACTAATTGTGGTTGGATTATTAGTAGGGTGGTTGTATCCGCTGTCCATCAAAATTCAAACCTAATTTTGATACTGGTGTTTCTCATTCAATGTGGAATTTTTTTCAGTGTGAGACGACGTTCCCGACGACTGCGAGGCGGCTATGAGCGCCGAGGTCGGGATCTTGGGGTAGAGCAGTCAGGGACTGATGCGGCGACACTGAGCTGCGCGTGCGCAAGTGACTAGGACGAGAGCAGCAGAGTTTTCTTTACCCACCAAAAGAAGGAAAGCTGGGAAATCTTTGCATCGAATGAATCATGGTTGAGCCAAAAAAAATAATCCTAGGAAACTGAGAGCAGACACACTGAAAAAAATGTTTCAAAGGGTTGCATGTCCATAGCTTTGTGGGACAAGAAAATAATAGAGATATGCAACGTTAATAACAAAAATTAGTATAATTAATCTACTTTATAATAAAAATAAAACGAAAATTGTCTACACAAAATCGAAGAACAATTTAAGTCGACATGAATCACCGACTACTGCGAAGACATAAATCAGGATTATCTTATATTTTCCTTTTCACCATAAAAGTTATTTTCTAAAATAATAACATTACACGGATTGGGAACACACATTATGATTTAGGCTGACTATAAACGTGTTAAAGTGAGAAATGTAAATGGTTGAGTTTAAATAGGAGCCGATAAAAAACAACTTACATCTCCACAAAATATCTAAAACCAAACAATAATAATTAGCGATTCTTAAAATTCTAAAATTAATATATATATATATCATATAATGTTTGACTAAAATATAAAGATATGGCAGCAAAATGAAACGTCAAAAATTGTCTAGCCACGCAATTTTAATTCAAATGAAACCAATGTTGGTGATATCACTTATCAGAAATTTATCGGTCAAACCAAAATAAAGAGTGAATCCACCGGTTTATCGACATGTCGGCCGGTTGTCGGAATATCCGTCGATAGGGAGGGCCGAGGGGCTTGGGAACCCGTGATGGTAGTCTAGTAGAAATTGCTTCAGCAAATGAACCGAGTCGCCGTCATTTTTTTAGAACAGAATCGCTGCTCGTGCTGCTGCTCAACCTACGGCCCAAGCCCACTAATCAACTACGCTTGCACGGCCGGATTAGTTTGCCCAATCTAACAAAATCAAAAGACGAACAAACTTGCCCATGCCCAGTCGCCGTTTTGTGCCTGAAAATGGACTCGCGCGTGAGGCGAATAGCACCGAAGCCCGGGCAAGCGCCGGGGTAAGGATGGCAATGGGTAGGGTATGGGGCGGGTAGAGCAATACCATACCCATACCCGTATAGTCAATGGGTAAACAATTCTACCCATACCCGTACCCATGGGTATAAAACTTTACCCGTACCCACACCCGACATGTACCCATACCCATTGGGTACCCAACGGGTAGATTAAATAGTACACAAGTTATTTATAATTTTACATTCATCGATAGGATATTTCCCACAAGAAAAGCATTTATCTCAACTCAATGAGTACATGACAATTATATAAACTCATATTAACTATTAGTGACAATTTTAACATAGTTTCACAAGCTCACAAGAATGAATGTTAGAACTCCACGGGTAAGATCCACATGTTAGTATAAATGGGTAGGGTATGGGTATACCCACGGGTACAAGGTTATACCCGTGCCCTACCCGTGACTTAACGGGTAGGGTATGGGTACTACCCATGGGTATAAAATTGTGCCCATACCCTACCCATGCGGGTACGGTACCCGCGGGTACCCGTACCCATGGGTAAAATTGCCATCCTTACGCCGGGGAGTAGGGGCGCTGCGTCCGCCCATGCTGGCACGCCCATGGTGTACGGTGATGGGCCGGATTGTGAAGCATCCAGGCGCATCTCGGGTACAGCTACAGCTACAATGACCGCCACAAGCTGCCGGCATCCGCTCACGCTCCATGTGGCCGCCGCGTTCGCCCGATTTAGCTAGCTGGCCAACCTCGCCATTGATTTCGCAACTCTCGAGAGACTCAGCCTATTCAATCAAGCTAACCGAGGACTTTCTAAGCGCCATCCTCTCGGGCTGCCCTATGTTGAAGAGCCTCCTGTTAAGGATACTGTGGGCTCTCACCGCCTCCGCATCAGCTCCTCGGGACTCAGGAGTATCAGCTTTCGTTCTCCTCAAGACAAAAAATCAGGCTCGATCATCCAGGTCCAAGAGCTGATCATCGATGACGCCCCTTGCCTGGAGACCTTGCTGCTGCGCAACCCAGATTACGGCCCGGCCACCGTCCGTGTGGTCCGGGCTCCCAAACTGGAGACATTGGGATACCTGAGTAAAGGCACGTCGCACCTCCAAATTGGAACAACAGTTTTTCAGGTACTTGCAGCTTTAATTCTTAATTCACTGTTATGACTTGCTGCATTTGGTTTTAACTCTATTATTTTGTTATAGAAAATGATTGCTGCAAGCTTGACAACTACAATGCCCACCGTGAAGGTTCTAGCTCTTGATCATGTTGGCCCTGATTTGGATGCAGTTCTAGACTTTCTCAAGTGTTTTCCTTGCTTGGAACGTTTGTACATTACTGTGAGTATTCATATTTTCTTTCTTACCATGTCATAATAGTGTTGCTAATTACTTTTTAGCGTATGTCTTGACATTGTTTTTCCTTGTATGTCCAGTTAGGTCCGAAGGAAAATTGGTTACAATCATCTAAGAATAAAAAATTTGTGAGAAAATATGCCTTGCCGGGTGATCCGATTGAGTGCCTTGAGTTCCATCTAAAAAAAGTGATCGTGCATGTCTACTATGGCCACGGTACAGAAGTTGACTTTGTAAGGTTCTTTGTTTTGAATGCCAAAGTGTTAGAGAAAGTAGAATTAGGACTCCTTTGTGACTACAGTGTTGAATGGAGGGACAATCAATACATTGAACTACAATTAGAAGACGAAGCTTCTCGTGATGCTCGATTTGAATTCAAAAAGTTTAGTTGGAGTAATGCGATAAATCATAAGAAGCGTATCCGTGACATCTCAATTGATGATCCATTCTATTCCTGCTTCTTGGAAGGATATGGTACAGTTTGGGAAGGTATCCTTTTCTCATATTCAAGCTCAAATTTGATATCTTATTTTTACTTAGAACTTGAATTTTGGCTCACCATTTTGATATTCATCTGTCTTCTACAGTGTGATCTATTTCATACGAAAAAATGAAAGCAATCGTTTGGGGGCGACTTAGAAGCCTATGTAGACGAACGTGTCCTAGATCAAGCGTCCAGTCGTGTATTCGCGAAAGTGTGCATGATGATGATGTGTAGATGACATACAAAGAAAGGGGCTGAAGCGGCAAAAATGACCTCTGAATGAAAATTTTGGCTAAAATAAAAGGCTCCCTCTCTGCTGGTCGCCGCCCTGCCCTACAGTCTGTTGGTATAATCCTGTGAGTCACGAATACCTCACCCTTTGCGTCATGTGCATGTCGGCACAGCCAAAATATCTACATAGTCGGTATATTACTTCCGTAGCTTAGAAATCCAGAATAAATATGTGTTGTGTTCAGTAGAAGGCAGTAGAACCTAGTAGCAGATATTTTCCTAGATAGCCGGTTCGTGAGTCCTATATAAGGACATGTATCCATCACTTGTAAACTCAAGCAATCAAACTTCACTTGTCTACGTGACCAGTCTAAAGTTCTACCCGATCCACTTCTCTGTGTGTGTTCGTGTGCACCACCGTAGCTAGCTGAGAGAGTGCGGCTCACAACACAGTCACTTGGGCAAGCTCTGATGGATGCCGGTGACTGTAACAAAGAAAGAAATAGTGGCACATTTAGATGCCTTCTTCCGTCCTAACGTGGATGGTGAGGTCTCTCTTATGAGCAAGATCACTAGTTTGGATGGACAATTGGCAACTGCAAGAGACCGTATCTTGAGCATAAGTGCATGACTCACTGTAAGTACAGAAAGAGAAACCTGATGATGAATTCAAAGCAAAGCCATCAAGAGATTGTCAGAATGTGTATTTCTGTAGTGTGTTTGTTGTGACGTTACGAGATTTTGTTGAAATGGTTTGGTTTTCAGTTTTTTGGATGGTCTATAGAGCTCTTGTGTATGCTGGTCTCATATACTTGTCGATCGTTGGTGTCACCCCGTCAGTATGTTTAAGCTGCTAAGCAATGGATGAGCTTTTATCTTCCCGGAGGTTGAGCTCCACTCTGCCCCCCTTTTTGTATAGATTTGATAGTCGAAACCAGAGAACATATTTGATAGTGGAAATATTTTACTTCTAACTTGATTCATTTGTCACATTTTTTATGTAAAATATGTGTCATTTTTTTCTATAACAGATTATAATGGACAGTGCTGCCAATCTGCCATCGCTCCCCGTCCTGCCGTCCCTGGTAGTATAGTGTGCATCAGCAAGCTCCTGGACCATGCTCCCTACCATGGAACGCCCGGTGGTGGTGCCATGTAAACGCCTTTTGCTGTAGCTGAATGTAGGTATAACCTGCATGGGCATCAGCTCTCTGCCTCTTAAAAGCATCAGCTTATATGCTCCTTGGGACAAACAGGCCACTGATGTCATTGTCATTGTCCATTAGCTGGTCATAAAGTGTGACCCTTGACTTGAGACATTGCTGTCGATGTATGGTCCGGCGACCATCCTGGTAATTCGGGCTCCCAAATTGGAGCTATCAGGTTCACTGAGTCGCGGCATTTTAGGTTCGAGCATGGAACTACTATTTTTCATGTAGTTGGGCTCTTAGTTATTTAATTGCACTTCCTATATGCAAGATACAGATCTTGATATGAATTTGGTTAATACCCTATTCCTTTTGTGAAACATGATTGGCGTTAGCTTGATATGATCACAATGCACAGCGTGAAGACTTTGCACTCTTTATCATTTCGGTTCTGATTTGGATGCAGTTCATCGCTTTGTCGAGTGCTTCCCCTGCTTACAGAGGTTTTACATTGTTGCGTGTATTCATATTTGGTAGTTTGCTTAAAATGTTAAATTAAGCACTTCACTGGCTTATGATTTTTTGTGTGAAAAGGACCTGACATTAAAAGGAACACCGAACCGTACAATACACCTCAACAAAAACAAAAATTACAACAAGATTCCTGAGATGTCCTTCGTCTTCAACCTCCAGAACATCGACGACGTGTCGCCGTTGCCACTCCCTGAGCCGGCCTGACGTTGTTGGTTGCGGACGGGAAGTCGCCGAACGGGTCAAGAAGACCACATCCGTCCCGGTGCCGAAAAAGAAGTATGAACCGCCAATGAAACTCCACGACGATCCGGAGATCGTCACCGCCAGAAGAAGCCCTTGAAAAACACACCACTCCCACAAGCTTCTCGACGTCGCCGCCGAGATAAGGCTGAAGCCGAGAGAGACCTTATTGAAAGAGACGTCGTCGCCACCATCAGAGCGTCACTCCAATAAACCTTGACACGAAAACCAAAAAATAGAGCCCTCCCGTCGACAGGGCCGAGATCCACCGCGCCTCCATGGCCCGAAGACCACAGAGGCGGGGGAGATTAGCGGCGGCGGCGACGAGAGTCTGATAAAGCTAATCGCCTCCTACGCGCCTGGGAGCTCCCGAGTCGTCCAATGGCTTATGATTTAACTATGAAGTTACTTGCTTGATAGCAACTGTCTCTGTATTGTTCTTTCTTTCTCTCTTTAGCTAGCTGTTATTGTTTTTTGAAATATCCGGCAATTGCTGGCTTCAATATATTAAGCAGGAGAGAATACAGAGTGCCCCGCTTCCCCTCCCACTGCCTGCTACAGTCGAGAGCGGCGGAAAAGAGGCGTCTCGGGAGTTCGAGGTCTCGCCGGCGATACCGCCGCTCCCCTCCGCCTCCGATCGCCGCTGAGGCACCGGGAGGTGGGGGGGGGGGGGGGAGCTCTGGTTATCGTTCGTGTGTGTAGATAGGCTTAGCTAGGTGTGTGTTTCTCTCGGCGGCATCGAAGACGGAGGCGATGGCGTCGGCGAGTGGGGTGTTGTCCTTCCCCTCCGCTCCCCGTTCCGGCCCTGGTGCCGGGGAGGTCGTGAAGGCTCGTCGGGCGTCCTCTTCCTGCTCTGCTTCTCCGGCCGGCCTTGGTGGCGAGGAGGGGAAGGTTCTGGAAGCTGGGGGTCCGTTTTTGTTGCAGGTGGTTTCCTCTGGTGGTTCTGCTCCGGCCGGCCGTGGAGGCGAGGGGAGCAGGCTCTGGCGGTGGTTTGGTGCTGGTGTTGGTGGTCCTGGGCGCCGCCGTCGCGGCTGGAAGTTGGGTGGAGGCGGGGAGATGGTGCTGCGGCCGTGTTCGTTCAACGAGACTAGATTCCGGTGCTTCGCGGCGGATGGATCTTGCGGCCTTCTACAACGTGTGGGTGCGCCTTCTTCCCGGCGGACGGTGGTACGGCGTCGTCGACGGCGACTAGGAGCTTTGGGTGCGGCTGAGGATCCAATTGAGTTTCTTCCCGGTGGCTTAGGGTGCTTTTTGCACTTTCCTGGGTTTCCTTGTATTTTTCTGTTTCTTTGGGGACCTGTCTGTAAAGTGCTGAGCCTCCTTTTATATGAATTGGATCCTTCCTCAAAAAAAAAAAGAATACAAAGTGCCCCGAGAGAAAAAGGAAAATAATTAGAAAAGAGAAAATTGCCAATAAGGCCGCTATTGCCCATGCAAAATTCAAGGTGGTTGCAGAAGACACAGAAGTACCTGTTAGCTGTTATTCAGAAAACAATTAATACACACGGAAGAATATAAAGAAACAACAGTGGTATGCCTTGGTGGACGATCCAACTGAATGTGTAGGGCACTATCCAACAAAAGTTGGGACTAGAAGTTGACCTTGCTTGGTTCTTTGTATTGAATATGGAAGTGCTAGAGAGAACGGAATATGGACCCATTAACGACACTGATGAGGAGTGCAGGACTAATCATAGGAGGCAGATACAAGTGGGAGACCCAGCTTCTCATGTGCACGGTGCAGCCGAATTATTACTAACTACTAGGTAAATTTGGTGCAGCGTCACGCCGCACCCGTGTGGTAAATTTCAAATTTGAAAATGTCGATATTTAAAAATTGTGTACATTTGAGAATCGTTGGAATGCAAAGAGAGCTTGTGTTTGAAAAAAAATTAGATTTCGAAATTTAATCAAATGGAAAGTTATTTAGGTTTAAATTATTTTCATGTTAGTAAAATGATTAGATTTGCAAGGCAGCTGAAATTTTAAAATATTCAAATTTGTTTGCCGTGTTATGGCGGTAGAATTGAAATTTGAAAAATGTCCACATCTTTGAAGTGTGTAAATTTGGAAATTGTCGAAACAGAGAAGGATCGAACGGATTCATTAGAGCTAATTCATCAGATCTGTAACAAAATGGGCATTTATTAGTCCGTGTGGAAAGTTTTATTTTTTTCTTAAATTTTAAAATTCCTTAAAGTTTGAGGTGCGCACAATGGTTTTGTGTGTATTTTGTTGTGTGGATGGTATGAAAATTCGGTAAAGCTGAAGACTTTTGATATATTATTTGCATTAGGCTGTGCACAATTTTTGTTGGCGCAACCTTTGGCGGGAAAGTTTGTTTTTTCTTTTTTTTTTGGAAAATTTGATGCATTTTTTGATTGTTATGAAACATTAAAAAAATTGGGCATTTAGTATTATTATCAGACATAGAAAACAATTGGGCATTTAGTAGTTTGTTGAGAAGTTTGAAAATCTATTAAATTTGAAAATTTCTTAATTTTTTGGATGTGCACAATGTTTTTTTTTTCAAATTTTGCGTGGAGAGTCTAAAAATTGTTAATTTTGAAGATTTTTTGATATATTTTTTGTATACTTTTTCCCATAATGTTTTTTTTTGTGCGTCTTTTACGGGGCCGGAGCGGCGGCGGCGAGCGTCGGCGGCGGCGGGGCGATGTCGCGGCCGCCGCGGGAGAAGAAGGAGGGGGAAGGGGGGAATGCGCACGTTTTTTTGCAGCGGGGTTCCTGCAATTTGCGCAATTTACGGACAGGTCCATGTCTGCAGCAAGGCGCGGCTTGCGGTGCGGTTTCTGTCTTTTGCGGGTTTTTTTTTGCAAAGTGACACGATGAGACGTGGCCGGACCGTCGGATCCGCGATGGACGGCGCGGAGACGTTGAGAAACTGTAGAAGTCTAATACTGTAGTAGGTACAATGGCTGGGACACGTGGGCACATGCATCGGAGGATGAAGACGTCGTCTTTGATGTATAGATAGTTCTGCAAAAAAGCGGCACGCGGGGGGTTTTCTACAAAAAATGTCTTATTCCGGAGTATGTCCGGCAAAATAAAAAGGTTAAACCATGAAAGTTGTCCGGAAGGGTGATATCCTTCTACTCGTGAAAGGAAAATTTAAACGGATGACTGAGTGAAACGAATTTGACAAAATTCGCCCAATGTTTTTGCGAGTTTGGATCCAAAATTAAGAAGTTAGAGTCGTCCAAACTCGGAACCGATCACGGGAATGGAACCTACTTGTCGGCGCGCATATATTTCATGTACATATTATCGCGAAAAAAGCAAAAAGAAAAAGAATTACGGAGGCTGAAAGGGTCAGCCATTATATATATGGAGCGCGCACTGTAGCAGCTTCGCGGGACCTGGGATTGCGGTGCTGTTAGGCCGGCCCGCTTGGGCATTTTTTCTTCTTCTCTGTTTTTTTTCTTTTTCTTTTTCTGTTTCCGTTTTTCTTTTTCTTTTTTCTTTTTTCTTTTTTCGTTTTTCTTTTTCTTTTCCGATTTCTTTTTATTTTCTTTTTACGTTTTCTTTTTTTTTCATTTTCTTTTTCTTTTTCTTTTTGAATGATTTTTATTTTCTTTTTCATTTTTGTTTTGTTTTTTGTTTTCGTTTTCTTTTCTGTTTTCATTTACTTTTTTATTTTATTTTTGTTCTTTTAATTTTTCTTTTCCTATTTCTTATCTTTTCTTGTTGTTTACTTTCTATTTTCTGTTTTTGCTTTCTTTCTCTTTTATCTTTTTGTTTTATTTTTTTAGTTCGTCCTGTTTCTTTTCTTTTCTCTTTTGTTTTCACTTTTATGATTTTGAACTAAAATTCAAACTTAAAATATGTTTAGAATAGAAATATTTTTAAGATTTCTAAAATTGTTCATATATGCAACTTGTTCAGATTTAAAATTTGTTCATATTTGAATTTGTTAAATTCAAATTTTGTTCATTTTTGTTCACCGACCTTTTATGTTCACTTACCAAAATCGTTTAAGAATATTTTTTATTTTCACCGGCTTTTTTGTGTTCACTTTTCAAAAACATTCAAAATTATTTCCCGTTCACCCCATTAATGTTCATTTTTCGTTCAAAATAATTTTCGTTCACTTTTAAATTCGTTCAAAAATAGTTTTTGTTCCACCTCTTTTTCTGTTCACTTTTAAAATCGTTCAAAAATAGTTTCCGTTCACCCTGTTTTTGTTCATTTTTTAAAATCATTCAAAAACAGTTTCCGTTTACTAGCCTTTTCTGTTCAATTTGAAAATCGTTCCAAAATAATTTTCGTTCAAAATAATTTTTGTTCAAAATAATTTTCGTTCAAAATAAGTTTCGATCACTTTTAAAATTGTTCAAATGTAGTTTCCGTTCCACCGCTTTTTCTGTTCACTTTTAAAATCGTTCAAAAATAGTTTCCTTTCATCACCATTTCTGTTCATTTTTTTTTAAAATTGTTCAAAAATAGTTTCCGTTTTACTACCCTTTTCCGTTCAATTTTAGAATCGTTCCAAAATAATTTTCGTATAAAATAATTTTTGTTCACTTTTAAAATCGTTTATAATTTTTGTTCAAAATAATTTTCTTTCACTTTTAAAATCGTTCAAAAAAAATTTTTTGTTCATAAACCATTTTATGTTCACTTTTTAAATTTATTCAAAAATAATTTTTTGTTCTGATTCAAAAATCAGGGATCGAACCTGCGCCGCTAGAACCAGTCACGAAAAAATAGTCACGAACCTGCGTCGCTAGAACCAGTCACGAACCAATCAGGGATGAACCTTCATGCAAACCAGTCACGAAAAAATCGAGCGCGCCCCTGGAAAAAGAAACGCGCCAGAACCAGAGATTGAACCTGCGACGCTAAAGAAACGTGCGAGAAGAAACAGTACAACTTAGAAGAAATAGAAACGAAGAAAACGCCCCGCGGGCGAAATTGGGCCGGCCAAATAACTACTCCCTTACGGCGACGACGCGTCGAATGGTCGCCTTCCTGGACAATGGACAGGGAACAAAACTCGTAGGCCCGAAACCGAAACCACCTAAATTCTTAGCCCACCAACTTGAAGCCCACCACGCGCCCATCACACAAGTTCTTAGCCCACGTACTCACCCGCGGTAAGGAGGCAAATTCACTCGTCCTTCACGTTCACGTACTCGATCGTATCATCAAAAAAAAAACGTACTCGATCGACTCGATCACGGCGACACGCAAATGGCGACGACGGCGGCGCCCGACCTCATCAGCGACCAATCCAACGTCGTGCTCGGCACCATCGTGTCACTGCTGCCCACCAAGGACGGCTGTCGCACGCAGGCGCTCTCCCGCCGGTGGCGCCCCATCTGGCGGTCCACCTCGGCATCCCAGATCCTATCGGGCCGCCTCGGCATCGTCCGGCGAATCTCCATCAACGGAACCGACGACGCCAGGTTCAGATCCCCGGACGTCGACCTCGCCGGCGTCCAGGTGCTCGATCTCGGGTACAGGCACAAAGACCGCCACACGCTGCCGGCATACGCGAACCCCATCGCGTTCCATGTCGCCACGTTCGCCTGATTCAGCCGGCCGGCCAACTTCGCCATCGACTTCCCAAGCCTCGAGAGACTCACCCTGTACAAGATCACCCTCAAGGAGGACATCCTAACAGGGGTACTCTTGGGCTGCCCAATGCTGAGGAGTCTCGTGTTATTGGAGATCGTCGGCGCTGATCGCCTTCGCATCAGCTCTCCGGCGCTCAGGACATTCAGCTTCCGTTCTCCTTCACCACAACAACTAGCCTCCTACTCCAGCACCGTCGTCGAGGTCCAAGAGCTGACCATCGATGATGCCCCTTGCCTCGAGAGCTTGCTGCTGCCCTACCCAGACCACGGCCCGACCACCGTCCGTGTGCTCCGGGCTCCCAAACTGGAGGCATTGGGTTACCTCAGTAAAGGCACGTCACACCTCCAGCTCGGAACTACAGTTTTTCAGGTACTTAATTGCAGCTTTAATTCTTAGTGAGTTCACGGTTATGCATGACTTGTTACGTTTGGTTTTAATAACTATGTGCTTTTGTTATAGAACATGATTTCCCCAAGCTTGACAACTACAATGCCCACCGTGAAGGTTCTAGCTCTTCATGCTATTGGCCCTGATTTGGATGCAGTTCTAGACTTACTCAAGTGTTTCCCTTGTTTGGAACGTTTGTATGTCATTGTGAGTACTCATATTTTCTTGCTTGATTATCATGTCATACTAGTCTTTGCCAATTAATTACCTTGTTAGATTATGTCTTAATATTCTTTTTTCCTTGTAACTCCAGTTAGATCCATATGTCAATTGGTTGCAACCAGCAAAGAATAGAAAATATGCGAGAAAATATGCCTTGCCAGATGATCTGATTCAGTGTCTTGGGTTCCATCTAAATAAAGTGATGGTGAGGTGGCAATGGTACGGAAGTTGACTTTGTAAGGTTCTTTGTTTTGAATGCCAAAGTGCTAGAGAGAATAGAAGTTGGACTCCTTCGTGACTACAGTGATGAATGGATGGAAAATCAATACACTGAACTGCAACTACAAGACAAAGCTTCTCGTGATGCTTGTTTTCTATTCAAAGGGTTTAGTTCGAGTCATGCCAGAAATAATAAGAAGAATGCCCATGATCTCTCAATAGTTGATCCATTCAATGCCTCTTTCTTGGAAGATTACGCTCCAGTTCGGGAAGGTATTTTTATTTCATATTCAAGCTCAAATTTGATATCTTATTTCTACTCAGAACTTTAAATTTGGCTCAAATATGAATCTGTCTTCCACGGTGTGATCTACTTTGTCTTCTACAGTGTGAACTACTTCATACATCAACACAACAATGGTTTGGTGCTGACTTAGAAGCGTATGTAGACCGACGTCTCCAAGATCAAGTGTCTACGGTCAAAAAAAGAATCGTGAATTCGCGAAACTGTACAAGATAATGATGTGTAGATGAAATACAAGGAAGGGGTTCCCTACTGTTCAGTTATGTTTTGTTGCATCTGAATTAAATTGTGATATGTTTGATTTTTTTTATAATATTAATAATCATTGGTTGTTTCTTTACTCCTTCGTTGTTATAGTAACAAATATATCTCATGATCATTCAAAACATATCACAGTTCTTAATTTTTTTTTTTGTTATAGTACAAGAGATAGGAAAGTGATTTTCAGATATGAGACGTTTAACGATTTAAGAGCTAGCTGTAAAATAACTAAATGAGACTATGGCGTTCGAAGAAAGGTAGTTTGGGCTACACTTTTTTTTTTTTTGCATAGATTGGAGATCAGCAGGATGCACTATAGCGTGAGGTACAGTGGTAGGTTTCTGGCTGTGGAGGTCACTACTAGGAAAAAGCTTATAGGTAGGTTGGTATTCTGTGGCGCACCCTTAATTGGTGCGCCACAGAATTATTTTCTGTGGCGCACGGTTTTTGGTGCGCCACAGAAATCACGCAGCTGATTTCTATGGTGCACCAAAAACCGTGCGCCGCAGAAATTCAGCTTTCTGTGGCGCACGTAGTCCCGTGCGCCACAGAAATCAACATTTCTGTGGCGCACCTAGTCGCGTGCGCCACAGAAATGCTGTACCGTGCGCCACAGAATTCCTATTTCAGATCCAGATCTGAGATCTCTGATTTCTCTCTCTGGTTCGATCTGGTCAAACCGCGCCAGAGGCCCCACACGCACCACGCTTTCCGCGCACCACACCACCATCCCGCTGCGCACACCACCATCCCTCCACGTACGCGCACACCACGCTCCTCTCCTTCGCTTCTCTCTCTCTCCCTTATCTCCTTCTTCTCCGCCGGCCGGTGGCACCCGGCGCGAGCCTCACCCACCGCCGCCGCCAGCGATCCCAGCCCACCGCTCCCGCCGGCGCCGTTCTCCGCCTCCTCCTACCTCCGGCCGGCTGGTCAGCGCGCCGCCGCCTACATCCAGCGGGTTGCCGCGCCCGGCTACAGTCTCCAGCGCGCCCCCGGGCGACCTCCTCCCTCCAGTGCGCGCCACCGGGGCGGCCTTCTCCGGCCACCGTGTGCCCCCAGGCTCACCCTCCTCCTACCTCCGGCCGGCTGCTCGGCTTCTTCCGTTCTCCTCCTTCCTCCGGTGCACGGTAAGGCCCGCTCAGCGCAATACGACAGCACGACCGGCCCGTCCATCCAAGCCCCACCTGGCCACCTCCTCCAAAGATTCCGGCCGAAGGAACTAGGCACAGAGGCAGTTCGCTGCTCCACAGTCCTCCCCAGACCAGATCCGACGCCGTGGCCATGGATCCCCCGCCGTTGTTGCGCGTCCTCCGCCTTGCCCTCCTCCTGCTGCGATCTCGTGGATGGAGTGGACCGTGCGCGTCGCCGGCAACTACCGCCTGAGCTTCGTCCCGGGCGACATGCTCGAAGACCGGCCTTCAGAGGAGCGTGACGTTGACGACCGCGGTGGCTGCAGAGGAGCGAACGGCCGGGAACGGGCGGCGTGGAGGGCTGCCGTATTTTTTTTTTAAACTGAAAACAACATTCTGTGGCGCACGGTCAACTAGTGCGCCACAAAAATCCGATTATTTCTGTGGCGCACGGTGGGGGTGCGCCACAAAATTTTAATTTTAGTGG
The DNA here is from genome assembly GCA_947311845.1 of Poa pratensis. NCBI lineage: Eukaryota > Viridiplantae > Streptophyta > Magnoliopsida > Poales > Poaceae > Poa > Poa pratensis. The sequence goes on from CAMZMU010000112.1 coordinate 31,614,734, forward strand.
CGACAATTCTGTGGCGCACCCAGCAAATTTGGGGGTGCGCCACAGAATGTCAAAAAGGTGCGCCACAGATAGCCCTTTTCCTAGTAGTGGGTCAGCGATGGTGAGCTGCTGGGCATTCTTGGCTGCTGTGACGTGTGACTTGGATGGACATACTACACTGGCATTGGGTTGGTGAGGTTTGGGTGAAGGCGTAGCACCAAGAGATGATGACGTTCTTGACATTCTTGATGTCTCTCCCCTTCTTGGAGGTCTCGTTCTAGTGGTAACCTCCCTTGTCGTTTGAGTCTCGGGCTCTTCAGGTGAAAACCTAAGTTTCAACCTTGGTCAAAGTAGGCGTTGGTTAGAAGCGGTGTCTTGGAGGTCCGATACTTCATCGGTTGCGTTCGATTTAGTTACCTTGCAACTTCGTCGTTGGCTAGGAGTTTTGGAGGCCTCGTGCTAGAGGTAAGAGCGATGGCTTCAGAACCCTTTTTTGCCTATAGGGGGTCGTCTGATCACTTGGGCACAGAGTCGACGCCTCTATGGGGGTGCGACCTTGGGATCAGTAAGTTTGTTGTTGTGGTTTGGAGGTCGCAGTGGCAGCTCCGGGAGCTTGGTCGTGTCCCTTCCTGATGGGCGGATGTGTCGTCGGTCGAGTGGTGCTCGGCCTCGGGGTCGGTGTGTGATGTTATGTTGTATCGAAATTTGGTCAATTTGTCTTATTAACTAGCCAATTCTCTTCTTTTGGCTTGTTTTAAAAATAGATTTGGATTTACAAGAAACAAAATTACACAATTGCGTGCTAAACAAGCTAGGTCGGATAGGAGAAGGTTCTTGTGGATTAATTACAACCCAGGTTTCCTTACTAGCACCCTGTTCAGTGATTATATTCCGGTCAGTTAATCAATAAAGATCTAAGTTTTTCGCAAAAAACTAAAAGAATTGCTGAACAAACTAGGCCGGAAAACGTATTGTGGCTCAAAGGTGGGCTGAATTGTCTAGAGCTTTGAAGAATATTGCGGCTAGTAAACCCGGAAACCGTCACGCACACACTGATCACCGCCGCCGCCGCCGCCGAAAATTCCCAAGGCTCACGCAGCCATGCCAGACGGGCTGGCGGAGCCCGCAGGAATTCATGGGGAGGAAGCCCTTGCCGCCGTATCTTCACGGAGTGGAAAAACCTGTTCACCGGATTTTCCAATTCTGTTGAAACCTAGATTCCATTCACCAGGTTTTTAGAAATCTGTTCATACTTAGATTCCGTTCACCGGGTTTTTACAAATCCGTTCAAACCTAGATTCCGCTCACCAGGTTTTTCAAATCTGTTCAAACCCACATTCAGTTCACCGGATTTTCCAAATCGTTCAAACACAGATTTTGTTCAGCAGGTTTTCAAAATCCGTTCAAACATAGATTGTGTTCTCAGGTTTTTTTAAATCCGTTCATACCCACATTATGTTCACCGGTTTTGCCAAATCGTTCAAACTGAGGCTTTCCAAATTGTTCAAACCTAAATTTCGTTCACCTAGATTTTTCAAATTGTTCAAACCCAGATTACATTCACCGCGACAATGATGGGAGAGTTAACCGCGGTGACACAAATATGAGAAGAGAGGTACACTGAACGAAGGTTAAGCACATTCAAACCTACATTACAAGATCTGCTCATATATGACTCTCAAAACAGAAAAATTATAGCACAAATGTTGTGCGAGACACTGAGATTAACCTTCTCGTCAAGGATTTGTGGAGACTTTATAGCACAAAATTATAACCTACATATCGACATACATAATTTCCGTGTACATTTTGTTTTAAATTGAAATCTATTATCTGTGTAGACTTTATTTTTCTGACAAGGATTTGTGTGGACTTCTTTGTTGAGCAAGAAGCAGCCAAACAAGGAAACGTGCACGATCAGGAAACAGTGAACCGCGTGGCGGGCGAGCGCATGTAAAAAAAAGATATCCCGCGCGCGAAAACGAGAAGCTACTCGAGCGGCCAAAACTGGGCCGGGAAAAGCGGCCCACTGGCGGCAGGAGGTTTTCTCCGCGTAGGAGCTCCCGCCGCCGCCATATGCCGGACGCGCCGGCGGAGCCCGCTGTAGTTCGTGGGGAGGAAACCTCTCGCCGCCGCATCTTCACGGAGTTCATGACCGGGTAGGGCGTCGTCCTCCCTCGCCAATTTATATTTACTCCCCGCTGCTACTTCCTCTCTACCGGCGCGTCCCGCCGGTTCTTCTCTCCTGGATGCAGGCCGGAGTTCAGTTCGCTCCACGTGTGATGCTTTTGCTTCCATCATCGCAGGGTGGCGCGGTTCGAGGAGCTCGTGGATGGCGGGAGGCGATTCCTGGCGAGATTCCGGCAGGAGCTAGGTTATCTCTTATGCACAATGATTATGTGTTTCCCCCTGCCATTTTCCTAGATTAGGTTCGCTTCCACAAAATTTCTCTGTTATCTCAACTGCTTAGCAGGAGTCACTTGTTCCCCACAAAAGAGAAGCACTATATTGTCACTTGCTATCATCCGTCAGAGATCAAAGTCAATGAGGTGCTTTGTTGTTTCAGAGTATTTTAAGAGGCCGCCTGTTCCGACTGGATCAGATGTTATGAGTGAGATTGTTGGATCGAACTGCACCGGCAGGATGAAGTCGTATCTCGAAGCAGGCTGTGGCCTTCATTGCCGGAACATCTCGAACTTGAATCAGTGTGAGCTATTCTGCACGTCTCGGGTTATTTATTCCTCTAAGCAGCTGAGTGTGATGATTTTCCAAAATTGAGCTAATCAACAGAAATAAATTCACAAGTTACTGTCGGATGCACAGTATGCTTATTATCTTGAGGCTAGAGCCAGTGAAACAGAAACAAATTACCGAACATGCGCATGCATGCTTTGGAGAAATGGATGTCTGTCATCAAATTTTGCGGCCTGTCTGATTGCATTATTTACCATATTCCTAAATCTCTGCATCTAGCTTGATAAAGAAGTAGCAACTATTTGTCTTATTTCAAAATTATGATGTCAAATACTTTCCCACTATTGACATATGTTATTAAGTATTGAACCTTCCTATTGCAGACAGTTAAATATTCTAAATTGTTTGAAATATTTTGACGAAAAGGCTTCCATAGCCTTCCAGATATATAATGTGACTGTTAATACTGGTGCAAAACTAGATATTCGTCTTTCCACCTTTCATTTGTCTGTCCTGAGTATATATCCCTTTGCATTAAAACTTCTGTGTCTATTGTTTTGTTCTGAATAAATTCCATATTTCAAGGATCTTTTACGCATTGAAGTTACTCAGCACATCACAAACTCACTCCCCCTTTTCCTTTCCATGAGCTAGTGTATATTTTTATCTAGCTTATATAGCTAAAATTACAGTGTGAGGTGATTTTAGAATTTTACCCGATTCGTGATTATGAGATACTTTCTGAATGAGGTATGCTTGTTCTGTTGCAATTCTTCACTTCTACTTGTAAATTCTACACTCCGAGAGACATGGTGCTTTATGAGCGAGGTGCAACTTTTGTCAATTTGGTATTAAATCTTCTCTTTTCTTCTAGAAGTAAATGCATGCGAGGGCGAGCTTGAAGAGCATATAAACAAAGGTATTTCACAAATCTTCTGTTTCATGGTAATAACCAATAATACAACTTTATTAGTCTGTTAATATTTGTTCTATTTGATAAGATTCCTCTAATATTAAAGCACAACTTCGCTGTAACTCTGATGTACAACTTTATTGGTCTGTAAATATTTGTTCTATTTGAAAAGATTCCTGTAATATTAAAGCACAAATTCGCTGTAACTCTGATGCAAAATCACCGGATGGCTTTACTTGGTTGATTTGCACAGACTAGTGCAGCAAAAGGTGCTTCCGAATTGAGAGACATACTTATTTCCGGCAATTCTCACCTTTGTTTGCGCTTTAAATTTTCTTATAATTCTAACTTTTAAGAGTATGCAAACTGTTATCATGGTTGAACAAAATTTGAAAACTAGAGTAGAAATGTTAACATGTTAATACTAATGCTGAGCAATGCACCGACAGTGTCACCAATTCTGCACCTATGAAATGTATGGAAGTTTGGCAAGGGATCCCTGTCAAAATCATCTTAATGCTTACTAGTTACTTAGTTAATGCATTGTCCTTACATGCATGTATCAAGTGTACGGCCATGACTCCATGTTATAGTTATGGGTGCATAAGATTGGTTAGTCGGAACACTTAACAGTAGCAAATTCTCATATCTGTGAACTCCAATTAGTTGATGTGCTCTCCTTTTCTTTTTCCTGCTCAGTGAGTGTGCTGCTTAAAGAACTTCAATGCCTAGTGGAAGCTGCTTATGACTCTATAATAACAGCCAATTTAAGTGCTATAGAAGTCCCAGATGATCGAACTGCTGATAGCAAGATGAACGATGAATCACAGTTAATGGAGGTAGAGGCCACTGTTTACTCAGTGTTCAAAAGAGGAGACCTTGTTGACTGCACTATGATAAGCTTATTACTATCATTTCACGTTGCAGAAAAAGGAGCAACTTGCAGATCAGCTCGACGCCGATTCATCCCTTGTTACGGTGATGATTCTTGTTCATAACATGCTGAAGCTTGACTACTTGATGCAGGTAAATCGCATCCACCCATCCATCCATCTGTAAACATGTGTAGGGTTTGGTGTCTTTCTTTCGAACTTAATTACTGTGTCCTGAATCACGCAGAGGACAATACAGATCGTTTCATCCTATTATTTTGCTGATTTTGCCTACAGGAAAAGATTGTCAGATCACTGTCCCTTAAATCATCATCCACGGAGCTCGAGAGCTACTGCCTTATGTGGGATCTGCGTCCCTACATTGATGATAATGTGACGGATCTCGCATGGAGATTGTGCACATAACTCTTGCACCCATGGTGGTTGTTTAGCACTGTAACTCGATCTCGTGTGGTGCAGAGAACTTCTGGAAGGTCCGCATTCGAGACTCCAGCTGTTTCTGAATAGGTCCTTTTAGCTTTAGAGTTGTTTAGAAGTCTGAACAATTATGATGGTAGATTCGTATGCTGTTTACAGCCTAGGTATTTGCTAGCTTGTTCGCATTGCAAACGTCATACCAGTTTGTAATAGTTAAGATGTTTTACTAGAACTATAAAAAAACCTGGAGTTATGATCTTTGTCACCAAGATTTAGATAGCATCATGAATGATTATCCAGTGGCTCGCAGTTTGAGTTTGATTCTTGAAGGTTGCCACTTAATTACAAACTTGTGGTGCAATCAATCTGCAGATCAACTCGTACGTGGTTACGATCTTATAAACAGTGTTTTGAATCATGATAATCTATGACCTCAAAGACTTGCTGGGGATGCTGAGTCTTTAGCGATACTTGGGCCCGAGACCATCTGTTGTTCGGTTCCGAAGAAGGTCGAAGCCACGGCAAAGGCAACGAGAAAATACAAGGCAAAGCCGTCCGTCTCGTTCACGAACTCCCAGCGCACATCGGCACATGGAAGTTTCCATCGAAAAACGTCCGCGCATGGCGGCGGCGGCGCCCGATCTCATCAGCGAACAACCCGACGCGGTGCTCGAGACCATCGTGTCCCTCTTGCCCACCAAGGACGGCTGCCGCACGCAGGCGCTGTCCCGGCGGTGGCGCCTCATCTGGCGGTCCGCGCCGCTCAACCTCGACACCGGCCTCGACGAACAGACCATCTCTGACATAATCTCCGGCCATCTCGGTCCCGTACGCCGCATCTGCATCACCGACATCGCCCCCCTCCGGCACCGCTACCAGCGTCGATTCCGAGCCAGGGGGCACGACGAGATCGTCCACGCTAGGTTCCGACGCTGGCTCAGCTCCAAGAACGTCCTGGCCAGCATCCAGGTGCTCCATCTTGGTTACCAGGTGCTCGATAATGGCTGCCTATACAGCTGGTCATCGGCCCACAACGTCCTTCCGTCGTCCATGTTCCGCCTCGCTCCAGCGCTCCACGAGGCCACATTCGCCCACTGCAGCCTGCCGGCCGAAAACCTCACCGTGAATTTCCCAAGCCTGGTGAAACTCAGTCTTTACTGGGTCACCGTGAAGGAGGAAGCTCTCAGCGCCGTGCTCGCCGGCTGCCCTGCGTTGAGGAGCCTCCTGCTACAGGAGACCGTGGGCTGTTACGGTTGTAACCGCATCCGCATCAGCTCGCCGTTTCTTCGGAGCATAGGCTTCTCCGCACCCTGGAACAAATTACATATGGACTCTAGGATCGTCCAAATCCAAGAGCTGGTTATTGACGACGCCCCTTGTCTCGAGAGGTTGCTGTTGTACGACGGTCCGGGGATCATCCGGGTGGTCCGGACTCCTAAACTCGAGATATTGGGTTGTGTGGGTAAGGACACGTACGAACTCCACCTTGGAACAACAATATTTCAGGTAATTGTAGCCTAAAATTCTCCAATTGAGGCCTCATTTTGTTGTGAATTTTTTATTGGTTAAGTTATTTCTTTTCTAGGAAATGATTGCCGCTAGCTTGTCAACCACAATGCCAGCCGTGATGGTTTTGGCTCTTGATCACATTGGCCCTGATTTACATGTGGTTCTTAACTTTCTCAAGTGCTTCCCCAGTTTGGAGAAGTTGTATATCGCCGTGAGTATTCATATTTGATAGCTTTCTTGACAAATTAATGTGTCAATTATTGATATGGTCTTTATAATTTGTCTTGCAATGTACAGTTAGATCCCCTTCCGTCATCTGAAAATGAGGCGTGCCGGCCTAAGAGTATAAGAACTATGAGGAAGTATGTCTTACCAAATGATCCAATTGATTGTCTCAAATTTCATCTAAAAAAAGTGGCGCTGAAGTTCTACTCTAGTAGACATCTAGACGTTGACTTCGCCAAGTTCTTCGTTTTGAATGCAAGAGTACTAGAGAGAATGGAAGTTGGACTTGTCATTGACCGCAAAGACAATTGGTGGGATAATCATAACATGCATCAGTTGCTGCAGTTAGAAGACAGAGCTTCTCGTGATGCTCAATTCGAATTCAGAAAGTCTACATGGACTACCCTCACAGATATCAACAAGTGTACCCATGATCTGTCGACAGCTGATCCGTTCAATGCATGATTGTTGGACGGATTATTTACCATATCTGGCAAGGTATCCTTCACTCATCTTGTTAGCTCAAATTCGTCCAAATTTGATGCTCTATATGTGCAGTGTGATCAACGTTACCATAGCTGATCCTAAAGTTGACTCGCAAATTTATGGACTACCTTCACAAATTTGATGCTCTATATGTGCAGTATGATCTACTTCATACACTAGTACGGAATCAAGGTTCAGTGAGCCTGCTCGGAAGCATAATTAGACGGACGTGTCAAAGCTCAAGGTGTGAATCAACAATGTGCAAAAGCATACACAATGATTATGTGCAGAACGTGCATGTGGTTCCCCTATATATCAAGTGATGTTTTGTTGTGCTTGAATGCAATCTGCTAGAGTTTCTTTGCTTTGTAAACTGGTCACATTTATGGTTATATTATACGCTCCTTCTAATAAAAGAATTGTACTAGTTTAATAAAAAGTAGTTTGTGAATTCTCAGTTGTCCAGAATTTCTTTTTTTAGAAACAATGGGCAAAAGATTTACCCCATTTTCTTTATTAAACGAGAGTTAGGGCATAAAGTTCAACAACACCAAAGACATATTATAACAGAGGATTACTCTCCTGGCATTAATTCCCCGATGCGTTTTGCCCCCGCAATCACCCACAACTTGGTCTCATCTTTTATTTTGGAGAAGATGCTAAAAGACAATGTGTGCTTGTTGCGGGATACGCGAGCATTCCTCTCGTTCCAAATTCCAAGAGATGAGGAGGACAAGGGAAGTCATCGCCTTGCGGTTGATCATCCCGACACCGGACATGTGCCGCCACCAATCCTTGACAGAGAGAGATATCCGGCCAAGGTGAGAGATCAAGGTGTTGGAGCCCAAGCCAATTCTTTAGGAGGCTCCAAATCCGAGTGGTGTCATAACTCATAAACCTCGTCTACGCCTGATTACGGAAAGAGCCACGAGTGAACAGAATCAGCATGGAGAACTTGCCAGTGGCAAGATGGTTAGGAGGGTGGTTGTACCTCCACCCCATCAGAGTTCAAACACCAGATTTTATGCTGGTGTTTCTCATTTAGTCGGAATATTATTTAGTGGAAGACGACGTTCCTGTCGACAGCGAGGCGCCCACCATGACTTCGTCAATCTCAAGACCCAACCGTCGGCTCAGTCTTTCGGAGGTGCTCATAGGGGTAGGGTGTACGTGTGTGCGTTCATAGGGGTGAGTGTATACGCGTGTTTGTAAGTGTGTGTTGTACCATGTTTCGAAAAAAAAAGCAGAATCAGCGTGCTGACGTAGATACCCGCGCGTATTCCGTAATATACCAAGACCAACGTACAGCTGGTTCGAAAACGGATCAGAAAGTCACATGAGATAAGAATCCGCAACCCAAACCCATATACAGCAGCGGCCTGGTCCGACACGTTCAGTACTCCCGAGTCCTGACGGCACCACGCACGCACATGGCGGCCGCGGCGAAGTGAACCGACGGCCAAGGGCCATCCCGGCCAGAGACCAGCGACCGTCCTGATCTCATCAGCAACCAACCCGACGCGGTGCTCGACACCATCGTGTCTCTCCTCGCGACCAAGGACGGCTGCCGCACGCAGGCGCTTTCCCGGCGGTGGCGCCCCATCTGGCGGTATACTTATTTGTTCTAGCTAGGTCATAATTTTATAACTAGTTTGTTTCTATACTTCTATACTACTATTAAAAGAGCAAACTTGTGTTGATACATTGAATCTGAGCCCTTCAATATTTGGCCAACGGTCCAGATCGCTCCAATGTTTGACAACTCAACACAAATCCACTTTTGCCCGTTTTACCCTCCCACCAAATCACATAATACTGCTAATGCCATCGTACCGGTTCGTTTTATTTCAACTTTGTAATTACATGGATTGCCATCGGGTAAAAGAAACTATAGACGTAGCCCACTCGCGACGCAAAAAACGCCCGACGTAATCGTGCGCTAGCCCACTCGCACCCGGTGTACTTGCATATCCGTGCTCTAGGATAGCGTTCACGTCTGTACTCACGCCGGAGTCGCCGCCTGCGCCGAAGCTTAGCAACACAAAGCCAACGAACGACCCACGGCCAGAAACATGGCACCGCGCACCGCCGTCGTACACCGCAGCGCTGCCGCAACTCCCCGTGCGTCGCTGGTGCAGTCGCGATTCCCCGTCCTCGAGCGGCGCCTGCCATGGCCCTTCAGGCCGCGAATCCACGTGCTCAAGCGGTTCCAGTCAGGACCCAAGGTATAACCTTTCCGCTCGCGCGTCCCCGTCGTCGTTGCTGGTACGGCCGTGAGAATGTGTCGTCAACACTGCATGTCACGACGCTGAGTCCGTACCATAAATTTGGGATGCGCGCAAGTCGCTGAGCAGCTACGCGCGTAGCTGGTTAGACAGCCGTGCTGTTGTCGGCCGTACCGAGCAGGAAATCATGGTTAAAAAATCATGGTTCACAAGTCACAAGCGAATACTCAATTTGATTGGTTAGTTTTTTCACATCCAGGCACAGAGGCACTACACGGACTTTCATTAGTTTTCGTTCTCTTGCTTAATTACCATCTGCAATCGTCAACGTGAGAATCAATCAGGTTCATGCAGAATTTGGTGTCCAAATTCAATTTTTAAAGAGATTGTGAGATATGGAAGACAAAATTTTGGCAACAAGACGACCTACAGTACAGGAGCGATGCAAAAATTAAACAATGATCGACGTGATGCGTGACAAGGCGCGACAAAAAAACCGCGATGACGAAAGCAGTCCCGACGGAACCTGGCAGATTGATCAATAGGGAAACAACCACACGCAGCTTAGCGGATCCGAAAAAGAACGGCACCTCCATTCGATCGACATGCAGGCGATGATAGTCGAGACGGTGCCGCCACTGAAGGTCATGTTGAAGATACGAATGGCATTAAGAACTTTGTTGCCTGACACGTGATTAAATAAAAATATCCAGCTCATTTTATCCACGTGGACTCTGGTATAATTTTTCCTACTTGTAAATTGTCCTCTATAATAGTGAAGACGTGCGTTGCACGTACATGTCAACTATACTATTAAAAGAGCAAACTTGTGTTGATATATTAAATTTGAGCCGTTCAATATCTGATCAACGATTCAGATCGCTCCAATTTTGACAACTCAACACACCTTTTCAGATTCACGTTAATTACAGGGATTCTGCCACCGCCAAGTCAACAAAACGTTTCGTTATGTTTTTATCTCTCTCCCTCGGCTGCATCGCCGAGCCTCCTCCCACGCCCCTCGCCCATCCGGAGAAAGAGAGGTGAGAGAAGCGGGAGCCTGCGCGCCGCCGCCCGGCAGACCCCTGCTCGCCGCCGCACGGTCGACCCTGCCGCGCCCCAGGCCGGGCGCTGCTGGCCCCGTCGCGCCCCCGGGCGCACCCTTGCTCGCAGCCGACCGGCCGACCCCGCCACACTCCGCTGAGCCGCGTCGCGTCCAGGCCCCTGACCACGGCAGGTGTCTGCTTGTGCCACCCGCGCGTGGAACCGCCTCTCTCCCCTCTCTCCAACGACCGGCGCCGTCCCAAAACTGTTCCTCCAGCGACCGTCGTTGTGGCGGCCGTAGGCATTGCCGAGGCATGGCCGCGGGGCGAAGCTCGAGGCGCGGACGCTCCATCTCCTGGCGGCGGATCTTTGCCAGGGACGATGGAGTTGGGGACGGCGAGCTGAGCCGGGCAAACGGCAATAGAGGCGGCCGGGAGCGAGACGGACGGGGGCGAGCTGCGCGTGTCGGGATCGAGACGGATGCGCTGGCGGCGGGGATGTGCGGCGTGGCCGACATGTACTGTACACCTAGCTAGCTCAAGATGGAACGATCGATCAGTTTCTAAATGCGTTCGCGTCGGCCACAAGCAGCAGCAACACCACGGTCCCGGATCGTGCGTATACGAATACGTATACATGATGTCATCAATACGTCATCATGACATCACTACGTCAGATGTTTTTCCACTGGCATATATTCTAGATGCATTGGTGTGATAAAATGATTGATTAGTTTTAGTTATTAGAAGTTCCATCGATAATAACTAGAGAAAATAGGTGAAATATATGTATATGTAGCTCAATAGCATTTAAATCAATTGAATAGGTCAGCGGTGGACAAACAGAATATGTGTCTGGAGTAAAAAGCATATTGGAACAATATTTCTAGATTTAATCTATGGACAAATAAATTTTAAAAATATATCGATCAAATAGTAGGTGTTCGTGCGTTGCACGTGCACGTTCACTAGTTTCTACAGTATAAACGAACATAAACAATCGATGGTAAGGGTCTACGGCTGATGACGGCAAGAGATCAAGCCACGACTGAGCGCTAAACTTTGCTTGATATTCCTTTTGCTGTTGTTGCTCTCATGAGCAAGTGCTGACCTTGTCGGGTCCACCATGAGTGAGTAAGTGCCGTGTAGGAAATAGATCCCAAAACTATGTGGATGTCCGGTTTGAAAGCAGCTCGGAGTCTCGGACGTACAAAGCAGTGCGGGAATTATATATAAGATATAAGAAGCCCATAAACTCGATTCCAGAAGCCTGATCCCGTCACGTTCACGTACTCCCGGCGCCATCACGCACATACATGGCGGCCGCGGCGAGGCGAACCGACGGCGGCCAAGGGCCATCCCGGCCGGAGACCAGCGACCGTCCCGATCTCATCAGCGACCAACCCGACGCGGTGCTCGGCACCATCGCGCTGTCCCGCCGGTGGCGCCCCATCTGGCGGTCCGCTCCGCTCAACCTCGACGCCAGCAGCGGCCGCAGAGCATTACCTGACCAGACCATCTCCAGCATCCTCTCCGGCCACCAAGGCCCGGTCCACCGTATCTCCATCACGAGCATCATCCCCCTCGGCCCCCGCCACGACCCCAACACTTTTCGCCCGGACGTCCACGCGGAAGCCCGTGACCGTCACGCCAGGGCCAGGCTCGAAGCCTGTCTCACCTCCACGGACGTGCTCGCCAGACTCCAGGCGCTCGATCTCGGCTACAGCTACGACAGCGACGGTCGCGGCGCCCTACCCTCGTCCGTATTCCGCGGCTCGGCGCTCCGCGAGGCCTGGTTCGGCCGCTGCAGCCTGCCGGCCAGCATCGCCGTGGACTTTCCGAAACTGGAAAGACTCAGCCTGTACAAGATCACCCTAACGGAGGAGACTCTCAGCACGGTGCTCGACGGCTGCCCTACGTTGAGCAGCCTTACGCTAGAGAACACCGTGGGCTGTGAACGCCTCCGCATCACCTCGCCGTCTTTAGGGAGCATCGGTTTCTCTGCAACTCGGGACAGACAAGTACTAGACTCTAGGGTCGTCGAAATCAAAGTCAAAGAGCTGGTCATCGTGGATCGGACGCCCCTAACCTTGAGAGGTTGTTGTCACTATACCCGGAGTACGGTCCGGCGACCATCCGGGTGGTCGAAGCTCCTAAACTCGAGATACTGGGTTCTGTGAGTAAGGACACATCACAGCTCCACCTTGGAAGAACTGTTTTTCAGGTAACTCTACCGCCCATAGTTCTCGAATTCGGGTGACATTTATGTTCTAGTACATTTTTTTATCGGTTCAAGCTCTATTTATTCTTGTAGGATATGGTTTCCGCTAACTTGTCAACCATAATGCCAACCGTGAAGATTTTGGCCCTTGATCACGTTGGCCCCGATTTAGATGCGGTTCTCGACTTTCTCAAGTGCCTCCCCTGCTTGGAGAGGCTGTATATCGTTGTGAGCATTCATATTTGATAGATTTCTCGATAAATTATCTTGTCTCGGTTAACTTGTTTGACATGGTATTTAGAGTTTTTTGTTTCTTTCTACAGCTAGATCCCCATGCAAATAGGTTATACCCGCCAAACAATATAAAGTATACGAGGAAGTATGCCTTGCCGGATGATCCGATCGAATGTCTCCACTTTCACCTAAAAAAGGTGGTGTTGAAGGTCTACGATGGCCCGTGTCTAGAGGTTGACTTTGCCCGATTCTTTGTTTTGAATGCAAGAGTACTAGAGAGAATGGAATTTGGACTGGTTAAAGACCGCACAGACGAATGGAGGGATAACAAGCTGCTGCACTTAGAAAAACGAGCTTCTCGTCATGCTCGATTTGAATTCAAAAAGTTTTCCTGGAGTACCTTTATAAACATTAGCGGGCGTACCCATGACCTGTCCACGGCTGATCCGTTCAATGCGTCCTTTTTGGACGGATTTGTCACCAATTGGCAAGGTATCTTTCCTTTATCTTGTTATAGATGATGAAATTTTGCATGCCTTATTTCTAGTAAAAACTATGACTCACCGATATTTTGTGATCTGTCTCTACAGTGTGATCTACTTCATACATTAGTGGAATGATGATGCACTACCAGATAGCGAAATTTTTCTGTGGGCTAGAAACCGACAGGAAAAAGGAGGAACCCGACAGGGAAATGTTTTCCCGTCGGTCAACCGTCAGGAATAACCGACAGGGATAGCTTGACAGGGATAGGTTTTTTTGCCTGTCAGTTGACCGACAGCAACATTTTCCCTGACGGGCGCGTCTGACGGTGCTCGACAGAGAAATATTTTTGCGTTAGGTTTGGGCTTGCCAGGTTTATAGATTATCCCTGTCGGTCAAGCACGACAGGAATATGGCAATCTTTTCCCTGTAAGTTCCTGCCCGACAGGAATGTTTGTGTCAGGTTTGAGTAACATTATATTCCTGTCAGTCTAGACCGTCAGCATTACAGTTTCGAGTTTACTATTCAATTTATAATATACATTGCATCATCATACCATACGTTCATCAGACACAAGAGTACATACATAGGATGCCATACAAGTAAACAGAATGCTCATAAATTGGAAGATCGATAAGGTTCAGTTTTCAAATCCAAATCTTACATAACAGTACTTAATCTTGTTCAGCTTGCAAGTATAAGCTTCAGCTTTGCACATTCAAAGCAGTACAAGCAAAATACATCTAGTTGACAATAGCAACAAGAGATCAGGCAATTGCACCTAACAAAATGCTACAGCGTTACCAACACCACCAGTTCTGAAGTCTTGTTACCATGGTCTATGTCAGCAAAAGGCCTGCCAAGGTTAAACCACCACCTTTCATTCTAAATCTAGCTTTCATAGTTGCTGGAGCTAGTGTTGCCGCCACCAACACTAGTGGTTATGGTGCGAAGGTTAGTTCGCGTCCATGTCCTGGTCGCCGATATTCCCATCTGAGTTGACACCATCACCATTTCCACCCGAATCACCATCACCAGTGTTGTCATCGAGTGTTTGGGATCCATGAACAGATGAATTAGTGCCTCCCTGCATCAAATCATTTAAAACAAACCAGGAGAACTGATGAAGTAGTTTTATAGAAGCAACTAGCAATAGCTACTCAGTTAAAGGTTGTGCTAAACCACAAGGTAGTAAATATAATAATTATCCTACCACATGGGATTTGCTAAGTAAACCATCAGCACATTCAGTTTTTACATTTAAAAGCATGTCAGTTCTGATTTTCAATGGCCACTCAAATAACATAATTCTCTTTATTTGCAATGGTTGGCTAAATTCAGTTTGAATTTTTTTAGGAAGCAATGTACTTACATGTGGTTGGAAATTTGCTCCTTGGCGTAGCACACCCGCTGGCAGTTCTTTTCCCAGCTCCTTATAAAGGTCCTATGAACAAGCATGCAGCATTAGAATAGTTGTTGCGTTTAACAACTAATTTGAAATATGTACACAAATTTGCAAGTACCAATATGAGTTGTTGATGTATATCAACTGTATTCTGCAGCATCTCATTATGTCGCTTTAGTTCTATATTTTCTTGAACAGTTCGTCGATGTGACGCTGAATTTGATGGCCTCAAGCTCTTTTGTCTAGCTGTTGAGAGAACATCAGCCTTCTTAATTGCTCCATCCGCTATTGGTAGTCGCCCATGGGGAATGCCACCTGCTGAATCATATAACATCTGCCCATCTAACTCTCGCTGCTCCCAATCATCAGGATATGCGGCTCTAGCCAATGCACAGTAATCATCCTAGAACAACAACAGTTAACTTGTATACATGCATGTAGAACTAGTTGGTGAGAAAAAAGATAAGCAAGAACATACAACACGTTCTTTTGCCTTCCCGGTGAGATTCGAACACGTGCTACCATTGCCATCCCAATTCTTCAATCCTGATTTCATTGCACCATATGTATTCAGTCTGGTAGCCTTCTGAGGTCCATATTTCACTTCCTACAGGGTCATACAAGCAAAATAAAACATACCAGTGTGACAGACCATAAACACAATTTGGAACAATTTATGAAAAATCTGTAAGAGTGTGGCATACTAGAACTTGTTGAGCCTCTGTAAATGGTAGTGAACCTCCCCGATTTTGAGCAATATCTTCATTCTTGAAGCGGGATTCCTGCCCTCTTTTCCTTAAAGTTTTGAATTTTTTTGAGCACCAATAAGCACAAAGATGAGGCCATGCGTGTTCCTTAAACCATGGCATTCTGCCTTCCAAGTATTGGTCATATTCAAGTTCTTTTGAACATGCCAATGTGTCATCAAGCTTCTCCCCTTGTTTCTCATAGTAGAATTTCACAGCATCGACACGAAGTTGATACATCATGTCCCTCACTTTTTTCATTGCATAGTTTTCCAAAACACGATCAGCTTCATCCTCCACCTTGTCTGGATCTTCTTCATCATCTTTCACATGGACCTCAAACAAGCTCTACAAGTTTACAAATTTTCATGTCAAATATGTGTGTGCAATGCAAGTTTCAAAAATAACTCCAAAGTACTTAAAAACTTACCCAAAACACTTGCTTCACACGATCTGCAGCGGTCTGCCCCTTGTCATCTAGAGTATCATCGTCATGATAATCGGACCACTCCAAAGCTGGGCGTGTTTTAATGACAACATCACCTTCTTTCTTCTCAATTATGCCTGGGTGTTCTCGTTTAAGAATGATTCCAAGTTGCATAGTATACTTGTAGTGCTTGGAATTAGGATCAGCATATTTAAATTGCCTGTACAACAAGGTGAGCACCATTAACTTAGAGGATGATAATAGTAAGTGTTCAACTGATAAAACTACAAACTCTAAGAAATAATCATACCTGTCACCTTTGGGTTCAAGGCCAACTCTACGACCACGTGGAGGGACTCTTAATTCTGTTGTGGCCCTCCTTTTCCTCCCCCTTTGACGAGACGGGGGTTGCATTGGGCTCAAATCATTATTCTGAGATAAATGACCACTGGAGTTGATGGCATCAGATCGAGACCTTTGCGAGCAATCATTGTTGGCGCTGTCTATATCACCATTCCGGTTCACACGGCCGGCATCTCCGCTAGCACGTCTGTGACGAAGGATAACCATCTCCTGCAAACAAATTCATATGTTAGTTCAAGTTTACAAAGCACAACCATGCATTTTTAAACAAAATTTGCACATAAAACAGATTTGCAAGCAAGTTTCAGCCATGTCTCATAGAAAAAACTAAGCAGGCTAACAAGTTTCAGTTACATTCATCATACATGCACGAAATAGTACATAAAGCACTTAAGTTTTGGCTACAATCAGCACCGAAATTTAAACTAACAGAAAAATACAACAATTTCATCAGACTAGAAATCGTTTTCTTCATAGGATGGTGTCACAAACTCCTCCACATCATCTGATTCCTCATGTTCATCTGATTCCTCTTCATCTTGTGGAACTCCAACACGCAGCTTCTCTAGAACTTCTAGTTCTTTTGGATCAGTGATCTCATCTGACGTAAGTGAAGTCAGACTTTCTAGGCCATCTCCCAAGTCAATAACAAATTCACCTTCAAGCCCATCCTCTTGATAAAATAAGATATCATGTGTTGATCCTTGAGAAGGGTTGTCAGTTTCACTTGGAGGAATGTAGCCCAATGGAGAAACCCGGTATACAACTGACCATTCACGTAGATCTGGTCTAGTCTTACACGGGTATTCCAAATAATATACCTGCGTAACTTGATCGGCCATTACAAATGGATCAAAATTAGAGAGTCTGGATGTGTGCTTTATCTCTACCAATCCCAAGTTTTCGGTCCTCCTAACTCCGGCAGGAGTTGGATCAAACCAGCGACACTTAAAAAGGACAAGCTCAAGTCCAAGGCTGCCTTCCCAAGTTATTTTTATTATGTCTTCAATTACACCATAATAATCAAGTGAGTTGTCATCTGCATCAAAAGCAGACACACACACTCCGGTGTTGATTGTAGCTAATTTGGACTTCTCATATTTCTCTGAACGAAACCGATATCCGTTCACATCATAGATTCCATAGGTTTTAACTCGTGCACGAAACCCATAAGACATTTCACGTAAGGCGTTGTGAATGCTAGATGACTTGGTGCACTGCAAGATATAGTTACTTATATTAGTTGGATTTCAGTTCAGAATTGCATTGCATATAGTTTCAAGTGGTCAGGAGCCTTACTTTAGATTTAAACCAGTCAAAAAAGTTAGGCCCATGATTTCTAGAACGGCCTGCTTTCCAGCCATGTAATCTTAAATCACGAAGTTGCTTCTCTGTAGGCACAACTCGGGTGCTCCTCCATTGTTCCTTATCAAACTCTCTAAATAATAAAGTTTGTTAAGTTTCTGAAATCGATGTACTAAATGGACAACTAAATTAAAAACAAACGTACTCGAAGAAAGGGTTCATCTCCAGGATGTTTGTCAATATGTACAAGAAAGCAGCCTTATACTCTTCTGTCGAGAGCTCATAAGTTCCTTGAGGACTCATGCATCGGCCAGGAAACTGAAATATGCTAAGGTCGCACTTGGCTACAAATGTAGAGCCACCATCATCATAGCGAGGCACCTTGTTCCTAACTGACCGGGCAGTAGGTTTGAAATACAAAGAGAGAAAATTGGTAGCCTCCTCAACTAGATAAGCCTCGACAATGGAACCCTCAACTCGAGCCTTATTGCGTACTTTTGGTCTAAGTTTCCCGATACATCTGTTAGTTATGAGAAACAACAAAATTAGGACTCAATGTTTATTATTACCAGATGAGCTTAATAAGGAAAATGGATGATTACCTTTCAAAGATATACATCCATCGAGCTAAAACGGGACCTCCTAGCCGTGCTTGATATGGAAGATGTATTATTAAATGTTGCATGGGATTAAAGAAACCAGGAGGGAATATCTTCTCCAATTTGCATAGAAGCACAGCAACATTATCCTCGAGTGAGCGTACAGTATCCTTGCTAAGTTCTTTAGCACATAGCTGCCTATAGAAATAACTTAGCTCAGCCAGACACTTCCATATTTCCTCTGGAAGGAACCCACGAAATGCAACTGGAAGTAGGCGTTCCATGAAAATATGGTAATCATGACTTTTGAGGCCAAAAATCTTTCTTTGCAGCAGGTTAACTCCCCGTCTGAAGCTTGATGCATATCCATCGGGTAACTTCAGCTCTTGTAACCATTTTAGAATGATTAGTACGTCCTTCTTATCGATGACAAAAGGTGCTCTTGGCTTCTCCCACTTCTCATTGCCCTTCGGTTTTAAGTGCATCAAAGGACGGTCGCAGATTTCAGCTAGATCGTGTCTTGCCTTCACATTATCTTAGTTTTATCAGGAATGTCAAAGCATGTGTTTAATATGGCTTCAGTTACATTTTTTTCATTGTGCATCACATCGATGTTGTGTCGGAGCTTCAGTTTGTTGAAGTATGGAAGTTGCCAAAAGCAACTTATGTGAGTCCAGTTGTGCGTTTTATTGTAATTCAAGGTGTCACCCACGTGCGTATACATGTGAGTTTCCACTTCGTCTCCTTTTAAACGCCTTGGAGGCCCTTCAAGCACTATTGTATTTTTTCTAAATGAATTGGCCTGGAATCTGAATTCATGGTCTAGAGGTAAAAGCGCCTATGACAGTCAAACCAGCAAGGCTTCCTCCCATATGTGAGAGTAAATGCTTTGGAATAACTCAAGCATTCAGGGCATGCTAGCTTGCCATGGGTGCTCCAACCAGCAAACATACCAAAGGCAGGAAAGTCATGAACTGACCATAAAAATGCCGCTTTCATTGGAAAGTTTACCTTCTGATAATCATCCCATGTTTCAACCCCCTCCCACAATTGCATCAGTTCATCAGCTAAAGGTTGCATCAGGACACTCAAATTCTTTCCAGGATGTTCAGGACCAGGGATAACAAGGCTGAGGAATATATACTCTGGTTTCAAAAGAATTCCAGGTGGAAGGTTTAATGGAGCTACAAAAACAGGCCAGCAAGTATATGGAGCAGCATTCAGATTGTATGGTGTAAAACCATCAGTGGCTATGACAAGACGGACATTTCTACGATCTTTTGCAAAATCTGGGAAGTCCTTATCAAACCCTTGCCAAGCTTCACCATCACATGGGTGGACCATCTTACCAGACTTGGAAGGCGCGTGCGACTGCATGTGTTTTGCTGTCTCCTTGTGTGCATACAACCTCTGTAATCTATCTTTAAGAGGAAGGTATCGCAACACTTTACGTGGGATTTTATTCTGGCCATCCTCGTAGCGAGATGTATTGCAGAAGTCACACTTCTGTTTATGTTCATTATCTTTATAGTACAACATGCAATTATTCTTACATACATCGATCTTGACATAAGGCATACCAAGGCCTTCTAAGAGTTTCTTAGATTGGTAGAAGTCCTTGGACAAGTTAGCATCTGGAGGCATAAGTTCATGGATGATTTGTAACATATCATCATAATGTGCAATCGACATATTATACTGAGATTTCATTGCTAGCAAACGAGCTACTGCAGAAAGACGTGAGTGTGTTGTGTTCTCATGGACATTTTCATCGGCACTGCTAACCATCCTATAGAAAGCCTTGGCAGAGGAGGTTGGTTCTTCATCAATTGGTGGAGGACGGTTACCACCTAGGTCAACTAACATATTATCCATTCGGTCAACCATTTCGTCAATTCCATCAGACATCTCACAATCTGCGGCAGAGGCAGATCCGTTGTGCCTAGGAACATACTTCTCACCATGTTCTGTCCATGTTTCATAGTTTTCCCTGAAACCCTGTTTATACAAGTGTTCCTCTACATCATCCCTACTGCGCCTAACATAATTACGACACTTGGCACATGGACACTTGATTTTACCACCTTCAGCTACACCGGGAAAAGAGAACGCATGGTCTAGAAATCGGTTTGTTTGTTCAAGCCATAGGTTAGAAGGAATTTGACCAAACTGCCAACCACTATACATCCATGCACGATCTGCCATTTAACAAGTTCTGTGTTGAAAATGGAATTTATCAGCTATTTGATTATTTATGCCCAAAGCATCATACTTTAGATGAGCTATTTAAATAGCAGCAGCAATACATATATAGCAAATGGAAGAAAACAGATGTACCGTAAGATAAGAATATAAAGCTGGAAGTTTAATGCTTACCAAAGGCTTGCTGAAATAGTGAAAATGAGCTTGGAGAAAAGGCCCGTTAATTAACTACCCAGCCTTCAAAATAGATGTCCGTGAACCACCAGTCCTGGCAAATGAGAGAGGAGAAAGGCTCGTTATTTTCCAATGAATCCAATCGAAGGTACAGATGCAAGTTAACAGTAGAAGGATACATATCCTAAAGAAGGAAAGACATCAATTATTAATTAGTAAGAAACAACATATTAGGCATGGGGGAGGACGAAAATAAATCAGTACGGCTAAATCAATCGCATGTAACCATAAATACAGTGCAAATAAAATTATTAAATAATGTAATGAAGTCTAATCAGCAAGATAAGAATATTGAAAAACAGATTTTTGTCGGTATGCTGCTCTTGTTCACCTTTGCTGCTGATGCGCAAATTAGCCAAAGATAGGAATCAACTATGTGGTGAATATGCTACAAAATCCCAGATCTATCAAATCCATCCAGATAACTAGTAGCTTCATTTTGGATGGATTGGTACTGGTACTAGAAGCAACGACTTAGGAGATGGGCGATTCAGCCATACTGCCTCTTCCACGACTGATAAAAGGGGCTGCACTTGTATGGGGAAAGAGCGGTACCTGGATGGGAAAGGGCGGCGCTCGGAGAAGGACTCGTTCCTGATCTGAGTGACGGCTGCCACAGGGACGTTGACGGCGACCCTCCTCCGGAAACAGCCGGCTACACTTCGCAGCAGCAGCAGGTCACTGGTCGATTGAGGCCAGCGAATAGGATGGAGGGGACGTACGAGAGGTTGGAGGAGGCGAGGGATTTGGGGGCGCAGCCGACGGCGAGTGATTTGGGGCGCAGCCGGCCGCCGGCTGCAGGGGAGAGACCTCGGTTGGGGGCTGAGATTTGGGGAAAAGGGGTGAGTGAGTGAGCTCAGTTTGAGCGATTTGGGGAAAGAGCTAGGGTATTCTAGCGCGCGACGACGGGCCCGAAGTGGCGGGACTTGGGCTATTTCTGGCGCGCGTAGCCAAATCTATGGCGCCAAATAGGATAATCCTGTGGGCCTAGAACAGACCGACAGGTATATTTATATCTCTGTGCGTTTGAGGACCAACTCACAGGAAAAATGGTATACTCCTGTCGTGGCAATTTGGGCCGACAGCAGAAATGTATTTCCCTGCGTGCTACTGCGGGCCCGACAGGAAAATAAAAGACACACAGAAATATTTCGGTTTCTGGTAGTGATGGTTTTATGGCCGACTCACAATCATATATAGACGAACATGTCCAAGTTCAAGCTGTGAATCAACGATGTGCAACAGCGTGCATGATGATCATGTGCGCATGGGTTTGGCTACAATTTAAGTTATTTTTTGTTGCGCTTGAAAGCAATCTTCTTGGTTTATTTGGTTATTCTGATCGTATTTGGTGTTAGTTCTTTCTTTACTGCCTAACCTCGTCCAATTAAGGATTGTACTTCTAGTGAATCAATAATAGTTTAATAAAGATCTGTTTTGTGACTTGTTGGTTAACCTGAATAATCACAAATCATACCACACTATTATTAAAAGTGTGGAAGTTTGTACACATTGTGACCGCAAATTTTAGTCTATTTGTGAAGCCAGAGTTGTAAGAAGATGATTGCACAACTAATAAAAATTCGATCAATTGCGTATGTTCAAAAAACTTTGTAGTGTTTGAGGGATTTGGATATAGGGTGGCTTAACTGTTAGTGTGGGTAGAACATAGACCGATTATATTTTGGTGGTCTCGGTTGAAACGTGTGCCACAGTTGTTCATCTTTCGTCTTGATTGGACGATTTCATCGGTCTAGTGGTACGCTCGTAATCATGTTCCTATCAATGAATAAGAACAAAATGCCTTTTGCGTCGTCGACTGCAAGTGATTAAGCCGCAAGTGAGCTCTTAACTTGGCTTGCTATTCATCCTGATATGTTCTTGCTCTCACGAGTCCTGAGCTTGTTGGATCCACCTGCTCAACAAACAATCATCATGCTAACGCGGACACTGGCCCAAAGCCATCTCGCTGTTTTATTCGAAAAGGCAGGTCGGAAAGTCCACGACGCTCAAATCAGTATACACGAACGACCTGCTCTGTCACGTTCACCTAGCTAGTCCCGGCCTACGTACGAAGTGACGGCGCCGAAGGACCAACCTGGCCGGGGATCAGCGACTGGCCCGATCTCATCAGTAACCAACCCGGCGTGGTGCTCTCTCATCAGTAACCAAAAGGATTAATAAGGAAGACATCGTTGTACCATACTCGTTCGAAAGCAACTCGGACGTACTAACCAGCCCACAAGGCAATGGTAGGATAAAAAACGAAGAGCCATGATCTATAATAATACTCAAAAGGCGAGCTGCATAATTTCAGGTTGCACGCAAAAGCTGGTAAGGACATAGATAATCTCTACTATCTCTACTATATAATATGTCTTCAGGTGATGGTACGTTTTTTTAATTTCCCACTTTATCCCTGCATTGTTAGGCAGAGTTAGAAAATATTACCCTTATGCCACCGCCAAGTGATATAATCGATTCGATTCCCTATTCTATCCCCCATGACTCCCTGATGAGGCAAAGCTCGGCCGCCGGCATCCTGCTGCTCGCGGTGTTCCCCTGACGCGCAGCATCCCCGAGCGCCGCCATGATTCTCGTCAGCCACCGCCGAATAGATCGCGCCTCCGTCGAAGTGAGATCTCCTCTGCCGCCAGGACCTTGGACACCGCCAGGGGATTGCCGTCTCGACCTTCGCCCTCTTTCTTGTCGGGATTGAAGACGTAGTGGCCGCCGGAGGGGATCCCCTCTCCGTTCCAACGATGGCGACCATACGCGAGTCCATCCACGCGCTAGAGGAGAAAAACTGGTGGAGGTGAGGCCAACGAATCCTGCGCTCCAGCTCGATCTGTCCTTCGACTCGAAGGCTTCGAGTCCATCGGCGCTGACCCTGCAGAGGAGGCGAGGCCAACGAACCAACCCTGACGCGTACGGCCCGCCCGAAGGCGGGGCTCACCGGCTCCGCTCTTGGTTTTCTCGCCGGCGCGCGGCCCTTCCGACGCGCCGCCAAGCCCTACCCCCTCCCCTCTCCTTCCCCTGTTCCTGTCTCTCAATTTCACTTCTCGAGCGTTCGCGGAGACGAGCGCCGTCGCCGAACAAGGTGCCCGTTGTCCTCTAGGACGGGCTGGTCAGGACCTCCCGGTCATAGTTCACCAGTCCAGTTCGGCTGGGCGCGGGCGTGGCCGTGGCCGTGGTGCGGCCGTGCCGGCGCCGTGTGCTCCCGCCCACGATGCTGGTTCTACGCTGCGGCTGCTGCGGCTGCTGCGTGAGTACTCCCTCCCTCTCTGCAACGCTGTACAATTTGCTCGTACAAAGGCATGAGCCTTTCTCGGCTTCGAATCTGTTCGTGCTTTCGCCTCTTAGAAGGCCGTGAATTGCGCAAGTGTTAGTTACTAGCTGCTGCTGGGAAGTGGTACCAGTCTACCAGATTGTGCTAGACTTTTGAATCTGATGATGTTGATTATTCAAAACTGAGAGACATCTACTGCAACCCTTGTTTAAAGCACTGAAAGCGGAGGGTGATACGGAGTACATGGCATATCAGGCTGCCCCTTCCGATCATCGCTCTGGTAGTATCGATTGCAGGGAAAGACGTTACAAAATCAACACCCTACGAAAATTCTAATAAAAGGCAATATGCACTGCTTGTCTGCTAAATAATGCGGAGTATGAAGCGAATGTATGTACAGAGGTTTCATGTTGGATTCCTGATGGTGTTCCGGGGAGTGAACGGCAACGACCATTGCAGCTGCTGCCACTGCCTTGCCTGCATGCCTACATCGAGCTGGACGAGCTAGAAGTGTGACAACTAAAAGGTAAAGATGAACGGCCCTGCCAGCCTCCCACAGCAGTGGATAGAACATGCTGGCCATCAACATATGTGCTTGAGTTTGGTCTTTATACCATTAGCTGTATAGAAGCTTATCATCCTCAATCTTAAATCCCTAATCGGAAGTTATCCAATCACTCTCCTCTATTTGTTGCTAATGCATTTATTTGACAGTCAGTTGCATATACAATGTCCAAACTAAACATAATCATTTTTTCTTTTTTTGAATCGCTGAATGAATTGGTGCGATCAACATATTTTATCTGCAAAACTTGCATCACACTGCTCTATTTGTTGCTAATGCATTTATTTGACAGTCAGTTGCATATACAATGTCCAAACTAAACATAATCATTTTTTTTTCTTTTTTTGAATCGCTGAATGAATTGGTGCGATCAACAAGCACTATGTAGGCTTCTTGCACATGCATGAAACATTATAGTTGCCACACAACTATGATCAGAATATATAAGAACTAATGGTTTGTATTGGAAGATCGACCATGGTTGCAAGCTGTTTCATTGAAAGTGTGCTCTCTGATGGCCCGAGTCTCTGTACATGTTTCACAACATGATTATCTTTACTATTAAAGCTGACTCTGCCGTGATGGTACGTCCTATGGTATTCCGTGGTACGTCGTTCCCCTCCTCCCTCCCGCATAGAAAAAAAAATCGCTGGAAAAAAACTACGTTTGAAAAATACGGAAAAGAAACCTACCTCGTCGACCTTCTCCCCACGACCTCCATCTCCGTAGACGCTCCCGCTCCGAGACCCCAAACCACCCCGCCGTCTCCTCCTCGCACCGCACGACCGGGTTCATCACCCCATCCGCCCTCCACCATATGCTACCCGCCGCCCATTGACGTCGCACTAGCTCTGCGTGGTGTCGCCGCAGAAGCAAGCGCTGCCCTCGCCGCAGATGTGGGGCAGCCGCCGCCACCCCCAGTCGTCCGCATATGGGCAGGCGCAGGCCGAGCGAGAGCACAACGGTGGATTAACTTTTCCCCCTATCGAATCTTCCACGTGATTCCAGTCGCCTCTCCTCCAGGTAATGGATCCATCCACCTCTGAGCAAATTTCGTTTCTCGAATTATTTTCCTGTCGCATCAATTTGGACGGATCTGGGTTGTAATCCCTTGCGCTTGATGATGCTGGGGGATTTTTCTTGATTTTATCCTCTTGGTTCCCGCTATGCAGTTTGATAATCCGATGGTTTGGGGATGTGGAAGAAGAAACCTGCTCGGTCGCGGCGGCTTCGGCCCCGTCTACAAGGCAAGCAGCTCTCAAACTCGCCGTCGTTATCCTACCTATCCTCTGCTCACCTCTGAGCTTCTGATTCACAGCGCGTGATGGAGGGCGGGCAGGAGTTCGCAGTGAAGAGTCTGTCGCTAGATTTGCGGCAGGGGGCGCTAGAGTTCGTCAACGAGGTGGGGCTGCTGGCGCAACAACGGAACCTCGGCTCCCTCCTCGGCTGTTGCGCCTCTGCCTCCGGGCCGGACACAAGATGCTCATCTACACGTACTTCCCTAATGGCAGCCTCGACCACTTCCTCTTCGGTGAGTTCTTGCCACCACTCCACCAAGCCACCCATTGTTTTTCAGTCCAAAATTCGACCAGAGCTCAGGCCAGATTCCAACACAGTTCAATTGAAATTTCGAGTTCAGATTGACCCAAGACTTGCTTGAAAACCGAAATTACCAATTTGATTAAAGTTTAAAGTTTAAATTGACCCTAAACCCGAGCCACCTTGTGCAGTATAAAATGTGGTGAAGATATATTGCTGAGTTCTTCTGTAGATGATAAGGAAAACTTGTTAGTTCCACTGAAAGCAGAGCAAGGTCCAGGACGAATCAGAAGAACAGTGAATCTTCTGAAAGACGTGTTTGTGAGTTCAGTACAGCATCGTGTCTGCATCAAGTCCTCGGTTGATGTCAAGTACGGAGTAGTATTAAAGCTGGTTCCAAGTGTTTGTTTACCTTTTTTTCTAATGGAAAACTACATGCAGTTGGTTGTGCATTCGTTCGGGAAAAATAGTCTTATTATTGACCATGACTGGATCAATAGTCCACAGCGGATTAAATCTTGATTGTGATTTCTTCTTATCTTATGAACGACCAAAGCAGGCACAACAGTGCATATACAGTAGAAAAGCAATGCCTTATGTGGAATCATGACAATGCCTTGGTTAAGTTTAATGAAAAAATGCTATGCAAGAAAAAGCTATATGAGTTTACTTTACAGAAGCAAGGCAATGCTAGGCATAAAAGAGAGAATGGCAAACAATCGAAATAGAATTGTTTAACAAAACGATGTTAAGCTTTAACACAAGTACTCTCATTTCTTAGATAAGCAACATGTGCCAATGAGTTACAATCAGTTCCTGCGAAGTGATAAGTATATGGAACATAGAAGAACTACTCTGTTAGGTAAAACTGTAATGGTTGTGTACGTACTGATACGTGATGCAATTGCAGTGGTTACATGGCTCCAGAGTACGGAATGAAGGGCTACCTGTGGATGAAGATGGACGTTTTTCAGGTTCGGGATGCTCGTGCTGGAGATCGTGAGCAGGAGGAAGAACATCAAATGACATCTCGACGATGAGAAAGTCGACCTGTTGGATCAGTTGAGCATTTCTTGTTACCAAAATGATCTTGTTAATGTCTGCATGACCTATATTTTGTATGTATAAAGAGCAACATCCTGACATGCTCAATATATCTTTCAGATCAGGAAGCTGTGGGAGGAAGGCTGGTCGCTGGAGATAGTGTCCCCTGATTTCTCCGCCGCTGGAGACACCGGCAAGGCGCCGCTGTCCGTCCTGATCGGGCTGCTGTGATGCCAGGCCGCCGTGTCGGCCGGACATGTAGAGCGTGCACCTCATGCTGTCCATCGACTAATGCGTTCTCTATACGTAAGGTTTATTGGAAAGAGTTTAAAGGCAAATTGACAAAGAAGCTTCTTAAAATCATATGCTAACCCAGTAACCCATGCAAGCATGTTACTCAAATTATTATTGATTTCTCCCACGTTTATCAGTTTGTTGTTGCGTCTTCAGGATAGGATCATTACTGCTGAAATGAGAATTGGCATTGCTTTAGAAAGGGCCTTGTCAGTTTAGAGTACTGAGAGGGGCTCAGACGTTGTGAGTAGCAAACCTCAACTTAGGTGCTTCCGAAGTTTATTTATTAGAATTTAGTTGATATGAAGCTAGGAAACTAACGACCTATGTGTCTGTACCATATTCACACATTGGTTTTGTGCTATTGGATCTTTTTATGCATACACTTGATCAAACATCAGTCAACTATAAGGAACTTCTGATTCTTATCATGAGTTTTTTGCCTTATACTCTTCTGTGCATGGGATCAGACATCTAAAGCACCTCCATCTGCCTTTCCAAGAACTTTGATAGGTAAATTTAATCCTGGAATTTAAATTGTGACATTCAAATAGTTGGGCCATGATGTTGAACATTTCAGACGTTTTATAAGAGAATACCTTAAGCGTTCAGCTTGTAAGAGATAATTAGTTGATTCTTGCTATTTATGTGTCTCCGTTTATATTTAAGAGTCTCAATTTATATATCGGACTAAGCGTCTCAGTTTATGTTTTTGTAGTATCACATGGCTACCTTTGTAATATATGTGTGAAGAATATTTACGTGCTTTTCAACATTTACACGTGCGATATTTAGAACAAAAGAAAAATATAATGACCGTGGCAACGCACGGGCATTTAGCTAGTATATATAATATAGCTTCAGGTGATGGTCCGTTTTTTAAAATTCCGTTTTTACCCCTGTGTGTTATGAGATGTTACATTGCTGCCACCGCCGAGTGATCGTCCTGGCGATTTTTCACTTAGTCCCTACATTATTGGGGAATCAACCCGCAGTCCAGTGCCCAGAAAACGGTCAACAATTTCACGCACGTCTGTGACTTTCGTCTTCCCGTACAGCTCAAAAAAATCCCCGGCCTGGGACGCGCCGTGCCGCTCCTGCAGCCCACCAGCAACGCCGTCCAGCGCCAAAAGGGGAGGGGGAGTTGGGCGCGACCTGTATTGGCTCGCGCCGGCGGGCAGCGCTGCCGGCGTACACATGGAGGAAGGGGAGAGCCACCAGTCGTCGGCCCGGTTTTCTACAGCCGGCATACTGTGCGTCTGTGCCCAAGGCAGCCTCGCGCCCTCGCCGCCACCACTCCACCGTCGTTGCCGGACCACTCGCTACCCTGCCATCCACCCCCTCGACCCTCTCGTCGGTCGCTATGCGCAGGACAAACTCGCCGTGCGCGTGTGACTGTGGCACCTGAACCTGCGCCTACCACTACCGGTGCACCGTCGACGGGTACTGTACCTCCCGCACGGCAGGACAGTCCGGCATGCTGCTCGCGCAGCCGCACTTTCATTTTCCTTCATCTCCTTTTCGTTGGGTTGCACGATAGTACAAAGATTACTGTCGAACTGAATTTTTCTGCCCCAGGTAATGTGCAACAGCTGTTTTACAATTTCAGATTGTGTACTGCTGAGAGTAACAACATGTACTGACTATTGTCTCTCCAGATTATACTGTACGGTAGATATCTAGGGAAGTACGCGTATTGACGTCTGAAGTTCACACAATAATCCATCTACAAGATAATGACCGGAAATATGCGACTACCTTTCAAGTAAGTCCACACAGGAAATTCTGTTCGGAAATACACAAGGCTGTGTATAGTGCCGTCGGAATAAGCACAAAACGAGACTGTCCAGGGAGTGCACACCTTAATGTTCAGAACAAGTACACTCTCTCGAATATAGAAAAAAATAAGTCAAACATTCTCTAAAGTAAACAAATTAATTATAAAATAATCTAATGGAAGCAGAAAATACTTAAAAAAACATTTATGACCAAGGAAAATGAACTGAACAGCCACAAAAATAAAACAAGTACACTCGCAATTCTGTACAAATACACATATGTTTGTACAGAAGTACATGTGCAAGTGTTCGCGTCAGGTAGTGCATTTGTTAATACCATGGAGTATAATTCGTTGGGATACTTTAAATCTTGTCCGTTTAATTTTCGATCAACGATCCAGATTGTCCCGATGTCGAGCAGCAAACACTTTAAATCTTGTCCGTTTAAATCTGATCAACGATCTGGATTGTCCCCATGTCGAGTACCGAACAACTTTGAAAGCCTCTGGTAAAAATCCCGATCGGAACCGATTCGTATCTAATTAGAAAAAGGAGGCGACGAGGCCCTTGTCCTGCTCGGCGATCATGAAGTTGAGCACCACGTCACGGGGACCTTGCCGGTGCGAGACCGCTCCCTGGCCTGAGCGCTGCCCTTGGATTCCCCGCTGGCGGACAAGCGGCGTGAAGGCAACTGAGCACACGGACACGCCCACTGGCCGACTGGCGCCGATCGCCGCCCCGTGGATTCTCTGGTGCGTTTTGGACTTCCCACACGCCGTCATATGGTCCTTCCCTCACAAGCAAGGCAACAGCTCCACCCCTACCCAGCTAGCAGAGCCGCGGTGCTGCCCAAGCTCACGCCGCCGCCTTCGATATCACGCTCCACGCCCCTTCGTGGATGAGCAGACCGACGACGTGGTTGATGCATCTCGATCGCTCCTATCAGTCCTGCCCCTTATTTACTTCTGTTTCACGACGTCATGTGCCTGCCTTCTCATGGCCCCAATCAGCGTAGCGCAATCCTCATTGGACCATACCGGTGGCCGATGCCATAAGTGAATAACTGCTGCCTATTGACGTGTAGTGCAACTTTCCCTCCTTCCTTTTAGTCTTTCTCAATATGTTATTAGTCTTTCCGCAAAAACAGTTCTTAAGACACATACTATTATGTTTTAGTAACTTGAATTGGGATAGATGGAAAATATTCATGACTTAACTATTTGTAAATTCTTATTGATGTATCATGAAATGTGCTGTCATTTTGGATGATTTGTAGTGACATTTAGGGACAAATATTTCAATGCTTGCAAGAATATATATATATATATTAATCATTACTGAGCTGTATTATTAAAAAAATTACATGTGTTTTCGTAAATATATCCTTATTAGTCAAAACACGGATCACGCGTGCAAAAGCTTTTCAATTTCGCAAGTATTACAGGTATTTTGCCACTGCCTGAAATAAACGATCCTTAATTAGAAAAAGGCGGCCAACTAACTGCAGAGCTTCTCGGCCACGGCCGGACTTGTCAACCCTGATATTTTCTTTACTACTTCTAAATTATCCTTTTTTATGAAGACGTGCGTTACATTCCAACTAGTGAACAGTAAATTCCCAAACTTCATAAAATTAGACCCTATAGATTCCCCAATAATTTTTTGCTTCCTTGTGTAAAATTTATTTTTGCCACCTCTCTTTCATTTACAGGATTTGTTGCCATCTCTAGATGACACAGATGTCACAAACAAAACACAAATTCGCTTATGTAACTTTACATGCCGTAACGACCTAACAAGGTCATTTATAATTGTGAAGGTATGTACTGTTTCTGTATGGAACAACCTTGCTTTATGCATGATCACTCTATCTCATGCTTAAAGTTTCTCAGTCACAAAAAACTATCCTGCCAGAGAAGAATGTTCCATCTGTGACTCGTCTAAGCACCAAGTCTAGCTCATCCTTGTTCGTCGGATTATTGTATGCTTCTTTCAGAAGAACTGCTTGCAGATTCGGAGATCGCTTTAGAATAGCTCTTACAAATGCCAGCTGCTGCTCTAGCAGCCTAAACCTGACAATTTGGAGTTCTTTTAGAAGCAAGTTCTTGGAGCCGCGGAAGTCCAGCTCCCACTGAGGACTACTTCTTTCAGGGAAGAAGTCCCTATCCACATCGCATGCATGTTCGTTTACCTATATTTTGATGAGAAATTAGTTACATGTTAGTTGGACTTTTCAGTATGCAGCGGAATTTCAGTTATATAAACACAGGGAATGACAGAATGTCAATTTAACTTATGGATTGTGTCACATACAAAGTTTACTCAATAATTTTGAGACGGAAAAGTATAGAAATCACCAATGATGGCGGTGACTTCCGTTCATAAATTGCATACAAACTTATATAATACTCCCTCCATTCCGTGGTGTAAGGTGCATAGTCTTTTGAGAAAAAAAAAAACTAAAATATAGGGTGTACTGCGAATTTGTGGACAATTTTACCGATATATATGGGTCAAAGAGATAGGAACAGAGGGATTTGCCTGATTGTTTCCAATTTGTGGCTGTTAGAGACTACTCTTTCCTTATTAGTTTTCAAGGGTAAATGAGTCCACCGTATAACAAATTCACATGTCTTCATATTCGTGTGAGAAAACTATACACCCTACATTAAAGAATGAGGGAGCAGTAACTTAAAACGAAAAACAAACACCGAGAGAGTCAAATGATTCTGAGACGAAAACATAACTCTCACCTCAATATGCAATATTTCGACAGAAGGAGCCGCATCAAGGAAGGTTGTTGTCCACAAAAGGTCAAATTCAACAAAGATACCAAGCAGGGACAGCTTCCATAGCTTGCTGAACGCGGAGGTGAGTTGTTTCATTTCAGCTTGGATCCAAACCTGGAAATTTTATGATAAACACACTATAATTGTAAGAAGTAAAAAACTAGCCACACTTAATTATAGGTTGCGGACTGACATCATGCTAGAATACCATTGAATACAACGTGTTTTGATTTAAATGTAGTTTAAGGGCCCTGCCAATATATATATGCACTCCTACTACTGTAGGTGTAGTTCCCCCCCTAGTTTAGTACACGTTTCATTGAAATTTAGAGCTTTGTTTGATCTCTTTCATCAATATCCAAAGTACAAATAATATAACTTTCATAAACAAATTGAACTAGTACTTACGTTTTGTCCTGCGAAACCCAACATGAGAGTGTGCATGCCTGTGGTTCCATGTAGAAGCTCACTTAATTTAAGTATGTTCTGATAAAGGTCAAAACAATTTGAAAGGTACAATTTCTGAAGGGATGGAACAAATCCAAATGACAAGGGGGCAAATTCTGATTGCCAAATATCCCAAATAAGCTTCTCCAACTTTGGAAGCGATATTAACTCAACTCTCTCAAACCAACAATTCCGGAGCTCTAGAAGACGGAGTTTCGAGTTTGGTGCATCTATCTTCCACACAGAGAAATCACCAGCATCACAACCAGAGAGGGTTAAATGCTTTAGTTGCCTGCACTGGTCAAATAGGATATGGTTCATGTCTAATTGCGCAAAACCCAAATCGGAGAAATAGAGCCGTGTGAGGCAATGGAAGACACTAGGGCAGGCACCGAACAATCCATACAATTCTTGGCCACGTTTTGGCATATCCGACAGAGTACAATAAGACCTTGTCTCATCGAGAATGGCAAGGTCCAAATCTTTTACCAATCCACTGTCAACTGCGTCACATAGTACTGGAGCAATGTTGCACGAGAAAGTGTCAACAAAGTCGAGCTTAAGTCGCAAACTTGTGATAATGGATTCTCTCCGAGGTTTAGCCAATAAGCTCTTGGTCGCTTCTCTTAGAGTGAGCATCGCATCAGCCATGATATTAGTCGTAATAGGCTTCGAGTGTGGAACAGATACGAAATCCTTGACATCAATTTTGATAATGGATTAGTGGTAATAGGCTTCGAGTGTGGAACAGATACGAAATCCTTGACATCAATTTTGAGTTCGGGCAACAACCAAGGCAGTCGCATCCACCGTGTTGACAATGCACTTGTCCTCGCAGCCGTTCTCAGGTCGACTCTCACCAAGATATACAGTAAAACATCGTCCGGGAGCGCGCTAAGCCGATCTTGAGAGCTGTATTAACAAAAAAATATTGATCTATTTAGTTAGTTACTGAATAATTAGATTCATAAATTCGTAGCAGACAAACATAAAATGCACTGCATGATAATGCAGTGATGACAAGAGTTGTTCAGAATCAGAAGATACACATAAATACTAAGGGAGTTTAAGCTTTTTTTTTAAAGAGCACTAAGGGAGTTTAAGATCTGAACATGAACAAGCAACAACGAAGCAATGTGGAAAAAACATAAGGGGCTGTGCGCGCTGCCATTGTTCAAATCCAAGAAGATAATAGAGGAGCTTCCGCGCCGTCGGGTCTAAAAACGAGTGCCCCGGGGTTGTCAGGAACTAGTAGTGTGGTATGGACTAATATGTAGGTAGTTAAGGGTACCTTAGGTATTTCATGTGTGTGGTCATCTTGTAGCTGGTTTGGCCTTTATAAGCCCACCTTGTATCCTTTAATTCCAACCAAGAAATAAAATTCCCTAGTTATCTTTATCCTTCATGTATTTCAATTCCTGTACCTTACTTTCAATTTCATGTTTTTACCCAATCTGAGCACCCGAGCTCCATTCTCCCCCAATTTCTGTGATTCCTCTATGTCTAGGATCATCGGGTCCTGACAAAGTGGCATCAGAGCCTGGTCGATCGATCGGCCTGCTCCCCACCCTTCCCTCCCGTGTTCTTATTCTTCTTCGATTCCATTTCTTATCGCATCGGCGATTTCCTCTTCCTCTGCTGCGCTCTGGTTCCGATTCGAAGCAAATCCCTCCCTCGTCGTCTTCGATTCCGGCGATTTTCCAAACCGGCGACCTCTACTTCTTTTCCGATCTGACTTGCGTCCATGGCGACCTCACCTTTCCCCTTTCCCTACCATGCCGCTGCCACCTACCACCACCCTTCACCCATCGGATTTCCCACCGCGTACACGCCCGCTCCCGATTTTTACCCATCCCCTTTTCCTCTTACGCTGCCGCCGCCACCAGCCTACCCTTACTCGCCTCCAACCTACGAGTACACGGCCACTACTGGCTTCTCCCCAACTCCCTCCACCTTCGTTCCTCCACCTTCGTTCCTCCACCTCCACCTTCGTTCCTCCACCTGCGTCCAGGAACAGGTTGCCCCTAGCTCGGCAGCAGCGGCACCGACGGCGTCGATTCCGCCCGACGAGGCTGCCAAGAACGGCCACCACCCTTCCCCATACTTCCCGGCAGCCACGACCACAATCCCCACCAACGTTGAGCCAAATTGGCCACCACCTGCTCCCGATTCAACTCCATCCATCTTCTTCCCACCACCCGCGCCTGGCGTTTTCCCCTTCTCTAGCGCCACACCGGCTACCGCCTCCAAGATGTAGACGGTCCCCGACCCCGACGGCGCCTCTTCCTCATCCAGAGGCCGTGAGACAGAAGAAGACGATGGCGCGACCCCGTGCTACGGCTGCACCTTGCAGATCGAGAAGAGCAGCAGCGGCCTCCACCCCGCGACTCCCAAATTCAGGTGCCTGGAATGCCTGAAGCTTATGGTCTCCATAATCTCAATTGCCAAAGTTTGTTCCGAGCAGATGGAACTGAGCATAGTTACTATGCACTCCCAGAAAATTATCCTTTAGAGCGAGCTACTCGTGAACCAGTGTTTGATTCCTATGCGGATGAAACAGATGGCTCCTCAACTGATGTGTTCGTCGGTACTCCTGAGCAGCAGAAATTTGAAGATCAACAGGAAAGTGAACAGCTTGCCAAGTGTTTCCGTATGTCATCAGAGAATGCATCCAGTGAACAAGTTCAATTTTTGAAGCATCTCTCTGGACCAGAATTAAACATTGGCTGCTCTATGAAAATCAACACTGGAAATTGCATCACTGAATTCTGGGTTGCTGATTCCACACTGTTTTTTCAGCAAGAACGACAACAACAAATTCAGATCCAAGAGTGCCACATGATGCTAATTACAGAAGGAATACAAGATTGGGACCCTGGAATTGGAACAACCTCTTCCATGTATCTCTGGCTGCAAGGTTTGACTGCACTGGTTGCAACTAGCAAACCGTTGCCTTGGCTACAAATTTCAGAACTAGCGACATGGAGAAGTCAAGTGGCCAGTGCTTCTTATGTATGGGATCCTGGTATTGAATCACTCCTGTTTTTATGGAAGCTGTTGCACACACGCATGATCCAGCTAGTGGACAGTGCTAGTACTACTCTTGCATGCTACTTCTTTCTTGTTGCTCGCTTGCCTCCCACACAAGTCTCATCCTATTGTCTAAGCAACATTAAAGTTGGCAAGCTTACCTCAAGATATTTGGATTTCCATCCAAACCAGATTGACAGCTGGGCTTGTACGATCTCTAATGGCATCGCATCATCTGAATATGCATATCCCCTGGACTTTCATTATGATCAGTGGGAATTTTTCAATCAGCAAGATGTCCATGAGAATTACAGTACAAAGCATTTCCTGCTATCTTCACAGAAATATCTTCTGATCAGAGAAATGGATATTATCTTCATTACATATCTTCCTCCTTGATACAGTGAATGAATTCTGAAGGATAATTGACAAATGATAAAAGTTTATGTAACTTGTCCATTGGTGACCAATGGTCTCAAGGGGGAGTAATGTCAGGGACTAGTAGTGTGGTATGGACTAATATGTAGGTAGTTAAGGGTACCTTAGGTATTTCATGTGTGTGGTCATCTTGTAGCTGGTTTGGCCTTTATAAGCCCACCTTGTATCCTTTAATTCCAACCAAGAAATAAAATTCCCTAGTTATCTTTATCCTTCATGTATTTCAATTCCTGTACCTTACTTTCAATTTCATGTTTTTACCCAATCTGAGCACCCGAGCTCCATTCTCCCCCAATTTCTGTGATTCCTCTATGTCTAGGATCATCGGGTCCTGACAGGGGTCCTGAACTCCTGAGTCCTGATCCGACTCGAAGTAGAGGCTGGATAAAAACCGACTGGATCAAAACCGAATCGACGAGGTAGAATCTACCAAGGCTGTTACTACGAGTGATGGGAATGAAATTCAGAGACGGCGGTGTTACCTTGGCGGAGGGAGGCGGCGCCGGCGAGGTCGCTCCTTCCGGGCGGCGGCCTCTCCATGAGACGAAGACGAGGACGAGGAGGACTGGAAGCCCATAATGCTCTGTCCACTAGTTGGGCCGTAAATTGGTTTTACTTACGCTCCCTAAAATGTTTATTTTTTTCTCCACCAAACTACCTGTATTTACTTACTTTGATATCTTTTTCAGAATTTTGAATTTTATTTTAGGAATTCATGAGCACACTATTTTTACGAAAAAATAGAATTTATCAAGCTGACCTCAAGTTCAGTTTGGTCTAAATTAGAAGTTTGAACCGTGGAGGAATCCATCACGAGATAGCTGACATGAGGATCGGCGAAATGCTCAAGAATTTATTTAACCTCACGAAGTCATCGATGGAAAACTGCTTTCTGAAACATTAGCACCAATGATTCCTTCCAACGTACTGAAAACTGAACCTCGACATATGAAAACTGAAAACTTAACCTGTAAAATTTTTAGTCCCAAAACTTCAAAGGTGAACTTGGCAACCTGAAAATGCGCGGCCCTTGTGGTTGGTTGGTACTGTAACTGGATTTTTAGGACTGTGGCCGGTGTAGAGAGCTTCGGGAGGATCTGTTTGTATGCCAGACTCGAGCTGCTTTTGGAGGTCACCTGATCCTAATAGATCCTTTTGGAAGGGGGAAAAAGATAGATTTGTTATACAAATAAGTAATTTGGCATTCAATTGTTGGAAAGAGATATGTAGTTCGACTAGACCTTTTTGAACAAAATTCAGAGATATGTAGTTCGACTAGACCTTTTTGAACAAAATTGTTGGAAAGAGATATGTAGTTCGTTGATACACTGGAAGAGTTTTCAGAGATTCAGACGGTCTTTTTGAACAAAATTCAGACTGTCATTTCTTAGTACAAAATAAATTCAGTCCATCGGCAAAAAGGATGAGAAACGAACCTCGGTTGTGTATTGTTTCAGCTCAACCTTGCCGGCTCCGTCCAAATCCCAACAGCCTTCTCTCTCTCTGCCGGCGGCGATGGAGAGCCCGACCTCGGCGGCGTCGCGGGTGGACTTCTACGGCTTCCTCGACCGCATGCGCCGCCCCGCCGCCGCCGGCATCTTCCGCTCCATCAAGAGGTCAGTCTCAATCAGTCAGCCGCCCCGCCCCACCCCTCCCCGCCCTCTCTTCACCGCCGCCTCCCATGGCCTCCGCGTCCCTCCCTTCGTACGGATCTAACCGGACCCTCCCCCTGCAGCTTCCTCGCCTCCCTCGCGCTCGACGAGCCCAGCGCCGACGAGGACGGCGCCAGGGTCCAGGCCTTCTACGCCGCCATGGAGGCGGCCTTCAGGGACCACCCGCTCTGGGCCACTGCCACCCACCAGGAAATCGACCACGCGCTCGAGGTCTGAGCTCCGAAGCGTTTCCTCCCGAATTCCTGTTTTGCGTTGAACGCCTCTCTGCTCGACTGATTTGCTTGCGCCTCAGTGCCTCGAGAAGTACATCATGACCAAGCTCTTCGACCGCGCCTTCGCGGCGTCGTCCGAGGACGCGGCCGCCGACGCCGAGGTCTCGGAGAGAATTGGGCTCCTGCAGCGGTTCGTCAGGCCTCACCACCTGGACATCCCCAAGGTCCTGCACAACGAGGCCTCCTGGCTGGTAAGGCCATGTGCTCTGTTCATCTCATGTGAAAACAGGCAATCGGTGATTTTCCGTCATGTATGTGGCCTTACAGTCTGCATTGTCATGACATGGTTTCGTCCTCATTGTAGCCAATAAATTTATATTGCTCTAGTTTTCATAATATGTGTCTACTTATTTGGATAGTTTTATACACCGGTCAAATAATTTTAAGGATTGTGTTTTTGATATCATGCAGAGTTTATGGTGAACTTCATTGATGATACCTAGCCTACCCCAACTTGCTAGAGACAAAAGGCTTAGTTGTTATTATTGTTCCAGATCCTTTTGTTAGGTTGCTCAATTTTTCTTAGAATGACATAGCGAAAAGCCTCTGTTTTGTACCATGCGATATCCATCCGGTTCATTAACATTTATTGTTCTCCGACACTCATAGAACCATGACCCAGGCTAACTATGACCTCACGTGCCACTCTAGCTTGCAGTTAAAGAGTTACAGAAGATTAATTCCTTCAAATCACCGCGAGATAAGCTTCTATGTGTTATGAGCTGTTGCCAAGTCATCAACAACTTGCTGCTAAACGTGTCAATGTCGAACGACCGAACACCGTCTGGGGCTGATGAATTTCTTCCCATTCTCATTTATGTAACTATCAAGGCAAGTTTATATTTTTTAAATGTTTGTTTTTCCTCTATTGTTCTAATTCAGATTCATAGCAACGAGTCAAAGTATTATTGTTTAGACATGGCTTAGGATTTATGGTTACAGTTTAGAATCAGAAGAAGTCTTCACTCTGCAGTAGTATCATGTTTATTGTAACTGTTCTCTCTACAGCTAAATTGAGAAGAACTAATTATAAACTGTAATGTGATCCTTGTTGATGCCTATTTTAGCACTCTAGCCAGCAGTTCATGACTAGGCTTTCTGCTTCATTCTCTGTTTGTGGTGTTGAATGATTTCTTAGTTATCATTGGCGTCCCAAGTCCCAACTAGATTCATTTGTTCATTCAGTTTTTGTTGACCACAGGGCATGAGATAAACGTTGAGCCTTCAGTTCCCATTTCGCCATTACTATAAACTTTGAAAAAGGAGTTCCTTCACTTCCATTTAGGCATTTAGACAAATGTCTCATGGTCTTACAGTGCAAAGTGATTGTAGAACTAGTCGAATGCCCGTGCGTTGCTACGGTCCACTAATTATTTTTCTTTCAAGACATATAAATATAGTATACATAATATTCACATGTATAAAAAAGATAAACACGTCATTAAAAATATATCCTACAATACCTGAAATGCCTGTGTGTTGGGACATAATACATATTGTAATGGAAGCATGAGAATAGAAACTTGGCAAGCTATTTTATAAGAAAAAATAACAAACTTGGCAAGCTATTTTATAAGAAAAAATAACAAACTTGGGAAGCTATTTTATAAGCAAAATTAATTATCACATTGTAATGCACTCGTTCTTAGTTAATTGTATTTTGAAGATTAATTACAATATAAGGGAGATAAAATTATTAATATAAGTTTCAAGAACCAAATAAATACACGTCCCTCTTTCTAATTCAGAATTTATAGATCATTTCTAAAAATATCCGCGATTAGTGGGCTGTTTTACATTTACCAATAGAGTGGCTCTAAGTGAAATATTGTGTAGTTGCTCTAAGTAAAGGCAGCCCCAAAGTTCTTAAAATTTTGCATTATCAAACTGTGCAATTTTCACACAAAACAATTGTGTAATTGTAGCAAAACATAACTACAATTGCTAGCCATTAGTTATACACAGAGGATAGTTGGAACTTGGATGAGCCTTCTCCTCGCTGTCAAATTTGCCAAGAAGATAAGGGGTTATCTGCAAATTTGCCAAGATTGTTTCTTTTTTGTTAGATTCAAATCGAACGACCGCGGATAAAAGATGGCAGACACACCATCATCACCAAGTGTGGTTTTTATAGGAGTAGAGATCTGTTTTCCTTGCCGTTGTTAGTTTTTACTTGAAGTTATTTTTCATTTTACCTGGACGCCTATCAATTTTTATTTTGAAATGTGTTTCCTTCGATTTTTCTAATTAACATGAGCTTCACTAGGGACCATATAAATAAATTCACACCAATATGTCTTCATGTCTTTGTGATGCTTTCTGTTGTCTACTTAGGCATAACTGGACCTATTATTTTTCCAAAAAAAAAGAAGCTAAATTGAGTACAACTGACAAGCTACGTGAAAAACAAATGCAGGCCAATCCTCCTCACCTGCACTCAAATCTGAAGTTTGTACAGCTCTTTAGAAGAGAAACTAAGCTTGTTTCTGAAGTCGAATACTATCTCACGAACCTCATTTCAGCAAAGATGTTTATAGTTAATGTGGATGGACGCTCACTATCCATGGAAGAAAATGAGTTTCAGTTGCATATGGAAACTGCAAAACTAGGCACTCAAATATGTGTTGCCAGCCCTAGTAGTTCGCAAGGGTCAGCTATATCTACGAGTGGACTACAAAAGCAACTTGATACAGAAGGTCTGTTGAACACTTTCTGCTCATTTGAAACAGTTTGTTTTTTGTATGAGTTTGTATTCTAGTTTATAAGCAATTTATTTTCTGCTCATTTGATCTTACTTTTGTTTAGCATCTTGTTGTCCCTCGCTTTGGTGGGCTTGAACTCTTCTTCTACTCCCTCTGTTCCAATTTAATTGACTTGGTATCCACCACATGTGGATGTATCTATACATGTAAGATCTCTAGATACATCAACATTTGGTGGGTAGGAAGTCAATTAAATTGGAACGGAGGGAGTAGCTTTCAATGCAATGAAACACAAGCCTTTTGCATTTTCTCGAGGAAATAAAGCTTACTGTGCATAATGTGGTTTCTTATGATCTTATCTAAGAACCAATGTACCTAGTAAATAGCATTTCTACTCAAAGTGGTCGTAGATGAACTTTTTCACTGAAACTTTAAATTGTCTTTCAGTTTCTCTTTTAGTGATTGTATATTCTTCATCTGCTTGACGATTTAGATATAGTTTTACTTGCCTTTTGCTGCATAATCACAGTCTTCCAGTTTAGCAGGTTCCAGATTCCCTTTCATGGACTCGGAAACTGAAAGTTTGACTACAGCAGAACTCAAGCAGTTGCATGGGATCTATAGGCAGGTTGTCACAAGATACACATTGCTGTCTAAAGCTTTAAGAAAGTTATCCATGGATGAAGACCAGCTCCTTGCATCAGTAGATGATGATTCCTGAACTGATGCGAAGATGATGCCCAGAGATTTTTTTTCGAGAAAACACAAAGGACCTTAGCGTTTCATTTCATTGAAAACGTAGTAGTTGATTAACAGCCCTCCTACGATGAAGATTACAGCAAAGGAAAAAAAAATTGTGGATGTCCCAGGTCGTCGGTAGAAGGGCTCTAAGCCCTTGGACGCTGGTCCTAGCTCAGAGTGAGGCTTCCTCGATCTTGGCTACATCGGTGTTGACGGAAGGCTGAACTCCATCAAAGATGCAGGCTTTCCGTTGTTTCTAGATCATCCACGGCACAAGCAGGG
This sequence comes from Poa pratensis, assembly GCA_947311845.1. Classification (NCBI taxonomy): domain Eukaryota; kingdom Viridiplantae; phylum Streptophyta; class Magnoliopsida; order Poales; family Poaceae; genus Poa; species Poa pratensis. The sequence continues at coordinate 31,656,221 of CAMZMU010000112.1, forward strand.
TTGCAGAGGCAATACCTTTGCGTATTAGCTTGGGGGTGCCCTGAGTGGCCGTCATGCCACCATTCCACCAGAGAGGTGATGTCGTGATCCGGTGCTGAACAGGACAGGCAGAGCAAGGAGAGAATAGCGTTCCATACCTGCCTGGAGTAGGGTACTCAGCAAGCAGGTGGTGTATGGTCTCAGGGGCCTGGTCACACGAGGGACAAGTGGCATGGTGCTGCAGGACACGGTGAACCAGATGTCGGCCGTCCAACAGCGATCTCGATTGGTGAGCCAATGGAAGAATTTGACATGAGGAGAAGGGGAAGACACCGAGCCATGGACGCACCGCTCGCCGTCCACTTCCATTAAAGCTTTCCGGCATTGGCCGATCTCGTGAATGCCCAGGCTATGTGAATTCTGTCCGGAGGTAACATCTATCAGTTTACAAAACAGCCTCCATATCCACGTCACTCAACCGGAAATATTCAGATGAGGTTAAAGCCATGCCTCCTCATGCTACCAAAATCAATGCATCCGCATCAAGTAGCAGGATGTGCTGTGTTACAGGTATGGCCACAAATAATCTTCAGTTTTACGGATGAATGTTTTGTTCCTTTCCATGCTACCTGATGCCAGCCATTTCTGCCATATTTCTGCAGATTGGACGGTGTTTCTATTCCGTCACTGGGTGTTGCATCCATCATGTGTCGCTGCTGCCAAACTTTGCCAGCCGCTCTGCCCCACTGCAAGTTCTAGGTTCTTAAAGGTGCAAATGTCGCCCTGGTGCGCCCGTCTATGTCATGGCAACTGACACCTTGCTTGGCTGGTGATCCTCGTTATGTATATCACTACGGATTGATGCGGCAGCCAGGCTATCCCACCTGAGTGATTGAACTACCAACTGGGATGTGTAGTGGGCTTGACTCATGTGAACACATTCTGTTTATTGAAAATAATAAAACGTAAAGGCATTCTGTCGAAGATACAAAGGTTTGAAGCTGTTCTTAGTTTATGTTCTAGATGCCGTATAACTCCATGTTAAACACTTGGGAATTGAGCCACATTTTGTTTATCGGGCGAAAGGTGTAAGCTGAAATGGTATCTGAGAAACTGTGATTGCTTGTATCATTTGGTCGAAAAGTAGTACTGGAACTTTACAATAGAGAATTGCCCTGTTGTACACATGTAAAAGAAGCGACAGTGCACAGTTAAAATGTGAAGGCATTCTCAGTATACAAATGTCTGAAGCTATTCTTACGTGCCTGATCAGTGCTCCTGCGCGACAATTGATGCAATATAGATATCTGAATTTTCTGGCTGCAGCGACAATTGATGCAAAAAATTAGAACAAAGCGTGGTCGGCAGGATTCGAACCTGCGCGGGCAAAGCCCACATGATTTCTAGTCATGCCCGATAACCACTCCGGCACGACCACTTTGATGGAATGGAAAGCCCAACGTCTCAATAGTTTGATTTCTACTCCATAAATCGGAATTTCATCCCAACAGCAACACATACACCTACAGTGCATCACATTATGCTATTTAATTACATTACATACTCACACAATGCTTAGCTAGAATGCAGACTTCACCACAACCTTTTTTCCCATGATGAACCTGCTTGAGAGTTGACTTACATATGCATGTAGTTTGCAAGTTTAGCTCTACACAAAATCGTTTTGACAAATGAGCAACTTCAGAGCAGCATGGCATCTCAATCTCATACACTGGGATCTCCTCTTTCAGTATTATTTATTGATGAAACAATCATCAAAATTAGTTCGTAGATAGCACACCACGCAAATGGCCGCACCACTCGTGAGATCATCTCACTCAAGCTTGTGCAGCTGGGCCGGCCTCCGAGCAGCCGACGCCGTGGCCGCCGGGTACTCGATCAGCGGGCGGACAGGCGGAGCCGGCAGCAGCGCGGCGGGAGACGCGAGCGCGAGGCGTCCGGCCGTCGGCGGCGGAGCGGGCGCCGCCGTGGACAGCAGCAGGCGGAACGTCCAGCCGAGCACGTCGGGCGCGAAGGCGCGGAAGACGAGGAACACGTCGTACCAGCCGGGCCGCCGCACCCGGGCGTCCCCGCGGCACGCGCCGTCCACCACCGCCCGCGCGTACGCCTCCACCGCCAGCCCTCCCGCAGGCAGCGCCGCCGTCTCCACCTTGGTCCACTGCTGCTGCGCCTGGTCCGCCGACCCCGCGCTTTCCTCGACCAAGAGCCTGCCGGCGCCGGGCTCGCCGCCGAGCCAGCCGTGCGTGGCGACGGTGATGCCCACGTCGTCCTTCACCTCGTACCGCAGCGTCTCGTAGAAGTCGGTCACCGCCGCCTTCGCCGCCTGGCATACAGAGTGTACACACATACAGAGATCGATAATTTCTCGTAATTAAGCGGGTTCGTTCGGGACTTACGGAGTAGAGGCTCATCCTGGGCATGGGCAGCCAGGGCTCGACGGAGGCGTTGACGACGATCCGGCCGTGGCTCCGGCGCAGGTGCGGCAGCGCGGCGTACGTCGGGTACACGTTCCCCCAGAAGTTGATGTCCTGCACAGTGAGCACCGATCATTTCCTTCCCCAGTCGAGGAACCGAATCTTGGGACATACAGTATGTCTGAAGTCTGAACGCGTACCATGAGGTGAGGGAACGCGGCGGTGTCGCCGGCCTCCTCGAAGTAGAAGTCGTGGCCCAAGCTCACCGTGTTCACCAGATGATCCACTGCAACGCTCATCACAACGCACACATAATTAAGTGCAGGGGAACTGGGGAAGTGTAACTCGGACAGAGCGGTTGGCACTCACGCTGGCCGAAGTAGCTGATGGTGTCGGCGACGAGCCTGCGGCAGTCGTCCTCCCTGACGACGTCGGCGGCGACGACGAGCACCTGCCCGGCGCCGAGCGCGCGGGCGTTGTCCCTGACCGCGAACAGCCGGTGCTCACGCCGCGCCACCAGCACCAGGTTCGCGCCGCGCCGCGCGTACTCATAAGCCACGTGCTCGCCGATGGCGGATGAGGCGCCGGTGACGAGGACCACCTTGCCGCGCATGTCCTCCTTGGTGAGCGTCTTGACGGCCCACTCGGCGGCGCGCAGGAGGGCGAGCGTGGGCCACGCGAAGGCCAGCATCACCATGCTCGCCGGCGGCACCACCAGGTCCATCAGCGCGGTCAGCGCCTGCTCCATCTCCTCCGAACAGCAGAGCAGAGCGGCAAGAAGAATCGAGAAAGGAAAGTCGGAGAGTGACGACGGCCTGTGCATGTCCGTTAGGTTACGGGTTCGGTGGGCGGATAAGGAGGGCCGTGCAGGCGTGCATGGGTGGCAGCTGTCGCCATGGACACGACACCACCGAGCTCGGAGCCACGAGGGTACAACGTACCAGGAGGCAGGTTTTGGCAGCTTCCTGACGAAGACAAATACCAGCAGCAGAGTTTACTAGCTCAGGACAGCAGTTTACTTGCGAGCATCGATACGATACCCCGTGGGCAACATCTTTTTATGCCTATGCAACAATGTCGCAAAACAATTTCTCACGGAGAAAACCATGCAAAAGCGTACCAAAATTGCGAGCACATATGTGCATCTATAAATGCAACAAAAAACTTATAATTAGCCGCATAAAAAAATCCCCGAGAAAGATTGTCGCACTAATGCAGCGTAGAAGCCAATGCTTGCAGGAGCACAAAAATAGTTGAAGCTAATAATCAAAAAGAGCCTACGTCATGTGGAACAAACAACATATGCTACGGGCAATGAAATCAGAGTGCATGCCGCACGAGAAAAGCAAAGATGGGCGCATGACGTCAGATAATGTGATGCGAATTAAATCAATACCGGTGCTAGGTCTGACTTGAGGCATATCCAAAATGACATTTTTTTTGTGTGTACTTCATATGAGTAATAACACAAAAAGGCTATTTAGCAGGCTTACGACCTTAAAATCAAGGATATATACACAATGCAAGAAAAATGGACCTTAACGACCACCCCTATGTTTATTGCATGGAACCGGAAATAAGAGAACGACTAAGAAGACGCGTATGCTCTTAAAATCAAGGATACTCAAGAATGTCTATTATAATATAAATCAACCTTCTATAGAATGCAAGTGGATGCACCAATAACCATCGAAAACAAAGGATTCGTAGCCAGTAACTGCTATTTACAATTGAACTTATATGGTGTTGTGCAACATATCTAACTTATTATTTTTACAAGTTTATGCGGGTTGACTCTGTCACAACTTGTCAATGGCCGAAAAGTTACCCGACCTATGAACGATTTGCCACCTGTGATCTGCCCGACCACCATGTCTTGCTCTTCCTTGTTCTCAGAAGATTTGTCCCGTTTCTTGTCATCCATGATAAGAACCACCTTCTGCAGATTGGGAGCCCGGTCCATAATCGCTCTGATAAACGTCAGTTGCTGCTGTAGAGGTCTGAAGCCGACGATGTGGAGCTCCCTCAGTACCATGTTTTTTGAGCCACGGAAGTCCAGCTCCCACTGAGGATTGGTTCTTTTATCGGCGAGCCCTGGGATGTACTCGTATTGCTTCTCACATGGTTCGAAAACCTGTTTTTGGATAAGAAACCAGAATAAAACAGTTGGGCTCTTAGCATTCAACATCACTTCTCTTACCTAAATGTAAAAAGAAAGAAAGAAAGAAAGAAAGGCAAAACACAATGTTCCAACACTACGGGAAAGCCACACTACGCCGACGGCCGTACTGTACGCCGACGGCTAAATGTCGGGGCCGTCGGCGTACAGCACGAGCTAGGGCAGCCGCCCACACAGCCGTCGGCGTATCCAGGTAAGGCCGACGGCAGCCGTCGGCGTAAACCGTGCCGTCGGCGTACAAAAGGACGCCGTGACGGAAATTCCAGCGGCGTTGATACGCCGACGGCGTCGGCGTACGCGTGTACTTCAACGCCGACGGCCGCCGTCGGCGTATAGATGAACATTTTTATTTATTTCTCTATATAATATTTATTTATTTCTCTATATAATATTTAATGTAGTTATAATTTATATATATATATATATATATATATATATATATATATATATATATATATATATATATATATATATTGGACCTATAATTGCCCTCCCAATTTCAGTATCCCACCCCCGTAAAATAACGGTTCGAGTTTCCCGGAACCCAACCCTACAACATATACATGTAAAATAAATACAACAACACATGTAAAATACCTTCCTATGGCCTAACCTAACACAGCCAAGCCAAAAAGTCCACTTTCCTACCCCCTTTCGACGGAGTTCAAGGGGGTAGACGAAAACGTTAGGATTTTCCTAGCGGATTCGGGGTTTCGTCGAAGCGGGGCATCGGAACGTCGGAACCCCACCAAAATCTAGGTTGTGCCATGCAATATGTATACAAGTGTGTTGTGTGTTCTAAATGTCCATTATCCTACTCCGGGGTGTGACCGTCTTCACCGACTTCACTTTCTCCCTAGCGAGTTCCTACACTTAGAGGTGAAAACTCCTGTTTCGGACGAACCGGATGGAACATTGTGTTTATTTGGGTTAGCCTTTGGTTTCCCACCTTCCTATGGCCTAACCTAACACAACCAAGCCAAAAGTTCCACTGGCCTACCCCCTTTCGACGGAGTTCGAGGAGGTAGCCGGTGTACCATATGTATACAAGTGTGTTGTGTGTTGTAAATGTGCAATATCCTACTCCGGGGTGTGACCGGCTTCACTTTCTCTCTAGTGAGTTTCTGCACTTAGAGGTGAAAACTCCCGTTTCGGGCGAACCGGATGGAATCTTGTGTTGATTTGGGGTAGACTTTGTTTCTCACCTTCCTATGGCCTAACCTAACACAACCAAGCAAAAAAGTCCACTGGCCTACCCCCTTTCGATGCACGTCTATGGGGGTAGACGAAAACGTTAGGGTTTTTCCAGCGGATTAAGGGTTTCGCCGAAGCGGGGCCCCGGAGCGTCGGAACCCCACCAAAACCTAGGTTGTGCCATACCATATGTACACAAGTGTGTTGTGTGTTGTAAATGTGCAATATCCTACTCCGGGGTGTGACCGGCTTCACCGGCTTCACTTTCTCTCTAGTGAGTTTCTGCACTTAGAGGTGAAAACTCCCGTTTCGGGCGAACCGGATGGAATCTTGTGTTGATTTGGGGTAGACTTTGGTTTCTCACCTTCCTATGGCCTAACCTAACACAACCAAGCAAAAAAGTCCACTGGCCTACCCCCTTTCGACGCACGTCTATGGGGGTAGACGAAAACGTTAGGGTTTTTTCAGCGGATTAAGGGTTTCGCCGAAGCGGGGCCCCGGAGCGTCGGAACCCCACCAAAACCTAGGTTGTGCCATACCATATGTACACAAGTGTGTTGTGTGTTGTAAATGTGCAATATCCTACTCCGGGGTGTGACCGGCTTCACCGGCTTCACTTTCTCTCTAGTGAGTTTCTGCACTTAGAGGTGAAAACTCCCGTTTCGGGCGAACCGGATGGAATCTTGTGTTGATTTGGGGTAGACTTTGGTTTCTCACCTTCCTATGGCCTAACCTAACACAACCAAGCAAAAAAGTCCACTGGCCTACCCCCTTTCGACGCACGTCTATGGGGGTAGACGAAAACGTTAGGGTTTTTTCAGCGGATTAAGGGTTTCGCCGAAGCGGGGCCCCGGAGCGTCGGAACCCCACCAAAACCTAGGTTGTGCCATACCATATGTACACAAGTGTGTTGTGTGTTGTAAATGTGCAATATCCTACTCCGGGGTGTGACCGGCTTCACCGGCTTCACTTTCTCTCTAGTGAGTTTCTGCACTTAGAGGTGAAAACTCCCGTTCCGGGCGAACCGGATGGAATCTTGTGTTGATTTCGGGTAGACTTTGGTTTCTCACCTTCCTATGGCCTAACCTAACACACCCAAGCAAAAAAGTCCACTGGCCTGCCCCCTTTCAACGGAGTTCAAGGGGTAGACGAAAACGTTAGGGTTTTTCCAGCGGATTCGGGGTTTCGCCGAAGCGGGGCATCGGAGCGTCGAAACCCCACCAAAACCTAGGTTGTGACATGCCATATGTATACAAGTGTGCTGTGTGTTCTAAATGTCCATTATACTACTCCGGGGTGTGACCGTCTTCACCGACTTCACTTTCTCTCTAGTGAGTTCCTGCACTTAGAGGTGGAAACTCCTGTTTCGGACGAACCGGATGGAACATTGTGTTTATTTGGGTTAGACTTTGGTTTCCCGCCTTCCTACGGCCTAACCTAACACAACCAAGCCAAAAAGTCCACTGGCCTACCACCTTTCGACGGAGTTCAAGGGGGTAGAAGAAAACGTTAAGGTTTTCCAACGGATTCGGGGTTTCGCCGAAGCGGGGCATCGGAGCGTCGAAACCCCACCAAAACCTAGGTTGTGCCATGCCATATGTATACAAGTGTGTTGTGTGTTTTAAATGTCCATTATACTACTCCGGGGTGTGACCGTCTTCACCGACTTCACTTTCTCTCTGGTGAGTTTCTGCACTTAGAGGTGGAAACTCCCGTCTCGGACGACCGGAGGAAATCAAGTGAGAACTTTTGATAAAAGTTGGTTTCACGTGTCCCGATGGCCTAACCTAACACAATCAAGTAAATAATTCCACTGTCCTACCCCTTTCAACGCTGTTCAACGGGGTAGACCGGAAGTTTGACTTTTTTCCTACGGATCTTGAGTTTCACCGAAGCGGGGCCGCGGAACCCCACTTAACCATGCATATGTCCTATTATATGTATAAAACGTTATATAAATTAATTACAATTGTTTTAGAAAATAATATTTGATTTATTTTTTAAAAAGGAAGAAATTCAAAACCCATACGCCGACGGTAATGCCGTCGGCGTATGCTTATCCACTTAACCAAACGCGTGGCCCGCACGGTCGTCCCCAACCACACAACACCCAGCCCGCATCTCATCCCCACCCGTCTTCGACCTCACCTCCACCCGATCCGCCGCCCCGCCGCCGGCAGCCCCCGTGCCGCCACAACGCCGCCGCCGGCAACCCCCGCTCCGCCCACCTCTGCTCTGAGCCCCCACGCCCCCACGCTGCCCCGAGAGCCCCCACGCCGCCTCCCTCCTCTGCGTCCCGAGAGCCCCCACGTCGCCTCCCTCCTCTGCTTCCCGCTGCGCCGGGTTAGCGCGGAGGAGCACTTCCACGGCCGCCGTCTACTTCCAGTCTTCCCCGACATCGACCGGTCGCCGTCCTCGTCTCGGGCTGACCCACGACACCGGCTGCCCCTTGGTGAGCACCACCGCCGCTGGGCTACCCTCTCCTTCCCACCCCCCACATGCTCTGGATGCCGCCGTCGTGCGCATCATTCTCACCGTCGACCGCCGTGTCAACCACATCCACGGGCACGAGCACGAGCTCTTCTGCCCTAGCCATCTCATGCACACAAGCACGCACACAAGCATGTCCACGGGCACGAGCACGAGTAGTTTAATTTTCTAGTTGGTAGATGTAATGTGTGTCATGGCAGCAAGTAGTGGATTGGTTCCCTGTAGGAAATAAATTGGTACTAATTATCTCCCCGACAGTGTCTGGCGAGTGCTCGCGGAGTTGAGCCATTTCTTCCGCACGCTCTGTTCTAAGCAAGTATGTCCCCTGATTATTCAGAAGCTGCATGAACTAGTGCCGGAGTTGCTGTGCAACTTAGAGACGATATTTGCGCCAGGCTTCTTCACTCCGATGGCACATCTTGTTGTGCATCTTGCGAATGAGGTACTCTTGGATGGACCGGTGCAGTTTCGTTGGCAGTTTTGTATTGAGAGAGAGAGTTTAAGTATATTCGAACCAAATGTGGAAACAAAAATAAGATTGAGTCATGCATAGCCGAGGCAACTATCCTCCAGGAGATGGCAGACGCCAGGCTAACGTACTACCCCGATGATGTTCCCACTATGCATAACCAGGCCTCTCGGTACAATGTCGACGAGCCCAAGCGAGACCCCAATCTCGTCCTCTTCCAGTGTCCGGGTGGCAAGAGCGGTGGCCCAACAAGGTATAACTTGACCAATGATGAGCTGGAGTGCATAATGCTCTATGTGCTTATGAACATGAAGGAAGTGACCCACGACGAGCAGGGAGAAGAGGGCAGTTTCCTTAGGTAAAATGGGGGACAAATTACTTTGCAACTACTAACACGGTTTCGGTCTAATACGTATTTTCTCCTTTTAGTCAATTCACGGATGAAATGTGGTCGGGAACATCAGATGGACCCGATGAAGCCGCGTTGGACACTCTTTTGAAAGAGCCTGCCCCCGGAAAGAAAAAAATCACGGTTTGGTTCAGGGAAAAGGTAATTTCAGGGAAAACAATTTGTGCTTGTAGGGAGCTGATCCCAACGTTGTGATGTCAGATGAGTTGAGATGTGTCTCCCAAGGTTGTAACCGTAGAGTCGAGAAGTATCACTAGTACAGAACGACACATCGGATACCCCTCTATGGCAACGGCAAGAGTTAGGCGACGGAAAAATGAGCTCCGCGCCCTTCCGCGAGTGCGCGCGCGCTAGTCGGTCGATGGGCCCGACACAATGGTAACGGAGGCTGGAAAGATCTCCGTTGCTCATATATAGGCAACGGAGGAAAAAATATCTCCGTTGCTGATATTGCCACATCAGAAACGGCGATCGGTCTATCTCCGTTTCCCATGTGAAGGCACATTAAGCGGTGCCGGTATTAATATCTCCCACTCCAGTACTGTATCTCACTCTCACTCTCACTCTCAGTCTCACTCTCCCCAGTTCCTAACCCTAGCGATGACGAACCCCTCCGGCGCCGACGGAAGTCAGGATGGAGCATCTTCCTCCTCCCACCCTCCGAGGCGCAGCCCGGATCTCCCCTACAACTGGGGCGAGATCCCCGGCGACTGCGGTCGTGAGTTCATTCTGAGCCGTCAAATCCCATCCGGATCCACGGCGGCGGCGGCCACCGACGCCCGGATCTCGTCCTCATCGTCCTCCTCGGACGATGAGGACGAGGATCTGGAGGTCGGTCTCCTCCTCTCTCGCGCCTCCTTTGAGCGCGAGCGCGCCGAGGGTGTCAATTGGGCGTCTGCGATGCAGAGAGCTATCCGCATCTCCGCCGCCGAGCACGCGATAGAAGCCGCCGAGGAGGCGTTGTTCCAGACGCGGCTCCGGGCGGCCATAGACCGCTCTCTTCTCCCTGGCCAGGGCCCTGGGCCAGATGCGGCGGCGGCAGCGGTGGCGGCGGCGGAGGAGGAGGATGAGGAGGAGGAGGAGGAGGACGCTCCGGTGTTCGAGCAGGATGAGGTCTCCTCTGACGTCTCCTCTGGCAGTGGCTCCGGCGCCGACGCCTGGGACGCAATCCGCGACGGAAAGCGACCCCGCCTCGCCTAAGGTAAATGATCGCTCTGTTAGCTACTTATTTAGCTCGGTTTGCTCTGTTAGTTAGCTCTGTTCAGCTATGTATTTGCTATGTTAACTACTTATTTAGCTCGGTTTGCTTTGTTTAGCTATGTATTTGCTATGTTAGCTACTTATTTAGCTCGGTTTGCTCTGTTAGTTAGCTCTGTTCAGCTATGTATTTGCTATGTTAGCTACTTATTTAGCTCGGTTTGCTTTGTTTAGCTATGTATTTGCTATGTTAGCTACTTATTTAGCTCGGTTTGCTCTGTTAGTTAGCTCTGTTCAGCTATGTATTTGCTATGTTAGCTACTTATTTAGCTCGGTTTGCTTTGTTTAGCTATGTATTTGCTATGTTAGCTACTTATTTAGCTCAGTTTGCTCTGTTAATTAGCTCTGTTCAGCTATGTATTTGCTATGTTAGCTACTTATTTAGCTCGGTTTGCTCTGTTCAGCTATGTATTTGCTATGTTAGCTACTTATTTAGCTCGGGTTGCTCTGTTAGTTAGCTCTGTTCAGGTATGTATTTGCTATGTTAGCTACTTATTTAGCTTGGTTTGCTCTGTTAGTTAGCTCTTCAACTATGTATTTAGCTCGGTTTGCTTTGTTTACTGCTTATTGACTCTGTTTATTAGCTTTGTTTGCTGTTTTTAACAAAGAATATTCGTTGTTTCAAGGGCTTGGTGGATGCTTGGTGACGATGCTGCTGCCGTGAAGACCTAGGAGCGGGCCTCCATACACGGTGCCGTCACCACACTACTAGAAATCCCCTTATTTCTGACGGTGAATTTTAATAACCGACAGCCGGTCGGCTATTACACTAATGGCCGACGGTTCTATGGATTACCGACGGTTTAAGTCAAACACTCGGATATTATCTAGTATAACCGACGGGTTTTCAGATACCCGACGGGGATGAAAGGTCGCTCGGGTATTGACGTGTAATAGCCTACGGTTCGTAGTAATATCCGACGGTAAATTTACTACGGTCGGGTATTTTGTAACATAGCCGACCGTTTAAAAGCAACTCTCGGCTGTATTTTTAAATTACCGACGGTGAAAGATGTACCGTCGGTCATACATGCGAATATGTTAGGGTGAATGGTAATAGTCGACGGCTAAGTTAGCCCTCGGTTATTTTATTCAACTGCTTGTGGGGCTAATGAAGGGGGTGTTTGGGATTATGACCGATCATCCGCTGCGGATATCCATTTTGATTCCTTAGGCTGTATGTAAGATTTAAGCTTGTTTGCTTATTTTCTACTTAGAAGAGAAAATAAAACCTCCCAGCACATATTCCCGCGCTGTTACCACGCCCACGTATTAGTTCCACTAATCCATGTTTTCATGAAAATCAAACCCACGGATTAGTTATGCTAATCCATTTTTCTTAACTTTGATTTTTCGTTTATAGGAAAACAATGATCTGTTTATGCTGAGATTTGTTACGGTAAACTTCCAAAAGCTTGATTTTTCGGTTATACGTGCTACTTATTCATTTTCGGCAAAAAAAGCTCTGCTTATTCTTTGATTATTTATCTTTTTTAGAAATGTGATTATTTACCCTAATAACAAAGCATAGTATGCTGGGCGGTTTTCCTTCTGTGCAATTAGAATTCTTGGCGCGATCGCCAAAATATTCCAGCTCTGTTACCACGCCCACGTATTAGTTCCATAACTTCCGCATTCTCCTGATTTTCTCCGGTTTCACAACCTTCTCCTGCCTTCACTCCCTCCCTTCGCCTTCCAATAGAGTTAGAGGAGAAACCCTAGGCAGCCGCCGCCGCTGGAGGAGGAGCGAAAGCGTGCAGATCTCGCGATACACCGTCCGCCGTCTCCATGGCAATCTAAATCTTCACTCTCTCCACCGCGCGTTGTTGAAAAAAAAGTTCCATTTTCTGTTCGTTCCTTCTTTTACGCTGATCGATTTGCTGCGTCCGTGCGGGGCTTCAATCCCGCCCGCGGTTAATGCCGAGATGCAGAGATCGAAGGAGCCTGGACACAAACCGGAGGCGCGGTCGCCGCCACTAGCTGCCGTGGCGATGCTTCCGTCCGCGGCCTCGACAAGCTCGCCACCTGCTGGTACCTCGTCGACGTCGTTAAGCTGGACATCAACACCTGCTGGTAATAAATCTCTCCGTCCCTCCTCCTCCGCCATCTTGTTCTTCACATCAGTAAATTATCTGTGGTGTGTACACGTGCATCGATTGTGGTGTGTACAGGCGCGGTATGGGCAAGAAGTCGCCTCTGGGGCATATATGTCCGGCCCATGTACCTTCTGGACGTTGGTGCCGATCTATGTCAGAAAGTGGAAGATGGTGCTAATGTTCTCCGTCTATTTGCAATTGAAGGTACAAACTACAAACAGGTGCCAAGGAAATTGAATTGTTACTGGTTGTATTCTGGATTGTGAGGTCCATGTTGTCTCCTTAGGATTTTACCCTGACAAAAAGTCCTGCTGGGAGCCTGGGACCGCTAGAATGTTCCTTTTTTTTTTCTTCTTCTGTACGTGGTTATAATTTGCGATGAATCAAAGTTCACAAATTGCTTGTTTTATAATGTTACCTTTTGCTATTTCATTCTAGCAATTGAAACTTCTATATTCATCCAAAAATGATATTTTGTGCTATATTTCTGTCTAGCAGCAAGGGCAAGGTATGGGGTCTGTTATGTCATAGCCTGTGAAACTTCGGCAATCTCTTGATCATCCAGTTATAAATCATCGGTATTTATCCACAAGACCGACCTTGTGCCCTGGTATTTTTTATTTGCTATCTGCGCAGACAGTGACCCAGAGTTCCTCTGCAATTAAGGATCAAACAACATGCAGTCATCTAGCGTGTGGCCATCTCTTGTATACTAATTAGTTCTCTTTGGTTCACATCAAAATTAGATGTAGAAGTCATTCCTAACTACTTTATAGATGCATTTTTCATCTCTATCTCTTTGATTCGGATAAAAGTTAAAACAGTACAGTAGATGAATTCTGTCAGTTAGGCTAAATATAGAATTGTTTGATTGATGCAGTTGCTTGTATGTAGACACTTTTTACTGCAATTTCTATTTTATTTCTGAGGCTCAAATCAAACGTATATCTGCAACTGGAATGCTGAAACTCAAATTTCCTGTGCAACTATTCACTCAATATGCCCTGTTTCTATGCTTACAAAATACTTTTCAACCGTGGTACAATCCAATGCTTAAATTGTACCTGATGCTTCCTTATAAGTAGGCTGTTTGTGAAAATCTTATTCGATTGGTAGTAGTACTTCTATTTTTTCTCTTGATTAATTACAACAGTATATTTGGTTAATATAACTGTGTGACTTGTCGACTTATCTTGCCATCTTGTTCAGATCGTTTTGATTCTTGTTTTCATCTTTCTTACAGCTAGTTTGGTAATATTGTAGGGAATGAGAAGCAATGCTGGACCTAGTTGCAATGATGAGAAGTATCTCCGATGATGAGCATGATAGTAGAAAAGACTGCAAGTTATTCAACCAAGCGAACCACTCAAGCTGGAGATTTTGTTCGATTTTTTTGGACCAGTTGTCTTATGCAAAATATTTAGAGCAATGCATTTTTTTATTCCGATGGATCATCATGGTTTAATGTGAGTTGGATGCAATACTTGTTAGGTTTGTGATACATTATTAGTTGTGCCAAATATATTTATCTTCTGTCATTTCTTTCAAATGTATTTAAATGCACACAGTTCTGAAATAATGTTATGCTTGTGCTCAGCAGTTTGTTTCAGCTTTAACTAGATTACAGAACAACTTCTAATCGATATTGCTGATCAAGTGCCCTCGACAGTGATACAAATCAATGGTCTTTATGGCCCAATCATCAATAATAATGTCCGATTGTGTGTGAGATACTGTAGGGTTCTTTGGACCGTCGGTTATTATGCTATGCTAATTGACGGTGTCAGGCGCCCTCTCAGCTATAATATTTGTTGACGGTACACATATACCCTCGATTATTTTCAATGCCGAAGGGAGATAAAACCCGTTAGTAAATACATAACCGACGGTTAACGGTCGGTTATAATCATCGTCAGAACATTGTGAGGCGGCCCTCCACCAACTGATAGCCGACGGCTCACCCTCAGCTTTGTACCGTGGGCCAAGATAATAGCCGACAGTACCGTCGGCCATTTAAGTAATGGCCGACCGAGCATCACCGACGGGAGATAGCTGACGGTGCACCGTCGGATATATTTGTAACCGACGGTAAACTTGAATGCCCGACGGTAAGTAACCCCTCGGCTATTCCGGGATATCTAGTAGTGCCAGGAGCAGTACATTTTGCGCAGCAGGAAAGACAGTAGATGTTCATCTGGCGGCCGTGAAGACATAGGAGCAGAGCTCCAGCCATGCGCACTGATGAACTTTTGTAAAGCAGGGCGTACAGGAATACGGTGACGACCGGGCGGCCGTCTAGTCGCATGGAGCGGGGCTCCATCGACGGCACAGCCCGTCACCATGTTTTTTTTTGTTTTCCTGTAACCCTTATTAGAAACGGTTATTAGCAAAACTCCGTGTCTAATGTTAAATACATCAGAAACGGTTTATCTCCTCCGTTGCCATTGTGAGGCTTCACATCAGTGACAGAGGCGGGGACACGGACCATTTCTCCGTTGCCGAAGGGTTTTTTGGCCCGTTTCCGATGTGTCGTTCTGTACTAGTGTATGATGTGAATGGGTTCCGTTTCCATACAGAGCATCACCAGAACAGTCGGCCTAATGCAAAGACTATAAATACCGGGGTCTTCACCAAAGGAGCCGGTAATTATGATTACTACGGAAGGTTGCAGAACGTATACGAGCTGACGTTCAATAACACGAACATAGAACTCAAGCTTGTTGTGTTCAAATGCCACTGGTTCGACCCTAAGCATGGAACCAAAAGTACCCCTTCCATTGGGTTAGTTGAAGTTAAGCCTTCAACCACGTACCATGGATCCGATGTCTTTGTTGTGGCTCACCAAGCTTTTCAAGTTTATTATTTGCCCTACCCATGCAAGAAAGAGGGACTCATTGGTTGGGAAGTTGTGTTCCATGTATCGCCACGTGGTAAGCTACCCATGCCCTCCGAAGATGATTATAACAACATTGACCCTAAAACATACGAGGGGATTTTCTATCAAGAGGAACAAACCTTTGGAGACTTTGGCATACAAGGTCTTGAGAACCGCGAGGACAATGCACAAACAAGTGGTGACGTAGTGGTGGATCTAAATGATATAGATATGCTCAACAAGTTACAGAGTGATAGTGATGACGATGATGAGCCTCCATCGTGCGAGGAGGTTCCAATATACAACACTCGTGATAGTGATGATGAGAACCCAGGACTTAACTATGAGAGTGATGATTAGGGGTGAGGGTCTTTTATGTCTTTTTGCGTACTATTTACTTTTCAACATGCTTAGTCTTTCAACATGCTTCTTCTTAATTGCATTACGTCTTTAGTCTTATTTACTACATTTTTCAACATGCTTAAAAGTTTACCCTTTCTCAATGCAGGTGATTGACCAAGATGAGCCAAGGCAAGGAATCATCGGCCTCGGGCTCTCGGGAGGTGTAGGATGTGTTCGGGTGTAGCGTGTGTGAATTCGAACTTGTTTGGAGTTTGTATGAATGCTTGGATGAATTTGAATCATGTTTGTGTCATTTTGGATATCTATGTGATGTTTCTGTGATGTTTCTGTAATGTTTTATAATTTGTGCAATTTTAATTGTATTTAAAATGTGCTAGAAACCAGCAGCAACAAGCAGCTAAAACTGGAAATTATGGTCAAGGCTACGCCGACGGCACACAGGATGATGCCACGCCGCCTAAAAAGGACCAAATGGTCAAGGATACGCCGACGGCATTGCCGTCGGCGTAGAGCGCTTCCCAGACGCACAGGATCACTCCACGTGGCACGCAGAGGCCGACGGCAGTGCCGTCGGCGTATGGGTGTAGCAGACGGAGACGGAAGGATGCCGTTTTGTGGGTCCCACTGTAGCGTCGCCGACGGTTATGGATACGCCGACGGTTATTCATCTACGCCGACGGGCTGCTACGCCGACGGCAAACGTGCCTACGCCGACGGCTTCTGGCCGTCGGCGTATCGTGGGTTTCCCGTAGTGCAAGACTAAGCTGCACATTACACAAAAGAGTTCACAATAACATTGTTAAGAAAAACTATCAACGAGGGGTGATGAAGATGTGTTTATGTATTGGATATAAAGGACACAATGTTATTTTGAAGATGAAAAACATACTCAAACTGACAAATAATTACAAGATAGAAACAATACCCACCTCGATATGCAATACTTCAATAGAAGGAGCGGCCTCAAGAAGGGCTGTACTCCACAGAAGGTCAAACTGAACAAAGTCGCCTAGAATAAACAACTTCCTTAGCATACTGAATGGGGAGGCGAGTTGTTTTATTTCAGGCCGCAGCCAAATCTGGTCACACGATTAAAAAGAAGAAGAAAGATTCAGACAAATTATATGCACTATGTACGCATTTAGGAGAAGATTTCAGATATCAATGGATAGATTTGACGCACTATATCGTTGAACTCTATTCTAGAAACATTGGGGCATGGGGCACAAAATAAATTATTAAGGGAACAACAATTCTATTGTAACAAAGAAACAATTTTAGCAAATTTCCTTCTAGGACTGAGATCATGCTAGCATATCATCCAAAGCTTGCTAAAAATGTTGTTTTACGGCCCTACCAATCTTTGTGCAGTTTTCTGAAAACCACTATTGAAGGAGCAGTTTCATTGTAGCTCTTGTATAACTATATCATATACTCTCTTCGTTCGGAAAAGGATGTAGCTCATTTTTGTGACATCCTTTTCCGAACGGAGGGAGTAGAAGCATGTCTATGGTACAACTAAGATGACTGTGAGAAACTCAATACAAAAAGAAATGAACGAGTACTTACAGTGCTTCCTATGAAATTCAATGTGAGAGTGTGTATGCCTGTGGCTCCGTGTAGAAGCTCACTCAATGTAAGGGAATGCTGGTTCAGGTACAGAAAATGTTCAAGTTCCAATTCCTCAAGGGCTGGGACACAACCAAACGACAAGGAGGGATCGTTAAATTTCAAAATTAACTGTTTGACCTTCTTCAGTTTTGGAAGGGATATCAACTCAATTCTCTGGAACCAACACCTGTCGAGCTCAAGAATACAGAGTTTTGAGTTTGGTGCATCTATCTTCCACAGACCGGAGGGACCAGCATGACAAAAGGAAAGTTTTAAATGCTTCAGTTGCGTGCAGCATTCAAACAATATATGGTCCATGTCCAATTGGACAAAATCCAGGGTGTATAGAGAGAGTGTTGTTAGGCAATGGGAGACACTAGGGTAGGCACGGAAAAAGCCATCCATGTCTTTGACACGTTTCAATACGTCCGAAGCAGACCACTTATAAGGTTCCTTTTCGTCGAGAATGGCGAGATCCAAATCCTTCAGCAAACCACGGTCAATTGCTTCACATAGTAATGCGCCAATATCGCACAATAAAGTGTCGACCAAAAAGAGCTTAAGCTGCAGCCTTGCGACAATGGATTCTCTTCTAGGTTTACTAAATAAACTCTTGGTCGCTTCGGTTATAGCAAGCATCGCGTCATGGACGGCACTAGCCTCATTAGGCTTTGAGTGTGGATCAGACATGAAATTCTGGACATCAATGTCGAGCTCGGGCAGCAACCAAGGCATCAGCCTCCACCGTGTTGACAGCATACTTGTCGCCACAGCGGTATTTAGGTCTCCAACCCTCCCCAAGATACACAATAAAACATCATCCGGAAGCATGCTGAGCTGATCTTCCTTCTCTGACATCTATACAAAAAAATTATGGATCAATCTTTTTTAGTTACTGAACTCTTAAATTCAAAAAACATGACGATCAAACAGATAAGAGGTTGCATAATACTGGAGTAGTGTTTTGTAAACATAGAAGTGTGCTATATTTTGCAATCGATCTGCCTTCATAACTGAACTGTTTTGTACAACATGGGAACACCAACGAGCCAATTAATTGGGGTGAAATTTAGAATAAACTTACTCGGCGGCGTGCATTATTGTCATGATTTAACTCCATGAAGAATACAATCCAGTAGGGGCTTCTGCACGTACGAAGCTTAATTGGCTCAGATGGGAAGGTCGAAACCGAGAACAATGCATTTATTTTTTTGCAATCCAACTTGATCAGATTTTAGACGAAGCACATCAATATACAGTGTAGTTTCGATCACTACGTACAGTCAAAAAAAAATTACAGTAAAAAAAAACACTACGTACCTTCCACCTTCTCCTAATCGAAAGTGTGGCCCTGAGCAGATCGATTGGAACTGCAGGTTGCTTGCTGCCGAATGCCGATTGCTTGGAAGATCAAATCATACACTGCAGCCAAACCGAACTATTCTGCGCTTATGAGGTTGAATCTAGAGTTCTTGGATCTACTGCTGCTGCGGTTACCTGAGTTACATGCGGATGGAAAACGGAGTTCGGCGGCTGGACGGCGTTACCTTGGCGGAGTCGGCTACTCGGCTCTGGCCAGGACGCTATTTCAATGGGTGGCGGCTCAAGGAGAAGAGAGAACGCCTTCTTAGCAACCGTATTCTTTTTCGCAAAGGAGGTAATATATAACACGCCTTCTTAGTAAAACTATTTGCAAACCGTGATCCTGCGACACAAATAATTATTAAGTACGTTGTTGCTAGTCTGTCAAAACAATCCGAAATCCGCGCCCTCACCCGCGTCGCTTTATGTGACGGGCGCCGTTGTGCCTTCTGGATGGACAAGTGGCGCACGGGCGCGCCACTGTACCTCCGGTTCGCGGCTTTGTTCTCCCACGTCACTCGCCCTCACACCACGGTGGCATCCGTTCTGGCCCTAGGGCTGGAGCTGCATTCACGCCTGAGCGCCGCGGCGGCCGATGAGCTCGAGACGATCCAGGATCTCATCGCCGGCACGACACTCCGCGACGGCGCCGACACTCCGATATTAGGACTCCGCCACGCCGTCCTGCCGGGGCGCCGCGCTTTCTCCTCCCGCGAGGCCTACATGATGCTTGCTCCAGCCCCGCCCCATCGACACCGACACATGCATCAGCTGAGGGTTCTCGGTGCCTACCAAAGTGAAGATTTTCTTCTGCCTCGCCGATGTCGACAAGCTTAGTACAAGGGTCAACTTGTTCATGAAGCACTGAGCTCCCTCGGCGGCCTGCTAGGCATGCGGTGTGGAGGAAAGTTTCATACACCTCTTCTTCGACTGCACTACCACCTCCGACGTGTGGAGCCTGCTTCACGTCTTCGCCCCCCGACGGCGCCTCTTTCTGGGTCATGGCACCGCCCCCCCCCCCCCCCCCCCCCCCACCGTGACATCGGGACGCGTTTGGGCTGCTAGACTTGCGACTATTATGTGGAACATTGGGAAAGCGCGAAATGACTTGGTCTTCAATGCCAAGACATCCTCCCCCTCCGACATTCTTCGACGAGGTTCTGAAGACCTACTTACTTGGGTCGGTAGATTTCCGAATGTAGAAAAGGTCCATCTTGAGCGCCTTCATGTGCTCCTTCTTAATGCAATTGTGTAATTTTCGCTTGTAGTTTCCATCTCTCTCCCCAACCCCCCATGTACTTCACCAATCACTTTGTAAGGGCAGCCAAGCCCTCTTTCGATAAATAACAACCGGTGGGGAACAATCGCCCGTCTTCCTCGAAAAAAAAACAATCCGAAATAGCAACTGGCTGTACACGCTAGACTGTATTTTTGCAACAAAAAAGTCCTTCAAAACCGTAAAACTTGATAATACTAGCCAACATTGAAAGTTTATCTTAAAAAGGAATCGACCATGAAACTGGCACAGTAAATTCTTAGGAAAACAATGTGATAACCAAGAAGCAAGATCTCCAATGGAAGTATACTGGGTCGGAACTATGGACAAAGTTACATTAACCTTCGGGCATGTTGGATAACCAAGGCTTGCTTGCCAGGAGATTACCTCGATTATCTGTATTCAAGACTCACGAGAGGGTATTGAACTAAAATAGTGTAGAATAATTTGTGGAGAGCTCTGCATCATCGGAGCAGGAAAGATGCATGGAAACTAAGATGTATTCCAGCTTTTTGTTCTCTTGGAATATAGCAAGAGACTTGCAACTTTCGTTGACAAAAGGAAGAATTGTGGATATTATAACTTTTTGGATATGAACAATGTTACAGACAAAGCCTCTATGGAGATCTTTTTTTAGAGGGTACGCGACTGCGTACCATAGCTTTATAGAAGAATAGCAAAACATTTACAGGAACCTGCTGATCAACTGCAAGCAGTCGATGCAGGAAACCAGCCGAAACAAAAACCGAACAGGACTACTCTCCTATTACAGTTGTACACCCACCAACATCAGCAGTACGCCACAGCGTCCCTTCTTACTTGATCTTCGACACCAGCTCTGTCACCGAAAGCATCTGCGCTGCATTGTTGAAATTAAGCGCGTGCGTTGCGTTGCTTCCAGAGCAACCAGCAGGTTAACACTGTAAATATTATGAATATGCCAACCAACTGTCCCACCAGACCGATCTGATTGGAAGAGGTGATATGATATACTTAACACCCCCTCTTCACACCCGACGTGGGTAACACCTCCCCTTGAGACTTGAACCCGACCCGGGCGCTCATAGAAATTGGGGATTAAATGGTGCGGGGACGAGACTTGAACCTGAGACCTCAGGCGCTTACAAGTGTTAGAACACCTCTACCAACCAACTGTCCCACCAGACCGATCTGATTTGGTATCAGAGCGCTCTGATACCAAGATCGGTCTGGTGGGACAGTTGGTTGGCATATTCATAATATTTACATGGTATCAGAGCGAGGTTCCGGCGTCCCGTCTCCGTCGCTGTCTCCGCCGGCGAGCTGACTCCGGCGAGCTCCCCGGCCGTCTCTCCGTCGTCCCCCGGCCGTCTCCTTCGTCGTCGTCGTCCACATCGCCGCACATCTCCACATCGCCGCCGTCGTCGTCTCCGGGCACCACATCGCTGCCGTCGTGCATCCCCGCGCATCTCCGTCGTCGTCATCTCCGCGCATCTCCGTCATCGTCATCGCCGCGCCATTTAATCCCCAATTTCTATGAGCGCCCGGGTCGGGTTCAAGTCTCAAGGGGAGGTGTTACCCACGTCGGGTGTGAAGAGGGGGTGTTAAGTATATCATATCACCTCTTCCAATCAGATCGGTCTGGTGGGACAGTTGGTTCGTAGAGGTGATGAGGAAGGAGAGCGTGAAGGTGGTAAGGTTGGATATGAAAGATCAGAGTCTGGCTCATCTGAAAAGAAGATAGGTGGAAGTGAAAGAAAAGAGGTGGACTCTAAAGTGGTGGAGGATGATGGAATAGTGGAGGAGGAATAGAAGAAAGGTTGATCCTCATTGAAACTGACATCACGAGAAAAACGAATACGATGAGCCGAAGAATCATAACAACGATAACCCTTATGCTCAAGACTATATCCAAGAAAAACACATTCAACAGACTGTGCAGTTAACTTGGTACGCTCACGGGGTGCTAGTAGAACATAACATGTACAACCAAAAACAGAAAGATGGTCATACTTGGGAACAGAACCAAACAAAACCTCACAAGGACACTTGCCCTGAAGGCGCGAGGAAGGCTGGATATTTATGAGATACACTGCCGTGGAAATAGCTTCACCCCAGAAATGAGTAGGCACAAAAGAGGAAATCAGGTGAGTACGAGCTGTCTCAATAATATGGCGATGCTTACGCTCAGAAACACCATTCTGAGCATGAGCACCAGGACAAGAGAGTTGAGGAAGGGTACCCTCGGAAGAAAGAAACTCACGAAAAACTGCAGATAGATACTCTCCCCCTGAGTCAGAACGAAAAACACGAATAGCACTAGAAAACTGAGTGTGCACCATGCGTGCAAAAGCCTTATATATGGAAAACAGTTGGGAACGATGTTTCATAAAATAGACCCAAGAATATCGAGAGTGATCATCAACAAATATGACATAATGTTTGTGACCACCTTTTGAGACAAAGGGAGAAGGGTCCCATACATCAGAGTGCACCAAATCGAAAGGACGACTAGAAAAAGTAGTGCTAGAAGGATATGGAAGTTGTATTTGTTTCCCGAGTTTACAACCCTTGCAAAGGAAATCCACATCCACATGAACACGACCCAAAACACCTTGCCGAACAAGACCAGATAGACGAGAACCACATAGATGGCCTAACCGATGATGCCATTGGGCAAAAGACAGCAAAGGAGTGGATCTCGATATTGATGCACTAGAGGGAAAACCAGACGATGCGGAAGCTGAGGGGAGATGCAATGCATCAAGCTCGTAGAGAGATGTGGATCCTCTACGACGACGACCAGTACCAATGATCTTCCCGCTGCGACGATCTTGTACATAACAAGAGATGTCATCAAATCCAACAAAATAATTTCTATCAGTCAACTGACCAACGGACATAAGGTTCATTGAGAGCTTAGGGGCCAAGGATACATCTGAAACTGCAAACTGAGAGGTAGAAAGTGTCCCTTTATGAGTGACCTTGCATGGAGTACCATCGGCTGTATGAACACAAGTATTGTCTGCTACAGGTCGGCATGATGTAAGGCATGAGCTGTCGGATGTCACATGGAAAGAAGCACCAGAGTCTAGCACCCAAGGAATGACAGCACCTGAAACTGAGCACGATGGAACAGGACATCCAACAGATCCATCAGCTGAGGCTTGTAGTTGTTGCAGCTTGGACTGAAGATTGCCTAACTGATTCTGAATTTCACTTAGCTGAGTTGCAAAAGATTCCAAAACACCAGTTGAAAGAGCATGACACAAGGCAGGTCTAGGATCAAGCAGACCATCGGAACTCATAATGTATATCCGTTCAGCAAAGAATAGCACACAGAACAGCCTTCAAGTTGCAGTTATAACAGTCGATAACTTCAGCAGGCAGTAAAATCCGGATTCAGGACCGGAAAAATCCGGATCTGGTACCGGGAAAATCCGGATTCAGGCCCGGAAAATTTCGGGACTGGTACCGAAACGAATCCGGAATGATTTCCGGGACAGTACCGGGCGAAATCCGGACGAAACTGGGTGAGTCCAGTAGCTGTTTCGTCGGTCCGGAAGAAAATCCGGAAAATTCCGGGATTGATACCGGATAAGTCAACACTCACCCGCCGAGCTCGATCTGCGACGGGGGTTGACGATGAGACTGAGGCGACGAATAGCGAGGGCAAAGGAGATGCGCGGCTGAATATGCCAACCAACTGTCCCACCAGACCGATCTGATTGGAAGAGGTAATATGATATACTTAACAAACACCACTCTGGAATCAAACGCACGTCTACCCGCACCACCGATTCTCCCTCGAGCACAGCCACCTATCCTCCAGCACACCAATCCTCCAGCAGGTAACATCGGGCAGTCCAGCATCCTGCAGCGACCTGTACCAGGTTTCACGGGCGTATGGGCATTGCATAGTCAGAGTCCAGACTCTATGGAGATCAGAAGGTTAGTTTGTGCGAGGGACTAAAATCATGAAAACATTGATCATAGTGGAAGGGAAATCACATCAACGTGATCAGCCTACATCCATTCTTGTTTTTTTACGTGCACATCCATTCTTGTTCATAAGTACAATGGTTTCATTTTTCTAGGGAATGTACAATAGTTACTGGACTGAAGACAGTTAGATGAAACATTGGTTGAAGATATAAAAAAGACAAACGCCTGTTAAATATTGTCCATGCAGGCACAAGCATTTGCTGTATGTGGTCTGCCCGTGGTTCTGAAATCAGCGGAAGTGTGTCTGTTGACTTGCATTAATTCTGAAACCTTGGCCTACATCCAGACATTCAAAACCGCCTCCGTCGTGGCTCAGAGTTATTCTACACTTGCAGCTTATCAATCACCGAAAATTATCCGGCCTGAGAAGGATTTCCCATCTTTGACCCGCCTGACCACCATTTCTTGCTCCTCCTTGTTCTTTGGAAATGCAGGCCGTGCCGACACACTGGGAGACTCATCGAAAGCCATGGCATAACACTTGTAGCATTTCTTGCCATCTTTTTTCAGAAACATCGTCTGCAGATTGGGAGCACGCTTCATGATTGCTCTGATAAACGTCAGTTGTTGCTTTAGCGGCCTGAAGCAGTCGATGTGGAGCTCCCTCAGTACCAAGTTCTTGGAGCCACGGAAGTGAGGCTTCCACCGAGGACTGGTTCTTTTATGGGAGGCCCACGGATAGTGCACGTGTTCCATCTCACATGGTTCATATACCTAGAAACCATTAAAACAAACTTAGGCTCTTCAGATTCAGCATCACTTAACTGAATATAAAGAATGAAACGCAGGCAATATAACATGTTGCTTAATTATGTAATATAAATTGCAGACATATAGAAGTGTTCACAATAACATCCTTTTGGAACAGGAAAATATCTAAGTGATGAATATTTGTTTATGAATTGCACACAGATGAAAGGCTAACACAACAATATTTTGAACCATTAAAATAAACTCGAAGTGACAGATAATTACAACACGGTAAAAGTGCTCACCTCAATATGCAATAGTTCAACATATGGAGCGGCCCCAAGAAAGGCTGTAGTCCACAGAAGGTCAAATTCAACAAAGACACCTAATATGGACAACTTCTTTAGCTTGCTGAATGCGGAGGCGAGTTGTTTGATTTCAAGTTGCAGCGAAATCTGGTCAGGAGATAAATAGATAAAAAAATAGACAATTGTGTGTACACAATACACTCCTTGTGAACCTAGAAAACAGACATGGGGTAAAATTAATTTTTTAAGAGCACAAATAACTAATTTTAGCGAACTTTATTGTAGTTTTAACAGCATGCTAGCATATCATCCAATACAATGGGCCTTGCTTAAAATGTAGTTTTATGGCATCTTTGTGCAGTTTTCTGAAAATCATTACCTTCCGATCCATATTAACTGTCGCTAGATACATCTGATTCAGCGATAATTAATATGGATCGGAGAGAGTATTCACGGCAGATTATCTACAACAACTTTATGAAATTTACAGTTCTTTGTTATGTGTCATATAGAAGCATATCCATGATATAACTACGATAACTTTGATAACATGACTGCGTGAAACAAAATTTAACGAGTACTTACTGCCATTCCCATGAAATCCAATGTGAGAGTGTGTATGCCTGCTGCTCCATGTAGAAGCTTGCTCAACTTAAGTAAATGCTGCTCAGGGTACAAAAAATGTACGAGGCCCAATTCCTTAAGGCATGGGACAAAACCAAAAGACAGGGGGGCATATCGCGATTCAGAATTAACCCAATTGACCTTCTCAAGTTTTGGCAGGGATATCAACACAATTCCAACAAAGTAACAATTTTCAAGGTGCATAACACAAAGTTTTGAGTTTGGTGCATCTATTTTCCACAGAGCGTCCGGACAACCATCACAAGCGATGAGTGTTAAATGGGTGAGTTGCTTGCAGCAGTCAAACAGGATATGATGCATGTCCAATCCGACAAAACTCAGGCTGCAAAGAGAGAGTGTTGTAAGGCAACTGAGGACGCTAGGGTAGGCACTGAAAAATCCATCCATGTCTTGGGAACGTCTTAGCATATCCGAGGGAGAATATTCCAAACATCCCTTCTCATCGAGAATGGAAAGTTCCAGATCTTTCAGCAAACCATTGTCAATTACGTCACATACTAGTGGACCAATATCGGAAGAGAAAGTGTCGGTCAGGAAGAGCCTAAGCTGCAGCCTTGCGAGAGTGAATTCTCTTCTAGGTTTAGCCAATAGCCTCCTGATGACTGTGGTCATAGTGAGCATCGCGGCGTGTGTACTGTCAGCATCATTAGGCTTTAAGTGTGGGTCAGACATGAAATCCTCCACGTTAATCTCGAGCTCGGGCAGCAACAAAGGCATCCGCCTCCACCGTTTCAACAACACACTTGTCATTGCAGCGGTCCTTAGGTCGACTTTCCCCAAGATGGACAGCAGAATATCATCAGGAAGCGCGCTCAGAAGATCATCTTGACGCTATACACAACAATACAGATTCATAAGTTTAGAAATTCGTATGAAGAAACAGAGTTTTGATCAGTCTATCTACTTACCATCAAGAATCTTGTCGAGTATTTTGTAAGAAACCATGCTATATACTGCACTATATAGAGACAACTATAATAATAGGAGAGTTGAGGAACTGATGTTTTCACAACAAATATACTCTATCAGTCTATCTACTACCATTAACAATATGTGTCCAGGAGACAACTGTAATAATACGAGAGTTGAAGAAGAACTGAACTGAGAACAACAACGAAGACACCACACCCATGGCGCTGCTGCAGCTTCGGATCTCAAGTTTGGACGACTAACACGAGAAAGAATCAATGCCAAGTTTGGAAGTTGGATTAAGTGGCATCGGATATCTCTAAGAAATCTAAGCTCCTGGGATTGGAGGCCTGTGGTGCATCCACGACATGGGTCCACATTTCAGTGACACAAATTTTCCTTGTTCCCTACATGTCAGAGAGTAAAAATAGGACGGTTTGCTTCTCCCCTCTCCGCACCAGTAACGTGATGACACGAGAAGTGGGCCCACCAGATCCACCGTTCCGAGTTTTTGCGTTTGACCGAGAGAAGGAGTGTCGTGTTGAGCTAGGCTATCTTCCTCATGCGGAGAGATTGGTCTCGCTCCGCACGCGCACGTCGCCGGACGCCACCGTCGCGCCTTGGGCGGCCAAGCAACGGAGCTCCGCGCAGGAGGGCGCTGTCGCACGACGAGCCGGGCGTTGGCCACCGTTCGGGAGAAGCCATGTCGCGCGCTCGTCGGTGGCCAAGGATCGATTTCTCGCCGGGACCGAGCCAGAACGCCTGGCCGGGATCGAATCCTGCTCTTGGTATTCAACTTCATGGCCGCCGCCGGCCCGTACCTTGTGGCGCCGTCAGGTAGGACGCAACGGCTCCTTCCCGCGGGTAGGAAGCAGCGGTGGAGGAGTACAACGGGAGGACGCTGGATCCCCGCCGACGCTGTTCTTCACACTCTACCAGTCATGGCGAGGCGGCGGTGCCCTGGAGGTCGCGCCCTGGCACCATGGCGGCACCGGATGGAGCTGCCGGATCCCGCCGCCGCTGTTCTGCACACGCCACAAATCCTGGCGAGGGCGTGGTTCCCTGTAGGTCGTGGCCTCGCAACATGCTGGCGCCGGATGGAGTCGCTGGATCCGGCCGCCGTTGTTCCCCAAGGTGCTGCTGGATGGGCCGGCGGCAGCTGTGCCCCATGCTGGATTTAGGTGGTGCTGCAATTACTTTGGGATTTTGGAGGTTGGGGTTTCTCTGTATATTATTTTTTTTCCCAGATTTTGCACATAATTTTTTTTGTCCCTGAAGTATGATGCAAACTGTGTTAATTTCTAGATTCTTGCGTGTTGGTATGATGCAAATTGTGTTAATTTCTAAAACTCTTCCTTATGCTAACAATTTTGGACACGTCTACCCAACGGCCGGCCGTAGGTTGGGGCATCCGAACGGCAGGCCAGAAAAGGAAAGATTCCTGTCCCCCATGTGAGAAAAGGGAAAGGACCACCTGGGCCACCCCATGTGAGCGTTATTTGGCCAACCCGAACGCACACTTTTCTGTCCCCCCACCCCCAAGCCACTTGTAGCGAACAAAAAGAAGGGGAGATCCCTATTGGCTCACATCTGCACCCTTGACTGCCCTTTTTTTGGCATGTTCTGATCTTTCTCCCCTACTTCTACCCCTCGTCCCCTCCGTGTCGAGAAGCCCCATCTATTTGCCCCCAGCACGAGGCAAAAAGAAGCAGCTCTCGTGAAAGGAGGCAACAATGGCGTCTTCTCCAGGGGCCGGGAACTCCATGAACAGATTTGGAGCTCCAGATCAGGTAAAAAATCCCCCCTTCTCCATACCAGAATCCCGTTTGAAGTTAGATGTGGTGCAACTCCCTGGTAAGGAACTGGGCAACTCCCTTGTGAAGTACTGGGCAACTAACTAGAAACCAAGCAGCAACCTGGGCAACATTGTGTGGCCAAACAACATGCTAGAAACGAAGTAGCAAAACTGGGCAACTCCCTTGTGAAGTACTGGGCAACTCCCTAGAAACCAAGCAACAACCTGGGCACAACATTGTGTGGCCAAACAACATGCTAGAAACGAAGTAGCAAAACTGGGCAAATCCCTTGTGAAGTATTGGGCAACTACCTAGAAACCAAGTAGCAACCTGGGCAACATTGTGTGGCCAAACAAAACATGCTAGAAAGGAAGTAGCAAAACTGTTAGGTTCATTTTCTGCGCATATCTGTTGTAAAAATGATGCGCCAAAACCGCGGGGTCTTCATTTTGTACTTGATTGTTGTTGAAATAATCCTGTGCGTTCTAGAGTTATCTACCATGCAGTAGAATTCACTACCATTTCTTACTAGTTAAGCTAGTAGCTAGTAGTAGTATCTAGAATACACATGAGCTGTAACATGGTAGAAGTAACCTGGTAGAAGACACTAGAAGCTAGGCCGGTCACTGTAGCAGGTCGGTCACTGTAGCACCGACCTTGAATTGTCTATATAAGGAGAGAGCTTGGGTGAGAACAAGTGAACAGGTGAGATGTAGTCTCCGTCAGGACCGTGGTGTGTGCCCGGCCGACAGGAGAGCTCCCTGGGTTGTACTGCGTGTGTGCGTGTGTACCTCCATGTATATGTTTGAGTAGTTGTGAGAAATAAAGCCAAGATATAGACGTCTGTGCGCCGGAAAACTATTGGTGTCTCCTTCGTCCATCTCTGTCCGGCGTTTGTGGCGCCGGGAGGCTGCTCGGCGTGTGTCGCTGGGGAGGGTTGGTTTGCCCTCCAACAATTGGTATCAGAGCCGCAAGGTTCGGGGCCGTGGTGCGCGGCGGACGGAGGCTGCGGAGGCGCTGCGTGGTGGCGCAGCGGCCACGGCGGCGCGGCGAGAAGGCCGCGGAGGTCCTGTGTTGTGGCGCAGGAGCCGCGGTGGCGCGGCATGGCGGCGGCGTGGAGGTGCTGCGCGGCCACGGAGGCCGTAGCGGCGCCATGCGACGGCCATGGAAGCGGCGACCAGCGAGAGCGCGGTGGCGACCGGCGTATGTGAGCGCCAGGTTGTGTCCGTGGCGGTGGCGACCGGCGTATGTGAGCGCCAGGTTGTGTCCGTGGCGGTGGCGACCGGCGTATATGAGCGCCAGGTTGTGTTCGTGGCGGTGGCGACCGGCGTATATGAGCGCCAGGTTGTGTCCGTGGCGGTGGCGACCGGCATATGTGAGCGCCAGGTTGTGTCCGTGGCGGTGGCGACCGGCGTATGTGAGCGCCAGTGTCCGTGGCGGTGGCGACCGGCGTATGAGCGCCAGGTTGTGTCTGTGGCGGTGGCGACCGGCGTATGTGAGCGCCAGGTTGTGTCCGTGGCGGTGGCGACCGGCGTATGTGAGCGCCAGGTTGTGTCCGTGGCGGTGGCGACCGGCGTATGTGAGCGCCAGGTTGTGTCCGTGGTGGTGGCGACCGGCGTATGTGAGCGCCAGGTTGTGTCCGTGGCGGTGGCGACCGGCGTATGAGCGCCAGATTGTGTCTGTGGCGGTGGCGACCGGCGTGTGTGCGCCAGGTCAAGTCCGTGGCCGCTAGGCTTCACAAGTGAACGCATCAGGATTAGGGGGGTGATTGTTGGAATAATCCTGTGCGTTCTAGAGTTATCTACCATGCAGTAGAATTCACTACCATTTCTTACTAGTTAAGCTAGTAGCTAGTAGTAGTATCTAGAATACACATGAGCTGTAACATGGTAGAAGTAACCTGGTAGAATACACTAGAAGCTAGGCCGGTCACTGTAGCAGGTCGGTCACTGTAGCACCGACCTTGAATTGTCTATATAAGGAGAGAGCTTGGGTGAGAACAAGTGAACAGGTGAGATGTAGTCTCCGTCAGGACCGTGGTGTGTGCCCGGCCGACAGGAGAGCTCCCTGGGTTGTACTGCGTGTGTGCGTGTGTACCTCCATGTATATGTTTGAGTAGTTGTGAGAAATAAAGCCAAGATATAGGCGTCTGTGCGCCGGAAAACTATTGGTGTCTCCTTCGTCCATCTCTGTCCGGCGTTTGTGGCGCCGGGAGGCTGCTCGGCGTGTGTCGCTGAGGAGGGTTGGTTTGCCCTCCAACAATTGTTAGGTTCCCACTCCCTCGACCTGTAGAAAAAACAGACAGGAAAAGTAAGCAATTAAGTGCACCACCCTTTAAAAAAAAGCATGAATAAGCAGGAAAAAATAAAAAAATGTAGAGAAAAGAAATGTATTGACTGCAGTAGGCAAAAAAGATGGTGGCTTCAATAGGTAAAAAGATAGTGACTACAGTAAGAAAAAAGATAGTGGCTTCAGTAGGGTACAAAAGTTGGTTTCTGTTAGTGTTTTAGTTGCTTGTTAGAGTCCTTGATCTTGCTTTTCTCTTTGAATTGTACAGGTTCCTGGTGTTGCGCTAGATCTGAATGAAGTGCCTTTTGATCTAAATGAAGAGGCTGGTGTTATACCGCACATTTGTGCATGCTACAACCTCAGATTCTGGTGCTATGGACCTTGATGATGATGATGAAGCATCATCCCAGCCCCAGGACCCGCACGTTGGTATGCGATTTGACACCCTGCCTGAAGCTAAGGAGCACTACAACCAGTATGCTTTGAGGAAAGGTTTTTCAATGCCTCGCGACCGACCCTTTTTTACCCGTTTTAGTCCAGTCCTTGCCCCCTATCAACTGATTGAAGGTTGCTTACAAAACATCTAAAATTTGCCTACGAGTCCAGATTTTGTTGCCTAATATTGGGCAACTGCCATATAACTTATTGTTAGTGGGCAATTAATTTTGTCAGGAACTTGTTAGTGGGCAATTAACTGCCATATGACAGGAACTTGTCCAAGAACATAGGAAAATTACGCAACCTGAATGCAGACATGATGCGACCTATGGGCAATTAATTTTGCATGGAAAAAGGAGCATGGTAGTTGAAAAAACCAATAGAAGCATATTGGGCAACTGCCCAAGATTTGTCTGAAAACACTACTTAATTAGTTGCCTGAAACACTCCAATGTTTGTTTGAAAATACTACTTAGGTACTACTTAATTTCCTAAAACAATGTATATGCCCTGAAACACTCCAAAATTTGCCTGAAATCACTACTTTGTTGTATGAAACACTAAAAAAAGGCGTAAACAATGATTTAAGTTGCCTAAAACACTCCAAATTTCGCCTAAAACACACTAGTTAGTTGCCCGAAACACTACAAAAATGCCTAAGAAGGATTTAAAATTTTGCCCCAAACCACTACTTTATTGCCAAAAACAATGATTAAATTTGCCCTGAAACACTCCAAAGTTTGCCTGAAATCACTACTTTGTTGTATGAAACACTAAAAAAAGGCGTAAACAATGATTTAAGTTGCCTGAAACACTCCAAATTTTGCCTGAAACACACTAGTTAGTTGCCCGAAACACTACAAAAATGCCTAAGGATTTAAAATTGCCCCGAACCACTACTTAATTGCCAAAAACAATGATTAAATTTGCCTGAAACACTCCAAACTTTGCCCCGAAATCACTACTTTGTTGTACGAAAGGTCTTGCAAGAATATTCAGGTCCTGGTTGGTTGGAGAGGTGGTGACCTGGAAAAGAGACGTTGAGTAGCAGATAAGGCTTCTTGTGCTGCAACGCAAGATCAGCTAACAGTAGGGGTCATCAGGCAAACTATGTAGGTATATAGTATTAATTTTAGTATTCTGTAATAATAAGCAGTGAACAAACAAGAAGCAAGTTTTGCTTGCTTGCGTGTGTCTTGGCTGATGTATCCAAGACAACAGCAGCAGTTAGTAGCCAATTTCGTTTTTCCAAAACGTGTGAGCAGCATAGAGCAAGAACGGTTCCTTGCATAGAGCAAGAATAGCATTAATTCATGACACTGAGCAGCAAACTGCAGAGCAATCTGCAGTAGGATAAAGGAGCAAGATGAGCATTGCATCAAAACGCGAGCAGAGCAGAGTGAAAGAAAGGAAGGGGATCGAGGGTTACGGCCGAAACAGAATCGAGAGGGGAGAAGAGTATTTGGGGGGCGGACAGATGGTGTCACCTGCAGACTGGCGGGCTGCTGGCATAGGGGGGCTGTCGACGGCGGCGGCGCTCGCCGGAGGACATGAGGCGGAGGGAGGTGTGGGGAGGCGCGAGGACGGAGCGCCTGTCCCCGTTGCCGGCCGGAGGAGCAGGAGAAGGCCGGCCCTTCCTGCAGCGCGAGGTGGACGAGGCGCCGTCGCCGTCGTGGTGGCCGGAGACCCGTCGCCACGGCAAACCTTAGGCCGCCACCGCTCGATCTGAATCGCCCCCGCTTGTTCCCCCCCGTCTTAGACGGGCGGCGGCGCAACTCCGTCTGCTCCCGCCTGTTCTCTCTCTCTCCCAGCGAGAATGGGGAACGCGCGCGAGTTGGGCGGAACTGCCGAGAGCGGTTATAACTGTCGTAAGTCGATGTGCCAAACACATGTCGTCATTATGTACTTGTTTTGCCTAGATACCACCACTTCAACTGTAGAGAAAAAACAGACAAAAAGTAAACAACTTGTATGAATATAAGCAAGAAAAAATTGAGATGAAAAAAAAGAAGCTAATAGCTGCAGTAATGGAAAATTTTCTCTACAGAAAAAACATCAGATAAAATAGAGTGCATGCTTCCGTATTTTGCACTGAAAAAATAATGGCTTACAGCTGCTAGGCAACTTACCTAAAGCTACCGGGCAAAATTTATAAAGATTCTTGGCAACTTCTATACAGCTACTGGCAAAAACCTAACAGCTGCTAGGTAACTACCATACATCTACTGGGCAAAATAGAACCCTGAACAAGAAAATCGGCAACATAATGGGGGCGCTAAGTTTTATCTTTGTTGATCAGCAATGTAAGGTGCATTTTTTTATAGCATCTTGCCTTTTTGTATTACAAGAATTGCATAATCAGAAGGCACAAGTTGCTCAATATTACACAATAAGTTGCCTCCCAGAAATTACCCACTTTTCAAGTCTCCAGTAGTTGTGCTTGCCACAAACTTGCCTAAAATACAAATAATATTGTCCAGTTGCACAAATTAATTTGCCTAACCAATGGTGTAAAGTCGCCATGGCGGTGGATTTGTGGAACAGAAAAAAATGTAGCATACTTCTCATATGGATGGAAAACATAATCAGGATGCACGGGCGACTTTCCATCTTAATCTAAGCAACTTTCACATATGGATGTGCGACTAAAAACTGATGGTCTGGGCAACTTCCTCTCGACTTATGGGGCAACTTCTACTGAACTTAGGGTAACAAAACTATATCCCCGGGGACCTTCCATTGTGGTCTGAGCAAAAATCCACCGCTGGTTGAGCACTACAGAAAACATTCCCTGGTGTTGGTGGCTGGTGCATTATGCCTTTTTCCATGCCCTTATCAAGCATGCAGCATTGCAAAAAAAAAAAAAAACACCATGCCCACCGTGTATCACCCTCTCTCTTTTCTCTCCTTCAGACCATCTGTACACAGTTGCGTTCATATTTCTCTGGATAATGACTTCTACGCAACCAACGCAAAAAAATTGGGCAACTCCATGTGTTGGTGATGGAAAATTCCCATGATCCTGGGCAACCAAATTTTGTCCAAGCTAGCACTATCTAACTCTCCCCTCCCACCCTGCCTACGAATCTCCAACTTAATCTAGATCAACCGAGGAGTAATCAGGGCAAAACACTCCATCCTCACCAACAACAGAAGAAGTACGCATCAGAAGCCCAGATCGGGATCAGCCATGACGAAGAGGATCTAGTAATGGTGCCGTCTGTGCTCTCTCTCGCCCAACCAGCCCGTCCGACGCCAAACGCATGTAAGGATTTCGAGATGTGCTCACCAGTGGGAGATCCTACGCCGAATCTGGTCCGCACGCCCGCCTGTCGCCGCTGGTCAGCACCGCCGCCTGTAGCCGCTGCACCACACCGCCGCCCCTCACGCCACCGCTGTACTCCGCACCTTCCGCCTGTCGCCGCTGCAATCCGCACCCCCTCCGCCTGCCGCCGCTGCTATGCACCCCCCGCCTGCCGTCGCAACTACGCGCTCGCTTCACTAACGACGAATCCCGGCAGCGGCGCGGGTGGCTTATCCTCTCCCTAGCGCAAAATGGGGAATTGCCGGGGCGGTGAAATCGGAAATGGAGCACGCAATCCTTGCTACGTCCACGCAACCACGTCTCTGTCTCACTGCACGTGGGGTGTCCCGACCAGGTGTCACCTGGCACGAATCGCATCGCGCGCCTGCTGGATCGACGACGCGCAGCCGGCTGTTCGGCTCGACGAGATAACGCACGCGCGTTTGGAAGCTTTTAGGAACAATTTTTCAGGGTTCCTTTGAAGTCTTTTTACGTAGACAAATCAGCGGATTGTTTGATCCGAGTCTTCAGTGTGCAGATTTCATATATGAGGAACTGGTCAAGGTATGTCAGCCCAGCGGTTAAATCTTGGAAACATTAATTTAAGCATCTATTTGGCTAAATTTTCATAAAGTGTTAATTAAAATTTAACTTGCTTATATATACTGTTTCTGTTTTACTCATCCTGATAACTTCTATTTGCTTTAGATGAGCCACCATTGTCTTAGCAATGAGCTGCAGCAGTTCCCTATACTCAGAAGGAGCATGGATGAAGTAATTGGGAAGTTTTTACGGGATGGGCTTAAGCCAGCACAAGATATGCTAGCACACATTATTGAGATGGAGGTAAACATTTTCTTGCCCTATGGCCATGGGGATTCTAATTAATTACTCACAGTGCCCAGTGGAGTTTAAAAACATGTACGTTACTTGCCTATATTTGATTCAAGCTTCTATAATATAGTGATTGAACACATGCACATTTTATCTGTGTTTTGAGGGCACTAACATTAAGGTGAGAGGAGCGTCTGTGCTGTGGGTGTCCCTGACAACCTGCGTTTACCTCTTATTTTAAGTGTTGGTTGTCTTGAACTCGCATTGGACTTGGTCTTACTCTAATAGTGTGTCCGTGAGGTTAAATCCTTGCTTTCCTGATAGCTTGATTTTTGGGAGGATCATTCTTCAGTTTGTGTTTAGCAGGCCAGCTGTAATATCAATGAATGGTTTTGGAGAGAAGTTGGTCTATGATTTTTGGGAGGATCATTCTTCAGTCTGTCTATGTATAAATGTGTTTTGGAGAGAAGTTGTAATATCAACGTATGGTTTTAAGATAATTATCAAGGGTGGAGATTTATACAAAGCCTTTGAAGAACATGATCTATAGAATTTAGCGTAATTTTTCAAATTTCCTACTCCAAACGGGACACCGCAAATCGTTGTTGTCTGTGTTTTTGGGGTTGTTTTCTACTGTTGTTGCATTTGTTGGAGATTGTCTGTATATTTTGCACTCTTTGGTTAATTAGGCTTCAATTTTGGT
The DNA here is from genome assembly GCA_947311845.1 of Poa pratensis. Taxonomy (NCBI): domain Eukaryota; kingdom Viridiplantae; phylum Streptophyta; class Magnoliopsida; order Poales; family Poaceae; genus Poa; species Poa pratensis. Next base: position 31,692,116 of record CAMZMU010000112.1, read on the forward strand.
TCTTGCTTCTTTTCGACCACATTTGCAATGGTGCTCTTTCTTTAGAAGCAGGACTCACATGTGAATTGTGTTCGGCCTGGCTGTAAGCGTAATGCTATTATTGCTGGTTTTCATATTTTGTTTGGATTTTCGTTTTGCCTGTTCATGCTGTCTGTTTTTGCAAGTCTTGCTTGACATGTGTTAGTTGAAGCCGCCTTGGATGCTTCTTCTTCTTGGTCGGATGTGGTTGTCCGTTGTCAGGCTAATGGTCTTGGTACCCTTTCTTCTTCTGATCGGATTTCCTTCAGATATTGCGCAGCCGGATCATGGTGGTTGTCGTGGTTGTACTTGTAAGTGTGCTGATACCCGTCCTGCTCTGGCGTTTGGTCCATGCTGATTACTCTTGTTTTTGTCTTCCCGGTTCATGAATCTTCTGTGCTATGTGCCAGATAGAGGATGTCTCTGTGTCGTAACTCCCAGGACTTATCCCGCATGAACTCTGGTGACTTTCTTTTCTTTGCCTTGTCAACCACATCCTTCTATTGTTACCAGCTGAGCTGAAATGTGTGAGATGATTATTCAGAATAAGGTTTTCAGATGCATTGACACTAGGGAGGAACTTCTTAGCACTCCCGTCAAGCAGGGACCTAGCATTGAGCCAACAGGTGAATCTACGCCACCCGGCAGAACATCTTTTTTTTAACACCCTTTCTGTCTTTATTCTCCAGCAGTTAATAAAGATAAGGCTACAATGACTGTAAAAAACGTAGAAACACCATAAGATATATACATGTCTTCACTTAGGGAACTTCATTTTGCTTTGCCATGAAATACAATTATAGCCAGGCATGAAGTTGAAAATCCGATGATTTATCTGTTTAGTGATTGCACTGAATTGTTGAATTGATGTAGTCTGTGTTCACTGAGTGGCTATTCTCACATGTTCTTTGGAACTCCCATTATACTCTCGAGTATAGCAAACATGATACTGCTAGGAGGCTAAGAAGAATGAAATCTGTCGGCCATGGTCAGGCACTTACAAAGTCTTTAATAGTTTCTTACCTGGGTGTTGTCTGAGAGTAGTGTATCTCTGTAGGCTCGGTTATCATTTCAGGGAGTGACTGTAAAAGTCAGTTAAGAAGCAAGCAACATTTTCAGCCTACTGGGATAATAGTATCTTCTCATGTTACTTACTCCATGGGAAATAAATGCTAATGTATTAACCCTGTAGGAGCTTGCTGGGGAAGAAAGTCCCAACATCACTAATGTCTTTTCTTTGGAATAAAACTTTAGAGATGAGTATGTCCTTTTGGTTATATTGTTTGTTGTTTGGCAGGTCAGGCTCTAGCGCATCAAGGCCTGCAGCTGCAAAGAAGTTGTTCGGTGAAGGACATGGTTCTTGAGAGTACAGGTAATATTTCTCTCGAACTTCATCATCTTTGCTATTTGTGATTATTTTGGGTCCCAGCAGAGCCAGCCAGGTTAGCTAAGCTGTAGAGATTTTGTTTACAGTGCCCTGCAGTCTGCAGAAGTGAACATCCTTGACTGGAAGAAGACCGGTTGCTTACAAGGCATTTGTGTGCTTCGAGTCAAGTGTCTCGAGCGCATTATGTGTTTAGTAGGTCTTCTTAGTTTGTCCTATGTTGTAATGGATTCCTCTCTGTCGCTGACATATGTTACTTTCGCCTTATGGTTGTGTGTCTGTTTGTTTGGATGGGTTGTCGCGGACGAAGTGCGCATTCGAGCAACTAGGACATCTCCTTGGTGTAATAAGATCGTTCATGTTGTTAACCTGTCTCAGACTATCTTACTTTTATACTTCCTCAGATAAGTTACGGCCATTGTTTTTCGCAGTTGGTGCTGCTGCTCAGTTTTGTGCAGGATTTTAGTGCACTATGTTGCGGATTGCCATTTCACCGGAAGGCCCCATCCTTTTGTTCTATGTTGAGCGTGTTTAGTCAGTCTTCGGTCGGTTATGAGGTGCACCAGCGCTGGCAAACGTGCCTTCTCAATATTTCTGTGCCCCTTAGTAATACGGTCATATCAACAACTTTGGGCCGTTTGGTACTAACCTAACGCAACCAACATCCACGGGCGCGGCAAAGCGCGCCCAGACCTTCTAGTAGATAGCTAAAGTACCTGCCATCTCTCGTCCGAATTGAAGTGTCCCACGGATTACTCCGTAATCGAATCGTACACGAATTCATCCGGTGCAGTGGGATTCTCCTTTCTCCTTCTCCGCGTGCTAGCCTGCTAGGTGAGTGGGTCGGGGCCGACTCGGCCTTGCGGCGGTGCACCGTGCACTTCGACGGCAGAGCTTGGTTCGGCGGAGGGCCGGCCCTGAGGGGGGTCAGGGGGTGCGGCCGCCCCGGGCCCCCAAAATAAAGGGGCCCCAAATCCTAACTTACTAAAGGTATACACAGCATAGGAATAGGTTAATTTGGTGGCGCAAAGTACGATTCAGTGCTAGAAAACCAAGACGAAGCATTATGCTGCGTGTGTCTTTCTGGTCTGTAACTTGGGCCTTTTCTCAGTTGGCTTGCTTGGGCTTTTTTATTTTAGCTTGGGCTTTCCGTTCTCAAATTGGCTATATGCAGGCACTAATTACCGGTCTGGTAGATTAAAAAGCTGGATGAGGTGGTCTGGAGAAGGGCAGAAGACATGCAGGAATGCAGCTCACAAGTGACACATTTTCACTATTCAAAAGTGCATCACAAAATTCGATAGGAGACCCTGCTTTACATCCTTTACATGGACGTGTTAATTAGACTAGTAACCATTACCGTAAGTATGGGTAGTCTCCCACGGCTCAGCACAAAGGCACATCTGAGCGAGAATTTCACTACTAATTATCATCGTAACAAAAGGGTAAGTGAGTCGAATTTTTCTTCCGGTGACAGGAGATTCTACGTGGCGCCCAAGACCTCATCGTGACAACACGGTTCTAGAAACAGTCAGCTTGATAATCAATATAAAGAATATTTACCAACCATTTTAGGAGTTTTTTGTGATGCACTTTTTGGAGTCTATCCGTAATACTTCATATATTAGGGCCCCGAATTATGGTTCCGCCCCGGGCCTCCGAAATCTCGGGACCGGCCCTACGGCTGGTGGCTGGGCATCGGTGGGATGCGGCTGAAGGCGACGGAGTGCTGCTCGGGCCAGATCATGGCCCTCTAGGGTCCGATCTGGGCCTGGCAGGCCCCAGCCAGTGAGCTCGGCCGTAACGCGTTAAGCGCACGCGCCGCCTGAAGCCGATCGGGTGGGCTGGTCCATTTGCTTCCGTTCGTTGTTTTCCTTCCTCCCTTTCCCTAAAAAAAACATTTCCTTTCCTTTTTCCAGTTTTTATGAAGTTTTCTGCTTCGTTTACAAAATCTGAATATTTTTCGAATCCTAACAGTTGTCACGGAGATGATTATTTCTATTGTAAAGCTCCTACTCCCTCTGGTGCAGGTTACAGTTTACATGGGGCGCACGAACTTTAAGAAAAACAAATACCATTAAATCTGGTCAATAAAATATAAATTACATGTCACAGAAATTATACCATCATATTTATGTTCAAAATATGTTTTAAATGATATATTGTTTGTAATGTAACTTATATTTTGTTCACCAAATCAATGGTCAAACTACTTTTTTAAACCATTGCGTACCCGATAAACTATACCTGAGGGATGACTCGGGTCCTCCCAGGTTAGAATACCCCAGAATTTTCTCTAAGTGTACGTTCGTTAACAGGATCATGTCACTTCTGAGTTCTGAGATATTATAGCATCCAAGCCCCATCCTCATGAATATATATTAGAAGATAAAGTAGACATGTCTATTTCCTCGATCCATCCATCTCTTTTGGGCCCCTTGGATCACCTACAGATGTCAAAGAGTTGGATGACAAGTCTACGTATACGTTTTAAGCTTTCTCTTTCTTTTAAAAAATATCATCTATTCTCATATTGATACCTTTGTAACGGTCCATTTGAAAATATAAGGGGTATTTCATTTCCTTTGATCGACGCTTCGATGAAAAATTACTCATTTAACATGTGACTTATTTGATCGCGCAAATGTAATCGAAGTGCCGCGTGTACCGTGCGGCTCTCTCCTGAGGATGAAACGAAGGTACATATGCTGCTACGGTGGTCAAAGTCTATTGGAGACGATAGTTTGATCAATTGTAGTACTGGCAACAGAAAGCAAAGTGTCTCTCATGCTTTCCATTCTAAAACCTTGGCCTACATTCGGGCATTGCAATTTGCCTACGGCGCCGGCATGGCTCAACTCTGAAGCAACTGTGAGCCAAGCACCATGGTCCAGTGATCATGTTTGGAGCGACACGGAGATTGTTTACCGTCAAGCAAAAGGTTATCACCCTTACAAGTTTAATAGACTACAAAATTTTGTCTTGCAATCGTGGGATACAGTTTCGTGTTACACTTTTATGATTAGGCATCACCACTCTATCTAAAAGTTACAGCTTATCAATCACTGAAAAATTATCTGGCCTGAGAAGGATATGCCATCTGTGACCTGCCTGACCACCATGTCTTGCTCTTCCTTGTTCTTCGGAAATGATGGCCGTGTTGACCCACTGTGCGGCGCGTCGAGGGCCATGGAAGCACATTCATCGCATTCATCCTCGTCATCCTTGATCAGAACCACTGTCTGCATATTAGGAGCCCGCCCCAGGATCGCTCTAATAAATGTCAGATGCTGCTTTAGTGGCATGAAGCAGCAGTCGATCTGGAGTTCTCTTAGTACTAAGTTCTTGGAGCCGCAGAAGTCAAGATCCCAATGAGGATCGGTTCTTTTATGGCCGGGCCGTAGGCCGTGCACGTCACATGGTTCATATACCTGTATTTGGATAAGAAGCCATAAGAACAATTGTTGGGCAATTCCGATTCACCATCACTTGCCCTGTCTAAATATAAACAATGAACGAAAGGCAACATATAACATGTTCCTATATATACAAAAGAGTTCATAACATCCTTTGAAACGGAAAAAAAATCAAGAGTGGTGACGAAGAAAGGCCTATACAATGTTATATCGAAATGGAAAAACATACTGAAACTGAAAATAATTACCAGCTGGAAACAGTACCGACCTCGATATGCAATATTTCAACAGAGGGAGCGACCTCAAGAAACGCTGTAGTCCACAGAAGGTCAAATTCAATAAAGACACCTAGTATGAACAACTTCTTTAGCTTCCTGAATGCAGAGGCGAGTTGCTTGATTTCAGGTTGCAGCCAAATCTGGTCACGAGATGAAAAAAAAATGAAAAAAATAAATCATACAATTATATGCACTCCGTGTAAACTACATATTTAGGAGTAATTTTAAAGTATTAAGAGAAATGATAATCAATTGTAACGAAGAAATTCCTTCTAGCTAGGACTGAAATCATGCTAGCATATCATCTAATACAATGGAGTTTTCTTAAAATGTAGTTTTATGCTACCACAAATATCTAAGTAGTTTCCTGAAAACCAGTATTAAATATGTAATTTTAGACTTTTACTGTAGTTTTTTTACAACATTCTAATGAAATTTATAGCTCTTGGTCATATGAAAGCATATCCATGATATAACTAGGATCAATTTGATAACATGAGTTCAGAAAACAAAACGAGTACTTACAGTGTTTCCCATGAAATTCAATCTGAGAGTGTGTATGGCTGCGGCTCCGTGCAGAAGCTCACTTAATCTAAATGATTGCTGATTAAGGTTCAAAAAGTGTTTAAGGTCCAACTCCTCAAGGGATGGGACAAAACGAAAACACAAAGGGGGTAAATTAGAGCGCCAAACAACCCGTTTGACCTTCTCCAGTTTGGGAAGGGATATCAACTCAATTCCTTCAAAGAGACACATGTAGAGCTCTAGAACTTGGAGTTTTGAGTTTGGTGCATCTATCTTCCAAAGACCGTTGAGACCAACATGACAGAAAGAGAGGGTTAAATGCTTTAGTTGGGAACAACAGTCAAACAGAACATGGTGCAAGTCTAGTTCGACAAAACTAAGACTGTAAAGAGAGAGTTTTGTGAGGCAACAGACGACGCTAGGGTAGGAACGAAAAAATCCATCTATGTCTTGCGCACGTTTTAGCATATCCAACTCAGAACTTGTCCAACATTGATTTTCGTCGAGAATGGTGAGATCCAAATCGTGCAGCAAACCACGGCCAATTGCTTCACATAGTAGTGGGCCAATATCGCACGAGAAAGTGTCGATCAAGTGGAGCTTAAGCCGAAGCCTTGCGACAATGAATTCTCTCTGAGATTTAGCAAAAAAACTCTTGATTGCTGCGGTTATAGCGAGCATCGCGTCGTGGATAGCATTAGCCTCATTAGGCTTTGAGTGTGGGTCAGACATGAAATCCTCCACATCAATATCGAGCTTGGGCAGCAACCAAGGCAGCCGCCTCCACCGCGTTGACAGCAGACTTGTCCGCGCAGCGGTCCTTAGGTCGACTCTCTCCAAGATGGACAACAGAATATCATCGTGAAGCGCGCTGAGAAGATCATTTTGACGCTATGCAAAATAATATAGATTCATAAGTAAGTTTGTATGGAGAAACATAGTTGCATAGTGCTGCAGTTTTGACAACAAAATATACTCTATCGGTCTATATGTGTCCAGGAGACAAGTATAATAATAGGAGAGCTGAAGAAGAACTGAACTGAGAACAGCAAGGAAGACACCGCACCCATGGTGCTGCTGCAGCTTCGGATCTCAAGTTTGGACGACTAACAAGAAAAAAATAGTTTGGACGTTGGATTAAGTGGCATCGGATATAAATAGTTCAAGTACCGCCTTCCCTCATCCGACTCGAAGTCTCGAACGGATTACTCCGTAATCGCATCGAATTCATCCGGCGGTGGGCTTCTCGGTCCCTGCGTGCTATGCTAGGTGAGTGGGTTGGGGACGATTCGGCCTTGCGGCAGTGCACTTCGACGGCGGAGCTTGGCTCGGCGGCCGGTGGCTGGGCGCGGCGTAGGCAGTGCTGGCCGGTGCGGTCCTCGGTGGGATGCGGTTGAAGGCGACAGGAGTTCTGCGGCAGGGCTGCACGGGCTAGATCTCGGCCCACTAGTGCTGCACGGACTAAAATTATGGAAACACTGATTATAGTGGAAGGGAAATCACATCAACTTGATGCCAGGCTACATCCATCCTTGTTTTCTTTTCACTAGTACATCCATTCCTGTTCATTAAGTACAATTAATGGTTTCTGTTTTCCAGGGAACGTACAAATACTTACTGGAATGAAGACACAGTTAGATGAACATTGGTTGAAGATATAAAAAAGACAAACACCTGTTAAATATTGTCCATGCAGGCACAAGTATTTGATGTATGTGGTCTGCCCCTGGTTCTGAAATCAGCGGAAGTGTGTCTAAAGACTTGCATTCTGAAACCTTGGCCTACATCCAGACATTGATAACCGCCTCCGGCGTGGCTCAGTGTTATTCTCAAGAGTCAAGACCAATGATCCAATTCTGAAGAAACTGTGAAGCAAGCACTGGAGCCAGTAATCACGATTTTGTGCGACATGGAGTTTTTTTTCGTTCCATGAAGAAATGTTTATCATACTTACAAGTTTTAACTACAAAGTTTTGTCTTGCAACGTAGGAATTTTTTTCTTGTTACACTTGTACTGGTGCGACATCATCGCTCTATCTACACTTCCAGCTTATCAATCACCGAAAAATTATCCGGCCTGAGAAGGATTTGCCATCCGTGACCCGCTTGACCACCATGTCTTGCTCCTCCTCATTCTTTGGAAATGTAGGCCGTGCCGACGCACTGGGAGACCCATCAAAGGCCATGGCACCACAGTTTTCACATTTCTCGTCATCTTTGTTCAGAAACACCATCTGCAGATTGGGAGCGCGCTCGAGGATCACTCTGATAAACGTCAGTTGCTGCTTTAGCGCCTGAAGCAATCGATATGGAGCTCCCTCAGTACCAAGTTTTTGGAGCCGCGAGAGTGAGTCTTCCACCGGGGATTGTTTCTTTTCTGGGCAAACCACGGATAGTGCACGTGTTCCATCTCACATGGTTCATATACCTGTGTTTTGTTTAGAAACCATTAAAATAAAGTTGGGATCTTTAGATTCAGCATCACTTCTCTTAAATAAATGTGATGAAAGAAAGGCAACATAACATGTTCCCAAATTATGTAATATAAATGCACACATACATAAGTGTTTACAGTAACATCCTTTTGGGGCGGGAAGTATCAAAGTGATGCAGATTTGTTTATGAATTGCATTGGACGAAAGCCTAACAAAATGAAATATTCAAACGTTGCAAAAACTCGAACTGACAGATAATTACGAGCTGGTAAAAGTGCTCACCTCAATATGCAATATTTCAACATAGGAGCGGCGCCAAGAAAGGCGGTAGTCCACAGAAGGTCAAATTCAACAAAGATACCTAATATGGACAACTTCTTTAGCTTGCTGAATGCGGAGGTGAGTTGTCTGATTTCAAGTTGCAGCCAAATCTGGTCAGGAGATAAATAGAAAAAAATCAGTTAAATGCATACACTCCTTGTGATCTACATATTTGAAAGAAGATTTCAGATATCAACGGATAGATTTCACCACAATGTATTGCTGACTTATCCTAGAAAACAGTCGTGGGATAAAATAATTTTTAAGAGCACTACACTACAATGGTAACAACGGAATAATTTTAGCTGAACTTTGTTCTACGACTAACATCATGCTAGCATACCATCCAATAGAATGGGCCTTGTTTAAAATATAGTTTTATGGCACTACCAAATCTCTATGCAGTTTCTGAAACGCTGAATCAAATGTAGACATGTTTTAGTGCTAGATACATCTGATTCAGCGATAATTAATATGGATCAGAGGAAGTATTCATGGCAGTTTTTTCTATAACTATTTTATGAAATTTACAACTCTTTGTTTTGTGTCATAGAAGCATATCCATGATATAACTAGGATAAGTTTGATAACATGACTGTGAAACAAATTTTAACGAGTACTTACAGTCTTTCCAATGAAATCCAATGTGAGAGTGTGTATGCCTGCGGCTCCATGTAGAAGCTGGCTCAACTTAAGTAAATGCTGCTCAGCTGTGTACAAAAAATTTGCGAGGTATAATTCCTTGAGAGATGGGACAAAGCCAAAAGACAGGGGGGCATATTTCCATGCACAAAAAACCCAACTGAACTTCTCAAGTTTTGGAACGGATATCAACTCAATTCTCACAAAGTTACACCCTTTAAGGTACATAACACGGAGTTTAGAGTTTGGTGCATCTATTTTCCACAGATCGTCGGGACCAACGTCACAAGAGATGAGTGTTAAATGGGTGAGTTGCTTGCAGCAGTCAAAAGTATATGGTGCATGTCCAATCCGACAAATTTCAAGCTGCAGAGAGAGAGGCTTGTGAGGCAACCGAGGACAATAGGGTAGGTACTGAAAAATCCATCCATGTGTTGGGCACGTCTTAATTTATCCAAGCGAGAATATTCCACCCATTCCTTCTCATCAAGAATGTCAAGTTCCAGATCTTTCAACAAACCACAGTCAATTGCGTCACATACTAGTGGACCAATATCACAAGAGAGAGTATCGGTCAGAAAGAGCTTAAGCTGCAGCCTTGCGAGAGTGAACTCTCTTCTAGGTTTAGAAAATAAACTCTTGATAGCTGCGGTTATAGCGAGCATCGCTTCGTGGATGGCATTAGCCTCAATAGGCTTTGACTGTGGATCAGACATGAAATCCTCGACATCAATGTTGAGCTCAGGCAGCAACCAAGGCAGCCGCCTCCACCGTGTTGACAACATACTTGTCTTTGCTGCGGTCCTCAGGTCGACTCTCCCCAAGATGGACAGCAGAATATCATCGTGAAGCACGCTGAGAATATCATCTTGACGCTATACAAAACAATATAGATTCATAAGTAAGTTTGGATCTTCGTATGGCGAAACAAAGTTGCATGGTACTATAGTTTTGACAACAAAATGTACTCTATCAGTCTATCTACGTACCATCAACAATACTGTCTAGTATTTTGTGAGAAACCATGCTATATGCTGCACTACATGTGTCCAGAGGACAACTATAATAATAGAGTAGGAGAGTTGAAGAAGAACTGAACTGAGAACAGCAACGAAGACATCGCTTTCATGGCGCTGCTGCAGCTTCGGATCTAAGTTTGGACGACTAACACAAGAAAGAATCAATGCCAAGTTTCGACGTTGAATCAAGGGGCATCGGATATAAAAAGTTCGAGTACCTGCCATCTATCATCCGACTCAAAGTCTCGAACGGATTACTCCGTAATCGAATCATACACAAATTCATCCGCGGTGGGGTAACTCTCGCTCCCCCCGTAACCCTCCGCGCCGCCCCCGTGCGGCGGCGGGAGGGCCGCCCACACCGGCCGCCAGAGCCCCTCCCCTCCGCGCCGAAACCTTCCCCCGCCGTCGCCTAGGGCCGTGGCTGTGCGCTGCACGGCTGTCGTCGGCGGCGGCGGGGATTCTGTCCGCCCTTCCGCCCTAGGGAGCTCGCGCGGGTGGCGATCTAGGGCCGGAGCGTGGTGTGGCCGCCGACGCCACGGCGCAGCTCCATCCGGGCAGATCGGCAGCGGGGCATGGTGACCTCATTCTTCAGATCCCGGCCGTCTCGGTTGTCGGATCTTGGAGGCGAGGACGGCGGCCGGTGAAAGCCGGGCTTTGGCCGGCGACTGCGGCGCCCGTGGGTGTCCCCACCTTGTTGAAGGAGTTGCCGCCGTTACTCACCCGCCTCGGATCTTGGAGGTGACTTCGGCAGCCGGTGAAAGCCGGGCTTTGGCCGGCGACTGCGGCGCCCGTGGGTGTCGCCACCTTGTTGAAGGAGTTGCCGCTGCTAATCACCTCCTGCACTGTGTTCTGGGGAAACCCTAGATCTGGTATATCGGATCGGACGATGGCGGCACTTTCGGTGTCGCTTTTCCCTCTTGAGGGCATCGTTTTGGAACACGTGTTGCCTAGAGTGGTCTACCAGTGGAGTGGAGCTTCACCGACCATGACGAAGACGGCTGGTCTTGGCGGCGTGGTGCAGCGAAGACTTGACGATGGTCCTGTTTGGTGGACTTGCACAGGGTGGGGGCGTTACCTGGTGTCATGGTGGCATCGGCGGCAGGACTGGCGAGAATCTTTGCTCCGATCGGCATGCTGAAGTTGGGTTCGAGGAAGAGGATGGAGGCGATTGCCGGAGCGTGTGCACAAGGCGCTATCTCTGAGTTAGCCAAGGAGCCGGCGACGGTTGTGGCCGGGGAACAAGGCCTCGTTCACCCTGTCGTTTTGTGCTAGTTGTGGTGTTTCACCGTTGGTGGGTTCAGTTTGTATTCGTTCGTTGTAAGGCTTTTGCCAGCATTGTTGAATAAAATTAATAAAGCGGCCGTATGCATCATTTCGATGCAGAGGCTGGGGTGACCCTTTTCTAAAAAAAAATCCGCGGTGGGGTTCTCCTTCCCCGCGTGCAAGGTGAGTGGGTCGTGGCCGATCGGGCCTTGCGGCGGTGCACTTCGACGGTGGCCGGTGGCTGGACGCGGCGTAGGCACTGCTGGCCGGCGCGGGCGCCGGTGGCTGGGCGCGGCGTACCCCATGTGTATTTTCTTTTTGTTTTTTTGAACACACGTACCCCATGTGTATTGGTCGTACTATGGGCTCGGCCCTTTCGATTTGCTGTTACTTCGTCCCGTATACCACGTTGGCTGGATGTTTCGTCGGTACGTATACACACCATACTAACAGATTTGAACTATTTAGAACCCCGTAACAAAAAAAATAGAAAATATATAAGGTGAACAGAAAGTACACTGGAAAAGAAAATATGTTTGAACGATTTCATACCGGGAGGAAAATTTTGAACTGAATTGAAATTATATAACATGAATCCTTGTGGAATTATTTTCTAAACATATGTCGATTTTTATTGAAACTCATAGCTAACATTTTTAGAACCGTTGACTATTTTCTTTAACCTGTGAACATTTTTCTGAACACACGTGAATTTTTTTTAATACGCAAACATACTTTTCTGGAAACCATGAGTTTTGGGATCAAGAACATATACCGTAAGCACTTTTGGAAATCATGGACATACTTATTTTAAACTTGTGGTCTTCTTCCACCTATGAACGTTCTCAAGTTGCGGCGATCCTGCTTGAAGTTCATGAGCTGACCGGGAATTTGGCGTCTTTTTGTTTGAGAATTGTACCTAGAGAGGCTAATGAGCTGGCTCATTTGTGTGCCAAGCAATGTACTCCCTCCGTTCCAAATTAATTGATTTAGATTTGTCCAAATACGGATGTATCTATACTTTTTTAGTGTCTAGATACATCCATATTTGATATACCCAAGTCAATTAAATTGGAACGGAGGGAGTAGTTCAGTTAGAGGGAGATGCCGTTGGATAAACTATATCCCTGCCTTCCTTGATGCATGTATCAAGAAGGATTGTAATCCCGGTTGATTATTAATAGAAACTCTGAGTTATAAAAGAAAACTTGTGAAACAATTTTTAAGCCTTTCTTATTTTAGATTTAAAAATGTTATTTTTATATGCCAATGTATATACAAAACTATGTATACATACTTAATAAAAAAATAAAAAAAATAAAAAGTAAGAAAAATAGGAAAAGGAAAAGCGAAAAAAAAGAAATATGAAGCAAAAGACATACGGGTACAAGAAAGGTAAAAAAAAAGACACGTAAGAGAAACAAAATTCCCGGCCTTCAACGCTTGGCGATGTGTCCAGCGGTGTAGCGGCTAGAGGAAGTCAAGCGGTTTCACGGCCTTCAACGCTTCGTAGAGGCGTCCCAAAACTTCGTGACTTTGAGGAAGTCAAGCGGTGTGCCTTCAACACATAGTGAAGGCGTCCAACGATGTTACAATTTCGAGGAAGTTAAGCGGCGCCACAACCTTCAAGGCTTGGCGAAAGCGCCAAGCGGCGTCCTGACTTCAAGAAAGTCAAGTGGCATCACGACCTTCATGACTTGGTGAAGGCTTCTAGCAGTGTTGCGACTTCAAGGAAGTCAAGCGGCGTACCTCTCTTCGAGACTTTAGATGGCACCGCGACAATGGAGTTGAGAGGTATCGTTGAAGTGCAGCTTAATCCTACGTTAGGAGAGTGTCGAGGGATTCCAGAATGGACCCTGAGCCATCGACAACTTCAGAAAGGCGAAACCAAGCTAGCCCAGGACGTCAGTCCGAATCATTCATGACTCCTCCGACCCGAAACGGAGAAACAGAGCGCCTTGAGGTGTGCAACTCTACCCCTCTCCGCTTCGTCCAAAAGGAATGTGTATGAGAGAGGAGATGGGCCATGGTACATATTATACTAGTTAAACTAGGCTTCCACCTAATAGGTTTCTTGCTTCATGGGCTTCATGTTTAACCTTGTCTTTTATCTCTTTTCTTGACTTTTGACTTGTTGGACATGCCATGACCATGAGCTCTTATTGACTAGTCTTGGCTTGACCTCGTTTTACTTTTGTCCACCTAGACAGTAGGCAAGGGGCGAATAGCTCAGGTACTACATCTTTTCATCCCAATCGCTGGAGAACGACGTTTTTTCGAGAAATAGCTCAGAGGCGACAATTGGACGGGCCCAAATACTGAAGGCCCGATACGGCTCTTTAAGCCCTTAAACGGAAGGGAACTGTCAGCTTCAATTTGGATTATGTGAGCTGGGCTGTTAGAATGCGGGACCCACCAGGCGACCGTTGCTACGCGGGACCCACTGTGGGCCAACTAAGACAGGGACTCACCACTTATCCACGTCAACCTTATCCTTTTTTTTCAACGAGAACCTTATCCATTTATAAAAAAGGCAGAGTGAGCCCTGCTCCCGTGGTCCTGCCCTGCCCTGCCCCCGACATTACCGTTGCCTCTCTTCCTCTGTTCTTCCGCACACCTTCTTCTTCCTCTTCCCCGACAACGGTCCACGGCGGCGGCGGCGAAGGATGTCGAGCTCCGCTTCTGGCTCCCAGAATTCATGGCCGCGTTATGGAGAAGTCCCGTTGTTTAGATGCCCGTACTGCCCTCGCCTAGATCCACTTACGCGCTTGACATGTGTGCGCTCGACGAGGGGCAATGTCGGCCGGGAATTTGTCAAATGCGAGAGCGCCCGGCATCTTGGGAAGGATGGGAAGGTAGGGTTTGTCCTGATTTGTCTTGATTTGGCCTGAATTTGATTTTGCACTATGGATTTGGAAATAAGTGTTTCCGTTCCCCTTTTCAGGAATTGGCGGAATGCGGCTATTTTGTGTGCATGGACAAGTACATTCGGGATCGAGGGCTTGTTGTTGAATTGCTGGCCCCAATCCAGGAGGTTGCCCATGCCCCTGCCATCGCGTCTGCTGTGGAGGAGCAGATCTCATACAGAGCCGATCGTCCTCCATTGGAGGATGTTTTGGTCAATAGGGAGTTGGAGAAATTGAACAAGCAGTTGAAGAAGCAGTTGAGCCAGCTTGTGGAATTGAAGAAGCAGTCAAACATGATGGCCGGAGAATTTTATGTGTGTATCATTGCCATTTATTTGGTGTATCTTTGTCGTTCGAATTAGAAATTTCGATTTAGGAGTTAGATATTTCGATTTAGGAGTTGTTTGTCATATGAACAATGTTATGATTTCGATGTAGGAGCTGTTTGTCGTATGAACAATGTTATGTTTGTCGTACGAATTCAGTTAACACCTCGAACAGGTTCAGTTAGCTTTTTCCGAAAAAGAGAAACCTACAAGTTTATGGGCCCGTTGTTGGGCCAAGCCGTGATTGCTCGTTTAAAATAGGTGCAGGAATAAAATCATATTGTTGGGCCTAGTTGGGCCCTTTTTTAACGTATTCGACCAAAACAATGGTTAAATGAAATATTATTGGCTAAAAATTGGTCACGGACACTATAGTTTGAGTTCATTTGGATAAGGTTAAAAAATTGCTCGGATTTTGCATGAACTTTTTTTAAGAAACATAACGACATAACATAAATAAAGGGACTTTTCTGAGGAACATAAGATAAATAACGACATAACTTTCTTTTAGCACACTTATAGATTGTGCCCTCTTACAACTTAGGAACCTTACACGAGAAATAAAGGGAAATAAACTAGCATCGAAATTAACATGGAAATGGGCTAAGCCCTAAATAACTAAGAGTTATCCTTGCTCCTTGACTCCTCCTTGGCTCCTCTCCTTGGTGGCTCACTCGTCGTAGGGGAGGCCGTGGATGGTGCCGCGGTAGCGGAAGATGTCGTTGAAGTTCGTGAACACGCTGAAGTCCGTGAACGCGAGGTACTCGCACCCATACCAAAACGCCTTATAACTCTTCGATCCATCATAGAACTCTTCGATCCGGTACATGGGCGGCCCGCCAGGAGAGAGGTGGCGGAAGCCGGCCTCGAGGAAGAACTTGATTAGATCCCTTGCGGATCTCCACCTCGAGAAGGCCCACACGCGGAGCTGGTAATGCTCTAGGAGATTGGGCGATGTAGACCGGGGGCACCGGTACTCCTGTACGATGTTGGCGAGGCGGTAGGTCGGGCCGCTGTACTCCGGCATGGTTGCTAGGGGCGGGGCGGCTGCTTGTTTGAGAGAAGAGGGTTGGAGGAAGATGGGATGCGGTGTGCGACTTGGAGAAGAACGGTGGGTGATGCCCCTATTTTATAGCGGATAGTGAGTGATCTTGTTTAATGTGATGGTGGGGAGGTGAAGTGTAAAAATCGGTTTAATGTGATGGTTGAGAGGCAGGCGCAGCCGGTCGATTCAGTTCTGGGTTGCGTGCACACTTCAAACATGCTGCGCGTCGTCCCGCCGCCGCTGTCATCGCAAAAGTCGATCCGTCAAAAAAAGTGCAACAATAGCCCTGATACTACGTGGGGTACGCGTTGAAGCGGCGTGCAGCGAGAAATCGCTCAGCTCAGACGTCTGCATGCACTGCCGTCGCTGCGCGTGTGCATGCATGGAAGCGGGGCCCACTCGATGGCATGCACGCGTCAACGAGGTTTCGCTCAATCCAACGGATCGACGAGTGCACCGCTTCACAGCCAATCAGGTAGCAGAACGAGCCATCCCACGGATCGTGTGTGAGCTCACATACAGAGGGCCAAATCGCACGGCCACAATGCAGCAAGGTAGCGATCACACGGATGAACAGTCGACGTTGCATCCAAATTTGAAATAATCACAAAATATTCAAAAAACATTAAAAAAATGCAAATCCGGTGCAAATGGTCTTAGTTTGTCATGTACTAGCATCTCCAACTGATAAACAATGTTTAGATACATATTAAACAAGAGATGTTTCAATATAGTGTGAAATAGGCCGAATTTGAAATAATCACAAAATATTCAAAAAAACATCAAACAAAATGAAAATCCAGTGCACATGGTCTTAGTTTGTCATGTACTAACATTTCCAACTGATAAACAAGGTCTAGACACATATTAAACAAGAGATGCTTCAATATGGTGTGAAATAGGCCGAATTTGAAATAATCACAAAATATTCAAAAAAACATCAAACAAAATGAAAATCCAAGGCACATGGTCTTAGTTTGTCATGTACTAGCAGCTCCAACTGATAAACAAGGTTTAGACACATATTAAACAAGAGATGCTTCAATATGGTGTGAAATAGGCCGAATTTGAAATAATCACAAAATATTCAAAAAAGTCAAATAAATGCAAATCCAGTGCACATGGTCTTAGTTTGTCATGTACTAACATTTCCAACTGATAAACAAGGTCTAGACACATATTAAACAACAGATGCTTCAATATGGTGTGAAATAGGCCGCATTTGAAATAATCACAAAATATTCAAAAAACATCAAACAAAATGAAAATCCAGTGCACATGGTCTTAGTTTGTCATGTACTAGCAGCTCCAACTGATAAACAAGGTTTAGATACATATTAAACAATAGATGCTTCAATATGGTGTGAAATAGGCCGAATTTGAAATAATCACAAAATATTCAAAAAACATCAAACAAAATGAAAATCCAGTGCACATGATCTTAGTTTATCATGTACTAACATCTCCAACTTATAAACAAGGTCTAGACACATATTAAACAAGAAATGATTCAATATGGTGTGAAATCTCACATCTCAAACTATGAACTCTATAGTTTGAGAAGTGAGATTTCACACCATATTGAACCATTTAGACATTAATATGTATATTTACCTTGTTTATCAGTTGGTGATGTTAGTACATGACAAACTAAGACCATGTGCACTGGATTTGCATTTTTTTGATGTTTTTTGAATATATTATGATTATTTCAAAACTTGGTCAACAAAAGTCAAACAAATTTGAAATAATCATAAGATATTCAAAAAACATCAAAAAAATGCAAATCCAGTGCACATGGTCTTAGTTTATCATGTACCAACATCTCCAACTGATAAACAAGGTCTAGAAACATATTAAACAAGAAATGCTTCAATATGGTGTGAAATCTCACATCTCAAACTATGAACTCTATAGTTTGAGATGTGAGATTTCATACCATATTGAATCATTTCTTGATTAATATGTCTCTTTACCTTGTTTATCAGTTGGAGATGTTATTACATGATAAACTAAGACCATGTGCACTGGATTTGCATTTTTTTTATGTTTGTTGAATATTTTTTGAATATTTCAAATTTGGTCAACAAAAGTCAAACCAAATTTTAAACAAGTTTTGAGTTAAAAATTAGTCTAGGACACTATATTAGTGCAATAGATGTTAACCCTAGAGTTTGAGATCATTTGGAGAAGGTCGAAAAATTGTCAGGATTAGAAATGGGGCTGTTTTGGCTACCTTTGGGGCTCTTTTGTAGCTCATTTTGGAGAACCGATTATTTGTTGGAGATGTTTACCCTAGCAAAAGGGAAGGATTGTTCATAGAACAAGCATATCAACTAAGAATTCAGGGTTGGTTCAAAATGTGAGAAATGTTTCACACAATTTTCAATTATTACACAAATTCAAATCCAAATTCCAATTCAAATTCAAATTATTACACAAATTCAAATGTTTCACGGCTCAAGTTTCATCTAAAATCTCACGCTCTCGATTTTGTCTTCTTCAGGCCACTAGATTGTGGCGGCACACCAGACAAAACCCTCATGCTGCCGGTTTTCTTCGAGTGAGTCATACGAGGCCGAGGCCACACAAGTCGTTCTTCGTCTTCAGATGGCACCTCTTCAGAATTCAGATTCAGTTATGTAACAGCTTCAGCTTCAGGGTGCACCGCAGCATCAAGAACTGCATCAGTTTGCATCACATCATCCAAAACTGCATCAGTTTGCACCACATCATCCAAAACTGCATCAGGTTGCACCACAGCATCCAAAACTGCATCAGGTTGCACCACCTCATCAAAAGCTTCAGGTTGCACAGTTCTCCTTCTTCTCTGTCTTCCCTTTTTTGCTGCCCAGGGAACAGATTCAGAATTCTCACCGAGGGGTTCACTTGCAGCCTTTGCTCTGAAAAAATAAAACAGAGTATGAAAACAGAGTAGAATTGCAGTTGAATTTAAATAAATGATAAAATACTTGAACTTACTTTGGTTGCTTCGGTTGTTTTGGTTGTTTTGGTTGCCTTGGTTTTCTTTGTTCTTTTGGACGAGGGTAAGCACATTTGGCTGATCCAGCATTGTGACCAAGTACCTGACACTCCGTGCATCTATGTTTGTTACCTTTCTGAGGCCGTTTTGGTTTGTCATCTTTTTTCGCCTTCTTACTACTGCCTCCTTTCTCAAACCAGGCCTTGAATCTGCTCACCTTAGGCCTGCCAGCCTTTCTTTTGGCAAGGGGGGGACACATATCAAAATCAAAAGGCACTTCAGGCCACTGCATTTGATCTGTAAGTGCTGGTATTGTTCTGCATAAGCAGCCTTGAATCTTGCTACTGAATAATATTCATGCAGATAAGGGTGCATGTTTACCCTTGGTTTTCCAGCCAAGAAGAGTATGGCATGCTCACATGGTTTTCCAGTATGTTGCCACTCGAGGCAAGTGCATTCATGCAGTTTAGTGTTGACCACATGCCTTCTTCCACTCTTGGTATCTCTCACTTCAGCTCCCCACAATGAAGAATTCTCAACTGCTAAATGTGTAAGGCTTCTGCTCCTGTTAACCACCTGCTGTACCACTGCTGGAAGCTTATCCGTCGTCATAGCATCACCTAATCTTCTTCTCAAATCCCACATCCGCATGATCATGATCCTGATTTGGTCAACCATGTCATGCACAGGCAAGTCTTTCAACTCTTTCACCTTGTTGTTAAAACTTTCAGCTAGATTGTTATTGATATGATCACACTTGATGGCTGTATTAAATCCTGACCTATACCACAAAAGAGAATGGTATGCTGTCAGCCAGTGCTGAAACTCAGGATCTACTGCAATAACCTTCGCAAGGTGATAATCATGTGTCCTTTTCGAGTAAGATCTTGCTGCTGGCCACAGTCGCCCAAAATCTTCTCCCCTATGTTTCTTGATCACATTCATCCACATATGCCCGAAGCACTCCCTCTTCTCAGCATGTGGAAATACGGCGTTGACAGCATTTTCTAGCCCTTTACAAGCATCATTGTGTATAGCCAAAGGTGACACTGGCCCAATGCATCTTTTCAACTGCATCATGAACCATGTCCATGAAGCCTCTGTTTCTGATTGAAACAGGCCAATAGCAACAGGAAACATCCAGTTGTGTCCATCTAGAGCATTGCAGGCTGCCAATTGACCATTCCACTTTCCAGTAAAAAAGATGAGTCTATGCTCAAATATGGCCGACATCCTGCTTTGAAGCCGTCGATGCAAGGCTTGAAAGCCATAAAAAATTTGGAGAAAAATACCTTGCCATCAGGTGCAACCTCAGTACCTATCTCCACAACACTGTCAGGTGACCTCTTCTTCACCTCTGCCTTGAAACTATACAGCATCCTGAAGGTATTTGCCCAATCACCATATAATTCTTTCATTGCATTCTGTTTTGCCTTCCACACTGTGGTATATTTCAGCTTAATAGGGTACTAGGCTTCCATGTATTTTTTTCAACTGCTTGGCAGTAGTGTTTGGGGTTTTCGTTAAAATAGGTTTGATCTTTTGTGCAACCCAGGCCTGTGATGTCATGGAGGTGGGATTCTGTGAACTAGTAATACAAGTATGTTCATGGGGGATTTGATTAATTCTGACTGTACTGCCATCAGGTTGGCGTCTAGCAGAAATGTACCACTTGCAAGGATCGGAATTCCCATCCCAGCCTTTGCACTTCGCATAAAATTTCTTTGTATCTGACCACAGAGTCTTGCTGTCAAACTGCCTCCTCACCGCATAAGTCCTGTAACACATCCTAAACTCAGCCATAGTTGGGAAAAACTTTCCTACTTCAATTAGAGGGTTCTCTTTGTCATATACATTAACCATCTCAGCATCATTGTCATCATCTACATCATCAGCAGCTTCCTTCATCAACTCTGGATCCACAACTCCAGAACCAGAAGCCCTGTTAGACGCATCCCTCTTCTTCTTCTCCTTCTCTTTATCATTGACTGGAATTCCAAAAAGGTCTGCCATCTCAAGGTCATCCAAGGGTGCAATGACCAAATCAGTAAGCTCATTCAGTTCTACTGTATTCCAGTCAACAACGGTCGGGGCCGTAACAGCCACCTCATTAGCAGCAACATCACGGGCTCGGTCTTCTGCATCATCAGCTAACACTGTCAATTCGGTTACAATGGGCACTATCGGTCTAGTTGCAACCCACTCATCATCTGCAATCTGCATAGCCCTCTTTGATGCCACATATCCTACCCTTGAATCTGATTTCAGATCAACCAGCTCGGCAAGAAGTGTAGCACGTTTCTTGTCAAAGCCCAATTGGTTATCGATTTCATCAACAACGCTTCGCCATCCTCCATTCTCACATACTCCCCCTTCCAATCTTCGTACCGTATCAATGCCACTTCTTGCTCTGGACCCCAAGGAATACTCTCCCCTATTCTCTCCACAATACCTCTCACCGCTTTCTCTTCTTGGTCCACTAGTTCTTGTGGATCGATGTCGTAAAATGAAAGCTGCAAATTAACTACTGTGTCGTGATCTATGGCCCTCACGCTACCATCAGCTAGCTTCGCCGTAGAACGCATAAATTTGACATCCAATTCGAAGATTTTGTCAGCATCTCCCCTGTTTTGACAACGAGGCGGGAATGTGACGATTTGAGTTGAATTTGACGACTTGGAAGTGAACGAGCTCAAATCGATAGCAGAATGAGCACGAGAGTGATGGATTACCTCGAATTTGTCTCTGCCGGCTCCGCGGAGCTCGCCATCTACCTCCTCCTTCCGGGCCGCTTGCCCCGCCTCCAATACGCCTGGCCGCGAGCAAAAACGGCAGGGAATGTGTCAGATTTGGGGCAGAACTAAGAAGGGAAGGCCACGCGGGTTCGATTTGACTCACCCCCAAATGCCGGCGACAACGAATTCGACGCCCCAGGAGTGGATAGCTCCGCCGCCGGAGAGGGAGCTACGGCGCGTACTGTTGGGTTCAGATGGCGCGCTAGGGCAAGGTCGGTCGGTGCGGTTGCTCGAACCGGTTGGGTTGACCGGGTACAACTATGTGGGTCCCACATCCTCTAAACCTAATTCCACACTCCTTAACTAGCACAGGTAAGTGACACGGCCGTTTAATCACAATGGGTGGGTCGTGGCTATTTTGCTGCACTCACCCGTCGCACCCTAGCTATTTTTCAGAAAGATGTCGTTGCTGAGCCAATTCCTTGAAAAGATGTAGTACCTGAGCTATTTGCCCGTAGGCAAGAGACATGGACCTTCGTATTGACCAAGGACCATGGTGGTCAATAAAGTATAATAGAAATCGACATTCTTAAGAATGCAATGGATGCACTAGGCGCCATCTCCAAATGATTTCCTAACCATAGTATCCGCCACTTAGAAGTGAACGGCTATGGTATTGTAGAACATAACTTACCTATCATTCTTTCAAAGTTTATACATGTTGCAGCTTGTCCATCACTGAAACATTACCCGGCCTGAGAAGGATGTGCCATCCGTGAGCTGCCTGACCACCATGTCTTGCTCATCCTTCTTCTTTGGAAAGGCAGGCCAGGGTGACACACTGGGTGGCCCACTGAGGTTCATAGCTTTACATTTGGTGCATTCCTCGAGATCTTCTTTCAGAACTAACATCGGCAAATTGGGAGCTCGCTCAATCATCGATCTGATAAATGTCATCTGCTGCTCGAGTGTCCTGAAGCCGGTGACTTGGAGCTCTCTCAACAACAAGTTCTTGGAGCGGGGGAAGTCCAGCTCCCACTGAGGACTACTTCTTTCGCGGAGATACATCTGTTGGGCGTCATCAGCATCCACTGGACATACATGTTCCCATATCTGTACTTACATGAACAAAGAGGTAGTAGTTGTATCTTTCAGCATTCAGACCACTTCCCGTGTAAAAAATGTAATGAATGAAACAAATGTAACTATATTGATTATATGGATTGTTAAGAATGGCCGTGCATTTGTGCTTACAAAATTTCACAGGAAAGAAAGGCTTACATCGTTTGCTGGAATAAGAGTAGTTAAGAACAAGGGTGAGATGAATAATGGCGAAGCACTCAAGCTGACGAACTATTTTGAGGTGAACAAAACACTCACATCAATATGCAATATTTCGACAGAAGGAGCCGCCTCAAGGAAGAATATAGTCCATAGAAGGTCAAATTCAATAAAGATACCTAGTATGGATAGCTTCTTTAGCTTGCGGAACGTGGCACCGAGTTGTTTTATTTCAGCTTGGACCCAAATCTGATCACGAGATAAGTGTATAAGAAGTCACATATAATCATTTTATTTTTGCAATTTAGGGTAAGATTTCAGAGATCCACAGATTTAATTTACATGAAGTGTAAGAAAACTGCAGTGGTATTTTTTCTATGAAAAAGACAGGTACAGTATAATTGCAAAATTAAAAATAAAAACAAATTTGGCGAAACTCAATTGTAGGATGTGAACTGACATCACTGGCATACCAGTGAAGACAACGGGGTTGTGCTTAGGATGAATGGAACCAATCTATTTGTAGTCATCCAAAAAGTCCAGTTAAAGGTGTAATTTCCTGGTAGCTTGTACAAATTTATCATAATATTTACAGCCAGTTTAATTTGTTCTGTATCACCCAAAACTGAAGCGCATCCATGATATAGCAAGGATAACTGGCATGCTGAATACAGAAAAAAGATGATCTAGGACTTACGTTTTCTCCTCGAAAATCCAATGTCAGAGTATGTATGCTTGCAGCTCCATGTAGAAGCTCACTTAAGTGAATTACATGCTGATCAATGTCGAAACAATTTGCGAGGTACAAGTCCTCAAGGGACGGGACAATCAGGTGATCTAGTGAATAAGGAAGAATATCAGAAACTGGTTGGGCGGTTGTTGTATTTGTGTCATACAAGGCCTGACATTACATACGCCGTGGGTGTGGTGAGCAGATACATGCATGAACCAAGAAGTTGCCATCTTGATATAGTGCACAGAATCCTAAGATATTTGAAAAGGACCCAGGAAAGGGGTTGTGGTTTGCACGGAGTGGACATCTTGAGGTGGACGGGTATAGTGATTCTGACTGGGCTGGTTGTCCAGATGATAGAAGATCAATGTCGGGCTATTGTCTGTTTGTGGGAGGAAATTTGGTGTCATGGAGAAGCAAGAAACAAACAGTTGTGTCTAGATCAACAGCAGAAGCCGAGTATAGAGCTTTATCTCAAGGGTTGAGCGAGATGCTCTGGGTGAAGCACCTTTTGAGGGAATTGAAACTTTTGAGGAAGGGGCCTTTGAGAGTGTGGTGTGACAACCAGTCAGCTATAAGTATTGCAAATAACCTTGTTCAACACGATAGGACAAAACATGTGGAAATCGATCGCTTCTTCATTAAGGAGAAACTTGATGCTGGGATTATCAGCCTTACTCATGTCAGCTCTGCGCAGCAGTTTGCAGATTGCTTGACAAAAAGATTGGGAACAAAGGACTGCAACTTGGCATGTGACAAGATGGGGATGATAGATATCTACCACCCATCTTGAGGGGGAGTGTTGAACCGTAACGGTCTAGGAGGCCCAGCCCATGTAGCTGACCTAGAAGAGCAAGGACGGGAGGAGAGAATCCACAATTTCAGCCGCCACACACATAGCAAGACATGGAGCCTGACTGCTGCTGCTCGGAGGTATGCCCCTAGGGGTCAACAATATATATGTATTAAGCATGTCTATTCTTTCTTGTAGTAGAGTTGATTTGGTGCTCCTCTCGTTAGTTATATATAGTAGCTGCTAATGTAATTAGCTTTTGAGTAGTTCTCTTGTTATGTGCTTGACAGTAAGCAATTTTGTCTTACTTATAGGACCAGTTGTTGCTGCATGTTTGGAAGCATGGAAATGATGGGCGACCAACCAGCGGAGATAAATTGATCTGGCGATGCTTCTGCAGCTGGGCTGGCCGTGGCCTCATGTGCAGTGGTAGGCTCCGCTTTCCCCGGGATTACACTACCTCGGCTATCCCTGAAACGACGGCGATTTGATGTTGGAGTACGCGAAGCTGATGTGGGAGGTGCTCCGCGCTGACGAGCACGCCTTGAGCTTCCTCAACTACCTCCTCGGCTATCGAATTGAACGTGCTTTCGAGGTTATCACTGTCCATAACCGAGGTGTGATCCCCTCCCAGTTCTGCACACCGGACATGACATCATGATGTTCGTTGATGACTGGTACAAGAAAAATGAGACGGTAAGGGAAAAGATATGTCACACTGCTGCGCGTTGGAAAGATAAATAGTCATCGGCGTTGGTTGTGGCTGTATTCTATAGGGCCTGAGGAAGATGCTCAACGATGGGAAGGAGCTCCGGGTGCCTGACATCGTATTAATGCATGACAAAGGGCTGTAAAAGTACAACGACTTCTTCCTGCTAGATGACACAAGTATGTGCTATCAATGATTGGCCAGGTGATTCCTTGTCTCATGGTACATGCATGCTGTTTTCCATGATCAAGTGCTACCTCTTGTTGCTATGTTTTTTACATTGCTCTTGTACCAGTTGTGTTGTATCCTTTACTTCGAAGGTTGTACGGACAGTTCGCCGGAGGCCGCGGCCGGCGGTGTCGGGTAGGTGCCGTGGTAGGAAGCAGGGGATTTGGGAATTAGAGAAGTAGATTGGATCGGGAGAGCATGTAGGGTAGAGAGACTTTCATATATTGCTTAACCAAAGGACACGGGATACACATCCTCTTATAGGAGGACTAGCGTCAGGAGGCCTGATGCAAACGTAGGACTACTAGTAGTATTCAACTAGGACTCTTCATTGACTCTGACACGTAATTAACCTGGACTCTAATTATGGAAGCTGCCACCTATACTGCTAACGCCACAACACTACTCCCCCCATGCAGACACAGCTCGTCCTCGAGCTGTAATTCATGGCGGTTCTTCCTCCTCGGCGTCATCGATAGCTTCAAGGTAGAAAAGGCGTTGACAGCGATGGCCTCTCGAGAATTTTTCATCGCAGTTGAAACACAGTCCCTTCTCCCTTCTGTCTGTGCCATCTCTGCTGATGTCAATCGGCGAAGCATACGTTCTTCCCCACCTTGAATTGTACCCGTCAAGGTAGAGATACCTTGCGGTTGTCTGATGGCCGTGGATGAATTCTCCTTAGAGTCTGCAGTTAAGATAGTTGCGCGCTGCTCGTAAGCGCGTGCCATACTCATGGCGACTTGAAGGTCCAGCGGCTTTTGCATCTCAACATCCACACAGAGCAAGTCAGTCAGTCCTGACGTAAACAATTGAACCTGCTGCTTTGTCGAGAGGGGGTCATTGTGTGCAAGCAGGGACATAAATTTCTCCGCATATTCTGTCACTGTGCCGGATTGGCGCATCCGTGCAATCTCGCCTAGAGGGTTGCTTCGGATCGGTGGCCCAAAGCGCAGGTTACAACACTCTTTGAACCTGGGCCATGATGGCATCCCCTCGTCCCTCTCCAAGTGCATGTACCACTCCTGAGCCACGCCGACCATGTGATAGGCTGCTAACCAAACTTTGGAACCCTCATCCGTGCGTTGCCCCCAAAAAAAATGCTCACAACGATTCAGCCAGGTGATCGGGTCTTCCTTGCCATCAAACTTGGGAAAATCCAATTTATGGTAGCGGGGGGCCCTGTCCTCTCCGTGATGTTGGGGGTGGGAGGGGTGGGCCAGATATTTGGAAAGCTCGATTGCTGCTGTTGTGGTACGAATGATGGAAATCTTGTCTGATGCGGCTGTGGTGCGTAAGGCCTTGCTGATGTTGATGTCCCTGCCGCAAACAGTGGCGCCGTCGGCATCTGTTGTGACATCAAAGGAAGCTGCAGAGAGTATTGCGGCAGATTCGTCCCGGGTAGCCCCATCGAGTTGCTGATTGTGCCTGCAACCTCCGTGGCCATGGTTGTAACACCAGATGAGGCGAGCGGCTGGTGGAGGTCTGCTGGCTTTATCAGGAGGCCGTCGCCGTTCGCCTTCTCCTCCAAGGCCTTGATGCGTATATCAAGGGCTGCAAAGCCCTCCTCCATCTTCTTAAGGATAGCCTCCTGCATTGCAGCGAGGGCTGTAGCCATGTCACCATCCGCTGCTTTCTTGTCGTCATCGGAAGGCATGGTGGTCGGCTCTGATACCAAGATGTTGTATCCTTTACTTCGAAGGTTGTACGGATAGTTCGCCGGAAGCCGCGGCCGGCGGTGTCGGGTAGGTGCCGTGGTAGGAAGCAGGGGATTTGGGAATTAGAGAAGTAGATTCGATCGGGAGAGCATGTAGGGTAGAGAGAGACTTTCGTATATTGCTTAGCCAAAGGACACGGGATACACATCCTCTTATAGGAGGACTAGCGTCAGGAGGCCTGATGCAAACGTAGGACTACTAGTAGTATTCAACTAGGACTCTTCATTGCCTCTGACACGTAATTAACCTGGACTCTAATTATGGAAGCTGCCACCTATACTGCTAACGCCACAACAAGTTGACCCCGTTTTTCTTCCAAATTAGTGTCACCATGTTATTGTTGTGGGTTACAACACTTACAAGTAGTCATGAGTAGTCCCCTAATGCATTTGCTAGAAGGCTCATTTAGGTGTCTACAAGGAAACTACTATTTTAGCTATTGGCTCTAGTATAATATGACAGTTATTGCTGTTTTGACTACTTGAAACTGTGAATTATCATTTAAAGAAACCGTTAGTGGTTTATGGACTTTCATGTGTTTTATGAGTTGCTTTACCTATCACGATTCCATTATTGGTGCTGAATGTTTATCATCCTGATGAAATGTATTTTCATATTCTTACAGACCAGCGAAGATGGACAACTTGATTGTGCAATTCGCTCTGGTTCTCTACTAGCTGTAAGGTTTGTTTATTTATGCAACCGACCAGAGTTCTTAAGTCCGAGCAAGGAGGCGCGCCTTCACTTGCTTGTACATTGAGCTCAGATATTGGTTCTGGGTTTGTGTGCATTTAGTTTTTTATATGTTTGTTGCATCCATCGTGCGTCAAGGTGGAGAAGAGACCATGTCCTACTTGCAGCCATCATGTTTGTTGATCGATTGGATGTCATTCTACCTACTCTGCGGTGAAGAAGCTAGCTAGCCATGTGTGTGAGGCCCTGATTGCTGCCGTTCATGTGTTTTTGCTTAATTACTTGAGATTCCTAAAAGCAGTGTTTGCTTAAGCACTACGTACTACTCGTTCTGTGCCTAGATAGTTGCTGATTGATACTAGCTAGATGTATTTTCCTTCTGTTTGAAGCCGTACATGTACTAGAGAAATGAAGATTAGCTGGTACTGCGTGCGTTTGTAATGATTCTTGGAAATGAAGATCATCCTTGGCTTGCTTTCCCATCCAAGGCAATCAAAAAATTAAATCACGCATGCCACACTTACACAAACAACATGATGGGTTGCTTGTAGACGCTTTGATACCTACAGAGTGTGATAGCCTAGTCTCTGATATATGGTAATCTGCTTATTGCAATACGTTCTGGTCAATAATAGTGAGTTAAACAATAGCATGCAATTCCCGTGGCTCCAGGTTGTAGTTTTCTTACCAAAATTCTGCATGTTTTTCAGATCGTTGTACTGGCAGTGCTGGTGTATGTATGTTTGGTGCCATGTCATGTCTTATTTTGATCCGGTTCCGTTGGTGATGCAGCAGCTGTGCAGCTCGTGGTCTCCAGTGCTTGGCCTTTGGTGGTAGGCCTGGCTTCGACTACAGGAGCCAAGAATAACGGCGAGCTAGGGGCTGCCCCGAACAACGGAGGTGCCACTACGGGAAAGCCACACTACGCCGACGGCCTCACTGTACGCCGACGGCCAAATGTCGGGGCCGTCGGCATACATCACGAGCTAGGCCAGACGACAAACAAGCCGTCGGCGTACGAAGCGCCGTCGGCGTAGCCATACGTGCCCGACGGCCGCCGTCGGCGTTGTAAATCCCGTCGGCGTACAAAGGGCAGACCAAGGGCGCCGTCTGGGCTAGAAGAGACAATAGAAAGGGGCATCCAGCATGCGGATGCACAATCAGGACCTGCGTGAGTTCAACTATGTTTATATGCATTCTGTTTTATAACTTACCGTGTTCAATGATTTAATGAGGATGAACTGGTAAATGCAGCTGCCTGACTGGAAGTACTGGACCAGGCACTTCTACTTTCTGGACCTGGAGCCTGGAGCCGTGCGGCTTCAGATGGACCACTCTTGCAGGTATTCTGATGAACTTGTTGCCTAAATGTTTGACATCTTGCTATTACATCATTGCATATGTAGACATTTTGAACTGAATTGGGCATTGGATCAATTGCGCTGAAAGTATTTGAGTGTTCACACATATGGTATGCTCCTGTCATCGAGCCGGTGACCTGTACTTTGAATTATGTTCGTGATGGCTATCTAGCCATCTATCTTTCTTAATTATGCCACTTAGAGGCCGATTTCTTGTCATGTTTATTAGTGGTCATGGTGCTAGTATCCTCGGTAAGACAATGAACTTGATGATTCTGGGTTACTAGCCTCAACTTGCTGTTATATGTTTCTGAATGCTACTGGTTAGTACTGAGTTGTCTTCATCAGGTCTTGATGTCTTGTTTAGATAGAACAACTCCACTATTATATTGTCTTACGGTAGTCCATTATTGACATTGTTCTGGTTCTTGTTTAGAAATAGGGTTGAAACAGAATTTGACATCTTTTTTTCTTTACCCGAGTTAGATGTTCTTGTATTTCTTTGATCACGCTCGAGATGTGATGATGCTTCTCTGATCTGGACAGTTTGAATATGTGTCGAACAAGTGTACTAATATCACAGTTTGCACATACAACTTTCCATTTGTGCTGCAAATTAGTTGCCATGCTAGCTGATTATCTGATTAGCATGCCTAGTTCATTTGATTTGGTTTAGTTGGTAAGCTACAGAGTACTACCTACCTTGAGACATGTTGTGCTATGGCTGTCCGCAGAGTTGTGCTAATATATATCTATGAACAAACTACAGGGAGCTGCTGGCCAGCCCGAACGGCGGCAAGCTGCTGGGCGCGTACGTGAAGCTTGGTGTGGGATTGTCGTGCACATGAGCTAGCCTCGAAGATCGAGTTGCATCGGCCTGGCCTTCCCTGCATAAGCCACATCTCGCCGCCTTTTTGTGGGACACGGAAGACGACCACGCCGGCCCAGAAAGACAGCGGCGCCGGTGCTCCCTCGTCTATGGGTTTGACGATGAGACGAACCTTGCATGGAGCTGTCTCGGTGATGGGAGCTCAATCGTGTTCTTGTTTAGTATATCCCTAGTAACTATAGCAACTCGTGGTGACCTAGTCCATCTTTGTGTGTAGCGGTCGCTGTAATGAATCATTAAGATTCCTGTCATTTACAGTCTTGTAGCGCTATGATCACTACCAGTTCAACCGCATATTCTCAGTTATCAATTGCAGATTCCTGTCATTCTTGTTATTTATAATCTTGTCGACTGAGATGAAGCAAGTACTGTGAAATCTATATATCAATTGCTGCCAATCCAGACATGTTGGCTATTGCAGTCGTGCCGTCGTGGAGGACCAAGTGAAGTTGTTGGGATTAAAATGAATATTTTGACATGTGTAAAGGTGGTGCTGAAGCAATATACATTTCTTTAACCAATAACAGGTTGCTATAGCAATATTATCGTGTTCTGGGATGTGAAACCTATGCTCTCACTATATACATTTGAGTTGAGCTGGTGCTTATCTGTATCTACGTGTAAGAAAATGGAAGCAAAATACTTGCAAAAAGATCTGGCCATGGACAAGAAGCATCCTGAATCTAACTTTCTTGAGCTGAGGAGTTCTCTGGTTATTTTATACCAGTTCTAGATGAGAGTTCTCTGTTTATTTCATGAGACGTCCTTGTTTCAAGAGCTCGACAACAGCATAAAGATTCCGTCGTAGACGCCGCCACTGGTGGAGACAGGGTTTTCTGTCCCGGCCTGTGAGGGGCTTTAGTCCCGGTTCGCGAACCGGGACAGGACAAGCGGGACTAAAGGGCAAACATTTAGTCCCGGGCCTGTTACCAGCCGGGACCAAAGGCCATCCACGTGGCCGCCTGCGGGGCGCGCTGGGGGCAACCCCTTTAGTCCCGGCTCGTATAACGGGCCGCGACTAAAGGGTTTAGGGTTTAGTGTTTCTTTTATTTATTTCTTTAGGGTTAGGGTTTAGGGTTTCTTTTATTTATTTCTTTAGGGTTTATTTGTTTTCTTTTATTTTCTTTCTTCGAGCATACAAAGATAATTGTTTTCTTTTAGCGGTATTTCTACGCTACCACATACCGTACACGTTCGTGCATATATATAAGATAACTTGTCTTACGATCGAGCATATACAAATATATACAATTTTGATAGTTACATGGAGATCACAATTACCGGGACTAGAGCCCGTCTATTCGATTACACGGCCGGGGATCATCAGTAGCGCCTATTCACACTAAATTCTCCGGCGTCGTCTACCATCTCTTTCATCAAAAATCCCGCCAGTTCCTCTGCAATTCCTAGTAGGCGTTGCTCTGGTAGGAGTTGTTCCCGCATTCTGTCGAACTATATAAGAAAAGGAGATCAATATGAACATCAATCATGATAACAAAAAGTGACGGTAATAAAATAATGTTGTGAATGTATTGCTTACGTAGAGTCTATAATCATTGTGCTCAGTGGTAAACGTGCGAATGAACTCGCAAACGTAGTATCCACATAGATTCGTCCCCGGTGGCTGCCTCGCGCACTTTACGAGAATAGAATTCAATCAAAATAATAATCTAGCATCATAATTGTATTGAAACTAGAATTAAAGAGATGCGCGGACATATCTCGTACTACTTACCGTGACCGGAGTAAACGTCAGCTTCTCACTAAAGGAACCCGTCACCACACTCCTGAACAGGTTCCAAACCCTGCCCGGCAAAGAAAATGAATTAATGAATGAGTTATTCATTACCTGATATCTCATGAAATCAACGAAAGAGACCGATATAGCGCGAAAATTACCTCTGGAGCATGTCCTGCATGTCGCGGAACTCTTCCAGGTCTCTTTAATGGGTCCATGACTTCAACTATTCCTTATCAACTTGAATGTCTAGCAGAATCCAGTGGAACCTGCACACGTTTATATATACGTCAGTAACTCATCAATTACACTTAACATCGAGTAAGCAAAAGTGAATGTGTACAACAGAGTAAGACCCTCACTGGAAGTTGTAAGGAAACAGTATGTGGTCACAGAAATGTTGCTCCGTTAGAAACCTTAGAAGGTTATCCGCCGTCTCGTCGGGTTTCGTCGTTAGCGAATATATATGTACTTTATCTGGGTCAATGAACCCAACACTATAGATCTTTCTTTTACATTCCCGGATCTTCATTCTGCATAATAGAGTACAAAAGGATATAATGAGGATAATTACATGCAATGAA
This sequence comes from Poa pratensis, assembly GCA_947311845.1. Taxonomy (NCBI): domain Eukaryota; kingdom Viridiplantae; phylum Streptophyta; class Magnoliopsida; order Poales; family Poaceae; genus Poa; species Poa pratensis. Next base: position 31,724,139 of record CAMZMU010000112.1, read on the forward strand.
CTGAACAACTGAAAAACTGAACAACTTATATGTAGACAATGAATTCAACAACTTACAGACAATAGCAACTCATGAGAGTTTTGTCGAGGGCGTCGAAATTGTATAACTGGAAGATTTCTGAAAAGTCAACATGGACCTCTTCGGGTCGGAAGAAGTACTCATGTGGGACTTTCGCCACGATCATTGTTCTGCCCCCCCCCCCCCCACACTCAAGTACCAGTCATGCAAATTCCGCATATGTGTTGGCAGTTGTTCCAACTTCTCTTGCTGACCAAAGGCTTCCCTGGGACATATGTAGGGACAACATCAGCCTTGGGTAACTTGTCGTCTTGGGAACCTAGCAATTCAGCAACAGTCACACCCATAGAGGCCGCCAACTTCGCAGCTTCTTCCATATCCTGCTGCAGCACCTGGGGAACGTTTTCGGATAACACCTTGAGGGATGGGATCGATTGTTTGGCCTGTTCTCCGAGCTGGGGAACGTCCCTTCTGTTCCCGCTTGCACTTTTACCTGATTTGCTCCCGCTTGCACTTTTACTTGATTTGCTCTTCTGCACTTCCTTCCGAAGTGTGCGTACATAGTCATCTGGCTTATGGTGCAACTCATATTGCGATTTTGTGTTCAGAAAATCACGTGCCCACGTTTTTTGCTTCTCGGTGTATACCGGGGCGGGCTTGGGTTTCATCTTTGCAAAATGCGCATCTTTTTCGGCCATTGCGGCCGCTGCGGTTTGCTCGTCAGTAAGATCGTAAGCTCTGATGGGAAGATTCTTATGAGGTACTCTTGGGAGGGGCGACATTTGTCGTTTTGGGCTGCTGCGTCGGTTAGTACTCATCGACGGAGCACGCTTCCGCTTATTGTCCTTAGCGGGCAAAGGCGGCGGCGAAGACGGCCGACCCAAGTCCGGCGGCGGAGATCGAGATGGACTCGCGCTGTGGTGGTCGTAGTCATGGGGTGTGCTTCTTGGAGGTGATGGAGGTGTAGGTGACCTGCGACGACTCGGAGGCGGTGTTGTCCTTGGCGTCGACCCTGGAAACTTGATGTAGTTCTTGTCCCATAGAATGGTATCACCCACAACTTCTCCGAGTGTCCTCTCATCTCCAGGTCCAGGGATGTCAAGCTCCATAGCATGAGACCCCGATACGATTTCATCCACCACGACTTTAGCATAGCCAGCTGGAATCTCACGGTCTTGCCAGCGTGCGTCAGGTGGACAAGGTAAAGCATATCCGACCGCCACCTTCATGGATATGTTCTTCAATTTCTGATGGAGCTCACAAGATATTGCATCCTTGATTCCATCCACGGGGTAGCCGGGACCGCCATCTATCATCCGCCGTGCATCGTCAGCCGGGACCTCCGAGTCACCCACGCTGCTTTTCCGCTGAGATGGACCGGCGGTAATATCGAGTACAGGATCTTGCGGGCGCACTACTCCTCTAAGTTCGTCAATCTGCTGCTGCTGGTGGTTAATTCTGGCAAGCAACTGGTTGAACTTGTCTCCCTCCTCCTCCTGCTTCGCTGCTTTGCTCTCGCTCGGCTTCTGTAAGTTTCTACGTCTTTGGCAAACCCAAGCCACCACGGGACGGAAGGGCCAAAGCCTCGTGTTCGTCCTCCTTTTTCGTCATTCCCGAGGACCAGTGTCAGCAAGTCTTTCTCTCTATCGGGAGTGAACTTTAACTTCCCCTCTTTAATTTCTTTCACCACTTTAAGCCAATTTTCCCTGGGTACCCTAATCCCGTCACTGCAAATAAGGTCCCCTGTTGTTTCGTCGTATGAACCCCCATGCGCAAGGAACCAATTTCTTGCCCTCAATTCCCATTCGTCGCGCATCCATTCTGGTTGGATCCCTTTAGCAAGCAGCTCTTGCTCTTTTTTATCCCACTTTGGCATGGCAGTCTCGTAGCCCCCTGGCCCCAATTTATGGTGATATTTTTTCTTGTCAGCATTTTCTTGTTCCTTACTGAGATCGCCTTGGCATTTTGTGACTCCTTGTACTCCTTAAATGCGTTCCAGTGATTCGCCTGCTTCGCTAGATAGCCTTCAAATACTGGAGCAGTCTTTTTCGTCAGATATTCTTGCCATAATCTTTTCTTCCACACCCGGAATAGTTCGGCCATCTTCGTAAGAGTCCACTTCATGACTTTCTTCCTCAATTTTGCAGTGTCGGCAGGATCCTCAAATTCTGGCAGGGTGAAATGTGCCATGAGGTCATTCCAAAGACCCTCTTTGTACCTTTCGGCGACATACTCACTATCGTTCGCCCCTTTGCGCTTATTCCAGTCTCGAACGATGATCGGGACGTGATCCCTAACCAGAACTCCGCATTGTTTTCTAAATACAGCGGCAGCCTTCTTGGGTTCCTTCGGTTCGCCCGTAGGGGCTATGACCTCAAATGTATAATGCGTAGATGGGGCCAACATTTTGGTCGGGCCTCGTTTGGAAGATTTGATCGATGTGGAGGCCTAAGAGAAGAAACATTCGTCAATTTATATATATACAACTTAAGTAATGCATCTACTGATCGCCGAACTTCATATCTACCTCGCCGGACTTCGTTAAGGGTCCACCGGCTTCTCCATCATCGGAGCTATCGCCTTCTCCATCATCGGAGCCGTCGACTTCATCCTCACTTCGGTCGACCTCCATTCCATCCCCGGAGGGGTTCAGATACGACGACGGAGATTCGGCTGGATCAGCATCTGGGGCGTCGTGGATTATATTCTCGAGAATTTCTTCCTGTATTAGGTCTCTGCGGGTTGGACTAGGTGGATCCATAGTTTCTGCAAAATGCACACAATATTATTTCAAAATGCATCAAATAAAATGAGTATCAATTGTTATAAATAATTACTAAAATATTACTTAAGGACTAACAGTACTAACATATTAATAGCATTTTATGTAGTGATCTACGGTACCTAAACATTTTACAACTAACTTCATTTTGTTTTTACTTAAGCACTAACAGTACTAACATATTAAGAACAACATTATGTAGTGATCTACAATACCTAAACATTTCACAAACAAGAATAGCAACAATTTCATAAAGGACCAAATATTTATTTTATCACTTTTAATAGGCAGAAAACACAATTTTTAGAGTTTATTAAGTCCATGGTGTTCTGTTCATCACCAAGTTATGCAAAGATAGGTTTAGGTTCTATGTAAGTATTTTAAACTAATGCAATTGGATTTAGTCCAAAATCTTATTCACAGAAAATTAATTAAATGCTAGAAAACCCCACTGGTCTAAACTACCAACACATGCCATTTCAAAACTATGTATCACAAACATATGAGGCTAATTTATACAGAAAGCTATACTCACAGGCATTCCAGAACAATTGGATTTACAAATTTTGGATTCATATTTCTCAAGTTAAAAAATAGTTCTTGATTTATAACAGTGGCAGTACAGTAATTATCAAGCACACACAAATTAATATTTTTAAGATTTGCAAGTTGGAAGTGGTTCTAAACTCATTCATTTATCACTGTGATTTTTGCTTTGCACAAACACGGAGTTTAACTATTTTATTTTGAATTAAAGCTACAGCACAGAAACAGAATTATAAAGCCCTATTTTGAAATTTCGGGTTAATCAAAGATTGCTCGAATCCGCGCGTTTCTGGATGATTTGAACGCGCTGCGACGTAGAGGAGGTTGCAGGGAACCTTTTGGTAGCGGCGCCGCCCAATTTGGGTCGCCGGAGCAACGCCGGCGACGATGTTTGGCGGCGGCCGACGACGGGCAACGCGGCGGCAGAGCTACGGGGCGCAATAAGTCGAATTGAAGGCACTGGAGGATGCAAAAGCTCACCCTGAGCACGATGGAGTGGACGACGAGGTCGGGGGACGTCGTACGGCGACGGAATCGTGCTCGCACGCGGTGGCCGGAATTGGGGGAGGGGCCTCGATTCGCCGGGTTCCGGCCTTCCGACCACGAACGACTCGGTGGAGAAGTGGAGGAGGCGCCGGCGACGGGCAGCGGCCGTGTCGAAGACGGCAGCGGCGTCGGGGACGGCCTCGCCGGCGACGGAAAATTTTGGCAGCCTGACGGCGTGTTCCTTTGCTCTGCCCTTCTTCTTCGATGAAAATGGCTAAGTCCCAGATTGGGAACCGCTTAAGTAGTGGAGAGACCTTTAGTCGCGGTCCGTGGCTCAAACCGCGACTAAAGGGGGGTCTTTAGTCGCGGTTTGAGGCACGGGCCGCGACTAAAGGGTTTGGGAGGCCTTTTCGCGTTCCCGCGCGCAGCACGGGCTTTAGTCCCGGCTGGTGAGATGGGCCGGGACTAAAGGCCCAAAAATTGCGCGGGCTGGGCCGTTTTTACTTTTTTTTAAATCTAGCACAATTTTAAATATTTGAACATTTGAATGAAACAGTTTTTGCATACTTATGAATTTGAGAAAACTTTTAACATGAAAAGTGCTTGAATTTGAATAAGTATTCCAAATCCATTTTCTGTTTTATAAAATAATTATTCTAACTCTACAAACTATTAACCATTTTGCCATTTTGAATTAAAAAATGCATTAACTTTTATCTTTTGCATATTTTTGAATCTCACTAAACTTTCAACATGAAAAGTGTTTGAATTTGAATAATTAATTCAAAACTATAAAATTGCTTGGAAATGCTGATTTGAAGCTTCTTGACAATACACATTGGAAATACACATTCATTATTATTACACATGCTCCTTACATAAAGGTTTAATACATTCCATAGAATGCATTACATAAAAGGTTTAATACATTATTACACATCACCAACATCACCAACATTATTCTACATAAACGGACTTGCTGGCTCGGAGGCCGTAGGATTAGGAGGAACGGCGGGAGGAGCCAGCCCCGTTCCCGGCCGCCCGGTTCTCGCGCGCACGTTTGCGGCAGAGGGCAAGATCCATGGAGGATGAGTCTTTCAGCGCCCAATCCAGCTCGGAATCCTCCTTCGCCTTGAGCTGGCAGACAGTTCTGGCTCGCTGTACACGGTCGTCGTGGACGGACTGGAAGGAGGCTTCAAGGGCCTCCTGCATCTGCGGCCCGCCGCGCTCTTCCCCATGGTCGCTCCAGTCGAAGTCGTCGTCGTCATCCTCCTCGTCGGGAGGGGCGGCGGCGACTGGTGGAGGTACGGCCGCGGATCCCCACGCCACCCCTGCGGCGTATGCATCCTCGTCGGGGTCAGGGATGTCGGACCACGCGCGCTCGTACGTCCTCCGCACCTCCTCCGGTACCGGAGCAGGAGGCCGGTAGGAGGGCATTCCTCTCCACGTCGGGCTCGTGAGCATACGGCGGGATAGGCTCCCGCGGTAGCGCCTAAGCGCGCTCTGCCGAGCACGCTCGACCTCGTCCAGAAGGCGCTGCGGCGGGCGTGGCGGATCCATCTCGTGGAGACGATGCGTTCGTGGCTAGGAATGGTGGATTAGGGTTTACCCCGTCGGCGACAATATATAAAGACCTCCAGGGCAGCGCTAGGGGAAGACACGTGGCTAGGGCAGCGCTGGGGGAGGACACGTGGCTCCGCAAAGCCCAACCGGGACTAAAGAAGCACACGGATCGTGTGTTTCTTTCAAGCGCTTGTGAGACGTTGGATCAGGGGTGAGCCCGGTTACCAACCGGGACTAAAGAAGCACACTGATCGTGTGTTTCTTTCAAGCACTTGTGAGACGTTGGATCAAGGGTGTGTTTCTTTTGAGGGATTGTGAGTTGTTGGATCAGCAGTACACGACCACTTCGTGACCCACATGACCCGGTTGGTGTTACCAATCGGGACTAAAGAAGCACACGTACCCTATATATAGCCCCCCTCCCGGACATGTTCAGCACTCAGTGTCTACTCATTGTAGTTCATTTTGGCAGCACACGGGTAGCAGAGAGCAAAATTTCTGAGAGGCAGGAGTTCCTAGAGCGGAGGCTGAAGGTGAACCCTCCCCTCGGTCGGATCCAAGCAGCGGCAAGATCTTGGAGAATGCAGAGATTGTGTTGGTAAAACTGCAGCTGATTGAAGCTTCTTACACATGCTCCTTACATAAAGGTTTAATACATTCCATAGAATGCATTACATAAAAGGTTTAATACATTATTACACATCACCAACATCCCTATCTATTGTTTCTGTTTTCTTCTGAGCCGTAGCCATGGAGAATCTTCATCATTTAACAGGATGCTTGGGTTAGTTTTCACTGTGAAGGGCGGAATTTCATGAAACTTATTATAATCTTCTGACATGTATGTCTTGTCATCCACTCCCACGATGTTTCTTTTCCCTGAAAGAACTATGTGGCGCTTTGGCTCATCGGACGATGTATTCTTTTGCTTATCTTTTCTTTCTTTTTTGGTTTGGTGGACATGTCCTTCACATAGAAAACCTGAGCCACATCATTGGCTAGGACGAATGGTTTGGTGTGGTACCCAAGATTCTTGAGATCCACTGTTGTCATTTCGTACTGCGGGTCTACCTTTACCCCGCTAGCTGCGACCCATTTGCACCGAAATAAAGGGACCTTAAAAGTAGGTCCATAGTCAAGTTCCCATATCTCGTCTATGTACCCATAATATGTGTCCTTCTGCCCATTGTCGTCTGTTGCATCAAAGCGGACACCACTGTTTTGGTTGGTGTTCTTTTTATCTTGGGCCTCCGTGTAAAATGTATTACCATTTATCCCGTACCCTTGGAAAGTACATATAGTCGAAGATGGACACCTGGCCAACAAGTACAGCTGATCTCCAACAATGGTGTTATTCATGAGATATATCTGCAACCAACTGCTGAAAGTCTTCTCGTGTTCCCCGTCACGGTTTTCGGAGTGTAGAATATTCTTGTGTCTCTCGATATACGGAGCCACAACGGTGGAATTGTGTAGAACTGTGTAGTGTGCTTGAGTGAAAGAATGCCCGTCCCTACATACCGTTGCTTTCCTTCCTAGTGTGCCTTTTCCAGTCAGCCTCCCCTCATACCGAGATTCAGGAACACCAATCGGCTTAAGGTCAGGAAGAAAGTCAACACAAAACTCAATGACCTCCTCTGTTCCATAGCCCTTGGAGATGCTTCCTTCTGGCCTAGCACGGTTACGAACATATTTCTTTAAGACTCCCATGAACCTCTCGAAGGGGAACATATTGTGTAGAAACACAGGACCAAGAATTTTAATCTCTTCGACTAGGTGAACTAGGAGGTGCGTCATAATATTGAAGAAGGATGGCGGGAACAACAACTCGAAGCTGACCAGACATTGGACCACATCAATTTGTAACCCTGATAGACTTTCTCGATCGATTACTTTCTGAGAAATTGCATTGAGGAATGCACATACCTTCACAATGGCCAGTCGAACATTTTCCGCTAGAATTCCCCTCAATGCAACCGGAAGCAATTGCGTCATAAGCACGTGGCAGTCATGAGACTTTAGGTTTTGGAATTTTTTCTCTTTCATATTTACTATTCCCTTTATATTCGACGAGAAGCCAGACGGGACCTTGATACTGAAAAGGACTTCAAAAAAGATTTCCTTCTCTTCCTTGGTAAGAGCGTAGCTGGCAGGCCCTTGAAACTGCCCTGGATGCATGCCGTCTCGTCCTTTATGACGTTCCTGGTCCTCCCGTGCTTCCGGTGTATCTTTTGACTTCCCATACAAGCCCAGGAAGCCTAGAATATTCACGCAAAGATTCTTCGTCAGGTGCATCACGTCGATTGCGGAGCGGACCTCATGGACTTCCCAATAGGGTAGCTCCCAAAATATAGATTTCTTCTTCCACATGGGTGCGCGCTTATCAGCGCCATTCGGAACAGGTTGGCTGCCAGGACCCTTTCCAAAGATTACTTTTAAATCCTTGACCATACCAAATACTTCAGCACCAGTACGGGTGACAGGCTTCGTCCGGGTTTCTGCCTTGCCATTGAAATGCTTGCCTTTTTTCCTTAAGGGATGCTTGTGCGTAAGAAAACGACGATTGTACGGGTACACATTCTTCCTACATTTGTCCAGATATATACTTTCTGTCTGATCCAAACAGTGCGTGCATGCATTGTATCCCTTGTTCGTCTGTCCGGAAATGTTACTAAGAGCAGGCCAATCATTGATGGTTATGAAAAGCAACGCTCGTAGGTCAAATGTCTCCTGTTTGTGCTCATCCCACACACTTACACCTGGTTTGGCCCACAACTGCAAAAGTTCATCGACTAATGGCCTTAGGTACACATCAATGTCGTTGCCGGGTTGCTTCGGTCCTTGGATGAGCACTGGCATCATAATGAACTTCCGCTTCATGCACAACCAAGGAGGAAGGTTGTAGATACATAGAGTCACGGGCCAGGTGCTGTGACTGCAGCTCTGCTCCCCAAAAGGATTCATGCCATCTGTACTTAGACCAAACCATAAGTTCCTTGCGTCACCTGCAAAGTCCCCGAACTCTCTCTCGATTTTTCTCCACTGCCGACCATCAGCGGGGTGCCTCAACTTGTCGTCTTTCTTACGGTCTTCCATGTGCCATCGCAACAACTTGGCATGCTCTTTGTTTCTGAACAGACGTTTCAACCGTGGTATTATAGGAGCATACCACATCACCTTGGCAGGAACCCTCTTCCTGGGTGGCTCGCCCTCAATATCACCAGGGTCATCTTTTCTGATCTTATACCGCAATGCAGTGCATACCGGGCATTTATCCATATTCTCGTACTTCTCACCGCGGTAGAGGATGCAGTCATTAGGGCATGCATGTATCTTCTGCACGTCTAATCCTAGAGGGCAGACAAGCTTCTTTGCTTCGTACGTGCTGGCGGGCAATTCGTTCTTTCTTGGAAGCATCTTCTTCATTAGTACCAGCAACTTTTCAAATGACGAGTCAGTCACACCGGTCTCTGCCTTCCACTTCAGCAATTCCAGTGCTACCCAGCTTCTTCTGGCCATCTTCACAAGCTGGGTACAACAATTTGTTGTGGTCCTGTAACATCTGCTCGAACTGCAACCTCTCCTTTTCTGTGTCGCAGTCTCGCCTTGCATCAGAAATGACCTGACCAAGATCATCAACGGGCTCATCTGGTGCCCGTTCTTCGCCCTGACCTTCTTCTTCATTGTCTTCCATTGCGGTATCAGCGTATTCAGGAACATAGATCGGTAGTTGTCATCATCGTTCTCTTCTTCATCGCCGTCTTCCATCATAACCCCTCTTTCTCCGTGTTTGGTCCAAACACTATAGCCGGGCATGAAACCGGACCGAAGCAGGTGGCTCTGAATGACTTTGAGTTAGTGTGATCCTTCACATTCAGACATTTAACACATGGACAAAACATAAAGCCACCCCCATGCTTGTTCGCCTCGGCCGCATCGCGAAAAGAATGCACGCCTGCTCTGTAAGCGGCTGTGCGTCGGTCACCGTACATCCATGGATGGCTCATCTGCATCATACAACTATATATCAAACGCAATGACGATGCTAAAATTAGTACCGCACGGTGACCGACTAGAAAATAGTTGCTAACCTTTTAGGACAAGTGGAAATAAAGAGGTGAAAGCTTAAGTGTGGCTCGGGCACCTCATATCATGTTTGTATTGTGTGAACTCAAATGGCATCACTCTAACAGGCATTTCATCGAACACCTTGAGTGCATATGAAGGAGAGAAAAAAATAGCACTAAACCACACCTCCTCCACCAGGAAAAAAACAGAGTGAGCGGAGAGGGTGCTAGCATATATATAGGGGTGCCAGCCCTTTTGTCCCGGTTTGATATACAAACCGGGACTAAAGGGGGGGACCTGGCCGCTGCGGGCCGCGGACCCCTTTAGTCCTGGTTTGTATCTCAAACCGGGACAAAAGGGTCCTCACGGGCCGGGACAAAAGGGGAGGGGCGCCTGGGCTATTTCGGGCGACGTGGCCTGGCCATTTGTCGCGGTTTGTAAGTAGACCGGGACTAAAGGGGTTGGACGAAAGGCCCTGTCTCTACTAGTGCACAGAGCTCGTTCTCCATTGTAGTTGCCGCAATAGCATCAGAGCTCCGAAACCCGCTATTCAGTTGTCGGCCTTACGGTCAAAATCTGGACGAGAGAAAATATGGGAGTATCATATACTAGTACCATGCATTTATGCATTTGATATTAGATTATGTTACTATCTTCACAATGATTAGTAATATATACGTGGTATCGTACAAGAGTGCATTTATTAATTTATATACTCAATGCAATCCGTTATGTTATGATATCTACATGTGATGCCACTAATATCTCTGTTATCATTAATTACAGTAACATGTCAGTTTTTTGCCAACATATTATGCATGATATCACCTATGATACGCGCATTGTGGCTAGTCTAAGCACGCCTTGTAGAGCTGATCGAGGCATCGTCTCAGCCATAACTAGTGCCGCATGTTGCAGGAACACTATACCTACCCGCAATTATTTGGATTGACAACCGGTGGCTCTAGCATGCAATCACTGACATACCTTGTTTAATGTGGGGAGACGTCAGAGTTCTCATGCCATAAATCCACTGTACCGGACAAATCTTGACCGTACATAGATTTCAACAGGCAAGCAGGCGTGGAGATATTTTTCGGTGTGAGCTCTCTTTCCCTTCAACACTTCTCTATATAAATGAACCCAGTGCCGCTAGAGCCGCGTGCGGTGTTGCGCGTGTGACTTGTGACTTTGGACTTTGATGAGGCATAGGCGTTGGCGAGAGTGCTCGATCCATTGTCATCGTCGACTCCTTCACCGGCCAGCGCGAGGCGCAGGCGTGGTATATTGCCATAGTCGACTCTATCTCCGCAGGCATGGCATTTTTTGTACAGACTAAATAGAACAACTTTTAAGGTAAAATTTTACACGCTTGTCAATCTTGACACTATCTACATTTGTGCCTTTTGGTTTGGACACATGAGAAGCCTAAAGGGCAGCCGATCATACTTAAAAGTGAACTCCAGGCCACCCGACTTGCAACATCGATACCCCGTACGGGCAACATCTTTTTATACCTATGCAACAACGTCGCGGAAAATTTCAAGCACATCCGTGCACGAAAATCATTTATATATGCAAACTGTACTTATTAGAGTATACACCCCATCAACAAATAAATAAATAGAGTATACACAATGCAAAAGCGGAGGTGGAGAAGATCGGGGGAGGGGCGCGGTGGTTTGGCCGGAATCGCTCGCTGGAGAAGCAAGAAAGTACGAGTGTGGCATGGGTTTGCGATGGGGGAAATAATGAATGGTGAAAATCCTATTTCGCCGCGAAACCCGTAGATATATTGACCTTGTGTAATGTCGACTTACGGGTCTATAAAAAAAGTTTACGGAACGACACATTTTACAATTTCTGCTTGGGCCAAAAATCTCGACCAAACCTTAAATCCGCTGTAATTATACGAGTTTGCCCTTTCTAGGAGATCTGCTAGAGATGCTCTAACATCAGGAGTAAATTATATTTTGGTAATACACTTGTTGCATCTTCCATTATGAGCCAGAAAACTGAATCAGTTCACATGCATACCGATCCAGTCATTAGAAACAGCAGCTCACGTACATCCACAGGTTGGTCTCCAATTGTTTTTGGCACGTTTGATCAATATGGGAATCCAAGGAGCAGTGGAAGTCAGAAAGTAGCAGCCGGAGGTTTTTATGATCAGCATAAAATTATTCCGGCCAAAGGCAAAGTATTTGTTTCAGAGACAACTGTACATCAGTACAAGCCGAGAGACTCGGGGGGCAGCGGAATTAATTCAGTCGCTCCAGGAATCAAACCAGGACCACGATGGTGCCCAATGGGACTCACACACACTCAGAAACGGCGTGTACAGCGGCTGCGAGCTTTGGAGATGAAGCAGGAGATAGCCGAGAAGAAGTGTGATGAACTGTTCAATCGAGAGAAACCCATGATTTCGAAAATGATATGGAGGAAGAAGAACATTACTGGGAAAGAAAGTAGAGCCGCAGATGACACAGCTGCTAACCCCGCAGATGACACAACTGGTGATGAGAAATCAGGAAAGGGCGAAGAAATACCTACTGATATGAAAGTTAATATGGAGTTTGCATCTCCCGCAGAATTTTGTACACCCAAAGCTTGAAGATATTGTGGCCGATATCTTATTTGAAGTATCGTCCTAAGAAGATATGGCAGATATATTATTCAGAGAAAATATCTGGCCGATGTGCTTTTTGAACATCGCCCTAATCAAAGTATATTGCCGGTGCAGTCATTTACATCATCATGAGGTATCGCAATAGTGTTTTTAGTAAATGTAATTGTACCAAAAACAGGGGGCATGTGTTCATGGTGTAATTTGGCTAGTAGTTTTATGATCAGCCAAATTAATTTATTGATTAAGCTAAACATCTGATATATTGCTCAAGTATTGCAACAGGTGTTTTGCATGGATTTGCAGAGACAAGTCTCCAGCTTCTGGTTTACATCCATCTAGCACGTAGCTGTGAAGGACAAGTCTTAAGAGCGATCTGGCCAGGCTGAAGTTTCCGAATTTGTCAATGCTATCACGTAAGTAACCAGGCGACAAGGAAAATAATATTTGCATAAATGGTGATGCTCGAGACGTGATTTCCATTGGTTGATATGATTAGATTTGCAGCCGGATATTCTATTATATTCCTTGTATGGCCAGCAGTATTTGTACACGACATGGATTAGAATCTGGTTTTGCTAGCTATACACAACCGAATCAGAGGAGGATATGTTCGGTTAGTAGGAGCCGGATTGATTAGAAATTAGGAATATAAATATTCGGCTTGCATGTCAAGAAAAGCTTCCGTGTCCTACCCTGTACGCTCAGCCATGCTACAAGGAAAATCAGGTCTGCGTGCCGGTATAAGATCCTAATTATATCTGGTGTGATTAGCGTCATGGTCGGAATATATTATTCAAGAAAAGAAAGCTTGTACGTGAATATGGCCGACGTTCTGTAGATTAGCTAGTAGCTTTGAAAGGCATGTATTTTAACCGAATCAAGGAAAATCTTATTCGGTTTAGCTCCTACAGTTTTATTCTTGTACCCTAAGTCCTGCGTGCCTTTAAATACCAAGGCCATGGCCGATTGAAACCACCTAATCGATCTTCAACAAAAATACATCTATTTCTTTTACGTACCTTTTTATTTAGCGTTTTCTTCATAGTTCTTCTTTGCCGAATCCTAGCAGATCTAGGTTTGGCAATCTTTGCCGTTTTGCGCTGAAAAGCGGTCGTCTCTCCTCCACGAAAGCGAGGAGATCTTTGTTGCTTTGCTCGGAAAGCAATCGTCCGTCGTCACGAAAGTACGACAATATCGTGGTGCTGCGCGGCAATTTTGCATGGCAACACAATTGGCGACTCCGCTGGGACGAAGAACAAGGACACATATGATGATAACCGACCTCAAGAACAGGAGCGACATCGACCCGGACAACGCCATCGCCGTTACACTCGACGATCTGTCGAAGATGATCGGCGCGAGGTTGAACGGAGGTTGAAGAATATATGGCTGAACAACTAAAACTGAGGTTGGCTGAATACCAGAAGACGAGGAACCGCGTCGTCAAGAAGGTAGTTGCGCCGAGTCCCTCCGATCTGCTCGGCGCTGAGGTAAAAAAGCCAACCGAAAAAATTGCTCATCTAGTTTATGCATCCATAGCTAGTAAGCATGATTCTGATATGTCAACTACGGCAAGCACAATTAGTCAATCAGCAGCTAATAGAGTTGAGAAATCGAAGGAGCAGCTTGAAATTAGTCTTTCTAGTCATGTTCGCTCAGTACTGTTGCCTAGTACCGATGAAAAGTCTGCTCAAAAGCTAATGCCTCCGGCCGGATTAATAAATCTTCCTAACTCGGGCGCGTCGGCTAACGTTGCACAGCAGCCTCATGTTTCTTTAAGCAACGATCAAAGTGGCTGAAACTATATCAGTTCGGCTAACAATTTTATTTCTAGTGTTGCTCATCCTACTATTTTAACTTCGTTGCACAAAATTATTACAGCGATAACCGAAGTGGAGACTTCAATTCTAATTTGCAGCAAGCTAGTTACCAGACGGTAGCATACAATACACCACCGCTGCCACATGTCGGTACCGGGTTCCGTACGGGCCGGTACCCTATTCATATGTTAGTGGATCTCCGTTGCAAACATCACATGCTCTAATTTCATTGCCGGAGATTTCACCGCGTGCTTGCGTTTCATCTATTCCACAAACAAGTTCTCTACAGCCCAATGAAAATTTTAAGGATAAGCTTCCTAGTATACTTAGAGAATTTGGTTTAGAGCCTGAGGGTAGATCACGTTCATATCAAAATCCATGCCCTGATTATTTCGACTCCACGCAAGAAAACCGTGCTAAGGAAGTTAAACAATATCGCCGGTTTACAGGGGAAAAAGAGAAGGATAACCAGACGGTTAATGCTTTAGAATATGATGATTCGGCTAGTGAGGATGACACTAACATAGGCGTAGCCGAGTGGGTTCAATCGCCGAAGTCAAAACTTTTTGCATGTCCTGCTTTGAAACCTACACCTGCTAGAAAAGAGGAAATGAAGTATACTTTTGATGTTAGCAAGTGTGATATGATTTTTGATATATTGCTGCAAGGAAAAATAATTAGAGTGAGGGAAGGTCGTGCTATTCCACCTCGAGAAGAATTGTGTAAAGGGGTTTATTGTAAGTTGCACAATTCGTTTTCTCACTCTACTAATGATTGTACTATGTTTCGTAGACAGGTGCAATCGGCCATTGATGACGGACGATTGACATTTACACAAAGTACTAAAATGAAGCTCGACGATGATCCTTTTCCTATCAATGTGATCGAGTTTGAAAAAAAGAAAGTGCTAATTCGGCCGCATCAGACCGAATCTACCAAAGGAAAAAATGTTCTTGTTGATGATAATGCTGCACTGAGAATGACCATGCCAAAAAATTCAGAAGTGGGGGCATGGAAAGTCAATGGCAAAAGAAGACAAGCTCCAAGAATAAAGCCGACAGTTAGCATGTTGTTGGAAAAATATACTTCACGCAAGACCAACAATGTGTTTAATCGGTTTGGAAGTGTTAGGCGTCCTAGGTCTCCTTATGAACATGTTGGTCATGAGCGATGGAGAAGAAATTCGTATGATCAGCAGCCGTACTATCCAATGAAGTCGGCTTACTGGGGCTGCACACCTCCTATGTATACACAATTTTGTCCGAAGGATTTTTGTCCTTGGGCACCATACCATACAGGCCAGCAGATTATTTTCAGCGACAGTGGATTCCTTCAGGACCTATGTATAGAGGACCGATGCATAAGAAAAGAGCTCGGTCTAATCGGGAAGTTCAACCATGTAATGCAACTATTATTCAAGGGAACCGATCACTGGTACGCAATGCAGATTACAAGAATTTGAAGGATGGACGCAAGCTTATTTGGGTCCCAGTGAGGCGTGCCGAAACTTGGCCTGTACAAAAATCAGATGGTTCTGTTGCTTCTCATGGTCCGAAGCTTGGAGGAAGCCAATCAGATCAAGGTGTCGATGATAGTACGGAAGCAAAAATAGCTGATGCAGTAGGGAGTGGATCGGTGCAGAAAAAAGATGTTGCTACACAAGACAAATATTTTGGTAATACACTTGTTGCATCTTCCATTATGAGCCAGAAAACTGAATCAGTTCACATGCATACCGATCCAGTCATTAGAAACAGCAGCTCACGTACATCCACAGTTGGTCTCCAATTGTTTTTTGGCACGTTTGATCAATATGGGAATCCAAGGAGCAGTGGAAGTCAGAAAGTAGCAGCCGGAGGTTTTTATGATCAGCATAAAATTATTCCGGCCAAAGGCAAAGTATTTGTTTCAGAGACAACTGTACATCAGTACAAGCCGAGAGACTCGGGGGGCAGCGGAATTAATTCAGTCGCTCCAGGAATCAAACCAGGACCACGATGGTGCCCAATGGGACTCACACACACTCAGAAACGGCGTGTACAGCGGCTGCGAGCTTTGGAGATGAAGCAGGAGATAGCCGAGAAGAAGTGTGATGAACTGTTCAATCGAGAGAAACCCATGATTTCGAAAATGATATGGAGGAAGAAGCACATTACTCGGAAAGAAAGTAGAGCCGCAGATGACACAGCTGCTAACCCCGCAGATGACACAATTGGTGATGAGAAATCAGGAAAGGGCGAAGAAATACCTACTGATATGAAAGTTAATATGGAGTTTGCATCTCCCGCAGAATTTTGTACACCCAAAGCTTGAAGATATTGTGGCCGATATCTTATTTGAAGTATCGTCCTAAGAAGATATGGCAGATATATTATTCAGAGAAAATATCTGGCCGATGTGCTTTTTGAACATCGCCCTAATCAAAGTATATTGCCGGTGCAGTCATTTACATCGTCCTGAGGTATCGCAATAGTGTTTTTAGTAAATGTAATTGTACCAAAAACAGGGGGCATCATGGTGTAATTTGGCTAGTAGTTTTTATGATCAGCCAAATTAATTTATTGATTAAGCTAAACATCTGATATATTGCTCAAGTATTGCAACAGGTGTTTTGCATGGATTTGCAGAGACAAGTCTCCAGCTTCTGGTTTACATCCATCTAGCACGTAGCTGTGAAGGACAAATCTTAAGAGCGATCTCGCCAGGCTGAAGTTTCCGGCTTTGTCAATGCTATCACGTAAGTAACCAGGCGACAAGGAAAATAATATTTGCATAAATGGTGATGCTCGAGACGTGATTTCCATTGGTTCATATGATTAGATTTGCAGCCGGATATTCTATTATATTCCTTGTATGGCCAGCAGTATTTGTACACGACATGGATTAGAGTCTGGTTTTGCTAGCTATACACAACCGAATCAGAGGAGGATATGTTCGGTTAGTAGGAGCCGGATTGATTAGAAATTAGGAATATAAATATTCGGCTTGCATGTCAAGAAAAGCTTCCGTGTCCTACCCTGTCCGCTCAGCCATGCTACAAGGAAAATCAGGTCTGCGTGCCGGTATAAGATCCTAATTATATCTGGTGTGATTAGCGTCATGGTCGGAATATATTATTCAAGAAAAGAAAGCTTGTACGTGAATATGGCCGACGTTCTGTAGATTAGCTAGTAGCTTTGAAAGGCATGTATTTTAACCGAATCAAGGAAAATCTTATTCGGTTTAGCTCCTACAGTTTTATTCTTGTACCCTAAGTCCTGCGTGCCTTTAAATACCAAGGCCATGGCCGATTGAAACCACCTAATCGATCTTCAACAAAAATACATCTATTTCTTTTACGTACCTTTTTATTTATCGTTTTCTTCATAGTTCTTCTTTGCCGAATCCTAGCAGATCTAGGGTTTGGCAATCTTTGCCGTTTTGCGCTGAAAAGCGGTCGTCTCTCCTCCACGAAAGCGAGGAGATCTTTGTTGCTTTGCTCGGAAAGCAATCGTCCGTCGTCACGAAAGTACGACAGTATCGTGGTGCTGCGCGGCAATTTTGCGTGGCAACAAGATGTATGCCTGCAGCTCCATGTAGAAGCTCACTTAATTTAAGGGCATGCTGCTTAACACCGAAGATTTTTTTTTTTGAACCATGCAAAGAGCATTGCATGTATTAAATTAAAAGAGGGAAAACCACCACAGTGGCAAGTGTCTTACAGAGCTTCCTGGTACTGGTACAGAAAGAAAGAAAAACAGAAACAACCACATATAACGTCCAGAACAGCTAGGACAACTGAAAGAGCTACGGAAGTAAAGATCCTCTTGTGACTTTACATGGGGCTGTTGTGGTGGTTAACAAAACACCACTTCGCTGTTGTGACTTTACATGCCCTAACAACCTAACAAGGTCATTTATATACCGTCACTGTATCAAACAACCTAGCTTTAATGCATATCTAATGCTTAAAGCTTCTCAGTCACCAAAAACTATCCGGCCTGAGAAGGATGTGCCATCTGTGACTCGTCTGACCACCATGTATTGCTCATCCTTGTTCTTTGGATATGCAGGCCGTGTCGATGCACTTTTACACCATTTGCACTTCTTACAATCTGCATTCAGAATAACCACCTGAAGATTCGGTGCTCGCTCCAGGATTGCTCTTACGAATGTTAGCTGCTGCTCTAGCAGCCTAAAGCTGAAGATTTGGAGCTCTTTCAGTAGCAACTTCTTCTGGCCGCGGAAGTCCAGCTCCCAGCAAGGACTACTCTCAAAGGAAAAGTGAGGCTCATCTCTATCCACCTCCAAACATGCAAGTTCCAATACCTATATTTGGATGAAGAATTAGTTACATGTTAGTTGGAATTTGCTGTATCCAGCGGAAATTAAATCATGTAAATGCAGAGAATGACAGAATGCCAGTTTTATTCATTCACATTCAAAGTCTACATCATCGTTTTGAAATGGAACAATATATAAATTATAAAGGATGACGGTGAACTGTGTTCATAAGTTGCATACAAAAGAAAGACTTATACTCCCTCCGTTCGCAAAAGGATGTCACAAAAATGAACTATAGATAGACCATTTTTGTGACATCCTTTTCCGAACGGAGGAAGTAAGATAATATTTTAACCCATAAGGAAGAGAAATGATTCTACGACAAAAAAAAACTCACCCCAACATGCAATATTTCAATAGAAGGAGCCGCCTCAAGAAAGGTTGTAATCCATAAAAGGTCAAATTTAACAAAGATTCCAAGTACGAACAGCTTCCTTAGCTTGCTGAATGCAGAGGTAAGTTGTACTATTTCAGGTTGGACCCAAATCTGGTCACAATATAAATAAAAGATAAATTTCATACCATTGTGTATTCTGGAAAAAAATAAATATTCACAATATAACTAGATAACTTTTACAACACAGTGAATACAGAAAAATGAAATATTACTCACATTTACTCCTCCGAAATCCAACATGAGAGTGTGTATGCTTGCAGCTCCATGTAGGAGCTCACTTAATTTAAGTATATTCTGGTAATCTTTGAAAGGATTTGAAAGGTACAAGTCCTCAAGGGCTGGGACAGAACCAAAAGACAAGGGGCATAGTGAGATATCCAAACATTCCACTCGAGCTTCTCCAGATTCGGAAGGGATATCAGCTCAACTCTCTCAAACCAACACACGGTAAGTTTTAGAACACGAAGTTTTGAGTTTGGTGCATCTATCTTCCACGCAGACCAATCATCAACAGTACAACGAGTCAGGGTTAAATGCTCTAGTTGCTTGCAGTGGTCAAACAAGATGTGGTGCATGTCTAATTGGACAAAGTGCAAATCGCATAAAGAGAGCCTTGTGATGCAGTGGAGTATGCTAGGGTATGCACGGAAAAATCCATCCACTTCTTGGGCACGTTTTATCATAACCCAGTCTACACAAAAAAAAACTTGTCTTGTTGACAATGGCAAGGTCCAAATCTTTCACCAGTCCACTGTCAACTGCGTCACATAGTAGTGGGCCAATGTCAGGCAACAGAGTGTCAACAAAGTCGAGCTTAAGTCGCAAACTTGTGACAATGAATTCTCTCCGAGGTCTAGCTAACAAACTCTTTGTCGCCTCTGTTAGTGTGAACATCGCAGAATGCATGAGATTAGCAGCAGTAGGCTTCGAGTGCGGAACAGATATGAAATGCTTGACATCAATGTCGAGTTTGGGTAGCAACCAAGGAAGCCGCGTCCACCGTGCTGACAGCACACTTGTCCTCACAGATGTCCTCAGCTCCAGTCTCGCCAGGATAGACAGTAAAACATCGTCCGGGAGCACGCTGAGCCGATCTTCCTCATCTGATTTCTATATCAACAAAAATATATGGATCTAACTAGTTAGTTACTGAACAACTAAGTTTAGAAACTGTTAACCGACAAACATCAAATACATTGCATGATACCGCAGGGATGACAAGAGTAGTACACTTGTACTATATCTACAGTATGTGTTCAGGATCAGGACAGAACAATGAATTACGGAAGGAGTTCACATCAACAACGAGGCAGTGGGGGGGAAAAGAAAAAAATCTACGGGACGTGCGCGCTCTCATACGAGTAATCCGAATGCATGAAGATACCGACGGGGCTTCTGCGATTACTGAGAACCGAGGCTGGACCAAAACCTAATCGCTGAGGCCGAATCTACACCGCTGATACTATGAGTGATGGGGATGGAAGTCGGAGACGGCGGCGTTACCATGGTGGAGGGCGGCGGCGCTGACGAGGTAGCTCCTTCCATGGGCGGCGGCCGGCGGCCTTCGATGAGGCAGAGGAGAGGAAGACGAGGAGGACCGGAAGCCCATTACGCTTATATCCACTAGTTGGGCCGTAAATTGGTTC
Source organism: Poa pratensis (assembly GCA_947311845.1). Classification (NCBI taxonomy): domain Eukaryota; kingdom Viridiplantae; phylum Streptophyta; class Magnoliopsida; order Poales; family Poaceae; genus Poa; species Poa pratensis. The sequence goes on from CAMZMU010000112.1 coordinate 31,744,417, forward strand.
TAGTATTTATATTCCCTAAAAGTGTTTTTTTTTTTCTAACAAAACTACTTGTATTTCCACACCCGTTACTTACTTTGATATTAAAAATACTAGTATGAAAGTTTTTGTTCAGAATTTGAATTGAGTTTTTTTGGAATTTACAAGGACATCATTTTGCAGACACCATTTCATCATGAGATTGCTGACATGACGATCAACAAAATGCTCAAGAAATGATGTAACCTCACGATAAAAGAAGCTTTCTTAGTTAAAAAAAGAGCTTTCTGAAACATTGGCAGAAATTATTCCTTTCAACGAGCTATGTACGTAACACGTGAACCTCAACCTACACATATGAAAACTGAACCTGCAAAATTTTAAACCCAAACTTCAAAGGTGAACTTGGCAACCAAATTATCATTTTTCAGTAATCGGAAATAAATTAATATCAACTTAATACCTAGTATGTGTTGCCTCTACGACATAAAACAAAAACAATAAAATAATGCACATGCGAACAAGGTCAATGACGCCCGGACTATGTGATCATTTGCAACAACAAAAAAGAATGAACCAAGTCTGAGTTAGTTGCAAATCATGTGCAACTCTCAGATTAGTGTGAATAAGGATACAAAATTCAACTGCTAGGAAGGCGAGGCTACTTAGAATTAGCAAAACCATATTTTATTTTAGCATAAAAGTGAAAATGAACCTAAAAGGAAGACTGATCATCATACACGACCCCTAGTTAGGAAATTCATGTTTCAGACCTGTCAAGCAAATTCATGTCTCATAGTAAAGATTTGAGTATATAGCATAAAACTACCACTTTACAAACTTAATCGCAAAAAACTACCACTTTTGTCTCGAATCGCAAAAAACTACCACTTTTGAATCGATGGTAGCAAATCGCGCCAAATCTCAGCTGAGAGCGAATTGACACCTAAGCTGACAACGTGGGCACACCTTACATGCTGACGTGGTATTGTTGACTTTTCAGTCTAATAAGTGCCTTTGGCAGCTCCCTTCTTCAACCTTGGGCTGCCTCTCACAGCTCTCTCACGCACAAGGAAGAAGAACCAACAATGGAGACAAGGGATTTTGGCCTCATCTGCCTCACGCAGCCTGAGCTTTTCTTCTCTGTATATTTCTCCTTGTATCAAACTGAAACATGATTTACAACACCTTAAATAGGTAAGCACTAGCCACGGCCGGAGGCCACTCGCCACTACCAGCATGCACGCATGCACTACTCTTCACCACTAACTACATGACTTCATCTCTCTCTCCTAGCATCGCTCCAGGATGCATAAGACTCGGCCAACACACACGGCAACTAACTAACACCTCGCATGCAGCTAACAGCCTAACAACCTACGATTTGCTAACTTGCCGACCCACTCGGACGAGTCTATCTACATGCAAAACTAAACTAATGCACGTATATGAGCATGACAAGATTAAAGCTAACATTCACCCCCCCCCCCCCCCCCCCCCCCCCCCTAATCTTGCACTACGGGAAAGCCACACTACGCCGACGGCCAAATGTCGGGGCCGTCGGCGTACATCACGAGCTAGGCCAGACGACAAACAAGCCGTCGGCGTACGAAGCGCCGTCGGCGTAGCCATACGTGCCCGACGGCCGCCGTCGGCGTTGTAAATCCCGTCGGCGTACAAAGGGCGCCATGACGGAACCGTCCAGCATCGTTGATACGCCGACGGGACTGCCGTCGGCGTACGCGAGTTCTTATACACCGACGGCTGCCGTCGGCGTTTAGTGGTTTTTTTTATTTATTTTCGTATATAATATTCATTTCTTTATTTCTCTATGTACTATTTAATGTAGTTGTAATTTATATATATTGGACCTATGATTGCCCTCCCAATTTCAGTATCCCACCCCCGTAAAATAACGGTTTGAGTTTTCCGGAACCCAACCCTACAACATATACATGTAAAACAAATAAAAACAACACATGTAAATTCCTTCCTATGACCTAACCTAACACAACCAAGCAAAAAAGTCAACTGGCCTACCCCCTTTCGACGCACGTCTATGGGGCTTCGGCGAAACCCTGAATCCGTTGGAAAAACCCTAACGTTTTCGTCTACCCCCATAGACGTGCGTCGAAATGGGGTAGGCCAGTGGACTTTTTTGCTTGGTTGTGTTAGGTTAGGCCATGGGAAGGTGAGAAACCAAAGTCTACCCCAAATCAACACAAGATCCCATCCGGTTCGCCCGAAAGGGGAGTTTTCACCTCTAAGTGCAGAAACTCAGTAGAGAGAAAGTGAAGTCGGTGAAGCCGGTCACACCCCGGAGTAGGATATTGCACATTTACAACACACAACACACTTGTATGCATATGGTATGTCACAACCTAGGTTTTGGTGGGGTTCCGACGCTCCGGGGCCCCGCTTCGGCGAAACCCTGAATCCGCTGGAAAAACCCTAACGTTTCCGTCTACCCCATAGACGTGCGTCGAAAGGGGGTAGCCCAGTGGACTTTTTGCTTGGTTGTGTTATGTTAGGCCATAGGAACATGAGAAACCAAAGTCTACCCCAAATCGACACACGATTCCATCCGGTTCGTCCGAAAGGGGAGTTTTCACCTCTAAGTGCAGAAACTCACTAGAGAGAAAGTGAAGCCGGTGATGTCGGTCACACGTAGGAGTAGATTCTTGCACATTTACAACACACAACACACTTGTATACATATGGTATGTCACAACCTAGGTTTGGGTGGGGTTCCGACGCTCCGGGGCCCCGCTTCGGTGAAACCCTGAATCCGCTGGAAAAACCCTAACGTTTCCGTCTACCCCCATAGACGTGCGCGAAAGGGGTAGCCCAGTGGACTTTTTTGCTTGGTTGTGTTATGTTAGGCCATAGGAACATGAGAAACCAAAGTCTACCCCAAATCGACACACGATTCCATCCGGTTCGTCCGAAAGGGAGTTTTCACCTCTAAGTGCAGAAACTCACTAGAGAGAAAGTGAAGCCGGTGATGTCGGTCACACGTAGGAGTAGATTCTTGCACATTTACAACACACAACACACTTGTATACATATGGTATGTCACAACCTAGGTTTGGGTGGGGTTCCGACGCTCCGGGGCCCCGCTTCGGTGAAACCCTGAATCCGTTGGAAAAACCCTAACGTTTCCGTCTACCCCCATAGACGTGCGTCGAAAGGGGTAGCCCAGTGGACTTTTTTGCTTGGTTGTGTTATGTTAGGCCATAGGAACATGAGAAACCAAAGTCTACCCCAAATCGACACACGATTCCATCCGGTTCGTCCGAAAGGGGAGTTTTCACCTCTAAGTGCAGAAACTCACTAGAGAGAAAGTGAAGCCGTGATGTCGGTCACACGTAGGAGTAGATTCTTGCACATTTACAACACACAACACACTTGTATACATATGGTATGTCACAACCTAGGTTTGGGTGGGGTTCCGACGCTCCGGGGCCCCGCTTCGGTGAAACCATGAATCCGCTGGAAAAACCCTAACGTTTCCGTCTACCCCATAGACGTGCGTCGAAAGGGGTAGCCCAGTGGACTTTTTTGCTTGGTTGTGTTATGTTAGGCCATAGGAACATGAGAAACCAAAGTCTACCCCAAATCGACACACGATTCCATCCGGTTCGCCCGAAAGGGAGTTTTCACCTCTAAGTGCAGAAACTCACTAGAGAGAAAGTGAAGCCGGTGATGTCGGTCACACGTAGGAGTAGATTCTTGCACATTTACAACACACAACACACTGTATACATATGGTATGTCACAACCTAGGTTTGGGTGGGGTTCCGACGCTCCGGGGCCCCGCTTCGGTGAAACCCTGAATCCGCTGGAAAAACCCTAACGTTTCCGTCTACCCCCATAGACGTGCGTCGAAATGGGTTGCCCAGTGGACTTTTTTGCTTGGTTGTGTTATGTTAGGCCATAGGAACATGAGAAACCAAAGTCTACCGCAAATCGACACACGATTCCATCCGGTTCGTCCGAAAGGGGAGTTTTCACCTCTAAGTGCAGAAACTCACTAGAGAGAAAGTGAAGCCGGTGATGTCGGTCACACGTAGGAGTAGATTCTTGCACATTTACAACACACAACACACTTGTATACATATGGTATGTCACAACCTAGGTTTGGGTGGGGTTCCGACGCTCCGGGGCCCCGCTTCGGTGAAACCCTGAATCCGCTGGAAAAACCCTAACGTTTCCGTCTACCCCCATAGACGTGCGTCGAAAGGGGGTAGCCCAGTGGACTTTTTTGCTTGGTTGTGTTATGTTAGGCCATAGAACATGAGAAAACAAAGTCTACCCCAAATCGACACACGATTCCATCCGGTTCGTCCGAAAGGGGAGTTTTCACCTCTAAGTGCAGAAACTCACTAGAGAGAAAGTGAAGCCGGTGATGTCGGTCACACCTAGGAGTAGATTCTTGCACATTTACAACACACAACACACTTGTATACATATGGTATGTCACAACCTAGGTTTGGGTGGGGTTCCGACGCTCCGGGGCCCCGCTTCGGTGAAACCCTGAATCCGCTGGAAAAACCCTAACGTTTCCGTCTACCCCCATAGACGTGCGTCGAAAGGGGGTAGCCCAGTGGACTTTTTGCTTGGTTGTGTTATGTTAGGCCATAGGAACATGAGAAACCAAAGTCTACCCCAAATCGACACACGATTCCATCCGGTTCGCCCGAAAGGGGAGTTTAGTCCCTCCTTCCCTCAAGGTTTGGCGCGCCGGGCGGCCATCACGAACCACTACTACCACGAGCTCACTCCGGAGCAGCGGATGGATTCCCGCTGGCATCCAGACTATCGCCCAACTTGGGACGCCTTCTTCATCGAAAGGCGTGAGAAGGCGCTCGCCAGGTACGAGGAGGACCGCCCGCGTCCTTCGAACTTCAACGAGGCCGGCCGTCGGCTGTGGTGGGCCGGCCGGACTCTCAAGAGGGTCATGGACTACATCACGGCCGGTGATAACCCCCGCCTGCGCTACCCTCAATCACAGTCCAGGAGACAACCCCCGTCAACGACTACATCACGGCCGTCCGACGACAGCGACGACGACGACGGCGACTACGACTACTACACCCACGAGTATTATAGGCCTAGGCAAGAATATGACTAACCTGAGCCACATCATTGGTTAGGACAAAATGGTTTGTTGTCATTCGTCTATGTACCCAAGTTTGTTGTCATTCGTCTATGTACCCAAGTTTGTTGTTATTCGTCTATGTACCCAAGTTTGTTGTCATTTGTCTATGTTTTGTTCTATCTTAGTTGCTACTACTCTGTTTCGATTAATTTTTAATAAATTGCAAGGGACATAAATAAAAAAATGGTCAACTCATACGCCGACGGCATTGCCGTCGGCGTATAGGTTGCCCTAATAATTAGTAACAAGCCACCCGTGCCCCACGCCGTGCGCCTCCTCCTCCCCCATCCCGTGCGCCTCCTCCTCCCCGACCTCGATCCGCCGCCGCCGCCTCCTCCCCCATCCCGTGCGCCTCCTCCCCGCCCTCGATCCGCCGCCGCCCGCCTCCCGCTTCGGCCGCCGCCGCCACGCGGGCCACCTCCCGCCGCCCCGAGGTCGCGCCCCGGCCGCCTCGACGCACTCCCCACGCCGGCCACCTCCCGCCACCCGAGGTCGCGCCCCGGCCGCCTCGACGCACTCCCCACGCCGGCCACCTCCCGCCGCCCGAGGTCGCGCCCCGGCCGCCTCGACGCACTCCCCACGCCGGCCACCTCCCGCCTCAGCCGCTCCTCCCCGACCCGGCCGCCTCCTCCCCATCCCGTGCGCCTCCTCCTCCCCGACCTCGATCCGCCGCCGCCTCCTCCCCCATCCCGTGCGCCTCCTCCCCGCCCTCGATCCGCCGCCGCCGCGGCCTCCCGCTTCGGCCGCCGCCGCCACGCGGGCCACCTCCCGCCGCCACGCTTCGAGGGTAAGAAATTCATCGCCTTTCTTGAATGTACCTAGGTTTTTACTTTGGTGGTAGAGTATAAATTAGGTGTGTAGTTTAGGTACATTTTTGTGTTGTTTTTGTAGTGTAGGAAATTTAGTGGTAGGAAATTTAGTGTTAGAAATTTAGTCGACCAAGTGTTAGTAGAAATTTTGCTAAGGTGGTAGAGTATAAATTAGGTGTGTAGTTTAGGTACATTTTTGTGTTGTTTTTGTAGTGTAGGAAATTTAGTGGTAGGAAATTTAGTGTTAGAAATTTAGTGTTAGGAAATTTAGTGTTAGAAATTTATTAGAAATGTTATTAGAAAAATTTGCTAAGTCAATTTGGAATGATCGTCGTATAAAAATTTAGTGTAGGTGATTTGCTATTTTTATGAGTCGAAAGAAATAATGTTGTCTTCTTGGCTATTCTTAATGCAAGCCGATGATTAGAATAGTCCATTATGCTTGCAAGAAGACTGTCTACAGAACCAAGGGTAAATGCAAGAACAATGCATTTATTTCTACTTCGTTCTTGTAGGCACTCTTTTTGCTAACTAATGGCTTTGACATATGAGGCTTCAGATGTAAAACCACGTTCCCTATGCATAGTCATCTCCTTAATATCTTCGTTATTTGGACTAAAAAAAAGTCCCTTTGCTTGCAGGATTCCTACTCTAGTGGCAGCAGAGCTTGAGTGCAGGTATAAAAATGCTTGAAGTAGATTTCACATATATTCATTTCATATATGACTAACCCTGTATCAAATGCTTTTACTTAACTAAGTATCATGTCGGAGCCGGAGCGAAAGTTTCGTGGTGTTCACCGGAGACCCACGAAGATCCCGACTTGGGCAGCTCAGATCACAGTGGATCACAGGAAGATCCAGCTTGGTACTTTCAGGTGCCCGTGGCAGGCGGCCCGCGCCTACGACTGCGCGGCGGTCCAGCACTTTGGGGCGAGAGCGATCCTCAACTTTGAGGATGAGCGGAGCGCGGCGCACATGTTAGCGCCAGATGGCATGAGGATCGCGACGAAGGCCGAGGAGAGGGAGCACCGGCAGGCAGAGAGGCTGCTCAGGGCGCGCCACCAGCGCGAGGATGACCCCTTGGTCAAGGATCTCCTCCTTGATCCCCAGGTGATGGCGGTCCAGTACCAGGTCTTGAGCGAGAGCCGGCAGCAGCGCGGGCAGGGCGAGGCCGGCCCCTCCGGCACGCAGCAGCAGGGCGAGGACTCTAGCAGCAGCCTGTCCTCTTGTTGGGGCCGCTTGGACGACGTCACTGACACCGGCGCGAGTCGAGTTTAGGATGTCTATCATCCTACCTGTCGTACTACTAGACTTATCTTGCTACCTGTTGTACTGCTAGACTTATCATACATGCTACCTATGTATTATTGTGCTACTTGTCTATATGTGTTATGTTAGCTAATATGGTTACATCGTTCTATGGTTTATTCTGTTTTATGTTTAATTATTAGGTAAAATGGAGGGATATTTGCTTATATATTTCGATTGTTTGTACTTTTCAGATGACGTAGCTTCCTCTCGGCCTTCTCCGGCCACCGATCACGCTTCGAGGGTATAAATCTTTCGCCTCTCTTGCTGCATAGGTTTATTTTGGTCTAGATCACCAAGTCAGTCGCGTAACCCGAGTCAGATCCCATCCGGAAGGGTTACAAATTTATAAATATGCAGGATTGTCCATCTTTGCATATTTATAACCGTAACACTTCCGGGTTGTCCTGTTGGACAGTCCGAGTACGTGTAGATCGGGTCGTGTTCCACGTTCTACCCCTTCCTGAGACGGAATTTCGGCAGCACCTCCCTGTTGTTCTTCGGATGCACACCCTCTCGGCTTGACAAGCTCGAGACGTGTATTCTGAAGAACAGCGGGGAGGTGCTGCCGAAATTCCGTCTCGGGTCGGGGTAGAACATGGGACACGACTCGATCTACACGTACTCGGGCGGGATAGGCCCCTACCTATTAGAAGTGTATGTGAACCCTTGCATGTTGTAAAAGATAAAATTTGGCCGTAATAAAATGGTGACATTGCATGCAAGAAAATAAAAATATGATGCATTTAATTTCATGTTATTATTATTTGGCTCACAGTAAAGCAGCAGAGGATGGCAGATAATGGGTGGATGTACAGTGGCCGAACTAGTTTGGTTGACAAAACAGATGAGTGGGTATGGAAGACGCATTTGTTAGTGAAGGAGTTAGCGCGTAAGGGTTCAGAGTCAGGCGCTCGTGGACAGTGCCCTTGCCCTCGTTGCAAGTTTCGTACACGTCAGGGAAAGGATGATATGATTAAACACCTCTTCTCTCGTGGGTATATGCCGAACTTCGTGACGACAGTCAACTTTGATGAGTACGAGCGCGAGAGTGGCAGGGTGATGCGGCAGCGGATCAATGGCAATGAAGATGATGGGATTAGAAACTGGCTAGATGATCTCCGTGCTGGCGACATGCCAGATTCGCCACCATCACAGGAGGAACCGGAGGAACCTCCAGAACCGGAGGAACCGCGTGAACCGGAGGACCGCAGAGGACCCAGAGCCAACCGCGAAGGCCTTCTTTGCTATGATGGCCTCGTCTCAGAGGCCTCTGTACGAGGGTGCAAAAGTTTCTCAGCTCGATGCCATCTCGCAAGCACTAGCCAACAAGCTCCAGTATGGCAGCACCCGTTCATGCTTTGAAGCGCATCTGCAAACAACTGGTAACCTGTTGCCTGAAGGGCATTGTCTGCCTCAAAGCATGTACGAAACGAAGAAAATCCTGCGAGATCTCAGCATGGATTATCAGAAGATAGATTGTTGTCCAAAAGGATGCCTTTTGTTTTGGAAACAGTTTGCCAATGACAAGTACTGTATCTTGTGTAAGGCCTCTAGGTATCATGTGGTAAAAGGACCCGATGGTACGAAGACGCAGTCAAATGTCGCCATTAAGATTCTTCGTTACCTCCCATTCATACAAAGAATCAAGCGGCTTTACATGAACAAAGAGTCTGCCACACAGATGCAATGGCACAAAACGGGGAAGAGATACAAGGATGAGCACGACCGGGAATTGATGGGACATCCATCTGATGGTACGGCATGGAAGAACTTTGATGCGAACCACCCCGATGAGGCAGCAGATGCTCGAAACGTGAGAATCGCGATAGCAACCGATGGATTCAATCCATATGGTTTGTCGACTACCGCGTACAGCTGCTGGCCCGTGTTTGTTATTCCGCTCAATCTCCCTCCTGGAGCCCTAATGCAAAAGAAGACCATGTTCCTCTCGCTGATCATTCCAGGTCCTGAATATCCGGGGAAGAATTTAAGTATGTACATGCAGCCAATTGTGGATGATCTGAACCACTCTTGGCACCACGGGACGTTGACATATGATCGTGCATCGAAGACAAACTTCTTGATGAAAGTTTGGTATCACAATTCCATGCATGACATGCCCGGGTACGCCCTATTCTGCGGATGGTGTACAGCTGGTAAGTGGCCATGCCCAGTGTGCAGGAACCGACTTGAGTTCATGTGGCTAACGGCGGGACGGAAGTATTCCGCGTTTGACACACATCGAAAGTTCCTCAAAAGAGGGCATCCGTTTAGAGAAGACAAAAAGAACTTCAAGAAGGGCAGAGTTGAGCGTGAAGAAAAAGCGATACCAACTTTCGATGGTGCAGCTGTTGACGCCGAGCTAAGTGCTCTCGTGCCTGCTGGGAGAAAAGGCCCACGATATGTGGGATATGGTGTGTCGCACAACTGGACTCACGTGGCAGGCTTGACGCAACTCGAATATTACAAGGACCTCGAACTTCCCCATAGCATCGATGTGATGCACACCGAAAAGAATGTTGGAGAGTCCCTCTTTCACACAATCCTGAACATTACCCCGAAGTCGAAGGATAATGTTAAGGCTAGAGTTGATGTTAAGAAGCTCTGTGATAGGGAGAGAATGCACATGAAGCCTCCTGAAGGCCGTCAAAAGAACTGGTTCAAGCCGCATGCTGACTTCTGCCTTAATAGTATGCAAAGGTCTGAGGCATTCCATTGGCTCAAATTCGTCGTGATGTTCCCTGATGGCTATTGTTCGAATATAAGTAAGGGAGTCAATATACAATCGGCAAAAGTCACCGGGCTCAAGAGTCACGACTATCATATATGGATTGAGCGGCTGCTACCGGTGATGGTTCGAGGGTATCTCCCCGACCGTGTCTGGCGAGTGCTCGCGGAGTTGAGCCATTTCTTCCGCACGCTCTGTGCTAAGCAAGTATGTCCCCTGATTATTCAGAAGCTGCATGAACTAGTGCCGGAGTTGCTGTGCAACTTAGAGACGATATTTCCGCCAGGCTTCTTTACTCCGATGGCACATCTTGTTGTGCATCTTGCGAATGAGGTACTCTTGGGTGGACCGGTGCAGTTTCGTTGGCAGTTTTGTATTGAGAGAGAGTTTAAGTATATTCGAACCAAATGTGGAAACAAAAATAAGATTGAGTCATCCATAGCCGAGGCAACTATCCTTCAGGAGATGGCAGACGCCAGGCTAACGTACTACCCCGATGATGTTCCCACTATGCATAACCAGGCCTCTCGGTACAATGTCGACGAGCCCAAGCGAGACCCCAAGCTCGTCCTCTTCCAGTGTCCCGGTGGCAAGAGCGGTGGCCCAACAAGGTATAACTTGACCAATGATGAGCTGGAGTGCATAATGCTCTATGTGCTTATGAACATGAAGGAAGTGACCCACGACGAGCAGGGAGAAGAGGGCAGTTTCCTTAGGTAAAATGGGGAACAAATTACTTTGCAACTACTATCATGATTTCGTTCTAATACGTATTTTCTCCTTTTAGTCAATTCACGGATGAAATGTGGTCGGGAACATCAGATGGACCCAATGAAGCCGCGTTGGACACTCTTTTGAAAGAGCCTGCCCCCGGAAAGAAAAAATTCACGGTTTGGTTCAGGGAAAAGGTAATTTCAAACCTGTCCCTTCTACCTTGCAATTCGTGTATTATCCCTCTTACTAATGCACAAAACAATTTGTACTTGTAGGGAGCTGATCCCAACGTTGTGATGTCAGATGAGTTGAGATGTGTCTCCCAAGGTTGTAACCGTAGAGTCGAGAAGTATGAGAAGTATGATGTGAATGGGTACCGCTTCCATACAGAGCATCACCAGAACAGTCGGCCTAATGCAAAGACTATAAATACCGGGGTCTTCACCAAAGGAGCCGGTAATTATGATTACTACGGAAGGTTACAGAACGTATATGAGCTGACGTTCAATAACACGAACATATCACTCAAGCTTGTTGTGTTCAAATGCCACTGGTTCGACCCTGAGCATGGAACCAAAAGTACCCCTTCCATTGGGTTAGTTGAAGTTAAGCCTTCAACCACCTACAATGGATCCGATGTCTTTGTTGTGGCTCACCAAGCCTTTCAAGTTTATTATTTGCCCTACCCATGCAAGAAAGAGGGACTCATTGGTTGGGAAGTCGTGTTCCATGTATCGCCACGTGGTAAGCTACCCATGCCCTCCGAAGACGATTACAACAACATTGACCCTAAAACATACGAGGGGATTTTCTATCAAGAGGAACAAACCTTTGGGGACTTTGGCATACAAGGTCTTGAGGACCGCGAGGACAATGCACAAACAGGTGGTGACGTAGTGGTGAATCTAAAGGATATAGATATGCTCAACAAGTTACAGAGTGATAGTGATGACGATGATGAGCCTCCACCGTGCGAGGAGGTTCCAATATACAACACTCGTGATAGTGATGTTGATAGTGATGATGACAACCCAGGACTTAACTATGAGAGTGATGATTAGGGGTGAGGGTCTTTTATGTCCTTTTGCGTACTATTTACTTTTCAACATGCTTCTTCTTAATTGCATTACGTCTTTATTCTTATTTACTACATTTTTCAACATGCTTAAAAGTTTATCCTTTCTCAATGCAGGTGATTGACCAAGATGAGCCAAGGCAAGGAATCATCGGCCTCGGGCTCTCGGGAGGTGTAGGATGTGTTCGGGTGTAGCGTGTGTGAATTCGAACTTGTTTGGAGTTTGTATGAATGCTTGGATGAATTTGAATCATGTTTGTGTCATTTGGATATGTATGTGGTGTTTTATTTGATGTTTCTGTGATGTTTTATAATTTGTGCAATTTTAATTGTATTTAAAATGCGCCAGAAACCAGCAGCAAAAAGTTTCAGAAACTGAAAATATGGTCAAGTCTACGCCGACGGCACAGGATGGCGCCACGTCGACGCTGGAGGACCATATGGTCATCTATACGCCGACGGCATTGCCGTCGGCGTAAGACTCCTCCCAGACGCACCAGATCAGCACACGTGGCAGCCTAGGCCGACGGCACTGCCGTCGGCGTATAGGTGGAGCAGACGGAGACGTTCGACGTCCGTTTTGTGGGTCCCACTTCAGATACGCCGACGGCGACGGATACGCCGACGGCATTGTTCATACGCCGACAGCGTCCTACACCGACGACGATACGCCGACGGCCGCAGGTATACGCCGACGGCGATCGTTGCTACGCCGACGGCGGCCCGCCGTCGGCGTTTTGACGGTTTCCCGTAGTGTTGTCATGTTAACTCTTCTAGTCTTGATGCAGATCACCGACATCCTCTCTCGTCGCCTTGTGGACGATGCCATCACAACGCCCATCACCACGGCGACCTTGCTGCTGCACTTGTGTTTTCACCATCGGCATCACACGAACCCTCCTGGAACGGTAGCCATGGACACCTACACCGGCCTCCGCATCTCACGAAGTTTGCCGCCACTTGCGGCATCCACATCTCATGGATCCTACCGCCACTGCGACCTCCACACCTCATGGAGCTTGCCATCTATGCACTATACCACTGCTATCATCATCACCGGGTCCAAGATGGCGGAGGTTTATGGGACCGAACCCAGACTCTGTGGCTGGACGACGACGCCGGCCTGATGGTCCTCCGCGTGTCCTTCCTGATCCCCTACAAGAACCGTGCCTTCCGGTCGTACTACCTCGTCTACGACTCCGCCGCCGCGTCCCTCTCCCTCCTCCCTAGCCTGCCTCCGCACTGCCCCGCAGTCGGCACCACGCGCCCTCTGCCGGTGCGCCGCGACGACAGCGGCTACTCTCTGGTCCTCATGGCGGTTAACTCCAAGCCACAGACGACCGATGACCTGTCCGGGAGGCCCGTGCTCTGCCTGTGGTCGCCGCCACCGATGTCCGCGCCGGAATCGACGTCCCACGACCACGGCGTGGGCCCGTGGTGGATACGGCAGCGGCGGCACGACACGGCGATCCCAGCCAAGTTCTTTGGCAGATTCGCGCAGCTGCATGTGTTCACATACAAGGGCAAGGCTTTCTGGGCCGACGTCACGCAAGGCATCCTCTATTGCGACTGTGCTGACCTCCTCAACGACGGCGGCGACGATGATCCCGCCGTGGAGTGCACCTTCGTTGCGCTGCCGGAGGAGTACACGTTCGAAACGCTGGAGTACAAGCACCGTGCCATGGGCGTCGGCGTCGGGGACAGCATCTGGTTCGTGGTCCTCGAGTCGTGCGACCACCCCGGCGACACCACGATGGTGGTGCAGCTGAGCCTGGACCTGTCCGCTGGCGCAGTCGAGCGGAAGTGGGAGAGGCACCTGGAGCTGAGCTGCTGAGCATCTGGGCGCTGGAGGGCTTCGTGGAGGCGGGGCTGCCCCGGAGGGTACCATGGTCGCCGTTCCTCAGGGAGCAGGAAGCCGGGATCATCTACCTCTTGTTGCCGCCGGCCGATATGAACTTCAAGAGAGGGTACCACCTCATCGCCATCGATGTACGCGACAGCAGTGAGCCGCGTCTCCTCCTGCCGCCCAGACGCCTCACCGGCACCATCGGACAGCAACCTTATTCTTGTCTCCGGGTTTCTTCGACCGACGAGGCAATCAGGAAGAAGCTTTCAGCTAGAAGTCTACCCACGATTATAATATGAGTTGTTACGTCATTATTGATTACAGGAATAATACTCCTCTCTTCATATATATATATTTCACCTTAGCAAAGTTTCCTGAACTATACCAATTAGAAAAGTTTTGGTAATTGTAAGTTGCCCGAGAGTTTCAGTCGGTGTAAGAAAATAAATAGAATTTAAGTTCAGTGAAAAGTACAAGTAAAGCGGAAATACACTTTTGACTCCTAGCTCACCTGCTCCTATCCACTTTCGAAATTCAAGAAACACTTCAAAAAAATCTAAAAAAGGGCAACAAAGATATGACAGATTACTAATTATGTACAAAGTTCAAAATGAGTGCTCATTTTGTGATATGTTTGTTGCCACCAATGAGTACTGATTTTGTTTTTTCGTACAAAGCAAAACAAATGTCATTTCACCACGAAGTTTTGCACATACTTAGTACTTAGTACAAATGTCATCTTCAATAGTTTGTTTGTTTCGGACAGTCCATAGCGCCCAACATTGGACGGCAAAAGTGAACCACACGATCCCGACAAACCGTGAGACAGAGAGAAAGGAGATCACCAGTCCCAGCCGGATTCCAATTACACTTGAGGAGTTCCCTAACTCCTGCCCACATAACTTTGTAATAGGACAAGCAAAGAAGATATGGTTACAGTCCTCTAAGGCTCCACAGAGCGCGCAGGAACCATCGGAGGGCCCGTGCCTTTTGGCCACCTGCTCGCTGCAAGGTAGTCTACCACTGATCAACTGCCACAAGAAAATCTTGATCTTAGGTGGTACCGGTGTACGCCGCACTTCCTTAAAGTGCGTTACCGCCGCACCCTAGGAGAGGGGAGGTAGATCGATCTAGTGGTGAAGCACCCAGAGGACTCCAAGCACCCAGAGACAACATCCTTCATCCTTGGATGGTGGCAGCGGAACCACACCAACTTCCCTAAGAAGGTTGTCCCACTCCACATTTTCCCCCAGACCATGCTGGCGCGAAAACTAGATGCCATTCGCCGGAAAACTTGATCAAATGTGGTTCAGTACAGTTTTACACAGCAGCACCTTACCCCCCTGACAATCAGAGGTTTCCCTTCAAATGGATGTTCTAAGGTACAACATTTTATTCCTCTGTTAGTCTTCTAGTTTTAGGCATAATTACTCTAGCTACACTTAGAGCGTGTTAATCACTGAAAATTATCCCGCATGAGAATAATGTGCCATCTGTGACTTGCTTGACTAACGTGTCTTGCTCATCCTTGTTCTTAGGAAATGCAGCCGAGCGGATGCACATGGTGGCTTACTGAGGGCAATGGCAACACATTCCTCACATTCCTCATCTTTTTTCAGAACTATTGCCTGAAGATTGGGAGCTCTCTCCAGCATCGCCCTTATAAATGTCAGCTGCTGCTCTAGCGGCCTAAAGCCGACAATTTGGAGCTCTTTCAGTAGCAAGTTCTTGGAGCCACGTGAACCTAGCTCCCATTGAGGACTACTTTTTTCAGGATAGTTGTTCCGATCCACCACACATGCATGTTCCTCTACCTATATTTTGATGAGCAATTAGTAACGAATGTAGTGGGATTCTGCAGGATCTAGCAGCAATTACTTATCTAAATGTATAGAATGATGAAATGCAAGCTTCAACAAAATTATTTGAAAAAGGAAACAAAAAATTGCAGAGGATGGCGGTGAACTCATGTTTATAAATCACATAGCAAAGAAAGGCTCGCACAAGAATATTGTGAAATGAAACACACACAGTCACTGCCAAATGGTTTCGAGACAAGAAAACTCACCGCAATATGCAATATTTGAAGAGAAGGAGCCGGCTCAAGGAAGACTGTAATCCATAGAAGGTCAAATTCAACAAAGATACCAGTCACGGACAGCTTCCTTAGCTTACTGAATGTGGAGGCGATTTGTTTAATTTCCGGCTGCACCCATATCTGGTCAGGAGATAGATAATTAAATAATATTTACAATTATGCATACACTTTGTTAACTACATACTTAGGAGAAGATTTCAGAGATCCATAGATAAATTGAATTAGTGTGTGAGGAAACTACACTCGAATTCTCCTTATAGTAAATAGTTGGATAGAGGCACAATAAAACTTGCAAGACAAATCAACACGATTGCAAAAGAGAAACAAATTTATCAAAAATCCATTCTGAGATGCAGACTGACATCATAATGACATACCATTGAATATAGCGGGTGTTTGGACAAAATGTAGTTTAATGCCCTGCCAATCTACGTGCAGAACCCCGCAAAGTACCATTAAGGGTGCAACTTCCTAGCACTCCCTTATTCTATAATTACATTTTTCGAATTGGACCATCATTGTGGGCAATAAACATGGGTTATGTGCTGTAAAAGTTGCCTTTCGAATACGTAGTCGGATAGAGTTTTGAATGATAAATTTTATAAAAAAAACTCCATGTAAAATTGGTCTAAATTAGATCACACAAAACTAAGACGCTATGTAATCGTGGACGGAGGGAGTTGTTAATATGTTATATCTTTCATAAATTTACAGTTATGCTGTTCTCTATCAAACATAAGAAAGTCCAAGATATCACTAACTCTCTAAAAAAAATATCACTAGGATAATAGTGAAACATAGTGACCGCAAGAAAGTTGGACCTCATACTTACATTTTCTGCTTGAAAATCCAATACGAGAGTTTGTATGCCTGCAGCTCCATGTAGAAGTTCACCTAATTTCAGTATATTCTGATCAAGCTCGATATTATTTGAAAGGTGCAGTTCTTTAAGAGACGGGACAAAACCAAAAGACAAGGGGGCATTGTAAGACATCCATAAATGCCAATCAAGCTTCTCCAGTTGTGGAAGGGATATCAGCTCAATTCTCTCAGACCAACACACGTTGAGCAACAGAAAACGGAGTTTTGAGTTGGGTGCATCTATCTTCCAAACAGAGCGGTCACCAGCATTACAATGATAGAGGTTTAAATGCTTCAGTTGCTTGCAGCAGTCAAACAAGATATGGTGCAGTTCTGATTGGACAAGATTCACACTGCCCAAATATAGTGTTGTGAGGCAGTGGAGGACACTAGGGTAGGCGCAGAAAAATCCTTCCGTGTCTTTGGCACGCCTTAGCACATACGAGGGAGAATGGTTGGGAGGATTTGTTTCATCGAGAATGGAGAGGTCCAAATCTTTCAGCAAACCGCAGTCAATTGCGTCACATAGTAGCAGGCCAATATCGCTCAAGGAAGTGTCGATCAAGTAGAGCTGAAGCTTCAGGCTCGTGACAACGAATTCTCTCCTACGTTTAACCAACAAACTCTTGGTTGCTGCAGTTATAGTGAGCATCGCGTCATGGATGACATTAGCATCTACAGTCTCAGAGTGTGGATCAGGTATGTAATCGTCGGCATCGATGTAGAGCTCGGCAACAACCAAGGCAGCCTCTTCCACCGTGTTGACAACGCGCTTGTCCTCACAGCGGTACATAGGTCTTTAACTCTCCCCAAGATAAGAAGTAAGACATCATCAGGAAGCGTGCTGAGCCAATCGACCTCATCAGATTGCTACATAAACAGATTATATCGGTCTATCAGTTACTTATTACTGAATGGTAACTAGATTTAGAAACTCTTAACGGACAAACAAAGAAGAGTGTCATAATAACATTGAAAGCGAGATGGCAAGGATTATACTCTATCCAACCTCAAAAACATCATTATACTCTACATATTCCATCAAGATTTATGTCATGCACCATATGTGTTGAGGAGACAACTATTTTTTTAGAACCATGCAGGAGAACTGCATGTATAAATAGATAGGAGAAATTGAGGAGACAACTATTTGTACACTGAAATAACATGAGAACTGAAGAACAAAACTAAGATCGAGGAGCCATGAAGATACCAACAAAATCTAATATCCACCAAGCGTGTTTTAAAATGCCATGTACGTACGCATCCTACAGTACGTGTTAAGGAGAGAACTTTCTGTACACTGAACATAAGTACATAAGGGGCCATGCATGCTGCTGCCATTGTTCGGCTCCATGAAGCTTCCAACGGCGCTTCCGCGCCTACGGCGACTTGCAGGAGAAGAAATCACGAGGTGGATTGGCAGTGCCTCAGAATCGAATCATACTCTGACTCTGACAGTTCTGGATCAAAACCTAATTGATGAGTTCGAATCTACCACGGCTACTTGCTACGAGTAATGGGGATAGATTTCGGAGACGAGGGCGTTACCTTGGCGGAGGGAGGCCGGAGGCGGCGCCGGCGAGGATCCTTCCAGGGGCGGCGGAGTTCCATCCGAGAGATGGGGAGACGACGAGGGGCGGCGGACTTCCAATAGTTGGGCCGTAGACTAGTTTTTTGTTTTACAAATGCTTTTTATGTCCCCTATAAAATGTTTATTTATTTTTCTCTACAGAATTAGTACTCCTTGAACATCAGTTATCTTAATATTTTTATGGATCTTTATTTCAACGTTTCCCGGAAAATTAAACTAGAAAACATTTACCGGAAAAATTTATTATTTTTCCGTGGGTAAGAGAATTTATGAGAAGTGAGCTCAAGTTTAGCTCAGTTTAAATTAGAAGTTTCGAACTGTGGATTCTTTTATGGGGAGTTGGCTCACCAGTTCGGAGATGAACTTTGCAGCTGTAATAGTTTTCACATGAGCAGTATTTTTTTTCTTTTTTTTTTGAAACCGTGGGGCAAAAGCTTTGCCCCTTTTCAATTAATTAAGGAGAAGATTGCAAGAATGCAAGTTCGTGACCAAGTTATTGTTACAAACGACTAATCTCGCGGCATTAGGTTGCCCAAGCGTTTGGCACCCACGAGAACCCACAAGCGAGACTCTTTCTTAATTCTATAAAAAATAACCAGAGGCGAAGAAAATCAATGAAAGATTTAAATCAGAGAAAAGCCAAATCGACTCAATCCAGTGGTTGATGAAGTTTTGAAACCTTTTTTCGGCTTTCGCTTAATGTATGTCTTGTCTTTTGTTTTCTGTGGAGTACTCTTGTGCTTGAACACCCTTGCGTTTCGTTCGGTCCACAACTCCCGAGTTACAAGGAGGGCATGGGTGGAGATGGCCTTCCGGTTGGGAGTAGAGCCGTCCGTCAACAAGAGAGATTGGAAAGACATAGCTGGCCAAGTGTTGGGCTTCCATGTGTTTCAGAATAAAATCTGGAGACATTGTAACTTCATAGAGAGTGTGGTTGTCATTTCATATATTTCCGTTATTACTTCAGTACAACAACAACTGGACCACCTAGGCATATAACACGAGGACCAATCAATGCCCAACTCTCAAATCTGGTAACCATGTTGAAAAAAATCATTTCCCATCCGAGGTAGTAGAATTCAATTTTCTATATGCTAACTCTCTCTCTTTCAAGGGATATTTTTACCCGTCATGAATGATCGCTTGATCGCCGGATTGGTCCTCCATAGGCGTCCGCGTTCATCTTCAGCGCTGGCGTTTTACTTTATTCACTTCATGATTGTAATTCCTCTAGTGTTACACACTATTTATTTTGCTCTTTGATTGCGGCTGTGTGCATTGATATGCAGAGGCTAGGTATGGTGCTTAAACTTTAACTAATAAATCTCTTTATCTAAAAAATATGCCATCTTTTCACATCAAGTACGTAGCCTACGGGTCCTTCTTAATCCGACTAGTTTTCGGACGCGTCCACCAAGTATTCAGTACCCAGAAACAAAAAGTATTCAGTCTCCATCAAGTTCTCATCTTCAACGAAAAACCCGGCCGAAAATTGCTCAACGGAAAGCTCGGGTCGTTAGTGCATCTATGCTTGCCCGATGATTTTTTTTCTTCTAGATATTTGCCATTGATATTTGATAGCACTCGGGTGATAAGTTAATTCCGGTTGGCTTTATTAATTCCGGCTGATAACTTATATGTTGTTCTGCCTTGGGCGGACGATATTTGTTGTATGTGGATCTTTGGCCGGTTGGCTTATTAATTTAAAGCTGGGCTCCTCTCGATCCTTCCGTCTAAAATACGTTAATTCCGCCAAATATGAGTTGTCGGTTACACTACCCGGAAAAGACCATCCCAACTTTTTTTGAACTGACCATCCCGACTTGGTCACAACACAAATATTTTTGTTCGATGAAAATGTGAAATAAACCCAGCTATAGCCGGCCAAACTCTGCTAATTTTGGTCACAGCACAAAAATGGCATACCTTGAAGCTGATATTGTATGGGTTTGGTAAACAAAATGCATTCCGTTTTTATTGATCGTTCATGTATGAAGTCGGTATACTTGGGTATCCTTCCATGTACGTCCACCCCTTCTTCTTGTATATATATGTATCCGATGAAATCAATCACCTACGGCGAATCTATTGTGCGCATCCAGAAAAAAAGCATACACCATCATGTCAGATCCAGCTAGCTATCGATCCATGGCGGCACCTGCGCGTTCCCGGCCGTTCGTGCTGCCGGAGGACAGAATCATCCACGAAACAGGCTTTCGCCCCGCTTTATAAATAAAGCCCAACGGCCGAACTGATACAAGGTGATGAGGAACCCCTCTTACAAGGCAGATCAAAGATAAACAACAAAGAAAAAAAGGAAACCGGACTTGCCACCGAAAACTCGGACGCAGAATCGAGGAGTATCGAGGCTCCACAACGACGCCCCCAACAGGGTTACGACGCAAAGCGCCGCCGTCGTCTCGACCAAGAGGTCAAGGTTTTCACCCGGATCCCTAGTGCGGAGAGGGCAACCACAACAGCGCCCTCATGAGGGATACGACACCCGCAGGCGTCGTCGCTGTTGGCGCCGAAGCACAGAGCTTTCGCCCGGAAGCACCTTTCTACGACTAAGTGCGGAGAAGGCACCCACAACAACGCCCTCAAGAGGGTTACGACACCCGCAGGCGTCGTCGCTGTTGGCGCTAAAGCGCCGAGCTTTCGCTCGGAAGCACCATTCTACCGCATCGATACCACGAAACGCCACGAGTCTCGAGCCAGGCCACCAGGACACGATCTGGGCACCGCCATTGCCGAAGCGAAGCCAGCACCAGGGACTCCATCCGCCAACTCCACGCCACCCACGTGGACCGAGAAGACGACCATCACCGCTGCCACGTCACTCGCCGCAGAGTCGCACGCGCAGACCACCTTCCAGGGCCGCCGCCCCGCATCCGCAACCTCCACCCGAGGAGCCAGCAAGTCACAAGGTCCACACAGCAAGTTAGTGAGGCCGGCAACGGATCTAGGCCTGCGAGGTGGACATCGACAACCTTTAGGGGGAGATCCAGTCCCCCACCGCCAGAGACGGTCGCCGACCGGACACAGCGGCAGTGCCGGTCAGGCCCAGATCCACCTGATCAGGCCCGACCAGCTCCGCCACCGTGCTGCAGCATCAAGATTGCAAACGTCCTCCTGCAGTACGACACTGGACAGCACCTGCGAGGTCGACATCGACAAACTTCAGGGAGAGATCCAGTCCCCCGCCGCCAGAGACGGTCGCCGACCGGACACAGCGGCAGTGTCGGTCAGGCCCAGATCCACCTGATCAGGCCCGACCAGCTCCGCCACCGTGCTGCAGCATCAAGAATGTAGACGTCTTCCTGCAGAGTGCCACTGTACCGCACACACTGGCCAGGGCCCGTGTAGAACCCAGATCGGGCCCGAAGGGCCCAGATCTGGGCCTAGCACCTCCGGCCAGGACAAGTCCCGAGGCGACCCACCCCCGTCGCCGTGCTCCCCTCACCGCCAACGCTGTGCAGCCCCGCCGCCGAGGTCGCCGACCTCCTCAGAGGCGCCGCCATGGCCTTGCTGGGCACCCGCTGGTGGAGGCCGCTGCACCACCCGAGGAAGCGTCGCTGCCGAAACCCCGCCGCCACCCGAGCCCGCCGGACCGCAGGTCACCACGCCGCCGCCGGGACGACCGCGCCGCCGCGCCCCTGCACAGCGCGCCGCTCCCTGCCGTGGCCACGGCCCGCGCCCTGCCCACGAGAGAGAGTAGGAGGGGCCCCGCCGCCGCCGGCGCCGGCCCGCGGCCGGAGACGCCTTCCGGCGGCGGCGAGGAGAGGAGGGAGAGGAGAAGGGAGCCTGTGGCGGCGGTGGTGGCTAGGGTTCCCCCGTCGCCCACGGGAGCGACACGGGGGAACGAGATGTCGTTTCGGCATCGAGCCCGGACGACAGAATCATGTACAACGAATACGACGATTGGAGGATGGTGGAGTGCGAGTGCAAGAGCAGGGTGGCATACGGCTGCGGGTCTCTCGGCCAGCAGATCGTGGAGGGCCTCACCCTCGTCGCGGACCTCCACACCGGCGACGACGATGTCCCGCGCCTCGCCGTCCACGCCCTGGACGAGGTCCTCCACTGCTTCGAGGCGGAGGTCCCAGGGGAGCTGGCGAGGATCTATGGCGGCGACGGCGTTCGCGCCGACAGGATGGCGGAGATGTACGGCGGGACGAAAGTCCGCATCTTCGGCGAGATCGAGGCCGTGGACGACGAAGGGGCGTCCTGGTCCTCTGCCTGACCTTTGTCCACGCTTATACGAATTTCTCTCTCCGGTCGTACCACCTCGTTTATGATAGAGCGGCAGCGTCGCTCTCCCTGCTCCCGTACGTGCCTACGCACTGTGTGGCCGCCTATCCCAGCCGCCCTCTCGTCCTGCGCCATCACCACGGCGACAGATACTCGCTAATCTTGACGGCGGTCGAGGAAGAGCAGCTCGACGGTATTGCCGGAAACGAGCTGGGCCGGCACGTCATATGCCGGTGGACGCCGTCGCTCAACGATGGCGACGGTGGCGTCGGACCGTGGAGCGTACGGCAGCGGAGGCTCGCCACTGCGATGCCAGACAGGATCAACGAGGAGGCGCGGCCGTTCACCTACAAGGGCAAGGCTTTTTGGCCTGACCCGACCCAAGGCATCCTCTACTGCGAGTGCGCCGACCTCCTCAACGACGGCGACGACGCCGTGGAGTTCACCTTCGTCGCGCTGCCGAGGAGTACAGGATCGAAGAGCTTGACAGGCGCCGGTCAATGGAGTCGGCATTGGGGACAGCATCTGGTTCGTGGTCCTTCAATCGTGCGACCACCCCGGCGACACCACGGTGGTGGTGCTGAGGCTGGACCTGTCCCAAGACGGTGCCGGCGAGCAGCGGTGGAGACACACCTCGAGCTGAGCCTGCTAAGTATCTGGGCGCTGGAGGGCTTCATGGAGGCGGGGCTGCCGAGGAGGGTGCCATGGTCACCGTTTCTCAGGGAGCAGGACGCCGGGGTGATTTACCTCTTGCTATCGCCGGCCGACGATGTGAACTCTGAGAGTGGGTGCCACCTTTTTGGCATCGACGTGCGCAACAGCAGAGACCCGTGTCTCCTCCTGTCCCGACGCCTCGCCATCATCCCGTTTTTCAACTATCAGCCGGTGCTCTTGTCTCCAAATTTCTTCGACCCGCAGCGCAACCAGGAAGAAGCTCTCAGCCAGCCGGTGCTCTTGGGATGGAAATCGGAGACGACGGCGTTCTAACCTTAGCGGAGGACGGCGAGGTCGATCCTTCCATCGGCGCGGCGGCGGGGGCCTTCCGATGAGGAACTATGACGAGGCGGACTAGAAGCCCATTATGCTCTGTCCATTAGTTGGGCCGTAGACTAATTTTTGTTTACAAAAAAAAATGTCCCCTGTAAAAGAAAATATTTATTTTTCTCTACAATCTACTTTTTAGTTATACACCAGTTATTTTATATTTATGAATTTTTAGTTTCAACGGTTTTCAGAATATTCAACCAATAAAATGTTTATGAGAATTTTTTTGTGGGAGAGAGAATTTATGAGAACTGAGCTCAAGTTTAGCTCAGTTTAAATTAGAGGTTACGCTGTGGACGGTTTCACCGGGAGTTGGGTGACATGAGCAGTGTAAATCCCAAGATTCAGAAAATCTCTGGAGACATTATAGCTTGAGTTCTGCTATACGTCCGACACTTTCGAGTCCGACATGCGTACGATGCAAACCGACGTCGTCCGATGGTCTCAACACAGCAAAGCCCACCGCCGGATTGCACGTCGGACAAGAATCGGACATGCAGTTGTCTCACAGAGATTCATTGTCAGTTCATATATTTCTGTTACATCAGTAAAACAGCAACTGCACCACCTAGGCATATAACACAAGTATCATTCAGAGGCCAACTCTCAAACTAAGAAACCGTGCTAAAAAATCTTCATAGTTTATTTTATCTTGCATGAAAGCACCTTTTGACAACGGCGGCCATTCCAAGGAATCCAACCGAGATGATCTACATGGCGACCAACCGCTAGAACGAGCAGCACCTCGACGAAACGCCGCCGGAGTCTCCGGCCGACACCTGGATAGACTGGCCCTCTCCGACAACACCGGCATCCTCTGAAGAAGAAAGCGCCTTCTTGCTGACGATCCGGTAGATCTCGGCCAGCACGGTCTGGAATGCCCTGTCGACGTTGGTGGCCTCGAGCGCGGAGGTCTCAATGAAGGATAGGCCTTCCCTCTCCGCGAAGCCCGCGGCGTCGTCCGTGGCCACGGAGCGGAGGTGCTTGAGGTCGGTCTTGTGCCGATGAGCATGATGACGATGTTGGTGTCGGCGTGGTCGCGGAGCTCCTTGAGCCACCGCTTCACGTTCTCGTAGGTGGTGCCTTTGGTGACGTCGTAGACCAGAAGCGCGCCGACAGCGCCCCGGTAGTAGGCGCTCGTGATCGCCCGGTACCGCTCCTGCCCCGCCGTGTCCCATATCTGCGCTTTTATAGTCTTCCCTTCTACCTGAATGAATAGCAAATGTTGTCAACTATAGAGACCTTTAGTTGGAAGATCATTTCTTCAGAAAAAAGGCATGCTTGACACTGCTTTTAATAATGAGACAGGAAACAGCAGTTTTATTTTTTAGTTTTACAGAATAAGTGCAACTGACAACTGAAGGAAAGTCAATAACAATAATCGAGCCCTTGAGCCATCTGGAATATATGTTACTCCTCCGTTCGGAAAAGGATGTCACAAAAATGAACTATAGATAGATCATTTTTGTGACATCCTTTTCCGAACGGAGGGAGTACTAGAAATGTAATGACGCCATGACTAACTACCAACAAGGCCATCTGTTGTGGGTTTATGCTACTAGTATATATCAACCGCCTCCTAACAGACTATGTCAATGATGCCAGTGCTGATTGACATGGCCTTGACAGAGTGTCAGCCACCGCAGCCCCAGGCAGCTGTTCATGATATATAAGTTGCAGATGCTGCAGTTGGCAGCAGCAAGATTGACACTTGGGTTATTGACAACTACAAAAGACACTGAATATGCATGAATTACAGGACTAATATACAGTCCATGAGAAAAGCAGCTAGCTCTAGGATCATCATGACTTTTTTAAACCACATATTTGTTCAGTAACTTCCGTCCACCGGTTAACTTCTCTGCTGACTTTGGGCTATGTTCGCCATGTCTTTTACGGTACATTTATAATTGTCTGTTTGTAAGGAATTTTAACTGAATTCTTCAAATTTTCTTCGGTGTCCTATTTTCGATCGAGTCAAGATAGTAGCAGACGTCATAACTGAGTGCAAAAAGAGTAAAATTGCGTACAAACAGGCAAACAGTAGCCTAAATCGCTAGCATGGTCAGAGTGTGAAACTGTACCGAAAATAAGAAATTCCTACTGCACATCCGCCCGTTCAGCCGAGATGACTAATAAATCAACCAAGAACAGCAAAGATTGCCGTTGCTATCCAAAAGCATCAATCGATTGATGATCCGATTCGACAATATCGGGGAAGGGGTGGGGAGCAAAGCAAAGCAGACCTGTGTGGTGCGTGTGGCGAACTCGACGCCGATGGTGGACTTGGAGTCGAGGGAGAAGGTGTTCTTGGTGAAGCGGGAGAGGAGGTTGGACTTGCCCACGCCGGAGTCGCCGATCAGCACCACCTTGAACAGGTAGTCGTACTCGTCCCCGCCCTGCTCCCACGCCGCCCCACGCCGCGCCATCCCCAATCAATCCTCCGCCCTCGGCCCTTTCTCGAGCCTCTGGTTCCTCGGAGCGTCCGCCGGCCGCCTCTCGATCGGTCGCTGTCCCGGTCTGGCGGTCCTCCCGAGGCGAGGAGGAGGAGAAGGCTGGCTGGCTGCAGCTTCTCTGCTCTGGCTGCTTGCTCTGCTGCTTCCGGCAGGAGGAGGGAGTTGATTTTTATTTTGGACGGACGTAGTGCGGCCTATGAGAAAATGCTACGTTCACGCTGGCATGTGCCTGCTTTATTTGGCTTATTATGTCCGGATTATACAACTGCTAAAATATTAGTGTGTAGAATATGTATCTAGATTAAAACTGTATAATTGGAGGGTGACCAATGATGGTTCTTGTTAAAGCATTGTGATGCATTTCAGGTTGTACTTTTGTGACATACAAATAATCTTCGTGTGTGCTCCTTAATTGTTGTGTGCTCTAGTGTGAGCAATGTTAGTGATATCGCTTATCCGGAACTTACCAGTCGACCCAAGATAAGGGGTAAATCGACCGATCTATTGACCTCTTATCTTATCGGTCAGACATCGGTAAGCGTAAATTGGTCGATTTATCAAAATATCGGCCGATATCTTGAACAGTGGGTGTGAGTGTGTTTACAGTGTTTCACGATGTTATATGTTATCATTAGAAAAACTAATGTAAATGACGGAAACCTTACAATGATGACTCCCATGGTCATCGGCTTAGTTGACAGAGACAGATCAATCAAGTGGCTTGGAGCGGCGCAACACAGTTGATGGGGCTGGAGGTTTGTTTGCGATGGGGCGCAACACAGTTGATGGGGCTGGAGGTTTGTTTGCGATGGAGCAACCAGAGGCATCAACCTGGCAGGCTCTCTGACTGTTTCCTTTTTTATGACATTGTCTACGGATTGTTGAACCTTCTCTAGGGGTGAAAACTCTTGATCTAGCTATGTTGGTTAGATAGGCCGATGACATGCAATATTACCCTTTAGAGGCGCCGCTTTGGAGAAACTTATTCGTTGTCTAGGTGTCACGTATGGGCTACGGCGGTGGTTTGTTCTTGCTACTACGAGTCTATGATCGCATCATCGGGATTTTTTCTAGTATTTTTTTCTTTTTTTATTGTTGTGTGCAATCTTAATGTCTAGAATAATTCTTGATATTATGTTATTGTAGGGTCCAGATATAATCGGTGTCAGCTCCATATTAATATATTCCCTTTATCAAAAAGAAAATCACTGTACTATGTGAAAATGCTCGGACTGAGAGTAGAAGAAAATAATTCAAGCCCCTGTAAGAGGGATGCGATAGCATCAACCAAACAGTTGGGTGTCTATTCATCAGTTCCTCTACGAGTACATCGAGCAAAGCATCACCATACATGGGAAGAAATAAAGCCATGTACCATGTAGGATACACATTCCATCAATGATCAACCTATCACACAACTTTTACGTGTGGAGAGATGTAGACGTACCATGATGTGTAGTGTAATGTGTGCCTAGCAATATCCCACTAAGATAAAGGAAAGAAGAAAGAAACGATTCCGGAAACCAAAGGCACAATTTGGAGCCATCGCTTATCTGAGGATAAATCTGCCAGCGACCCCACTTTTTTTTTTTGAGGAAAGGATCCGGCTCATAAATTAAGGTAGCACAACACTTTACAAAAAGGTCCAGAAGAAACCGAAAATTACAAAAGGACCCCCGAAAAGCAGAGGCCACCTCAAGATACCAGAAGAAGCACAGCCGGAACCACCGCCGCCGCACCCCAAACTCCTAGAAGACGCCGGAGCCGCCGTACCACCAGCCACCGGTAAGAAGGCACCACCACCAGATGTAGAAGACCGCAGGATCCATCCGCCGCGCAGCGACGAAATCTGAACTCGATGAACGATCACGGTCAGAGCACCATCCTCCCGATTCCACCCAGCACCCAGCCGCCTCCGCGCCGTCCAGGACCACCACCAGCATCACCCACCTCCAAACAGCCGCTCCCCTCGCCACCACGGCCGGCCGGAGCAGAACCATCGAGAAGAAAGCCACCTGCAACACCACCACCAAAAACGGGTTGACCCCAACCACCACTTTCTCCCCTCACCACCACGGTCGGCCGAGAAGCGAAGATGGAGGAGAGCACACCTTGACGAACACCAAGCAAGGCAGCAGATCCACCAATCCCCCACCGCCCGACGCCACCAAGGCGTCCAGATCGGGGGAGAAGACCAGATCCGGGCCTCCCCGCGCTTATTCAAGAGAGCTTCACCAGATCCCACCGCCAGCCACCACCTCCACCTCGGAGAGACGACGACCGAGAGCTCTGGCCGCAAACCACCGCCGCGCGACGGCAAGCAAGCAGCTCGAAACGGCATAAAGCCAAACAGCCACACGGGCAAGACTATAACTAATATAAACAGGGGCGTCGGGCACCCTCTCCACCCTCTACTCCGGCCGGCCGAGCCGCCGGAGAGGGAGAGGAGAGGGGCCGGAAAACCACCGGCGACTCTCAAGGAAAAGGAAGGAGAGAGAGACGGGAGGAGGAGGAGGAGAAGGAGGAGAGTGACCTTTGCTTGCAGATTGTGTGTCTCGAATCAGTAAACTTGTCTCGACACGCCAGCGACCCCACTTTGCTGAGCTGGGAAGATGATCTCGGGATCGTCCTCAACAGAAAATATAGCGCATCATCGGTTACAGCTTAAACTATGGTTTGACTTAACCAAATTGAACTTCCAGCGTGATTGATTGATAGTAAGCTAAATTATATGTGGTGGTTGATGGCAACACGGGAGTAGCCAAAAACCTGCTGAAAAAAGATTTCAGAAATTAAGAGTGAGAAGGTTTAAACCGAGGTGCGTACAATACAAAAAAAAATGGGTGGAGCTATCGTGCACAAGAAAAGTCAGACGTGCACAGACAAGCATGCATACACCTGAATGGAGGCACGGACATCGATTCATGTAATTCCATAGGGATTTCACATGATTCATTTAAATACACAAGAGGGGCAAAAGCAGCATGTCCTTTTTGTTCCAAAAGAATTTATAGACGTTCTGGAGAATAACTTAGGAGGTTTTCCAATGGAGCTTGTTTGATTGTATGGACTGAAAAGTATAGGAATTTTTTTCCTATGATATACTCTGAAGAAATTTCCAAGTTGATATTTCCGTCAAATTCAAACTCGTGGACAGTTTTTTGTTTGATCACCAAATATGACATACACATGATCTGTCACAGAGAAAATATACGTTTCTCAGGTGGTGTGACCAAACAACATGATGTTGACTCAACATCTATCACACATTGACAATATCATTGTGGTTTCAATTTATATACAGTTTAACATGATACGATGCACAATCCTATGTTTTCCTGCTCAAAGAGTTTCCGAAAAAATGCGTGCCAACTAAATAGGCCTATGTAAGATCGATCAAAGAATAAAATTGATACGGTCGACTTTGTACTTGGAAAAGCAAAATTTTCAGCTATGAGTTTTAAACTTCTAAGCAGATATTTCAGAATTCTCTAGGGTCAAATCTTGAATTTAGGCGGATCAGTCCAAGAGCAAATGCGTCGCGAATCACGAGGCACGATCGGACGGCGCCGAAGACCGTTACGTCCTCACAAGCCACAGCGACGGCACGCTGACCAGGCGACCACCCGTTCCCCGTCTTCACAGTGACACAGCCGTTTTCGCGCGGCCTCCACCACACACTGACACACGCACGGCGGCAGAGGCGGGACGGCGGCGGCGGCGGCGGCGGAGGTGGATGCGGAGAGGGATGGTGGGATCGGCGGCCTATTCCGCGACCTCCATCGTGGTGGTGATGGCCAAGGACAATAAGGGCAGGGGTTCCAAGGGCGCCAAAGGCGGCGGCGCCTCCTCCGGTCAGGTCAATCCCCTCCCTCCGCCCAGCTTCCCGCCGCACGCAGCCCAGTAGAATGATATACCACGAGCTAGAATTCCAGCACACTCAAGTTAGGCGCACAAGATACGGACGGAATCATGGGGGAAATACAACCGGCTTGGTTCATAGCTTCCCAATCGAGTTACGAGGAGTTGATCTGTAAGGGTGGGGATCGGGATACATGTCCTCACACGGTGGCTCTTCGTTTGCAGGCCTCTGATCGGCGGCCCGCTCCTCGGATTACGTCCAATGTGAAGCACAACCTGAGGATCCTCAAGTTCTGGAAGGTAAAGTACAGGGCTTTCCCCCTCCTGCATCAGTCCAGTCTCCTGTCTGTTTCCCTTGTGGTTTGCACCTAGCGAAGCATGAAAGATCAGCCCAAGTTTAGATATAGGAAGCAGATCCTAGTTGAGTCTGTTCATCAGATGCATCTAGTACTAGTGTGTTCAGATATGCCTGAAACAAGCAACAGTACTCTCCTATCCTGCACTATAGTAATACACCACTATTTATATCAGATAAGTTTGTTGCAGGTGTTTAATCGCTTGTTTTCAGGATTTTGAGAGGAAACAAACGACTGGCCGACAGCCTGCGACTAGGTTCCGCAAAAAGAAAGTCATGAAGGAAGTGCTTCCCGATGACACAGACTTCTACGAGGATCCTTCTGCCACTCTTACCTGGTCAGGATTGTATTTCCCTGTCATATCCAATACCCCTAGTTCTTAGGCTGACTTGGTGCTGTTGTTTAATCCAGCACAAATGACGGCTTGGAGATTGCCTCCCCGGTTATTCTTGTGGATGGTTACAACGTATGTGGCTACTGGGGAAAGCTTAAGAGCGATTTCTTGAATGGGAATCAGGGAATTGCAAGACAGATGCTCATTGATGAGCTGGTGTCGTTCAGTGCAGTAAGAGGTTTGTACCAGAGGATAACCCATTACGTGTGGTTCTACTAAGATTCTTTTATAGGAAAAAAGGATCACAGGTCTCAACTATATATGCCATGTATTTGCTGTTGGAAACTGATAGGCTGGTGTTCTGCCTATTCTCTGATTTATTGTGAAAGAAAATCAATCACAACTTACAAGTGTACGTATCTACCTAAGTGTCAAGCATAATCTCCTTTAGCTCTGTAAGACTGTAACAGCAATGCATATGTTCTTCTCATGTGCCATGCCGTGTTCTTTAACGTCAGCTATCTTATATCATTCCTCACCATGATCCTTGCAGAGGTAAAAGTTGTTGTCGTGTTTGATGCTGCATTGTCTGGGCATCCTTCACATACTGAAACTTATAGAGGGTAAGGTATTACTGTGTTAAGACCATTTCCCAGAAACTAAATCGACTATTTGCGCTAGATATTTCCCTCAAATGTTGATGCCCCATCAGCTCATGTTTATACATGTTCCAACTATCTTTCTAGTTCGTTCTGAGGTGGCGGAACCATGACAAACCAATTTTGCTTCATGGAACAGGGTTGATGTGGTATATTCTGCTGACCTATCTGCTGATTGTTGGATCGAGAAGGAGGTAAATTGTGAAGTTTTTCAACAGAAGGAGTGATGCTCTAGAGTTCCTAGTTGATTAGTTCTGTGCATTTAGGCTAGGGAAAGTTTATGCGAAGATTTAATATAATAAAGTTCTGATTCTATGAAGAATGCATGGCTAAAACTATTTATATTAGATAGTTGAGCATATTTACTAGCTTTATATGCATGCCTAACTGTTCATATCTCCATTTATTTTCAAAAGGAAATCACTATAATGATTATTCTACTACAATATTTCATTATAATCTGAAATTGATGCACTCTAGGTTCTCCCTCACTGTATTTTCATGTTATGAGCATTTTGTGAACTGTAGTCATATTAAGCTGAAGGATGGTACTACTAAATTTTCGCTCCTACCACCAATAAGCGATTTCATAATCAAATAGACGTGGAATACCTTCATACTGAATCGTTTTTGTGTGTGTCTAAAGTCACCAAGAGGTTTCTTATTCTGGTTCTTACTACCAACATAGGTTGAAGCTTTGGTGGCAGATGGATGCCCAAAAGTTTGGGTTGTAACGTCAGATGTACTGGAGCAACAATTGTCGCATGGTGAAGTATGTTTTCGCCTAGTGATTACCTTTCTGTTGGTCTCTGTCTACCATCAGACATATTGATGCACTTAGATATTGTACCTTTCTTGCTAAGTCCTGCTGCATTTCTTATTTGGAAGCATTAGAAATCGATGGGTAGCATAGATCTTCTGGGAAAACATAAGGACAGGTTCTTATGCGAAAACAGATCATTGCCTTCCAAAGAGTTTCCTAAATAAAATGACATTGAAGATAATTTGAAGTACTGACAACATGGTAGCTGTGTTCATTTGTAAGGGTGCCATCAACCTTAACTACATGAATCTGCAAAGAAGTTGAAATTTTATATCTAGACGAGGATATTGTTTGGAGCTTTTTCATCAGATGTTACTCTTGAGAACTTGCTCTCGTTGTATGTTTTGTAGGGTGCTCTTATTTGGAGCTCTAGAAGACTGGTCAAAGAGGTATGCTGTTAGTCTGTCACTATGTTGCATAAATGGGAAATAATTTGTTTGACTTGAATATCTTAAATTCATTTTCCGATGTAACTTTATCCTTCCATTCTAACCAAATGTCTTGACGTAACTATGGTAGCTATGTTTTCGTTCTTAAAACCATGCTAAGTAAATATGATATTTAAAGGTCAGACTCGGGCCATTTGCATGATTGAGTCAATGCCAATATGAAGCTGGACACTGCAAATATGATAGCAACACATTACTATTACACCTATGCAATTATCTAAAGGGGAGTTCCATATTCCCTGTGCAGATTACCTGACAACAAATTGTCTGCCGTATGTTCTGCAGATAAAAGAATCAGAACAAGAACTTGACGAAGAGCTGAAGGAAACCAGGTTCAGAGTCTTGCTGATTTAGTTTGAGCGTCCAGGAAAAACCACTTAAAAGTCAAATGTCTGTGATTTAACTGGAACCCCTCTCTGGGTTTTTTCTTTGGCAGGTCAACATCGTTGCAAGGAAAGATTTTTCAGAGCAAGCTGAAACCTAAAGTAGTACAAAGTTTGAAAGATCTCCGGAATCGGCTCGACGAACAAGAGCGAAGAAAGAAGTAACCGTCGAATGTGGATTGGTTCAGGGATCACATGGAGCTGTACACATGTTGGCAAGAGAGCAGGAAGAGAAAAGGTGTACATTTCTATGTGCGAGGAGCACATGAACTGACCTCTGTTCTGTAGGATAAAAACGTCGGTCGATTGCGCAAGCCGCGTGCAGACCATGTCGATTGCGCACACGAACTGTGACAGAAAAGAATGACAAGTGTGCAGGCTGACATCACGTAAAGGAAAAATCTGGTCTTCGTAGGGAAGTAGGTTTTAGAGACCGCAAGATGTAAAGGCGTCTTATCTTTTTTTTCTATTTTCCATCAGTTGTATAGAAATGTAAAGTAGCTGAATTTTATGTAAAGATAACAATACATATGTTTATAATCCAATAATGAATTTTCATTGCTAAACAACCTCAAGTGTCTCGTAATCGAAAAATATTTGTATCCACGGATGCGTATGCAACGACTGGGGGTGGAAAACGACCAGGCAGAGACACAATATTTGGCTATAAAGGCTACCCGCCAAACCCCAGAAACAACAAAGGGGTGATGGAATTTATTCTCAGGTTTGTTTCCACTTGACAAAGTTAACACATGAAGAATACACACTGGATGAGTTTCCACAAGGAACACGGAGCACCGAAGCATAAAACGCGGACGATGGTCGGAAGATGCCACCAGCAAAGGTAACCTAAGCTAGAGCAAGAGTTCAGTTGGCTTCCCCTTGCAGCACCTCGTATGTTCAGTAACAGCACTTCACTCCTGCAAGGTTAATTCAAATGAAGAGATTAGCAAGGCTCCAGGCTAAATTTATGATATTCTAAGTAAATCAGCATCAGATGGCACAACATTTTCAAAACTCGCATAGAATCTGCCATAACAACTAGAATTTCACCTTAACAAATATTTGTACCAGCGAGTTTTGACTGATCTAGAGCTTTGTGTGAACAAAACCAGCTGAGCCGCAATGATTAAGATTGTACAGAGCTTCAGTGCAGCAATGCAATTCTTCCTTTGGTTGTGTGCTATTTTTAGCGTTGGACTACCATGAAAATTCAGAATAGAGCTACAGTTCAGCTATTTCGGTCCTTGTAGCTCAACAGCATATCAACACTTTTTTCTTCCATTTCTAAGTCAAAACAGGACTAAAATCATCTAGCTAGTACTTATGTGATGATCGCACAAAAATCATCTAGGTGTAACTGTAACAATCAACAGAGGTCTATAATTCAGCTATTGTAGTTCTGTAACTGAAAAGCTATGCATCAATGCTTGGTCCTAAGCAATTTCTTCCATTCCTAAGTTAAAAAAAAGGAAGACTAAACTCATCTAGCTAGTATGTGATGATTATAATTCAGCTATTGCACTCCTGTAACTGAAAAGCTATACATCAATGCTTGGTCCTAACAAAGTTCCCATAAAGTTATTGCTTCCACCGTCAATTATCCTAGTCAAAGCAAGACTAAACTGGTCTAGCTAGCAATGTGATGATTGCATATTAGCAAGGAAGATGTAGCTGTAATAGCAGGGAGCATATGAATTCATTCTGAGATACTACCTCATCGTCGTCGTCGTCGTCCTTCTTGAGGGTGGTGGTTCCGCCGACCTTGTCGATGGGCAGCTTCATGTTCCCAAAGGGAGTATCGACATCGATCTTTCCCTTGATGGTGTACCCTGTTCCCCTGCCCCTGATCATGTCCCAGACTGCGGAGCCGAGGTCCTTGGCCTGAACTTGAATGGGATCTGCATCTTGGTGATCCCCTGCTTCTCGATCTTGGTGGAGTCGGTGAGCTCGGCGTTGACGACGCTGTCGTCGCCGAGCCACATCTCGTACTGGAGCAGGTTGAGGCCGAGGTCGAAGTCGTTCTTGTTCTCGAGGCTGAGGTGGATGGTGGCGGTGGTCTCCTCGAAGGAGAAGTGGTGGAACTTGAACTTGTCCACGTCCACGTCGGGCTTGTACGGGACCGGGATCTCGCCGGACTTGTCGAGCGGGATCTTGATGCGGCCGAAGACGGGGACGTCGACGAGGAGCACGACGCGGACGAGGTAGGGGATGATGCTGCCGGGCTTGATGTCGCCGTAGGTGTCCCGGATGTCGTCGAAGGAGATGGAGATGGGGATCTTGACCGTCTCCTCCCCGTGCGCGCGGATGGTGCCGGCGTCCGGGATCAGCCCCGCCACCAGCTTCCGGCCGTCGCTGTCGATGAGGTAGTCGATGTCCACCAGCGGGATGGGCACCGGGTTGGGGTTCTTGATCAGCACGTCGATGACGAGGTCCGCGCGGTGGAGGCCGATGTGGGGGACGTGGATGTGGGAGACGTCGGCGGACGGCTTGCCGAACCCGACGGCCTCCTCGATCTTCTCGCCGATGTCGTGGATGAAGTCCTTCACCTTCTCGATGAACCCGCCGCCCTCGCCCTCTTCTTCCTCCTCCTTCTTCTTCTTGTCGTCCTCCTTCTTGCTGCTGGAGAACAGGCCGCGGTCGGTCACCGTGTTGGGGTTGTCCGAAGAAGACATGGCTGGCTGGCGGAACAAGATCGGAGAGCAAAAGCAAGCAGCTTGGGTGAGCTTGAGATCCGGAGAATTGTCTGGAATCGGGAGCGGATGATGATTTGATTGAGTTACCTGTATCTTGAGGGGATCCGGACGACCGGATGGAGCGCGTGGAGATCGCGGGCGGAGCGTGTCGCTGTTGTGGGGGCGAGAAGAGGAGAGTAGGTGGGGCAGCTGGAGCTGACAAGTAGTGGAGGAGGAGTGGAAGCACGTGGAGATGATGATGAAATTGGTCGTGGACGGCCGCGTCCAGCTCAGCTCAGCTCAGCTCTGTCGGTCAGCTGGAACGAAGAAATCGACAAGAAAAAGACCGGATACGGATATGAACATTCTCTGAGAGCATCTCCAACAGACGCCTCAAATAAGCCGCACGCCTCAAATAACTGCTTTTTAGCGCGCGGGGCTAAAAGCATCGCTCCAGCAGAAGCTCTATAAGCCAGCGCGTCGTAAAAATAGCAAGCTGGACATTTTGTACCATATTTGGTGCGTGGCGTCCAGCGCGCTGGACCAAACTGGAGCCGACGCGCGAAGCCAACTGCCCGGAAATTTCACCCGCGCGTGGAACAGGCCCGCTCCCTTCCCTCCGGCGACCACCGCCCCTGCGCCGGAATCTCGTTGCCCGCCGCCGGAATCGCGGCGGCCGGGCAGAGGAACAACGGCCGGCTGGGTTGCCGGGAGCAAGCTTCGTGGTGAAGGCGTGGGATGGAAGGAGGACTCCCGGGTGAAGAAGTGGACGACGTCGAGGCCGCAGCAGAGGACGCGGTCGTCGGTGCCGAAGAACACGGGGTTCCCGCGAGGAAGGGGCGGCAGGGCAGGTAGCAGCGGTCGAAGAGTGGCACCAGCAGCGGCGCGCGCCGGATGGCGGAGCGCGCGAGCCGCCTGGCGCGGTTGAGATCGGCGGGCTTCGGGCCCCAGCACCGTGGCCACAGGGAACCCCTCGCGATCTGCAGGGACGCCGCGGCCACGGGCAGGTCAAACGCGGCGCGGAGCCCCGCGCGGGTGCGCAGTCCGGGAACCCCGGGCCGGAGGGCAGCCCGAGCGCGGAGGTGCGAGAGCACGGATGCGCCGCTGGGGCAAGACCCGCCATCCGGCGAGCGGACGGGAGCGCTTGCGGTGGCTGACGGCGTGGCCATGAACTCATGCTTGGCCGTGTTCCTTTTCCTTTGCGGCGGGAGCGTGTGCGGTGGTCGGCGGCATGCTCTTGAGGAGAGGGCCAGGAGGACGCGGAGCACAACGGAGCAGGTCGTGGAGGCCGGCGGCGTCGCGTCCGTGCGGTGGTGCTCCGGGAGGCCGCCGGCGCGTCGCTGGAGCTCGTCGCGGTGGTGTCCCTGCGCCGGAATCGCGTGGCTGTGGCCGCTCATGCGCCGAATCGCGCCGCCGCATGGCCCAGCTCCCCATCCGGCCGGAATCGCGTGGCTGTGGCCGCTAGCTTGCGAGCTAGCTAGCTGCTACCTTGGGCTCCCTTCGAGCTGAATCCGGCCGATGGAGACGACGAAGCTAAGCTAGCTAGCTTTGAATGATTGGGGGGCTTGATTGCGCTTTTCATTTTTGTCTCAGGGTCCTGATTGTGAGTTTGTTGGATCTATTTATAAAAGTTAGGGACCTGTTTGTTTATACTACTGTAGGTTGCGTGTTGTATTTTAGTGCGTCTGTTGGTGACGGTTTTTTGCTGCGGCTGCGCGCTATATTTTAGTGCGTCTGTTGGAGACGGTTTTTTGCTGCGGCTGCGCGCTATATTTTAGTGCGTCTGTTGGAGACGTTTCAACCGCGGCGCGCTAAAACTGCTATTTTGGCGCTGGAAACTTTTTTTAGGGCGCCGACGCGTAGCGCGTCTGTTGGAGATGCTCTGAGTACATTCTTCTATACCCATATTTGAAATATACTTTAAACGTATTTTAAATTTTAAAAATTTGCTCAAAAGACTTATGTAAATCATTTAAGGCGCCTTGATTCACCTTCGAGGCAATCATGTAAGACTACTCATAGTGGGAAAAAGACAAATCGGATAAATTTCATTTTTGAAACTGTTTATCCCCAAATTCACCCATTTGCCATTTTTTTCCAAACCACGATACAACGAATTTAGAGTTGCAATTTTGCATGCTTGTATATCTTGAAACTAGCTACATCTAGGATTTTTTTTTCGTGATTTTAGAAACTATAAATGTTGATTTTGATTTTTTTTAAACGAGTTCCTTGTAGCTCGCCACGTAAATCAATCTAATCATCATCCGCTTCCGATTCCAGACAATTCTCCGGATCTCAAGCTCACCCAAGAGGAAAAATACTTGGAAACTTTAGAAATAAGTGAGCGAACGGAACAGTCGAAAAACTGAACTCGAGAAACGGAATCGATACGTGACTACTAATTTAGAGAGAGGTGTTTTGTAGCCCGAGGCTGAGGGGATACGGGGACGGACGGTCGACGGAGCGCGTGCAGATCACGGGCGGAGCGTGTCACGGTGGTGGGGGCGAGTAGTGGAGGAGGGGTGGAAGCGAAGCAGCGGGAGGCACGTGCGATGATGAGCTCGGACGGCCACGTCCAGCTCAAGCTCACCTCTGTCAGTCAGCTGGACCGAAGAAAACGACCAGGATATTGGTCTCTGACCGGGTGAGTACATTGTTTCTTCTGTAAAACCACCCGATTTATTGTTTCAGTGAAAAATAGCTAAATGAATTCAAAACTGAAACGAATAATGAAAAACAACTACATGTCTAGATACATACGTATGTGCACAAATGGAAGTTATCTAATTTGGAACGGAGGGAGTAGGATTTTTTATGAAACCGAAAGTTAGATGACCAAAGTAAATAATTCTTGCTATGCTGCTCGAATCTTGGTATTCAAAAATGGTTAGGGAAAAAACTGTTGGCCAATGACATTTGGGTCCCGCGTGATGCCGAGGGTCTGTTCTATTAAACTTATGTTTTTGGAGGACACCTTTCATACCGAAAAATCGTAAACTACTTTTACAATATTCTATTTTTTTTCCTAGTCCATTAGAGATGCATTGAGTACACTATTAAAACCACCCAGTTTGTTCTGAAATACAGTTTATTATTTTCAATGAATTCACTAGAAACAAAAAAAACACGCAAACTAATACTTAGTAATATTATATGATATGTGGTCGAACTATGCGAAAAAAATGAAAATTATACTTCTAATACTCTAGCATGCTAAAAAATAGACCCAAAAAAGTGTAATTGTATTAATATTAAATTGCCTGGGGCCCAAAATTTTATTGGGCGGGCCTGAGTGTGACGAAAAATTTGAAAGAATATTGTCGAATCGATAATGAATGAAAATTATCTTAAATGGACTTTATTTATCAACAGTAGATTATTCAGATTAAAAGGTCGAATTCCACCGGGGGCATGCATAGACTCACTGTTTGTTAAATTTCATCTTATTCTGGGAAAAACATAACATACATATTTCAATACAATCATAAACATACTCCAAAGATAAACTATGTTTTCACACAACCAGACATCTATAAAAGCCTATAGTCTATAGACAGTCATTTCAAAATTTGAATCGCAGTCAGATGTTTGGAGTCCCCATGGTCTGCTAGCTAAGAATTTCGTGTACCAGTTTCTCCATTGTGAAACGGAAAACAAGGGATGAGACAGGGAGAATATGCACGTGAACACAATAGAAATAAGAGATTTTGAGTTGATATAATAGATAAACTGGTTTGATGGTGATAGAGTAAAGGATCTGAAGCAATTTAATCAACATGACTACAAATATTGTTGGAAAATCAAGTCTTAGCTTATTATAAAATAGAAATCTACCTTCCTAATTAACATATGTGAATCATAAATAATTTGTTGAACATGTTTACAAGATATCCAAATGGATGCTATTTCGGTTGTCAGTTGCACTTACCTTGTGAAATTACAAAATAAAACTACAGATTTCCTATCTCTCATTCTTTCGTAACTCTCTTAATTTCTTCGTAGTGGCTCTGTTCCTTGCCTCATTTCATAGGGAAGCCCAAAAAAGTGGCTATTGGCTTCAAATACTTCTGAAAACACAAGTTTTCTTGAAGCTTGTTGCAAACTTTTTGAAAAATGATACCCCGCGGAAAATAGGCATTAACAAAAAGGGAATGATAAAAACTAAGGTTTTCCACATGGCGAGATGAACTTTTTTATAGCAGTACTATCAAATATACCTTTCCTTTTGAAGAAATGATCT
Source organism: Poa pratensis (assembly GCA_947311845.1). Lineage (NCBI taxonomy): Eukaryota > Viridiplantae > Streptophyta > Magnoliopsida > Poales > Poaceae > Poa > Poa pratensis. The sequence continues at coordinate 31,784,123 of CAMZMU010000112.1, forward strand.
TCCAACTAAAGGTATCTATGGTTACAAACATTGTTGCATTCACTTGTGCTTATCCATTTAGGTGGAAGGGAAGACCATAAATGCATATATATGGGACACAGCGGGGCAGGAGCGGTATCGGGCTATCACGAGTGCCTACTACCGGGGCGCTGTGGGCGAGCTATTGGTCTATGACGTCACCAAGGGCACAACCTACGAGAAAATAAAGCGGTGGATCAAGGAACTCTGCGACCATGCCGACACCAACATCGTCATCATGCTCATCGGCAAACAAGACCAACCTAAAGAACCTCCGCTCCATTGCCAATGGGGGACACAATGGGCTTCACAGAGAGGGAAGGCATGTCCTTCATCGAGACCTCCGCGCTCGAGGCCACCAATGTCGATAGGGCCTTCTAGACTGTGTTGGCTGAGATTTACCGGATCGTCAGCAAGTAGGCGTTGTCTTCTTTCGACGATACCGGTGCTGGTGTCGTCGGGGAGGGGTAATTGATCCAGGTGTCGGTCAGAGGCTCCAACAACGTTTCGTGAGGTGCTGCTCGTTCTAGTGGTTGGTTTTCATGTAGATCATCTCAGTTGGATTCCTTGAAATTGCTGCCATTATCTGATGTCCTGCAACATAAAGAAATTCAGAAGATTTTTTTAGCACGGTTTAGTGTCGTGGTGGTGTCACGGCAGATGCCATAGGATGGCTTGAGTTGGGGCCGATGGACGCTGGTGGAACCGGGGAGGGATAGCGCGCTAAGAAGCGCACACGGAAAACACAAAGCACACCACAATCTACCCAGGTTCAGGGCCCTCGTGAGGAGGTAAAACCCCTACTCCTGCCTGTCTGTCTCAATATACTGAGATATCAAGAATACAAAGGTGCTCCTTGAGCTGTATGATCTCTACTATGGTGAAGTTCTCAAGGAAGAAGAAGCTACGCGGGAAAAGATCTCTCAGTGCACTCCTAGCAGTTTCTCTCTAAAGAATATCTCGTCCTCCTCTTCTCTGCCTCTCGTATCTCGTTGTCCCTCACGCAGGAGGGGGAAGGGCGCTATTTATAGCCCAGACCGGGTTACTGTCAAATCTCGGCACTGTTGCCATGCGCACCCGTGTCAGCAACGTGATTATGACCCTGCGCGCCTGTGTCAGCAGCGTGGTCATGATGGTGTCTCTACCACGGACAGGACGTGACCTGCCATGCCTTGTAACTTGTTCCCACGTTCGCGCGTGGTCAGCGGTACGTGAGACCGGTCACCTCGCACCTGCACCACACTGCTTGCCAGGCTCCCGTGTCAGGCGGGATGTGACCGTAGCATTGACTTTGCGCCTCTTCTCTTTAATCCAGCATGGATATGCCGGATTACTCTTCCTTAGTTATCCTCCCCTGCACATAAGAGAGGACACGATAGTACCGACATTCATATGTCGGTTAGCATATATCGGTTTACCCCAGCATCATGTCTCGGCCCCTTCTGGGCCTAGTTAACTCGGTTTGCACCAGCGCCGTATCCCGGCCCCTTCAGGGCCTGTTTATGTCGGTTCACACCAACACCATATCCCGGCCCCTTCTAGGCCTGGTTATGTCGGTTTTAGTGTACCTCGGTCCACACTTGGACATAGCTTATACCATACCATGACCCTACCCCGGGGTAGCCCCCGACATTAGTCCCCGAAGCTGGTGCGGTCCTGCAGACTCGGATAAAGGGCCACACCAGGTTTACCAAACCAACTTGACCAACTATCCGACATAACTATGTCGGTCTACTCCAAACATCAGGAACCAAACCTTTAACTGCTTTCGACATCTGCCCTTATGTCGGTTCCTCCGACACAAGAAGATTTCCTCGATCTTTTCAAAGATCTTGCCATTGCACGTGGCAGCAAGATTCTGCATATCACCTAGGTTCCGGCGCACGGACAGACATGCCTCTGCACGCACGCCACCCACGTCACGCGAGCCCCATGACCTGTCACGTCCCCTGCGCACTTGAGTGCTTTGACCGCAACGGCGTGCCCATTACCGCGAGGCTCCTCGATTCTCGTGCCAATAACCGCACCATTACCACGCCCTGTGCAGTTTCCACCTTGTGGCCCACCATGCGGCCAAACGTGCGGCCGTTTACACCGCACCCCGCGCATATCGTGCGCAGTTAATCCGCGCGGCGGTTTCGGGGATCGTGCGCGGTAAATTCGCTAACCGCACACCCCCCACGCCCATAAATAGGGGAGCGGGGGCAACCCTCCCCATCTTTTTCGCCATTCTCCTCATCTTCCTCTTTCTTCCACCTCGCCAGCACCGTGCATAGCATCCTGCTCAGAGCACTCCGCCGCCGTACGACGCCGGAGTTCTTCACGCCGCCGCCGCGCCAAGCTCTCCATTGGCACATCCTGTGCTTCTCGGCTCGCGCCGCCACCGCACCTCCGGTAAGTTGCTTGTTCTTAACATTTCCCGCGGCTACCTTTCAATTCTTCCGCAGTTCTTCCGCAGTTCTTCCGTAGCTCTTCCGCAGATTCGCTTTAGATCTTCCTTAGATCTTCTCCGTAGATCTTCTTGCTAGTTTCTTGCTCGTAGATTCTTGTTTCTCTTTTGCCATTTCTTTTCTTTCGCCGCGTAAACATCGAGAGATGCTCACCGCCGGTGAACTTTCTGCCTTTTTGCAGATTTCCACCGCTATAATGTCTTCTAGCAACACCGCGGATCCCGCCGACATTGCCATGGAAGAGGGTGAGCGCGCCGGATGGGAAGGCTCCGACGTTTCCCAAGAGGAAATTGATTGGCTAATCCGAACTCGGCGTATTCCGAGAGATGTGATATGCCGGGCTCCGGGCAAAGAGGTGGAACCGAGTTTGGAACCCGGCGAGCGAGTTGTCTTTGTCGCGCATTTCGAGCGCGGCTTTGGCCTCCCAGCGAGCCAGTTCTTCCGAAACTTCTTAAACCGGTTTCATCTTCAACCCCACCACCTTCCAGCTAACGCCATCACCACTTCAGCCTGGGAATGGTGCGGTCCTAAATGGGTTTTTCGGTGCGGGTCTTTCTCTAGTTCGACGTGGATTGGGTTTAAATGGTTTGATGAAATGAATGGTGCGGTGCGGTGCGGATTCAGGGCAAAAGAGGACTGGGGTGGTGCAGTTTGGACTGAAATCGTATGGGTTGAACCCATGGGGCCAACCCGTGGTTGCACCCGTGGTTGCAGTCCATAACTACACGGAATTCCTAACTACACAGGCTACAACATCGCGCCTGTAAAAAAAATACAGACTACAGCACCTCGCGTACGGGTTGAGATCCTCTGCAGTTACTGCACGCGCAATGACAGGTAGGGCCGGGCCCGCCTAGCAGAGGCAGGTAACTGCACTGCAGTTACAGTAGAGGATCCCTCGCGTACACACGCTCAGTCCCCAACACCTAAATCTGCAGGTAGCCGCTCGTTCTCGTCTCCCACGTCGGCGGACGAGAACCCGAGGCCGGACCCGGAGTTGGACAACAGGAACTACTCCGGCGACCCCGAACGGATCACGGGCAGCGCCATTGTAGAGTTCCGCCGCCGCCTCCGCGGTGTACTATTGTCTTGCGCCGCCGCCGCCGGAGACCCGCCAGGACACACGGAGGGCGGCGCCCATGGATGCCGTTCACGGGCCACCTCACCGTCAATGTGGGCGACGACTTCGTTGCTGGCGGCGCCGCCGTGCACTTCCTCAAGGCCTCCGCGACTCGCCCGACGGCGCTGCTGCTCTCATCCGTGACTCGCCCAACTGATAGTGTCGCACACGGCGATGTCCGAGCTGCGGCGGTACTAGGTGCGCGGGCCAGGACCGGCGAGAACGAGACCTTCGCGAAAGTGACGGGCTACCCGGACAACGTGCGCGCCAACGGCCGCTTCATGTACTCGGAGGCACTGAGCCACGGCCTTGACAAGGGCAGCTCCGATGACGCCACGCCGACGGTGGCCCATGAGGTCGGCCACAGCGGCGACGTGGGGGAGGCGCTTGGCGGGCTCAGCTTCATGACGGTAAGCGAGGTCGGCGAGCGCAATGGCACGCTCTGGGTCGGCAGCAGCCTCCGTCGACACGCCCTACGCCGGCGAGCTCTGCCCACACTAGCTAGCTAGTACGTCTTCGCCGACCATCATCGTCAAATGTCAATTAATATATCGATCATGTGCTCTGGACGTTGCCCACACTAGCTAGCTAATGAAGCATGCAGTACAAGTACAAACCCACGGGCTGAACCCGCGGGTTCAGCCCGCATCATGCACACAGTGTGGTGCGGGTGAGGGTTGACATTTCACGCGGTGCAGTGCGGTGCGGGTGCGTGAAATAATTTTTTGGATCGGAGTGGGTTGGTTAAAAAGGTTAAAACTAGTTGGTGCGGGCTGGATTAGGTGTGGGTTCTGCCCCATTCCCAGGCTGATCACCACTCTCTCAGCATATGTCTCTTTCTCCGAGGGATATCTCGGCCTTTGGCCCACCGTTGACCTCTGGGCCAAGTATTTCCAACTCCGGCAGCAGAGTGTTCCGGATCCGGAAAACAAGAACTTCCCCAAGAAGATGACCCCGTGCGGAGCCGCTACAATTATACCTCGGAGAGGTTCCATTTTTCCTCGGATTCAAGGCCTGGAGTCATGCCGGAAATGGCAGCGCACGTTCTTCTACGTGAAGAGCCCGGACAACATTGATCTCCTCAACTTGCCGACATTCACTCTCGGTGCCCCCACGGAACAGCATAACTGGAACCTCAACCCAAAGGAGACGAATCTCGAGATCAATCAGATTCACAAATTCCTCATTCAGTTCCAGTCGGAAGGGATGGTGGCTGATGATCTCTTGAGAACTTTCATTAGCCGCCGAGTTTCCCCCCTCCAAAACCGAGTTCACAAGATCTGCCACATGAGTGGCCAATACGACCCTACTCGGGTCAGCACTCATGAGCTGAGCAAACCCGAGGTCCGGAGACGCGTCAAGTCAATTGCCAGGACTCGGATGCCAGAGGAATGGGTATGGGGTAAAGAACCCCATGATAGAACTCGGCTTCCGGAGCATGTAAGTAACTTGCACTTTAGACCGACATGCTTTTTCCTGCCGAGACAACTCTTATGCCGGCACCATCTTTTGCTCATAGAATAACCCGGTTTTACTGCATCTATATTGCAGAGATTTGCTCGGCAAGCGACTGAAGACAGAGCGAACCCCTCCACCAAATGGGGCCAAGATCTACCTGCCCCGGCCGTCGCCGAGGTTGAAGACCCAGACGATGAAGATCATATGCCGATCCCGGCTGCTGGCGCCCCTGCCTCGGGTAACGATGACGATGACGATGATTGTGAAATTTTAGAGGTATTTGATGCGCGTCCCCTCGCATTTGCTCACCCGATACCCTCGGCACCAGTTGACCCGGCAGGCCAAGTTCCGAGTACGCGCCCTGCTACCACGGACAACCGAGGCGCGTCTCACAAATGTGCAGGACCGGTACCTCAGACACCGGGACCTCAGGAGCCCCAACCCCTGCAGCGAAGAAACAGAAGCTGCAGAAGAAACTGGGACAAAAGCCCCGGGGCAAGAAGATGCCGCCGGTTACACAAGGGTGAGATATCCTTTGCCGATATAGGCTCATTTCATTTTCTTCCTTTAACCGAGATAACATTTCCCCGAGGTAATATCTTTTCCTGTCTCGATGCAGTGCCGCCCTTGAAGTTAACCAGAGTGCATCCTCTGTGCGCTCACCTATCCCGCCGCCAGCGGTATCTCGGTCAACCGAGGTTGGAGCTGCCAGCTCAGCCCCGGCACACACAACTCCATCCGTCATATTGCTATCGGCTTCTGATGCCGCACCTGGAGGAGGCCAAGATGCCCCAGAAACCTCGGCCCTTGACCGAGACAATGATCCCGGTGCCCACATCATGGATTCCGCGACGGAGCGAACCGAGATTCCGCTAGCACCGGATCAGCAGCAACAACCACAACAACAACAGCAGTAGCCACCGCAACAACAGCAGCAGCAACAGCAGCCAAAGCAGCAACAACCACCGCAGCAGCAGCAGCCACAACAATCGCCGACATCTTCCGCGTCGGCATCCCAGAAACAAACACCACCGCCAAAGCCGACACAGCGACGGCAATCGCCAAATCCGCTACAGAATCAGCTGGTCCCCGGGAAAATGCCGGTCAATCCGGATAGCCAATTGGCGTTGACCCCGGCGGCCCAAGCTTTGGCTAAATCCATCTCCAGAGTTGCCACAGCTGGCTGGGAGTTTCCCTTGCTGCGAACTCAAAGCGGTAACAGCCTTGGCTCGGTGGAGCATTACAACATGGACTGGAACGCTGCCGATACCAGCGAGGTTTCCTCCCAGAACCCGGCGTCCCAGCATCCAGCTGGGCCAAGCGAGCTTGCATAGTCCATGCATACGCTGCAGGTTGCGGTCCTCAACGCCAGCACGGTTGCCGAGGTAAACCTTCCTTGGCTTAGATCTTTTTTCTTTTATAATAGATAACAGATATATATTATCCCCAGTCCCCGAGATTCGGGTTGAGTGATTGATGCTCGACCGAGTAAAGATCACTCGGCGCGAATCTTTATAAAAATTCAATGTCCAGTCCGCTTCAAAAAATTCCGACATCCAGTCCCCGAGATTCAGGGCGAGTTAACTCGGTTTGAATTTTCATAGTGACACTAACACTTTCCCTTTTTTCAGCAATGCACCAATACTCGGACCAAGGTGTTCCGCAGGCTGCTCTTGGATCACAAGAAGCTCAAGAGCTCCTTCAAGCAGTTGCAGGAGGAGTCGAAGAACAAGGAGGATGCGCACAACGCTGCGCTCCAGAAAGAAAAGACTGAAGTGTGTCGGCTCCAGAAGGAACTTGAACGGGCTCAGAAGGAGAAGTCCGAGATGGAGAAAGCTCTGAAGCAGCGGGAAGAATATGCTTTGAAGCATAAGGAGCTCCTCGACCAGACCGAGGCCCGCGCCACCTTGGCTCAACAAGAATTGGATGCCCTCAAGACTAAATGCGACAGTTGGCTGGCCAAGCTCACCCGGATTAATGACCAGATGGATAGTAAGTTTCCTTCATCCTTTCTTTTCATTTCCTTTGCTTCTACCGACATTAGATATATGCCGGTATATGACTTAACTCGGTAATAGCTTTTCTTTCTTCAGAACACTTCTCCCACTCTAAGGCCGCTGCAGCAAACATTACCTCAAGGCACGAGAGAAAAGAGCAAAGTCTGGCCCGATCCCGGAGGAATGGGATATTGAAGATCATCTGACGGCTCTGGATGCTCGCATATCTCCTTTGAGGTGCATCGGTACTGAGCTCCTTGAGGCTGGTATCAAGGTTTACCGGGTTCTATGGCCAGAGTCTGCGGCTCCAGCTACCTCTCCGAGTTATCCAAGTGCCTGCTGACCGCCGAGACAAGGCTCCGAGAGTGGAGATCATCCTCAGCTCGTGCCGGCGCAGATCAAGCTCTGACATTTGTGCTTTCTTGGTACGAGGCAATCGACCTCAAGCATTGCAATCTCTACGCTCCGACTCGAAATGGACGTCGGATTCAACATTGATCCAGAGCCGCAAAGAGGCAGCTTCCTTCATGGCCAGCTACGCTCAAACCCAATCTCTTATTCCTGGTCAAGTCTACTCCGACGATGAAGAAGATGACGAGGAAGAGGATGATGATGAGGAAGAGGAAAATGACGAAGAGCCCGAGGCTGAAATTCCCAACACTGCCACAGATGCAGCAGCCGACACTGCCAGGCAACCAGCAGCCGACATATCCTCGGAGTAGCATCCGACATACCGGTAACCCGGCAACAACCACGACGGTCGATCCTGCGACCGAGATTGCTCCTGCGACTCGCACTGCTCCTCTGACCCGAGCTCCTCCAGCAGCTGTTTGAACTTATCACAAGTTGAACTGTTAAATCCCCGGAATGCCGGGTGCAGATGTAATATACTCTTAAGTTTTTATCAGTGCTACTTTAACTTGCTAGTTTCAACGAGACTGGCTTAATGCCGGATCACTTTGCACCAAGTCCCCGAGTTTACTTTCTTGTTTACTATACTTAGTAATCTTTGCTCTTGTCTACCATTTTGGCGTTCGACAGTCGAGTCACAAGATCAAAATTATAGCATACAGTACTCATAAATTTTGAGATAAGGTTTAGAGTCATCCGACACAAAGATAAGGAATAAAATACAGGGTTAGTAAACAACATATACCGAATCATTTTTGGACCGAGTCCCCGAGTTCGTTTTCATGTTTACTATATTCCATAACCTCTGCTCTTGACTGCCATTTTGGCGTTCGTCAGTCGAGTCACAAGATCACAACAAGATAGCATACACTACTTGAACTTTGAGACAGGTTTAAAACCATTCGATATAGAAACAACATAGATAAAACAGAGATAAAACACATGCATATAGACAAGGCAGTCCCCGAGATTCTTTTCGGAGTGCCAACATTTCATTCAAAGGAAACCGAGATACATACATTGCGCCCTTAAGAGTAAAAGGGACGGAGTAGAGCTACATTCCAGGGTCGTTTGGTTTCCTCTCCGGATTTGTCCATCCTGTCTTCCTTGGTTCTGTGCATCTATAAGATAGGCATCATTGTGCAGAGCCTTGCTCACAATGAACGGTCCCTCCCATGGAGGTGATAACTTGTGCATGCCGGCTTTGCGCTGCACTAGCCTAAGCACCAAATCTCCTTCTCGGAATACACGAGGATTTATCTTCCGGCTATGATAGCGTCGGAGATTTTGCTGATATATTGCTGACCGAGATAAGGCCAGTTCTCGTGCTTCTTCGAGCAGATCGACATCATTTTCCGAGCTTCTTTTGCCTCGGTTTCTGTGTACAGTGTAACTCTTGGCGAGTCATACTGTATGTCGGTCGGCAGGACCGCTTCTGCTCCATAGACCAGAAAAAATGGCGTATAGCCCGTTGATCGATTCGGTGTGGTCCTGAGACCCCACAGTACTGCCGGTATCTCATCTATCCAACAACCCGGAGATCGCAGCAGTGGTTCAATCAACCGGGCTTTGATGCCGGATAACACCAATGCATTTGCTCTTTCCACTTGCCCATTGGCCTCCGGATGCGCGACCGATGCTAGGTCAAGTCGGATTCTCTTTTCAGCACAGAACCGAGCAAAGGCTCCTACAGCAAAGTTTGTGCCATTATCCGAGATAATGCTGTGTGGGTAACCATATCTCAAAATGATGTCTTTCAAGAAAGATACAGCCGTGTGGCCGTCACACTGATTGGCTTCACCTCGATCCACTTGGTGAACTTGTCCACCATCACCAGCATATGAGTCATGTTGCCTCGGGCTGGTTTGAATTCCCCCACCATATCCAGACACCAAACAGCAAAAGGCCAAGTGATGGGAATTGTCTTGAGTGCTGAAGCTGGCATGTGGATCTTGTGAGCAAATCTCTGACATCCCTCGCACTTCCTGACGATATCTTCTGCCTGTTGCAAAGCAGTGGGCCAGTAAAACCCATGCCGGAATGCCTTAGCAACCAAGGCTCTTGAGCAAGCATGATGACCACATTCTCCTTGATGAATTTCCAGGAGCATCTCTTGCCCTTCCTCCGGTTCAACACAACGTTGTAGCACTGTGGTTGCGCTTCTCTTGTACAACTCTTGTTGATGATGGTGTATGCTTTGGATCTTCTTTGCACTCGCCTGGCCTCGGCTTCATCATCTGGCGATCCCATCTATCATATACGACATTATAGGCTGTGCCCATCCTGGCACAGGACGTACAGGAAAGATCGGTTCATCCACCTCCATTGGTTCAACCGACATTGCCTCCTCTGACATTGGTCAGTCCCCGGGTTCTGCCAAGCAGTCCCCGGGTTCTCCCAAATGCACCCGACATCGACGTCCATGGGAACAGCATCAGATTCCGGTTTCGCCGGGATAAAGATTGACTCGGACTCGGGCGACGGTTTGATTGATGGCTTCCTGAGATGCTCCAAGGATATGCCGGGTGGGATTGGATCCCGAGATGAACCTAGCTTGGACAGTACATCGGCGGCTTCATTTTCTGCCCGAGGTATATGCTTGAACTCGCAACCTTCAAAGAACCCCGAGATCTTCTGGACATGAAACCGATATAACGCCATGTTGGCGTCTAAAGCATCCCAATTTCCCGAGGCTTGCTGCACCACCAGATCCGAGTCTCCGAAGCATTCTATCCGGCGAATACCAATTTCCTTGGCCACGTTGAGCCCATGAACAAGTGCCTCATACTCGGCCACATTGTTAGATGCCGCAAAATGAATCTGCAACACATATCTCAGTTGATCCTGCTTTGGCGAGGTAAGGACTACCCCGGCACCTAAACCAATTTTTCTTGGAGCCATCAAAGTGCATTCTCCAGTAATTGGAGTCAGGCAATGGTGGCTCATATTGCATCTCGGCCCAATCCACGAAGAAATCAGGCAGTGCCTGAGATTTGATGGCATCTCTTCTTTCATAATGTGGCGTATAAGGAGCCAGCTCAATGGCCCATTTGGCTACTCGGCCGCTTGCATCTTTGTTACCAATGATTTCCGAGATAGGAGCCGCACACACCACTGTGATTGGATGCTCTTGAAGTAATGTTTCAATTTCTTGGCCGCCATATAGACGCCATATGTCATTTTCTGGTAGTGAGGATAATTTTGCTTGGACAACGAGATCACCTCGCTCAGATAATATACCGGCCTCTGCACGGTTTTGCCATCTTCTTCTCGCTCCACCACCACTACTGCACTCACAACTCGGTTTGTGGCTGCAATGTAGAGCAACATCGGCTCTTTGGGTAATGGTGAGGCCAATATCGGCGCAGTTGCCAACATCTTTTTTAGTTCAGTGAACGCCGCATCCGCTTGCGGGGTCCACACAAATGTCACTTTTCTTCATTAGTTGATATAAAGGCAATGCCTTTTCTCCCAACCTACTAACAAACCGACTTAAGGATGCCAAGCAACCAGTGAACTTTGCACATCCTTGAGACATCTCGGCAACCTCATGCTTCAATAGCACGGATCTTTGTCGGATTTGCCTCGATACCTCGGCTTGACACGAGGAAACCGAGTAACTTGCCTGCCGGTACACCAAATGTACATTTGTCCGGGTTAAGTTTCATCCGGAATCTCCTTAGATTCGCGAATGTTTCTCTGAGATCATCAATCAGAGTGGATTTCTCCTTAGTTTTGATGACGATATCATCGACATACCTGCACATTTTTGCCTATTTGATCATGCAAGCATTTTTGCATACATCTTTGGTAAGTAGCACCAGCATTTCTCAAACCAAATGTCATGACACGATAGCAATAAGCCCCGTACGGGGTAATAAAAGCAGTTTTCATTTGATCAGCAGGGTTCAGCGGTATCTGGTGAAAACCAGAATATGCATCTACAAAGGATAACAGCTCACACCCGGCTGTGGAATCGATCACTTGATCAATCCGAGGCAGCGGGAATGGATCCTTAGGACATGCCTTGTTCAAGTTTGTGAAATCAATACACATGCGCCACACAATGGCCACGTTCGGGTCATCCTTTTTCTTTTCCACCAGGACCGGGTTAGACAACCAGTCCGGGTGCAGCACTTCCATGATGAAACCAGATGCAAGTAATCTGGCCAGTTCATCGCCTATCACCTTTCTCCTCTCATCCGAGAGACGTCGCATAGGTTGCTTCACGGTTTCATATCCGGTCTGACGAACAATGAGTGCTCAGCCAACTCCCTCGGAACACCTGGCAGGTCCTGATTTGACCATGCAAAGATATCCCGATTCTCACGGAGGAAGTGACTGAGCTCGCCTTCCTATTTCTCGGTCAACCCGGTACCAATGATGACGTTATGGTCTGGGAACGCCGGGTCGATGTTGATTTCTTTGTTTCCTTCGGCACCTGGAATGCCGCTCTGCTCCGGGTTAGTCATACCCGGCATGCCGAGTTGCGCGGACTGGGCCAGCGCCACCACTTCATGGATCCTCTTCTTCTCCGCAGCAATGATCAATGACTCGGCCAGACAAGAGCCAGCCGAGGCGCACTCCATGGAACGCTTATAGTTACCCGAGATGGTGATGATGCCATTGGGACCTGGTAGCTTCATCTTGAGATAAGCCACATGGGTAGATATCATGAACTTGGCCAGAGCTGGTCTACCGAGTAATGCATGGTATGGACTTTCGAGGTCCACCACCTCGAACTGGATGCTCTCAGTTCTGCAGTTGTCCTTGGTGCCGAATAACACATCAACCCAAATTTTGCCCATAGGTGCACATGAGACACCAGGCACTATACTGTGAAATGTTGTATGACTCGGCTGCAACATGTTTGCCGAGATGCCCATCTTCACCATGGTGTCTCGGTACATGATGTTGATGCTGCTCCCATTGTCAATGAGAACTCGGGTGAACCTGACATTGATGGTGGGCCCGATGAATGTCGGATCCACCACTAGAGCGTAACCTCCCGGTGAAAGTGCATGTGTTGCCCCATGCGTGGTTTTGGTAATTAATGACAATCCTTATGGACTAATGTTTGTATTGAGTTATTCTTATAGGTTTGTCCATTGGCATCGCTTGATCTACATATGTTGGATTCAAGATATCTCTCCATGGGCTTGCATGAAAAGGAAGATTTGTTATAGCTCATGGAGGATGACGTCAAGTGGTGATCGTCATCAAGGTTGAGATGTGCAAGTTCAAGATGGACATATAGAAGATATCATATGCTTGAAGCTTGCAACCCATTTGGAGATAATGGTCAAGTGAAGATGTTCCTAATAGAGGCACTCCCATCTTGGTGTATGGGGGAGCGATATATGAGTCTTCACCAAGCAAAGCGCAATCAAGAAAGGTGGTCCACTTGAAGAGGTCAAGATCGTCATCATCTAACTCAAGTGGAATGCGCAAGGCAAAGGTATGATCTTGATAGGGTTTCTATTTTACCGGTCTCATGGTGTTAGTGGGAGACCGGGTTATAGGATAGACGGCGTACTATCAAGAGGGGCTCTCAAGTGAGTAACTTGATCGCATCTTTGTGGAGAGCTCAAACCTTTACATATTTGGCATATCATCTTTCTGGGTTCTTATTTGGCTTTTATCCATGTGAGAATTTAGAGCTTGTGTTCATCTCCATGCCAAGCTCTAGTTCATCAAAAACGGATTTCATATGATCATCTTGTGATGTTTTTGATGTTGGAGGTTTTACCGGTTTGTCTTTTGTAGAGAGGTCAAACTCTCCTCTTGTGTCCTCCTCCTCGCATGATGGACTATGATGTGCATATGCTTAATCTTGTAGAGCTTGTGAGTATCTTCTAACAAGTCCAAGATCATAGAAAACGGAGTCCGGATGAGAAACATATTGCGGTTTTGGTTTGGAGGTTTTATCGGTTGTTCTTTTATCGAGAGGTCTAACCTTTCCCCATTTGGTTTTATCCTCCATTGTTGGACTATGATGTTTCTCTGCATGATCTTGTAAAGCTCTTCGTTACGATTCCAACGAGCCAAAAATCATCGAAAACGGAGTTCGGATGCTCAAGATATCGTCGTTTTCGTTTGGGTGTTTTCTGCAGTTTTTCAGTCCAGCGGTAGTACCGCCCGGGTACCGCCGGGTACCGCTGGGAGTCCAGTACCGCGCGCGTTTTGAGCGCCCGAAATCACCCGGAGCGGTAGTACCGCTACCGGGGCGGTAGTACCGCTGCCTGGAGCCCGTTTTGAGCATGTTTCTCTGTTCTAACTCCCCAGGGGGCGGTAGTACCGCTGGGCTAGCGGTAGTACCGCTGCCTGGAGCCCGTTTTGAGCCCGTTTCTCTGTTCTAACTCCTCAGGGGGCGGTAGTACCGCTGGGCTAGCGGTAGTACCGCTCCTGGGCGTGTTTTTCAGGTAACGGCTAGTTTTTGGAGGTCTTATTTAAGGGGGCCTTCTTCCTATTGACTCTAAGAAGCTGAGCACGTTTTTCCTCTCTCCTCCATTGTTGAAAGCTCATTTATTTGATTACTCCCAATCCCTCCACCCAAACTCGTTGATCTTTGGAGGATTGAAGGAGGAGATCTAGATCCACATTTCCACCGAGCCGTTTCTCCTCTAAGTGAGGGGAACCCTTTCGATCTAGTTCTTGAAGTTCCATTTGTTGTGTTCTTCGTTGTTCTTCCTCTCTTCTCCCCCCATAAGCATTAGTTGCTTGTGGTGGGATTCGAGAGTGAAGGATTTGAGCCTTGTGCTCTTGCCTTTTGCATTTGGTGCATCGGTGTGCTCTCCATGAGAATTCGTGGAAGTTGAAAGCTTGTGAACTTGTTACTCTTGGGTCTTCGGGCCCTAGACACCTTTGTGGTGGTTGGACCCTTGTGTGGTCACTTGAAGCCGTTCGGGAGCCCCCAATCCCTTTGTGGGTTGTGCCTCGGATTGTTGTTGAAAGCCGTTCGGGAGCCCCCAATCCCATTGTGGGTTGTGCCCCGGATTGTTGTTGAAGGGCTCCGGATTCCGCCTCGAAGGAATACCGATAGTGGAAGGTGAACCAAACCTTTGTGGTGCGGTTCATCGGAGAAGAGGGTGAAACCTTTGTGGTTGTTGAACCGTTGTGTCCGTTCACACCTCTCCAACGAGACGTACTCCCTTTCAAGGAGGAACTCGGGAATACATCCTCGTCTCCGCGTGCTTCGGTTATTTCTATACCCGAGCTTTTTACTTATGCACTTTACATTGTGATAGCTTTCGTGCTTGAAGTATTCTATATTGCTATCACCTTGTTGCTTGTCTTGCTTAGCATAAGTTGTTGGTGCACATAGGTGAGCCTAGTTTATTTAGGTTGTTGGCTTGTTAATTTAAACACCTAGTTTTATTCCGCAATTAGCAAGCCTAAACCGGAAAAGTTTTAATCGCCTATTCACCCCCCCTCTAGGCGACATCATTGTCCTTTCACCCAGGCTTGGCATGATCCGGGGATGGTCATCTATGCTCCAGCTGATCTTTTGATCGGCCCAGTTCATATATTTCGGCACAGCCGGCATAACCGCGTTTACCTCCATTGCACGCCGGTTCAGGCTTTGCTTGTCAGTTGGCTCGGTCACAAAGACCACATAGCTCTGATGAGCCTCTCTATGCTCACCCTGGCGATATTCTGCCTGGCGGCTGGGACCAGCATTACTGTTGTTGCCTCCAACATTCACTTGATTAACATCATCTGGCCTCCTCCTGTTGTCCACAGGTCTCGGAGCTGCAGGCCTCGGAGGAGGCGCATTCACGGGAATAGTGTTTGCCCCTGTGAGCGGTACAGGCCTCTGTGTGGGGGGTCTTTGAGGTGCTCCCATCTGATTTCCTCCGGATCCTCCCCCTTCCTTCAATGTGTGCTGATACCAGCTGCACTGCCGGGTTGAATGGTTAGCCGGTCTGCGGGGGTCATGCGTGTGATAACTGCAGGGCCCATCCAGCATTGCCGCATAGGTTAATCTCGGTCTCTCCTCCCAAGGCTTCCTCTGGTCACTCCACTGTTTCTTCCCATCCTGGTTTTGGCCCCATGCAGGACCACTGTTCTTTGGACGCTGGCTATTGCCGGCATCTGGCTGGTCTTGACCAACTGCAGCAACTTGATTCGAACCGTACCGGTAATCCGGCCGGTCCTCCCTCCTCTTGTTCCCCAAATCCTGGTGATCACCTCGCCTGGATGGTCCGGGTCCATTGTTGACCGGGTATCTTCTACTCGGTTCCACCGAGTTCAGCAAGGGCTGCATCGGATCGCCCAGTGCATAGCTATCCGCAATCCGGATTGTCTCGGCCAAAGTGGCCGGCATCTCCCTTTGCAACTTCTGCCAGAGCATGGAGCCGTGTCGGCACCCCTGAGCAAACCGTGAAATGGCCTGCGCTTCAACAACTCCTTCACAGGAATTGCGAACAGTACTCCACCGGGTCAAGTAGTCCCGGTCAGTTTCATCATTCCTCTGGTTGCACATGGCAAGCTGCTGAGGACGATTCGGCCTCTTGTATGTACTGGAGAAATTGCTAACGAAAGCTTCTTCAAAGTCCAGCCAACAGTCAATGCTGCCCTCTCGCAAGTTGTTTAGCCAGATCCGAGCTGGCCCTTCCAACATTTGCGGGATATATCTTACCGCCCATCGGCGGTTTCCTCCCGCGATATGTACTGCCGACACATAATCTGTCAGCCAATCTTCCGGCTTAGTGCTGCCGTCATATGCCTTGGTGCCCCGGTTCAACTGAAAATGTGGCACCGGTGGTTCTCTCATGATCCGAGGTCCAAAGCATGCAGGGCCGGGTGGGCCTTGCTCTTCCAGCATCTCGGACATAAAGATCCTGTCCAACTTGTAGCGTGCATCATTCGCTGACAAATGGCGAGGTCCCAACCGGGATCCCAGTGCACTTTCATACCTCTGATATCTGGCTCTCTCCATAGCCGAGTAACCATCATCATAACGGTTAGCCCCTTGGTCACCACCTTGCGGCTGCTGAACACGCGTGACATTTTGCTGCTGCCGGGGAAGATTCTGTGTCGGATACCGAGGTGGATAACCTCGGCCAGCCGAGTTACTTTTTCCGGCAACTTGACTGCCCGGACCGGGATTGCTTTTACCCCGGCCGACACTGCCTTGCACAACTAACTGCTTTCCGGCATATGCCGGATCATACGTCTGCATCTGCTTATTTTTACCAGAGTTTACACTCCGGTCACGATCTCCACCGTCGTGCGGTGATGAAGCTTGCCCCCTAGATCTTTCACTGACTACTTTAGCCGAGTGAACGATCTGGAACCCACCTGCAGCTGTGTTAGCCTTAAGATAGGCCTCATTTTGCTGCACAGCAACACCTACAAGCTCATTAACCCGGTCTTGTTGCTTGCGGCGAGCTTCTCCGGATAAACCAGATAACTCGACTCTTGCTGCCTCGGCAGCTCTAAGAGTTTTAGCAGGGGAACTATACTTGGGCTTTTCAGCCGACACATAACTAGGAGTTTTACTAGAACTTGATCTACCATCTCTAGCAATCTCGGCATTGAGGCCTCTGCCCCTATTACGCACATCTTCTATGCGACTAGGATGAGTAGCTATTGGAGTGAAACCATGAGCTTTGTTATACTCACGGAGGGTTATCCCGAACTCTCTCCTTATCTCGGCCATCGCGATAGCCTCCTGATGCAGGTTCTGCCGATATGACTCTAACTCGGCCTCTGCCATGGTAGCATCTGTACCGGTTGCTACCGGCACAGCCAGCTTCTCGATCAGATCCTCGAGAGGAGCCGACCTGACCGGCACCTGGGATGCGCCGGCCTGGTCAACGAGGTTCTCCGTCCTCTCCAACGGCAGTTTTGCCGATCTGGTGGTTTTGGCGGCAGGTTTGCCGGCATCTCCTTTGCTGGCAGCGCCCGTGGATCCGGTCATCATGACCTCTGCGCAGCTCCCGGGCGAGCGGTACGCCGGCCGCGAGCCGCACAGACAGCAGGAGGATCCTCTGCTACAAGCACCTGCTCGGGGTACTTGCAGACAAACTCGGTGGCGACGTAGATCTCGCATGCCCCGAAGGTGACGAGGCAGCCGTTCCTCGAGAGCGGCCTGCTACCGAAGCAGCCCGCGTTGTCGCTGATGAAGTTCAGCAAGCCGAATCTGTGGACAAGGCCACTGACCACACGCTCGCCAGAGGCGATGATGGAACCCGTCCGGATAAACACACCAGCCAGCGCCGCTGCTGGCCCCACGGTGGGCGCCAACTGTCGTGGTGGTGTCACGGCAGATGCCATAGGATGGCTTGAGTTGGGGCCGATGGACGCTGGTGGAACCGGGGAGGGATAGCGCGCTAAGAAGCGCACACGGAAAACACAAAGCACACCACAATCTACCCAGGTTCAGGGCCCTCGTGAGGAGGTAAAACCCCTACTCCTGCATGTCTGTCTCAATATGCCGAGATATCAAGAATACAAAGGTGCTCCTTGAGCTGTATGATCTCTACTATGGTGAAGTTCTCAAGGAAGAAGAAGCTACGGGGGAAAAGATCTCTCAGTGCACTCCTAGCAGTTTCTCTCTAAAGAATATCTCGTCCTCCTCTTCTCTGCCTCTTGTATCTCGTTGTCCCTCACGCAGGAGGGGGAAGGGCGCTATTTATAGCCCAGACCGGGTTACTGTCAAATCTCGGCACTGTTGCCATGCGCACCCGTGTCAGCAGCGTGATTATGACCCTGCGCGCCTGTGTCAGCAGCGTGGTCATGATGGTGTCTCTACCACGGACAGGACGTGACCTGCCATGCCTTGTAACTTGTTCCCACGTTCGCGCGTGGTCAGCGGTACGTGAGACCGGTCACCTCGCACCTGCACCACACTGCTTGCCAGGCTCCCGTGTCAGGCGGGATGTGACCGTAGCATTGACTTTGCGCCTCTTCTCTTTAATCCGGCATGGATATGCCGGATTACTCTTCCTTAGTTATCCTCCCCTGCACATAAGAGAGGACACGATAATACCGACATTCATATGTCGGTTAGCATATATCGGTTTACCCCAGCATCATGTCTCGGCCCCTTCTGGGCCTAGTTAACTCGGTTTGCACCATCGTCGTATCCCGACCCCTTCTGGGCCTGTTTATGTCGGTTCACACCAACACCATATCCCGGCCCCTTCTGGGCCTGGTTATGTCGGTTTTAGTGTACCTCGGTCCACACTTGGACATAGCTTATACCATACCATGACCCTACCCCGGGGTAGCCCCCCGACATTTAGTTTGACAGTTGGCCTCTAAATGATACTCAATCTGTTCCAAAATATTTGACTTGGATTTATCCAAATTCGAATGTATCTATATACTAAAACACGGCTACATACATCAAAATTTGGACAAAGCCACTTCAAGTATTTTAGAACGGGATGGAGTACTTGTGTTATATGCCTAGGTTGTGCAGTTGCTGTTGTACCGAAGTAACATAAATATATGAACTAACAATGACTCTCTGTGAAGCTATGTCTCAAGAAAATTTGGACAAAGCTATGTCTCAAGAAATTCTCATGTCACCCAACTCCCTATGATACTGTCCAAAGCGTAACCTCTAATTTAAACTGAGCTAAACTTGAGCTCAAATAATAAATAATTCTCGTAATTTTTTTCGTGGTTGAGTATTCTGGAAAATGTTGAAATAAAAATTTCATAAAAATCTATAAATAACTGATGTATAAGAAGTAATAATTTTTAGAGAAAAAAAATAAAAATTTTATAGGGGACATAAAAAAGCATTTGTTTGACAAAAAAAACTAGTCTACGGCCCAACTAGTGGACAGAGCATAATGGGCTTCAAGTCCTCCTCGTCTCCCCATCTCTCGGATGGAAGGCCGCCGCCCGTGGAAGGAGCGCCCCGGGTATTCGGGCCCTGGAATGATCAGCGACAGAAACATGTGCTTCCTTTGCATTAGTACCCCAGGAGGGAGATTGAGCGGAATAACAAACACGGGCCAGCAGCTGTATGACGCAGTCGACATCCCAAATGGATTGAACCCATCTGTTGCTATTGCAATTCTGACATTCCGAGCATCTGCTGAATTAAGGGGGTGTTTCAAGTCGAAGTTCTTCTATGCCTCACCATCAGATGGATGTCCCATCTTTTCCCGTCCTAACTCGTCGACGTATCTCTTCCCTTTCCTGTGCCAAGTCATTTGTTTGGCAGACTCCTCGGACATGAAAATCCGCTGCATTCTTTTTATGAATGAGAGGTACCGAAGAACCTTCACAGGGGTTTTTCCCTGCGTCTTCCGACCATCAGGCAGCGTTTTCTCCTCATACCTAGAGGACCCACAAAGGCTACAGTACTTGTCATTCGCATATTGTTTCCGGAACAACAGGCATCCTTTTGGACAACAATGAATCTTTTCATAATCCATGCTGAGCGATCCCAATAGTTTCCTCGTCTCGTGCATGGATTTTGGCAGACAATGCCCTTTGGGCAAAATGTTACCAGATGTTGTCAGATTAGCTTCAAAGCCTGCACGGGTGGTGGAGAACTCACACTTGTTACTTAGTAGTTGAGCTACGGTATCGAGCTGAGAATGTTTGCACCCTCGTATAGAGGCTTCGTAGCCGAGGCCATCGTCTCATAGAAAGCCTTCGCGGTTGGCTCTGGTTCCTCCGGTTCATCCGGTGCCTCCGGTTCACCCGGTTCCTCCTGTTCCTCCTGTGGAGGTGGCGAATCCGGCATGTAAGCAGCATGGTGATCATCTAGCATGTTTCTCAACCCATCGTACTCATTGCCATCGATCCGCTACCGCATCACCCCAACTCTGAGACGTTCGTACTGATCAAATTTGACATGCGTGACGTAGTTAGGCGTATACCCATACAACCAAAGATGTTTAGTCATATCTTCCTTTCCTTGACGGTCACGATTCTTGCAATGAGTGCAAGGGCACCTTCCACGAACTCCTTTTGCCTTTGAACCACGCCCTAACTCCTTCACTAATATATTGGTCTTCATCTCCCACTCCTCTGTTCTTTTAATCTTATCGACACGGCCACTGTACATCCACCCATTATCAGCCATCCTCTGCTTTATTGGGAGCGAAACAACCACGCAGTCTTTTAATATGCACCAAGTAATAATAAAATGATTTAGTGTCACCAGATTAATTACGGTCAAATTTTAATCTTTACAGCATGCAAGGGTTCACCTACACTTCTAATAGGAGGGCCTATCCCGCCCGAGTACGTGTAGATCGAGCCGTGTTCCATGTTCTACCCCGACCCGAGACGGAATTTCGGCAGCACCTCCCCGCTGTTCTTCAGAATACACGTCTCGAGCTTGTCAAGCCGAGAGGGTGTGCATCCGAAGAACAACAGGGAGGTGCTGCCGAAATTCCGTCTCAGGAAGGGGTAGAACATGGAACACGACCCGATCTACACGTACTCGGACTGTCCAACAGGACAACCCGGAAGTGTTACGGTTATAAATATGCAAAGATGGACAATCCTGCATATTTATAAATTTGTAACCCTTCCGGATGGGATCTGACTCGGGTTACGCGACTGACTTGGTGATCTAGACAAAAATAAACCTATGCAGCAAGAGAGGCGAAAGATTTATACCCTCGAAGCGTGATCGGTGGCCGGAGAAGGTCGAGGACGTGCTCCGGAAGAGGGCGACAAAACAAAGGGCGCCGAGGCGGCCCCTCCTCAGCTGGAGAAGCCGCGACGACGCGCGGGACCGACGGTGCTGGCTGGCGGGAAGCTACGTCATCTAAAAAGCACAAACAATCGAAATATATAAGCAAATATCCCTCCATTTTTACCTAATAATTAAACATAAAACAGAATAAACCATAGAACGATGTAACCATATTAGCTAAACATAACACATATAGACAAGTAGCACAATAATACATAGGTAGCATGCATGATAAGTCTAGCAGTACAACAGGTAGCAAGATAAGTCTAGTAGTACGACAGGTAGGATGATAGACATCCTAAACTCGACTCGCGCCGGTGTCAGTGACGTCGTCCAAGCGGTCCCAACAAGAGGACAGGGTGCTGCTAGAGTCCTCCTGCTGCTGCGTGCCGGAGGGGCCGACCTCGCCCTGCTGCTGCGTGCCGGAGGGGCCGGCCTCGCCCTGCCCGCGCTGCTGCGGCTCTCGCTGAAGACCTGGTACTGGACCGCCATCACCTGGGGATCAAGGAGGAGATCCTTGACCAAGGGGTGATCCTCCTCGCGCTGGTGGCGCGCCCTGAGCAGCCTCTCTGCCTGCCGGTGCTCCCTCTCCTCGGCCCTCGTCGCGATCCTCATGCCATCTGGCGCTAACATATGCGCCACGCTCCGCTCATCCTCAAAGTTGAGGATCGCTCTCGCCGCAAAGTGCTGGACCGCCGCGCAGTCGTAGGCGCGGGCCGCCTGCCACGGGCACCTGAAAGTACCAAGCTGGATCTTCCTGTGATCCACTGTGATCTGAGCTGCCCAAGTCGGGATCTTCGTGTGTCTCCGATGAACACCACGAAACTTTCGCTCCGGCTCTGACATGATACTTAGTTAAGTAAAAGCATATGATACAGGGGTTAGTCAAGGAAGCATAGATAAAAAAAAAGCAGGCCTACGTGAGACAACATCGATTGTACAACATATATTGCATACACCAAAATTTGCTCACTGTTTTAATAAACCTAAAATTTAATCAACTACACATATACACAGTGGGGAAGAATAAACCTAAAATTTAATCAACTACACATCGATTGTGTACTAAATCAACTACACATTTAGCTAGAACTAAAATGGATTTGCCCACTATACATTTAGCTAGAACTAAATCAACTTTGCTCTCACCTGCGGTTGCACAGGTGGCTGCAACAACGACGTGGAGATTGGAGGCCGGAGGAGGCAGGGGGCGGTGCACGGCCGCGGTGGAGACGATCCTCGACGGGGGAGCACGGCCGCGGCGGATCCTGGGGAGGGGGAGCACGGCCGCGGAGCTGGGGAGGGGACACGGCGGCGGATCCTGGGGAGGGGACACGGCGGCGGATCCTGGGGAGGGGACACGGCCGGGGAGCTGGGCACGGCCGGTGGAGATGGGCGGCATGGCGGGCCGGGGGCCGGGGCGTGCCGGGGCGTGGCGGCGGTGGCCTTGACGGCGGACGGCAGCGGCGTGGCGGGGCGGACGGCCGGGGGCCGGGGCGTGGCGGCGGCGTCGGATTGGTGCTGGGTGCGGGGGGAGGTTGGTGGCGATAGGGTGTGTTGGTGCGGGCCAGGGCCGGCCGGGTCATTTTCTTGTTTTACTGGTCTAAGCCCTGTGCCGACGGCAAAAAGCTGTATTTGTGATGTAATATTTTGAATTAATTTGTGAGTATTTGAATATGATCGGTTCCGACGCGCCTGAGCCACTCTCCGGCGAAACCCTAGACGGTTGACTTAAGTCAACCGTGTCGTCTACCCCTTCCACGGGCGTCGAAAGGGGGTAGCTCAGTGGACTTTTATACTTGGTTGTGTTAGGTTAGGCCATAGGAAGGTGAGAAACCTAGGTTTTGGTGGGGTTCCGACGCTCCGGGGCCCCGCTTCGGCGAAACCCTGAATCCGCTGGAAAAACCCTAACGTTTTCGTCTACCCCCATAAACGTGCGTCGAAAGGGGGTAGGCCAGTGGACTTTTTTGCCTGGTTGTGTTTGGTTGGGACACAGGCACATGGGAAACCACCTTTTATCACAAGTTTTTACAAGATTGCCCCCGTTTCGTCCGAAGTGGAGTTTTCACCTCTAAGTGCAGAAACTCACTAGAGAGAAAGTGAAGTCAGTGAAGCCGGTCACACCCCGGAGTAGGATATTGCACATTTACAACACACAACACACTTGTTTACATATGGTATGGCACAACCTAGGTTTTGGTGGGGTTCCGACGCTCCGGGGTCCCGCTTCGGCGAAACCCTGAATCCGCTGGAAAAACCCTAACGTTTTCGTCTACCCCCATAGACGTGCGTCGAAAGGGGGTAGGCCAGTGGACTTTTTTGCCTGGTTGTGTTTGGTTGGGACATAGCCACATGGGAAACCAACTTTTATTACAAGTTTTTACAAGATTGCCCCCGTTTCGTCCGAAGTGGGAGTTTTCACCTCTAAGTGCAGAAACTCACTAGAGAGAAAGTGAAGTCGGTGAAGCCGGTCACACCCCGGAGTAGGATATTGAACATTTACAACACACAACACACTTGTATACATATGGTATGGCACAACCTAGGTTTTGGTGGGGTTCCGACGCTCCGGGGCCCCGCTTCGGCGAAACCCTGAATCCGCTGGAAAAACCCTAACGTTTTCGTCTACCCCCATAGACGTGCGTCGAAAGGGGGTAGGCCAGTGGACTTTTTTGCCTGGTTGTGTTAGGTTAGGCCATAGGCACATGGGAAACCAACTTTTATCACAAGTTTTTACAAGATTGCCCCCGTTTCGTCCGAAGTGGGAGTTTTCACCTCTAAGTCCACACACTTGGTAGAGAGAAACTGAAGTCGGTGAAGCCGGTCACACCCGGAGTAGGATATTGCACATTTACAACACACAACACACTTGTATACATATGGTATGGCACAACCTAGGTTTTGGTGGGCTTCCGACGCTCCGGGGCCCCGCTTCGGCGAAACCCTGAATCCGTTGGAAAAACCCTAACGTTTTCGTCTACCCCATAGACGTGCGTCGAAAGGGGTAGGCCAGTGGAATTTTTTGCCTGGTTGTGTTAGGTTAGGCCATAGGCACATGGGAAACCAAATTTTATCACAAGTTTTTACAAGATTGCCCCCGTTTCGTCCGAAGTGGGAGTTTTCGCCTCTAAGTCCACACGCTTGGTAGAGAGAAACTGAAGTCGGTCACACACCGGGGTAGATTATTGGACATTTGAATCACCCAAAACACTTGTACACATATGGTATGCATCAACCTAGGTTTTGGTGGGGTTCCGACGCTCCGGTATAGACAATTATTCGCGACGTTATTTTATGTGGGTGGAAACCGCTATTCGGCGTAGCTATGTACATAGAATATGAATGAAACGTATTAAACTTAATTGAGAGTAATAAATAGATACATAAAAAAGAAGATTAGGGTAAAAATGTAAAAAAACGGTAGAGGCCTGTGCCGACGGTGTTGCCGTCGGCATAGATTGCCGTCGACGTCACCTGATCCTCTGTGCCGACGGCTGCCTGTGTCCCGACGGGGGCCGTCGGGATAGAAAATCTGTGCCGACGGCCGTTTCTTTGCCGACGGCCTTGTGAACGGCTGGTCCTGATACGCCCCTGTGCCGACGGCCCCGATAAATAGCCGTCGGCACTGTTCGCCATTCCTGTAGTGAGGGCAACTCCAGCCTTGGACCGTGCACACCTACTCGGATTGGGCCTTCAACGCAGTAACGGTGACCTCGTCAATTTTGGCGGATTGCCCGTTGAAGGTGAAAACCTGCTGAAGACTGAAGATTTAGATGGACGCATCCAAAAGATATTCGGATTCAGCGGACTCGGACGTGAATAGATGATATGAAGCCAAGAGAACTGTAGAAGGCACACGAGTACCATAGGGGAAAGATGGAGATTGGCTCACGTACCCAGCGAGTTGGCCTACATCAGGAAGACTAGGCGAGTTCTACTTCAACATGCCAAGGAGGAGGTAGGCTCATGTACGTAGGCTACCCTGACGCTTCGGTCCAAATCCAGCGCGAAGACGGAGGCGACCCGGACAGTTGAGTCTGGATCTGGCCCAAAGGCGGAAGAAGACATGCCTAGGAGCAGGAGTTAACTCGGATATCCGATTGTAAAACACGTAGATCTCCACTGACTGCACTCTTGTAGCATTGTTGTGTAGCAAAATCTCTTCTCATCATTAGCGAGATATCATTTTTCCCGCTTTTCATTATCCAGTTCCAACAGAAGGCCTTCCACATACATGGGATACATACGTTTAAGCCTTAAGCCTTTAGTGATAAAATTTTAGGTAAGTCGCTATAAGCATCATAAGAGTTGTGCAATCGTATTGGAATTTAAGTTCTTCTATGACAGTTGATCTCAATTATGTGATAGTACAATATGATTATGTTCTCTTCGTGAATTTACCTTCTAGATCTTCTGTATCCTCCATTTCCTCTCGGGACACTCTAACAGCAGTCTGAGACTTGTTGTGCCATTTCTCCCTAAAATTATGACAAAGGACGCTCTGTGATGAGACATATTTGGAGTCTGTAGCCTCTACTACCTCAGGCCAGTATATCTTGGCCTTTTGCTTTTGGATGTACTATTTAAAAGCTTCATCCCCATTTGCTCCTTGCTGGCTTAAACCCTCACGGTTTCTTCCCCATAGGCGAGGAAAAGGTCAAACACTCGAAATGATTGATTTTGACACAGTTGTGTCAAGGTAGAACAAATTTCTCCCATGGATATAGTATGCACCATTCCATTTCGGACCATCCACGGTTGTTAGGGAAGATCTCAAGGTATCATTGTTTTTGACATCCGACGGGAAGGAGTGGTGTGCCCCCTCCAAAAAAAATTCGGGCTCCGGGCGAATCAAAATCAATACAATTTATACTAAATTTTTATACTTATTTGGGTCTTATTTAGCATGTTATAGTATTACAAGTATAATTTTCGGCGTATAGTTTAACCACGTATCAGGAAATATCACTAAACATTAGCTTGTGTGTTTTTTGTAGTGAATTCATTTGAAAAATAATAAATTTTACTTTCTAAAAACATATTTACTAATACTATGTTTTCTACAATGCATAATTTATGTAATATATAAGTATGATATGTAGAAGATCTAACAAATGTCTAATAGAAGTTTGTAGTGTATGATTAAGTAAGCATATTTACAAAAATTTATACAGTATAAACTGAACCAATGACACTACTTTTTCATGGTCAAAATTTTCCAGCAAGTGAAATTTAATAAGGTGTGCAGGCTTGTACTTGGTACTGAAAAACATTGGTTGCACTAATCACCAATAAAAAAATAGTGTGGATCCTATAATGTTTCTGTATGCAAATTTTATTATTTGATATGCTTTGTGCAATGTGGTTGCTATCATCTGGTGTACACAAGTCCCTCACTAGTTTATGAAATAAAAATTTGTTGCACGGAATTATTGCGTAGATTTCAGTAAATGCTCCAGGACACACCGGCAAGATAACAACAAGGTAACTAAACTTGTTGTCGCCGGTCACGATAATTTGTTCTTACATTGCCGGTCAAGTTGGTTTGTTCTTATGGCCCGGGATTTGTATTTTCTTATGCAAATTAACAATATATTATGTTAAGATACTCTCCCGGTACAAAAATGTAAGCCGCGTACGATTTTTTACCATCTTTAGTTCACGTCTTTGAGCACTAATAATAGCAAAGCGTATGGATTGAGTTCTAAATGACATCGTTGCATTTTTCTTGTGAAATATTTTTTCATATGTATTATAGTATTTTATGAACATATTATAGGTTAAAATAATAGTCAAAGTTGTACGTTGTCGACCAAAAATGTCATTCATGCTCTAAAGTTTTTATAGGAGAGTAACGAATAATATCGTAGTGATTATTATATACTTTATCGTTTTGGGCCCTTCTCTTGTCGGTGCCCTGGGCGGTCACCGCCCTTCTTGCCCAGCCTATGCGTCGGCCCACTCAAGCCTTCCGGTGTCTCCAGGTTTCTGGCCTAAGTTCTCCCTTCAACGGCTATTTTTCGTGGGGACCTATATAACTAACCATGCTTCCCCAAAGGGATCAAAGGGATCAGATTTGTTGATCTTGTGTTTTCCCTCATTGTTAACATTCTCTGATCTTTCTTCTCTCTATCACTCCAATGATTTTTTGCTCCCTTTTGAGGGAAACGAGACAAAAGACTAGGATCTACTATTACATAAATCAATCTCCTCTCTTGGTGAGAGGAACCTACTGGATCTAGATCTTGGAGATTTATTTGTTGAGATCTTCGTTTTTCTTCCTCTTTCGTTTCTACATAGCATTTGTTATTTTGGTGGGAATTGAGAGTAAGGGATTTGAGTACTTCTTATATTCTACGTGGGTGGACGCATGATCGTCAGATTGGCTCTACAAATTCATAGGTGTTATATGAGCTTTTGTTGGTTCTTGTACTCGCCATTTTTACTTTTTCTTTTTTGATATTTTCTTTATTGTGTGCATCTTAACTATGCAGAGTCCGGGTGTTTGACACATTGTATTTGTGTGATACCTTGATAATAAATGCTCTTTATCAAAAAAGATATCGTATTATCCCTGGAGACAATGGCATTATGCCAAACCAATCAGAGCCAAATTTTGATTTTCAAAATTTTAGATTCCATAAGTGTCTGAATGACCTATGGGTGGATGGATAATGACAAGTGACAGGGAGTACCAAAAATAAAAGACAAGTGACAGTGACGCTAACATGCATGGATCATGCGTCCGGATAAATTAGTGGATCTCGATCGGGAGCATCAAATCTTCTGTGGTCAGCGCATGTGGGTACCATACTTAACTAGCTATTGTTAAATCTCACATGCATATCTAACTAGCTTATACATCTGTCTCCTGGAGAATGTGCTGTTATACCTTCTACTCTCTCCCCGTTACAAATTATAAAAGTATAAGATGTTTTATATATTTTAATATGGATTATAAAAGGATCGAACTGAGTGAATTCACGCACTAAAGTACGTTTAGATATGTCCGAATCAGAAAAAGCTAGAAACATACTCCCTCCGTTCACTAATACTCCCTCCGTTCCAACTTGATACATCCGCATGTGGACAAATGGAAGACATCTAATTTGGAACGGAGGGAGTATAAGGCAACAGGACTCATTTCAATTTTGACTACATACTATTATGAGTGAATCTGTATATAAAATAAGTCTATACACATTTGAATCAAGAAAATTGAAATGATGGATCCAGTGTGCCTCATATTAGCTAATGGTATTATATTTTGGAACGGAGGAATTCCTCTTGCAATTTTAGTACTCCACTGTTTAGAAAGAAACATATATATTTTAATTTTTTTATTTGGAAGGAGAACTTATTTGATTTCACGTGAGCCTTAGTAAATAATGTGTACCAATTTTTATATTTTAGTTATTCTACAAAAGTTTTCCAGGAGTATATAGGCATGCAGTTATAAAGCATATCTTTTGATAGAAATCGGATAATACCATATTTTCACGTGATCAACTTATTGTTCTAATGAGCTATACTTCATCAATCATGAATCATAAGCACATGCATGTTGATATTACATTAGTTCTCAATAAAATCTTGGTGTTTACTCTTCAACATCTCATTTGGTGCATATAATTGATTTTTAATTTATTCAGTAGGATTGCAAAACAAATTCAAATCATAAGCCGATCCCCTCGATCCCGAGTCTCCAAAACTATAAGATCTCAACAGTTCGTGTCTGGCGCCATAGACTAATCTGACATCCATGTTGGAAAAAATATCTCTCTTCACCATGTACAATCTTGTACAGACAAATGTAAACATTTTTGTGTGTTCCAAATGATGTATAAGTGATCACAAAGGGAGCAGATAGATGCACTGGTAAATGACCTGCAAAGTAAGAATAATTGTACCCGACGGCAAGGTTTTGGTTACCGGTAGAAAAAATTCCCGAGGGTGGTCGGGATTTT
The DNA here is from genome assembly GCA_947311845.1 of Poa pratensis. Taxonomy (NCBI): domain Eukaryota; kingdom Viridiplantae; phylum Streptophyta; class Magnoliopsida; order Poales; family Poaceae; genus Poa; species Poa pratensis. The sequence continues at coordinate 31,813,222 of CAMZMU010000112.1, forward strand.
CGGTTACCGCGGTTACCGGAAAATCCCGATTGGTTACCGGACGAATTTGAAATACGAAATTTGAAAATTCAATTTTTTGGTTCCCAGTTTAACCATTTACTGAAAGACTGAAAGTTTTCGTTAAAATTCAAAAATTTCAGAATTTTTCGTCCGATATGACCATTTCCCGAGGGTGCTCAGGATATCCAGTAACCGGATTTCCCGACCGGTAACCAAAACCATGCCCGGCGGAGGGGGAGGCGCCCGATTTCCCCTGAAGTTAATGATAATCTGTCTCCTCCCATGTTTTAAATAGCGGGCTATAGCAAATACTCTAAAAAGAGCTATAGCCAGGCTAAACCGAAACTAGGTATAGCTGGAAATTGTAAATGGTTTTATTTCGCGTCAAAATGTTCAGAAAGCTACAGTGGAGCTACAGCCAGGCTATTTGAAACTATTGTCTCCTCTCTCACGCCGGCCGTCGGCACCCGCTCCTGGCTTAGTTAACCACCGACCCTGAGCTGACCTCCTGCTTAGCAGTTGTAACCCACCAACATATAAAACGTGCCATTTTCGAAAACAAAAATGTACTACGGAGTATAAAACATGATAAAAGGGGAAAGCCTCCACACAAAATAAGATGGGTGGATTGAGGAAGCGAGTGCTATGGCTGTGTACGTTCATCGAGCTGGGTGTCCGTCGCGTCGCGGCGGCCGGTTTTGCAGTCGACTACAACATGTGGAGGTGCTTTCTTCCCCGGGAATGGCGGTACGGCGGCTCCGGCGGAGACTGAGTTGTTTGGGGCGACGGGTGGATCCGATTGTGTTTCTTCCAGGTGGCTCGGGGTGTTTAGTGCAATTTGCAGGGTCTCGTTGTAATTTCTGGTTCCTTCTGGACCTGTCTATAAGTTGTACTGAGCTTCCTTTTATATATATCGGATCCTGTTCAAAAAAAAAATACGCGGCCTTTTCCTTCTTCCTCCAGCTCGATCGGCTTGGCGACTCCTTCTTCCACCTCCGACTGAGCTCCTCTGCTCCTCCCCAAACCACGTTCCAGAAGCCTCCCCAACTCCTGCCAGCGCGTCGACCGAGGATGTGCGGGATCTTCGCCTACCTCAACTACAATGTCTCGCGAGAACGCCGCTACATCCTCGAGGTGCTCCTCAACGGCCTCCGTCGCCTCGAGTACCGTGGCTACGACTCCTCCGGGATAGCCGTGGACGGCGACCTCCTGGCGCTGTCGTCCGTCTCTGCCTACGCCGGGGCGCCCCCGCTCGTGTACCAGCAGGAGGGCAAGATCGAGAACCTTGCGCGATACGTCTACTCCGGTCAGTGAGCACATGCACATTCTCCCTCAGCCTCTGGTTATTATCCTCTAGTTCGGTTCAGTTTTTTTTGTTTGGTCTTGAGCTAGGTGGTTCCTCTTCCTCTATCCAAAGCATAATCCAAAACTGGAATTTAGACGCTATTTCACGTGTTAAATTTTTACTCGGGTTCCGTCTGATCGCATTTTGGATTCTGCTATACTAAATATTGGATTTCGTGGTCTTTGGGTTGCTAGCTGGCGCTCTGCGTTGTGTGATTATTGGGATCTCACAATCCAAATTCTGGTTATTCTATCCACAAAAGATACAACCCATCCGGCCGTTAGGATCCACTATAACTTGTTTGAGATTTTATGCCATCAGTCAACTATTTATCCACTTCGGCGCTTAATACTTCCTTTGCTACTGAGATTTATTGAGAATTTTCTGTACACGAGTTACTTCTAGCAAATTCGGCTACTAAATTTAAGCACAGAGGATAAATTTTAACCCATTTTCTTTTTTCCAGAGGTTGATGAGAAGGATGTGAACTTGGATGCCGGATTCAATTTGCATGCTGGAATTGCCCACACCAGGTGGGCTACACACGGTGTGCCCGCCGCGAGGAACAGTCACCCGTAGTTTTCTGGCGCCGGTGATGAGTTCTTGGTCGTGCACAACGGCATCATCACAAACTATGAGGTTTGCTTTAATTTTTATCTTGTGTATTTTTTTGTAGTATCTAATATTGTAGTTACCTTTACAGTTAATGCCCATGCATCATGCATTTAATAAAAGCTGCATGCATCAATCGATACAGAATTTGGGTGACCCCATTTCGAAAGAAAAATACATGTATACATTATTGCAACTAGCAACATGCATGTTGCGCTCATGGGCTATAATAATTTTCATGTTCTAAGACCCCCACATGCATGGAATGTCTTCTTATCTCTTCTATTGTGTTCAGCAGTAGAAGTATTTAAAAAAAAAGTAAGAATCTCAATTGATTTCTTAGCGAGTAGCCGGGTTGCTTACAGCATATTACAGTTCTGAATATTAGATTTCATAAGATGATCACTCGTTTATGACACTCGTGACTATCTAAAACCTTGCATGCATGACAACAATCATGTTTAGCCTCCGGTTAAGAATCTCGAATTAATATTGCACGAATAAGATGATGGAGAGAAAATTCCTGATCTAACTTGGTCTTTGTACTGTATGTTTCCAGGTTCTGAAAGAGACGTTAATTCGGCATGGGTTTACCTTTGAGTCGGAGACCGACACAGAAGTCATCCCAAAACTAGCAAAATTTGTTTTTGATAAGGCTCATGATGAAGAAGGTATGTGTGTATGTTCTTTGGGATGTGATATGGTAGCCATGTGTACTATTTTCTCTAGTTTTGTAAGTTTTTCTTGGAGTTTGAAATAATATTTTCCACATTAAAACCAGCTGAGGCCCAAAGCTATGTATCTTATTGGCCATCTAGAAACCTTTTAGGCCATATGACGACGGAATACCTAATAAGTAGGCGCATGAAGTAGAGACAACCGAGCAGGCCCAGGGTAGCCCATGGCCTACATACGGCTTCCAACCTCCATCAGGCTTACTCTTACAAGGTTGGGCCAGTTCGCCCCGCAAGCCGACCTTGTAGGAGTCCCCCGTAGACTCAAGTACACGACAAGTAGAGATTAGTCAACTCCTACTAGGACTCTAGTATCCAAACGGAGACTAGGAATATATCTTCAACCCTATCCTGGTTGCATAGACGCACCGTGCTACACATTGTTTTCAATGGGAAAATCCTAATACCAGAGTGGTACTAATCTCCATCGCAAGGGGCCAATGTTGTGTTGATCGTATGAAAATCTCATTAAACGTCTTCGAGGAAGCGAATTCGATCAAGCAACTAATGCGCCTCTTTGCCTATCTCTCTCCCGTAATTCTGATGTAGCCTAGCTCCACACCTCATTGTAAGCCACCCCCGTGGGTCATGCTTTGACTTTCCCAAGACACCATATATTGCCTAAACTTGGCAGGTGGAATAGCTAAGCTTGAGAGAACTAATCATCAAATTACAAACTAAATAGTCAGTGACTTACTTTCCGAAGGCTGAGCATGTTGATAATAGTTCTAAGTAAGGCAAGTTCTCACAATCTATTTGTTTTTTAGGTGATGTGTCATTCAGCCAAGTTCTTCAGGTAGACAGATCTGGTTCGGTTATTCTAGAGGAGATTTTACGAAGCAACCTATCTACTCCTCAACATCTCGAACATGTGGGCATAAAAGAAGTCCTGGCTGTTGGGTCCTGGTATATTTGGTGGCAGCGTCGACAAGCAGTCAAGGGGAACAGATTGCTCCTCCTAAGCGTACGAGTTTCGCTATCCAAGCACTGACGTTAAACTTTAAAGGAGCTACTAAAGGATCGGAAGCACATGAAATAACGTGGGCTAATCCAAGCCCAGGTACATATAAATTAAATGTTGACGCTTGTTTTTTCCCAAATGGTACAGGAGCAACGGGCAGGGTTGAAAATGATAAGGAAACTTTCCGGCTGTTTTCGTAGAAAAAGGAAATGGAGAGCAAAAAAGGGAAACATAAATGGCATTTTGAGGAAACAAAACGGAAACTGCATATTCAGAAAAGGAAATGACAAAGGAAATGATTTAGCAGTTTCCGACGAAAACGGAAATGAAACGGAAATTCTGGATATACAAATACGGAAACTTTCCGTAGGACCACGCTGGATTCGAGTGCCCCCAAGGCCCAGGTGCCAAATGAGGCCTGCCCACATCGCTACTTAAGTCCATTACTTAACACTAAACCCTAATTAATCTATAGTTACCTTCCACTAAAAAAATCTATAGTTACGTACTTGCAGCGTGAGAATGCCGCCTCGTCGCTTGGGTGCTTCATTGCTGCTGAAGCATATGGTTTCTAAGACTATATTTATTAGTAAAATGAGTGTTTTGTTCGAATCAGTAAGATGAGTGTCTATGTGAAACTATTTTTTGTGAGTTTTTGTGTGTGTCGAAGTGTCAAACTATGTGTGTGGTACTTCATGTTAAACTGTCGCTTGTCGAGATTGTGAACATTTCTTGTCTTGTTAGTTATTTAGCTATATGTTGGGGGTATGGACCAACATATTATACCGATATTGTGTTCCGACAAATATCCGTTTTCGTATCGTATCCGTCACGTATCCGTTCCATATTCATTTCCGAGAATTTCCGATTCCGTATTCGTTTCCGGGATTTCCGATTTCGTTTCCGTTTCCGGCAAGGCGAAAGGAAACAAAAACGATAATGCATGTTTCCTTCCGTTTCCGTTCCGTTTTCAACCCTAGCAACGGGTGCTGTAATTAGAAACAGCAAGGGTGAGGCGATTGCTGGTTCTGGTGCTGTTCTTACCCGCCTTCAGGATGCAGCAGTAGCGGAGGCATTGGCTCTGAAGAATGGTCTCTTTCTGGTTGAAAATTTGGGGTGTATTCCTATCACTGTTGAAACTGATTCGGCCGAGCTTGCGGATGCTATGAACGGAGTCGCAGAGTTATGGAGTCCTCACACGGCTATTATATTAGAGTGTGTTGACATTGCAAGAAGAATTGGTCGGGTAAAGATACAATATTGCCCCCGTGAAGCAAATAAGGTGGCGCATAATTTAGCTAGATATGCTTATGATAATGATAGTTCTGTTTTTTGGGACGATGATCCCCCTAGCTTTATCATGTCGGATGTAATGAACGATGTATCTTTGTTTGGTTGAGGCGGCGAGTTTCAGACGCACTCTTTCCCTAACCAGGGTACCGAAAGAGACTGGCAGGGTTTTAATGAGGCGGCTCGCTGACCTAATATATGGTGGTTGAAAATTCAAAAAAAAGTTGTCAACGAAGTCATGAGGCAGCTTGAAGGAGCCTATGCCCTTATATTTAAAAGTCCACACTACCCCAACGAACTGATCGCATGTAAACGAGGCAGCACACTATTACTTGGTGTTAATGTAAGCAAAAATGTCCATGTATCTTCTTTTACTATTTGGTTTGTGTACCTCAAGAAAAATATATGGGATTATGTTCATACACTAATTATGTATGGTATGCTCTGAGGTTTTATTTTTGTTTGTAATTTTTTTTCAAAATGAGGGAATTACCCGGCCTCTACATCGAGCGATGCACAGAGACATTTATTGCAAAATTTAGTAGCACCAAATTTGAAAATCACTAATCACGTAGGGTTGAAACATGAATCAACCAACAAAAAGAGACAACATAAAGCAACTAATCATCTCGAAGTCAACTAATATGCTGCCACGAAGTCCAGCTGAAGATATCCCGAGTGACAGTCAGGACCGTGTAAATCCAGTAGCCATAAGATCCCGTTGGTTGAACGGGGGAAGATCCCTTAGCTAAATTCAATGGGCCGTCATATTGATAATTGATAAATGTAATACATGAAAGATTTTTCTTATATTAATTATTTCGACAATTCCATATAGACCAACAAAATAGCTAAAACTCCAATATTAATTCTAGCCTTGGTTTTTATCCGTTCCATTCAACCAATTCCGAAACATATTAGTTATATTGGTTCATGGAGGGATACTGTAGGAGCTATAAACAGCACGACATACAAGTTTGGCAAAAGGACAAGAAGTGAACAAATGTTCGACAGTCTCCTCCGAGTCACAAAAGGAAAACATTTCGTACATCCTTGCCAACTTCTTTTAGCAAGGTTCTCTTTTGCGAGAAAGCCTTTTATATTAAGAATCACATGAAGACTTTTATCTTCAAAGTTTCAGTGTCTATAGATATTTATGGAGATACCTAGAGTGTCCATGCATTCATCAAGTCCCCATACATGGTTTAACTTCAAAAGCACCATTGCTTGTGAGCTTCCAAACAAACGTGTCAGGTGTCCAACAGATGGACCTCCATCAGTCGGTGATTTTTCTCTAATTTAGTGCCCTTTTGAAGCTCATATTCAGCGAAGAACCACCAGATAACACATCATGAACATAAACATTTTTTTCGTTGGGCAATGTTATATAAAGATTGATATTGATATTCTAATGGGGTATATCCTATCCAAGGGTCCTCCCAAATTGTCTGTTTTAATGATTATAGAGAAATTTTCCTGTTTTTAGCGAGAAAAGTTAATTAATGATTTACCCTTTATCCTATCATTTTGGTGTTCGTATGCCTTCGACTTTCAGTTGTTGTAAGGATATACATCCTGTAGTTTGGCTTCTGTTGAGTTGAATTTTTATGTTCTACATATGGCCACTATTATCTTTGTGTTTTCAGGAATTGAGTAGTCAAGAGAGTGGGAAATCATTCCGTGATGTGAAAGCACGGACAACAAATGGAAAGCCCAAAGAATTGTTTTTCTCTAGTGATTTATGTGCTATTGTGGAGCATACCAAGAATTATTTAGCTATTGAAGACAATGAAATCGTTCATATTAAGGTGATGATTAAGTGATTTATGTGTTTGTATGCGTTGTTAATTTACAACTTTCCTTTTCTAGATCAGTGTTGTTTAGGAAATGTTCTTTTAACAACCTCAGTTTTAGTCACTCTTCATCACTACTATCTTCACTTGGTTGTTATGCCATGCTCAAAGAAGTATGATTCACTACTTTAACCATCATCATTGTTTTCCCTCCTTTTACAATGAACAAAAAACTAAAACATGGAGACACATAGGTGCAGCGTTCTTTCTTCCATGAAGCTTACAGTGATAATTTATCCATACCCAATTTCTGAAGAAAAAAATAACTGTTGCAGGATGGCAGTGTGTCTATCCTTAAGTTTGAACATGACAAAGAGAAGCCAGCGTCTGTGAAACGAGCATTATCTGTTCTTGAGATGGAAGTTGAACAAATACAGAAAGGAAGCTATGACCACTTCATGCAAAAAGAAATCCATGAACAACCACATTCACTGACAACAACAATGAGGGGTAGACTGAAGGACGGTGGAGTTCTTTTGGGTGGACTAAAGGAGCACCTCAAAACAATCAGACATAGTAGAAGGGTGGTCTTTATTGGTTGTGGTACTAGTTATAATGCCGCGTTAGCTGCGAGGACTTTTGTGGAAGACTTAACTGGTGAGTGAAATCAATTTTTCCAACTTCAATACCCTTCTATGGATTTTTTTTATAAATCATCAGTGCAACAAGTACTTTGCTAGTTATCTCTTAACATATGTTTTCACCTTCCGTTATTTTGTCCATAGGTATTCCCGTCACTATGGAGGTTGCAAGTGACCTGCTGGACCGGCAAGGGCCTATCTACAGAGAAGACACTGTAGTTTTTGTTAGCCAGTCAGGGGAGACAGCTGACACCCTCCTTGCTCTTGATTATGCACTAGAAAACGGAGCACTTTGTGTTGGCATAACAAATACTGTTGGAAGCACACTCTCAAGAAGAACACATTGTGGAATTCATATCAATGCTGGTTGTGAGATTGGTGTTGCTAGCACCAAGGTAAACTTTCGTCGTTCTCATCATGCATAGTTTCAGATTTTCGACATCTTATTCCCTAACAGTCTCCGAAAACGACACAGGCATACACAAGTCAAATAGTAGTCATGGCAATTCTAGCCTTGGCTATTGGATCTGACAAAATATCGACTCAACCTAGAAGGGAAGCTATCATCAATGGTCTTTCCAGTCTCCCAAGTATGTATTATTGTTCAACAATGTACCATGCATGTCAAGAAAATGTTATTTCTTGTTAACTTTATAAATGATGTGTGTAACGTCACTATGCAGGCAAGGCCGGTGAAGTTCTTAAACTTGATTCTAAAATGAAGGAAATTGCCTCTTCATTGGTCGACTCGGAGTCCCTCCTTGTCTTCGGAAGAGGTTACAACTATGCCACTGCATTGGAGGGTGCCCTGAAAGTTAAGGAGGTTGCACTAATGCATAGTGAAGGCATGTTTGCTGGTGAGATGAAACACGGGCCGCTAGCACTAGTGGATGAAAACCTTCCCATCATTGTCATTGCTACACGTGATGCATGCTTCAGGTATGTGCGATTGTGCATTGAACCGAGCTTCGCCAATTTCCGTATGACGAAAAATGAGTAAATAATTCTCCTCCTCTTGCAGCAAGCAACAGTCAGTGATCCAACAGCTCCTTTCTCGTAAGGGGCGTCTGATTGTCATGTGCTCAAAGGGAGACGCATCTGTTGTCAGCCCTAGTGGATCTTGCAGAGTGATCGAAGTTCCACAGGTTGCTGATTGTCTCCAGCCAGTGATTAATATTATCCCATTACAGGTTCGTCCAAAATCTACTATCTTGTTTATTTTGTCAACTCCAAAACCTCCTATGCACCATTGCATTTTTATTGCAATTTTTTCACTGAAGATTTTTTTACATCTGCGTCAGTTGCTCGCATACCATCTTACTGTTCTTCGTGGATTCAATGTGGACCAACCAAGGAACCTGGCGAAGAGCGTGACTACACAGTAAGTAGAGGAAAAATGTATGCATTAAGGTCAGATGCATTCATATATTCTTCTCGAAGCGAAGAGGAAGAACATACAGATGTTTGTATCAGGGTTATGTTATCAGAGCAGGTTGGATACATGGTCTCCTCTGTAACCTGGTGCAGAAGAAACCTTATATTGTGCAGCATGGTGCATGACAATGGTGTTGAGAGGGGGGGGGGGGGGGGGGGGGGGGGCATAAATGTCCACCTTATTTTATAACTCTCAGAATCTACCTTTTGTCACGGATACAAACGTCACCAAGAAAAACTATACTCTCTTCTTTTGTATATATTTCACTTATGTACAGCTAACAATTGATATTTTTATCCCAATGTATGAATACATGGCGTATGAAATATGCAATTAATTAAATATAATTAAGATATTCTGGTTGAACATGGGGCAACACCTACTAGCATGGTCCTGCGAATTTAAAATGTGTGCGATGATTATTTAAACACACACGATTGATTGTGTTCAATATAATGTTTTTGATAAACATAACAAACATACATGACAAATGATTCCTGAGCGTGTGCGGACATGGCCAAAACTCAAACAGGTGAGTATGAGACAACCGTCTACGATGGTCAAACCTATCGCATGTGGTTTAACCATGTGCAATTGATCAACCCATCGGCAAACCTTGGATATAGACAGTTCGGTGAAGTGGGCGCGATCTGGATAGCCGTAGCAGAATGTCTTGCCCAAAATAGCGCCTATACAAACTTTGTGCTTTGACTACATAGAAAGGATGAGTGAGAACGTAGAATAGTGAGGGAAACGCCTCGCTCGCTCTGTCGCCCTCCCGCGGGCGACGGGCGAGCCCTAGCCGCCACCTCCTACTCAGGCCTCCTCCACTCCCTCTCCCCTGCCGCCGCCGCCGGCGTAGACCGCCGGGCTTCTCCCGCGCGTGGCTGGCGGCGGCGGGACGGCTTCTACCCGCTCGCGCGAACGGAGGGCGGGATCTCCTGCAGGCAGCGGTGCTCCCTGGTGGACGACGGTCCGGCTCGGCGGTGTGAGCTCCCGCGACCGGGTGGAGTGCGTCGCGGCGGTGCGGCCGTTGGCTGTAGGGAGGCGCGGTAGTTTGCAGCGGCCGGCTGGCTGCCGGAGGGCGGCCGACGACGCCCTACTGGCCCAGATCTGGGCCCTTTGGGCCCATCTGGGTCTGGACGGGCCGCGGCAGGCGTGTGGTCTCCTCGGTGGACGACAAGCAAAGACAGGTGCTTGGGATGGCGGCGTCGGCGGCGCCCCTGCTGCAGTGCGGCGGCTGGACTTCACGAGCCCACTCGGGCTCGGCCGGGCCAGTGAGGGCCTGGTCTGTCCGGCTACTGCATCCGGTCGGCTACCGCTTCCCGGCGGTGGAGGTAGATCCCTCCCGGGTGCTGCTGTGCCGCTGACCCAAGCCATCAACTTTGCTTCTTGGTTCTACCGGCTTCGCGACATGGACCTCGGTGAGATGGCGGTGATGATTGCAAGACCGTGGTGGCGTGTGCTGGTGGGTGGCAGGATTGGTGGAGCGTTCCGGAGGGCCCGGGGGTGTGGTTTTTTGGAGGTTAGGAGAAATCTGAGTCGTCTCGACACCGACGCGGCGACGCCTGAGGGTGTCGCCTCCCTTCCTGAAGGGTGTTGGGTATACCTTCTTCTCTATCCCCTGTTGCGAACCGGGGGAAACCTAGGATGGTACCCGAGGTCACCCTAGGAACCGTCCGGGCAGCAGCGTCGTCGTCGTCGTCGCATCCCCTCTTGAGGTGTTGCTTGGGTCGCGGCGCTTCGGGGCGCTAGGAGCGTGGTGGAATTCTTCGGAGGGCGCAACGGTTGAGAGTCATCTCCGTTTTCGTCGAACCGGCGGTGTCGGCCTTGTTTTCTTCTTTTGTTTCTTTTGGGCATGATTTGTGTTGTTTTGCCCCAGCAGTGGTTTCTCAGTTGTATCGGTTGGTTGTTATATTTATATAGCGGGGCGAAAGCCTGTTTCGAGACTACATAGAAAGCCAGGTGACGCTGCAACCCGCACCTTTCCACTTTATCATCTATGAGTATGCCATGATTAAAGCAATCAAGCAATGGCTTGCGTCACTCATCGTTCCCGCTTGTGTTGGCCACAACGTGGCGTACTTCACTTTCTGGTGACATTAGCTCTAGTACAACTGGAAGTAGCCATCTTTCTTCTATTTCATTTGAGTGGATTCCCCTTTACCGCATTCCTGCCCGGTGGCCATGACCCTCTCCTCTCACCCGCCTTGAACCGGTCCGGTCGGAACAGGTCGGGGTTTAGAACAACGACGCATCCATGGTCAGATCCGAAGCAGAATTTAAGTGCCGTTCTCTGGAGATCAGGCACACTTGGTTTTTTTTATCTGGATCACCTTGCATTTCAATTAACTTGTGTACTCGACTAAATCGTCAGCCACTGCATGGGATACATCATTGGGAGATTGGTATACCACACAACATGGTTACCAAAGACCTCCCTAGCATCAAGACCAAGGTTTGCCGGCGCTGGATTATTACAAGATCGGGGTTCGAAAACAACCTGGTACTCGATAAACCCTCAATTGCCGTTCTGTCCAAATCAGGCATACATCGTTTGGCAGCGGGACAGGATCGAGATTGACATGTACATGTTCGGCTCTATAGATGTGCCATTGTGTACCATGTACAAGTTGAAATTGCAAAAAAGGGATGACACGAATCCTCGTACATGGCTGGCCGTGAATAAGCCTGGGACGAGTATGCACAGGAAGAATTAATCTCCGCGTCCAAAAATCATTCCTTTTTTATAGGTCGGTTCATGCATGCTGTCGGTTTCGTAATGTTCCGAAATTTACATAGATCCCTTTTTGTTGTATACGTATCGAAACTTGTTGTCAAAATGGTTAGGAGGGTGGTTGTATCCCAAATCCACCAGAGTTTAAATCCTAGATTTGACATTGGTGTTTCTGATTTAGGCGGAATATTCTTCAGTGGGAGGCGACGTTCCCGTCGACAGCGATGCGCCTGTGATGACTCCGTCAATCTCAAGACCCGACCGCCGGCTTAGTCTTTCGGAGGTGCTCATAGGGGTAGCGTGTGCGTGCGTGCCTTCATAGGGGTGAGTGTGTGCACATGTATGTGAGCGTCTGTGTTGTACTGTGTTTCAAAAAAAATCAATCAACGTAGGCCGAATCTATTATCCATGTCCGGAAGAAAAAAAACAGCAAACACAATATCGTTGGATCGAGCTAGCAAACTTGTTGGAAATAATCTTGCCTAATTAGTGTTGAGTTAGTTTTGGAAAGTTTTTAGTTTCCTAGTCCGTTTGGCTTGCATGCCATGTTTGTATGTCCGTGTCTTAGTAGTATTCTGTAAGGATTTTCAGGTATAGTACCAGGATATAGGAGGTCTCACGTACGAGAGACGTATATCAGGTTGTATCAGATTAGGTAGTACTAGCTCGAAAGGTTCTAGGTGGTCTTGGGTTGGCTGCTGCATATATATGCACAGCCCGCTGCGTGAGTTTTCTAACACCGACGTGAGAAAAGCTATGGCAGCGCCGGCGCCTTCCCGGCCCTTCGTGCTGCTGGACAACAGAGTGTTTTTCCACGAATACTTCGATTGGAGGATGGTGGAGTGCGAGTGCGAGAGCTGGGTGTCCTACGGCTGCGGGCCGCTCGGCCAGCAGATCGTGGAGGGCCTCACCCTCGTCGCGGGCCTCGGCTCCGGTGACGACGACGAGGACCACGTCCCGAGCCTCGCCGTCCACGCCCTGGACGAGGTCCTCCACCGCTTCGAGGAGGAGGTCCCAGGCGAGCTGGCGAAGATCTATGGCAGCGAAGGCGCCGACAGAAAGGTGAAGAAGATGTATGGGACTAGAGTCAACCTCTTCGGCGCCATCGAGGCCGTGGACGACGAGGGGGGCGTCCTGGTCCTCCGCCTGACCTTCTCCCACCATAATGACAGCGTCTATCTCCGTTCACACCACCTCGTCTACGATAGAGACGCAGCGTCGCTCTCCCTGCTCCCGTACGAGCCTACGCATTGCCGGGCCGTCTACACCGACAGCCCTCTCCTCGTGCGCCGTCACGGGCCTCACGGCGGCGGGTACTCGCTGGTCCTCACGGCGGTCGACCGTAGTACCGGCGACGGGCCAGGCCGGCCCGTCGTCTGCTTGTGGACGCCCAACGACGACGGCCATGGTGGCCTAGGGCCGTGGAGGATACGGCAGCGGAGGCACGCCACGGCGATGCCAGAGTGATTAAGTGATTATCTTTAGTTCAGCTTGAGAGATCTCAAGAGTGCCTGTTAGTGACAACGCTACAGTTTCTGTAGTTGATCTAGCCGGTGTGTGCTTCACAATGAATATCAATATGGTAGAAAAAAACACTAAGTATCAAGGGTCCAAACCATGAGTGGGGCAGAAGCTGCAGGTGGTGGTGCCTCCTTAATTGAGGCTGGAACTTGAGTCGGAGCCTGACGAGGAGGGACGGGGCTACGACAGTTCTAGGAACTGAGGGAGCACCAGGCAGTGGAGGACACTGATGGCGGTTGTCGAAGAGGTTGAGAACCAAAGTCAAGTTATATGTAGCATACTCAAAATCTATTTATCATGATTGTCACAACAGGTCTAGTTTTTACGGGACATGAAAATTTCATAAATAAATTAAATATCTACCCAACCATTAAACTTGTTCACCCATTATTGGTCTAGCTACCACACATTACTTTTGTCTATTTGAGAACTAACTAGATTGAAATCCCCACCTATAATTGTAGGGTCATTCCAGCTTACTAGCGACTCATGCAATTCGGATTTAAATCCATGCTCCCTCATAAGGTGGACCATACACTATAATAATTTTAGAGACTACTAGCAAATATGCCCGTTGGGGCGGATGAACCCCACATTATTGGTGAATCGAGGACTTAACAAAAGCGTTTGCAAATCAAAAAAAAATTTAAAGTGGGGCAAAAGCTTTGCCCCAACCATTTATTAAGAAGAAGGTGCCCGGTTTATTAGTGGAAGAAACCGGACGAAAACCATACAACAAACACCAACACGAGCTCACACAACCATAAAGAGCAACAATGAAGACCACCAACACCCAAAGCAACAACCTCCATCTAGCAAAAACAACCACAAACTGACGACAACACTATGGCCACGGATCTGTCGATGGTTACTTTGCAACTCCTCACTTTCTTCTCTTGCTCCTGATAGTAACCGTCTTGAGAGATTTCTCCACCTTTCTGATTAGTTCCTCTGAAGCAGTCCCTGCCAAGACGCTTGCAATAGCCTTGGCATATCCAGGACTAGTCGCCTCAAAACATGTGAGCAAGCCGGAAATCTCTTTAGCCAGAAGGGGGGTAGAGTTAGGAGCCAACACACCTCCACTATCCACATAGGTCGTCGAGGGCAGCGCCAAATCCTCAACCAAGCTCAAGTCCGACGGAAGCACAATAGACGAATCTCCACACGACTCCTGAAGCTCAAGAGCCAAGATCTCACCTCTACCCTCAGTCACAGAGGCGGACGTCGCAACAAATTGTGGCGACGGGCAAGGACTGCCACGAGGAGAGAAACAACCAAAGCGAAGTGCTTCCTCAACCACAAACGGCTTCTGCTCAGTGGAGTCGAGCGGAAACAAATCCTCCCCCTGGGCGAGCCCCAGACCATCAGAACCACACTCCTCTGCCAACTTCAAAGGACCATCACCGCCTGCCAACAATAACTTGAGAGATGCCACCTCTTCACGAAGAGGGCGAGAGGCCTCCTCAACGCGATCAGCGACCAGCTGACAAAGCTCCAAACGCAACAAGGCAAAGTGGGACTGGAAGGCAGAGTCACCGAACTCCCCGCAGCACATAGGAGAGTGCCTTGACTGCACCGTAGGACACACCGAAGAGTGGCACACAACCTCGGGCAGACTCTGGGGCGACGAGGGACGACGAGGCTGAGCATACGGTAAGCGGCTCTGCTGGCAAGGGGCACGAGCGTCCGGAGAGCGTGAGCGATCAACAGGAGAGCGCGTACGGCAGAAACGCTCCCGATGACCAGGACGACGACATCGGATACATCTGAAGGACCCTCGACATGTGCTGACCTGGTGGCCACGCTCAAGGCACCGAAAACACCTCCCTCACGCCCAACGCTTGAAAGCGAGACCACGGTCGAGACCTTCATCCCAATGCAGAGACGATGGCGCGCTGTCAGGACGGCCGCCCCGACCAACCTGCACCCAACCTTCCTCATCACCTGGAGCAGCAGCAGCATAGAGGCCGACACAAGGCTCTGCGGGGGCCTCCTCAACATGGCGCACATCGTTGCCGAGAGCCGAGCCAGAAACACCACCTTTGGCGCCGTCGTCGTCCTCGACGGACCTCACCTCCACAGAGACTGGACCGCCCAAGGCAGCCGGCAGCAGCGACAAGGATCCAAGGCCCACCATCGCCACGGCAGGGTCGGACCTGAGCTGCCCATCCGACAGGGGAGCCGAGGCAGGCAACGGGGCCATGGCGGCCGCATGGTGAAGCTCGAGGCCCCCAGCACCCTCTAGCTCCTCGGAACTCCTGACACCATCTGAATCGGAGGCGTTTAGGGGGGCGGGAGCGGCCGAGGCGGGGATGGCGTGGATGACGCAGTGGAGGGTGCTGGCGAGGCAGTCTGGCACCTCAAGGTCGAGAACCCTGAGCTTGGAGCCGAACTCGGCGACAGAGGGGAGCGGCGGCCGATGTGGACGATGAACTCGGCGAGGTCGCGGTCGACGATGCCGCGGTGGGCCTCCAGCTCCGAGCAGACCTTGGAGACGAGGGACAGATGGGCGTGGCGCCGGAGCCCCTCGCTCGCCGCGCCGGGCGAGCCTGCCCTTACCATGGGCGCGCGCGGGCGGCGGCGGTTGGCTTGGGGCGGCGCGTCGCAGCGAGCGCTTGACAAGAATCCGACCACGGACGGCGGGATCCGACCTGCGGGAGGCGAGGACGGCCGCGGCGAGCTCGGCGGCGCGAGCGGAGGCGTTGGACGTGGGCGGGTCGAGGTCGAGCATGAGGACGAGTGCAGGGAACTCCGAGAGCGCCGCGACGTCAACGCGCGAAGCCCCTACATGCCGACCAGCGGGCTGGAGAGAGGGCGCCGTGGGGGCCCCGGATCTGTACGCGGCGGCTGGAGCGGAGGCTGCACGGAGGAGATCAGGCCGGCGGCGCCGGCATCACGCCATGGTCGCGAGAGCTCTCAGTCATATAACTTATACTCGCATCATAAAATTCCCACTACAAAACTTAAATCATAGAAGCAAATTGTTAGCTTGACTACACGAAATTTTATTCTCGTTTGAAAACTAATAAATCAAGTGGTTAGCAATTTATCATAACTACCAAAAAATCCATTGGAAAAACTGAATCACATAGCCAGGTGGCTCACACATAAATCCTAAAGACGTAGAATCAATCAACCGATGAACAAATCCCCTATACTAATAGGTGCAGGTGCGAAGCAGCTCACGAATGACGATGCCATCAAGGCCAGAGAACGGCTCAACAGGCACGATGACGTGTGCGCCAGGCATGGCTGCCGTTCCGTTTGCTGTTCAGCCAGATGGAAAAACCAGATCATGCTGCGTTTTCCAGCAGCTCTTTTCTGGTGATTGGCACGGAACTCGTGATTCCGTCGGAACCGTGGACTCTGAATTTTGTTAGTCATTGATTAGGAGGTGATTTTTATTAGCCGTTGATTAAAACTCACGTAGTTTTAGGGAAAAAAAACAGCCGGTAATGCTAGTTATGTTCTACTCCGTACGTGGCCCATCTAAAAAAACAAATCGTGCGGAATCGGCAGTCTGGCTTCAGTTCCTTCAAGATTAAATCTATGACATCGATCAGAACGGACCGAATCGACAATGTGTATATGCATGCGCGCGTGCACTGGTCAAAGAATTAGGTACCAGCTTGTTCGTCGCCGTGCCGTTGTTGCCACCGTGGCCGGCGCCTTGGACGGAGGGAAAGCCGGTGGCAGCACTGGTGCCGTTGGTCGCCTTCACTTGCATGTCCACGCCGTTGCTCGCACACCCGTTCCGTTGCCGTTGGTGAAACTTAGCCGTGTGCTCGACGTGCTGCGGTGCCGGGGGCGTCTGGGACGACAGTGGCACCGGCGCGAGCCCGGTGACAGCGGCGGCGTCCGCGCGAGGAGACGGCGCCGGCGCATGAACAACGCCGGGCGAAGAGGAGGCGAGCGCCTTGGTACGGTAGAGCGCGTCGAGCTGGTGGAAGTAGGGGCATGTCTTGGAGTCCTCGGGACGCTTCCTGCTGCTCTCCTTCACCTTCTTGAAGTACTTGTTGATGTTCTCCCACTTCTCCTTGCACCGCTTCGAGCTCCGGTTGTACCCCAGCCGCCGCATCCCCACAGAGATGTCCTCCCACAGCGGGCCCTTTGGCGCCGCGTCCTGGTACCGCGTCTCCATCTCCGTTCGCAGCTGGATCTGCGCGTGCACCTCCGCCTTCGGCCACCTGGACGGCGACGCGCCGCCAAACCCAGACCCAGCAACGTCGACCGGCGCCTCCGCCGAATGGACAACGATCTCCTTGTTGTTTTGCGCCTGCGGCGTCTGTGTCTGCGGTGTTGGCGCTTGTGGCTCTGTCGTCGGCATTACGTGTTGTTGTGGCTGCGGCGTCTGTGGTTGTGTTTTCATCGGCGTCACGTGCGACTGCGGCTGCTGCTGAACCGACGGCCGTGGCGTCGGCGGTGCCAGTGCAGCGGAGGCTACCGGCGTTGGCTGCAGCGGCGGCGGTTTGGTTGCCGTGATGGCAGTCGCCGGCGTGGGAAGGATGATGGTGTTGGCGCATGCACGGGGACGATCATCTGCCCGGTGATCCTCTGTATGAATGAGACGACGGCGGCGTGGCCGAGGCGGCCACGGCGCGCTCCTGCGCCAGCGCGTCCTGCTCCCGCGCGAGGCGAGCCACCTCCTGACGACGCCAGGCCTCCTCGCGGATCATGCGGTCCTGGTCGCGGCGCTCGATGGTCTCGAGGAGACGGTGCTGCATCGCCTCCCGCCGCTCCATCACCTGCTGCATCAGCCCCTCGAAGAACCGCATCGCCTTACCAGTGAAATAACTTTTAATAATTAAAATGTAATTATGCCCCCACATAATTGGGTACCGACCCCACAGTTTTGGTACCTGGTCCCACATATTTTTGGTACCGGTCCCACACAATTTTCGGTTCCGCGGAACCGTTCGGTTCCGTCGGTCTGGTTCCAACTATTTTAACACCGTTAGATCTCGCTGGATGAACGGTTATTAAAAATGCCAACCACCCTAAAACTTGTATTTCCAGCAACTTGCCATTTGGTAGCCATTGAGGAGGAACGGCCACACCATCAGAACCAATTTCGGATTCTGCTCCAACCGGTCCAACCTCATCTCGTCGGCCATCTCCATGGCTCCATCACGACACATCTCTACTCGCCGTCGGCGCCGTCCTCTGCGTTCGCGCTGCAGTCCCCTTATATCTTGCATGGAGTCTTCAACCCGCTGCCGCCGGCACAGCGTCAGTTGTTTGAAGAAAGCAAGCTTCAAGTGTCACCACCATGGAGACGCCGTCGTGGCGTCTTGCTCCAATGGCCGGTTCGCTGTCGGAGGACACCGTCGCGTCGAGTGCGCCGTGTGGTCTGATGCTCATCAGTCATCAGTACAACGGTGTGAGCCGAGGTGTGGCGCGGGAGCTGGAGGAAGGGGCCGAGCAGCACCAATGAGGCAATGACGATCTGTAGGATCCTCATCTGAAACCAAAACCAAGCATTGGATTCCAATTCCCTGGATCTGCAAGTAACGTGGGCAACACCATGGACGCAGATGCCGAGTACCGGGCTTCCCCCAACACGGCCATCTAGGCTCCCATCGTCGGAGGCCGCCCTTGCTGTTATGCTACCCGGCCGACCATGGCAGGCGTCCGTCGATGGCATGATGCTGTTGTGTGTGCCGGAACGACGATTTATCTCTCACCGGTTGTGAGGCTAGCATCGAGAGCTTAAAACAAAACAAAATTTGCCGTATCGCATCAGGCTTGGAGTCGTATTGGACAAGTGAAACCGAAAGGATCATGAGTTGGCGATCGGAGAGACCACACATAACGCACGAAACGAAACCAGGGATCGAAGTGAACGCGAGGTACGAAACGACGGAAATTACCTACGCGACGTACGAAACCAAACGGACGAAAATCTGGGAGGAAGAAACGTTCCTTCCTTTATTATTAGGTATAGGTATAGATATAGATATAGATTCATGTAATCTTATCTTTTTTTTTAGGGAAAGCCATTCAGCATGCTTTACTGATCAGATAACACAATTACATCATTTGTGAGCTTGCTAAGGATAAACTAGGGGTTTCATCGACCTAACTACAGGAATTACTAGAAATAAAAGCAGGCTTCACAAGCTCATGAGCTATGTGATTAGCTTCCCTATTACAATTAGTTGAAATATATTATCAAACCCACTCCAAAGATTTTTTCAATCAACATAAAGAGCGGCCCATGTTGCAGAAAAATCTCCATCTCATAGTATTCATCACTTACGCGCAATCAGTTTGAAGAATGAAGCTATTAATCCCTACTTGTTGAGAAATACTCAACCCATCTCTAATAGCATACTTTCAGCCATGGGAGCATCAACGACATGAGGTAGGAACTTTTGAGCCACTACAATACACTGACGCGAGTGGTCTCTAATAACAACACTCGTTGCACCCTTAGGGTCTGTTTGTTTGGGCTGCAGCTGTTGAAAAGCAGCTGTAGCTGTTGGGCTGTGGAAAAACAGCTGTTAGAAGCAGCTGCTGGAAGCAGATATTTGATGTTTGGCAAAAGTGCTGTTGGCAGCTGTTGCTGTTTGTTTTCTGGTTGAAATGTCTGAAATGCCCCTTAATGCTGGATATGTCATATAAGTGCTGATTTGAAGCAAAATAGTTGTTCTAACTTATTTAATTCATATTACGATGTTTAGAGAGCTAAATAATCTTAGTTTATCACTACTGGGAAAGCAGCTATCAGTGGCGCACCCCCAGAATCCTCGCCACTAAATTATTTTTTTCTGTGGCGCACCATGGGCGTGCGCCACAGAAATATTCAAAAACTGAAAAATAAAAAGTTTTAAAAAAAATCAGAAAAATTAAAATATGAAATAATATGAAAAATCCTAATTATTAGAATTAATTTCAGATTTTTTGAATTTTTTGAACTGATACCTTCCCACTAGGTCACCCATCCTCAAATTGCTCCAACCCTAGCACGCTTAACTTCTAAGTTCCACCCACTTCACCTACCCTTGTGCTACTCAAGTTCTTATTGATATATATATCATATGTATCCTCTTAAGTCTTGTATGTGTATATGTTATGTATATGTTATAAACGTGTGTTTTTAAATTTCAGATTTTTTAAAAACTTCTAAACTTTCAAAAGGAGATTCAAAAGTTTCAAAAGATCCAAAAAAATTCAAAAAACTTTAAAAAATTCAAAATATCCAAAAAATCCAAAAAAATCCAAGAAATCCAAAAAATTCAAAAAATCTAAAAAAAATAAAAAAATCCAAAAAAATAAAAAAAAGTCAAGAAAAGTCAACAATATTCTTTGTTATACATTTCTGTGTCTTTTTTGGAATTTTTGAATTTTTTTGAATTTTTTTTATTTTGCTGCGAAAAATCGTCTGTTTGAAATAACTTTTTTTTTCTTTTGGAATTTGAGAAATCTGTGAATTGCTGACCGGGTAAACCCAGGTGAAATCGAACTCCAATTTTTCTCTAGTTTTTTTTGGTATATTAAACGCGTTTTTCCGACGTCGTACGCAAAAGTTATGGCCGTTACAAGATTTCTTTTTCATTTGTTGCAGAAAAGGTCAAAATTCATATTTCAAAATTTCTATACCTACTAGACACTCATACCTAACTACATGTCAAAGGATTTTATTTATTGAATTTTTTATCATTTTCTTTTACTTCCTGCAAGACAAAAAAGGCGATCCACGGGGGGGTGGGGGGGTGTGGTGGTGGTGACATTCTGTGGCGCACGTGCCAGGTGCGCCACAGAATTATTTTTTTCAAATTTTAACCCGCCCCCGGATAACTTTCTGTGGCGCACCTGGCCATGTGCGCCACAGAAATGTGACTTTCTGTGGCGCACCTGGCTTGGTGCGCCACAGAAAGTCACATTTCTGTGGCGCACATGGCTAGGTGCGCCACAGAAATATGACTTTCTGTGGCGCACCAAGCCTGGTGCGCCACAGAAATATATTTCTGTGGCGCACCAATTAAGGGTGCGCCACAGAATGTAACCTACCTATAAGGGTTTTCCCAGTAGTGTATCTATTTATATGTAACAATTGAAACACGTATTTATCCAAACGAGCATATATCCACAAGTACGTATATCCGCAAGATCATAACACATCACATATATCTAAAAGAAAAGACCATGCGACGTTGTCCAACAAATATATCACAAGGCTTCTAGGTATATAGAGTACAAAAGTCTATTTATCTATGTCTGCTAAAACAAAAAGTTATAACACAAAAGTTGTGAAAAATGGCGAGATCAAACTATTCGTGAAAGAAAATTTCAAACGGTCAACCGAGTGTGACGAATTTGACAAAATTCGTCTAAAATGGTATAAACTTCAGTCTAAAATTAAGAAGATACAATCCACGAAACTCGAAACTGATCACGAGAATGGAACATACTCGTCGACGTGCACATATTTCATTTACAAATTATTTCAAATTGAAATATGTTTGTGTGAGATGGAGTATATCTTTTGACTTTGTACACGTAGATGCGGATGAGAAGCGACATTCAAATGAAAGGAAATGAAAGGAAGAGCCACGTACAGTGGTACAGTAGTAGCGCATGCGAAGCTAAAAGTCAAAGAAACGCACTGGTTGAGTCTCACGGTGGCAAGGTGCTCGTAATTTTGAGCATCGTGACGGGCAGTAACGAAAAACGATTCGACACATGAGTGCAAAGCTGCGGGAAGCAGCTCGGGACCTGCTTCCGCTTTCCTTCGCGAGTTCAGTGCGTTTAGCCACCGCGCTTTTCAGAAGCGCTTTTCTATCTCAGTCTGTTTGTTTAGGCTTGTGCTTTTAAACCCTAAAAGCAAAAGCAGAAGCACAAACAAACAGGGCCTTAGTCCCTTACACGAGTCCACATCAAAGGCGGCATCAACACTGATCATAAGTTTAACTTCCATATGTCTTTTCAAACCTTCTCTTTGCTTTCCTTGAGGTTTCTTCGTTGCTATCAAATAGTTTCTCGACATGACCATAATAGAAATTATCGACCATGAGGACACGAGATCACCAGGGAGGGCTCTCCAAAACTGCACTAACAGAATTTCCTTTCAATGGACTAGACAACTACATAAAAAAATATCACAATTAACCCCATCCTAAATGCCACTATCAGTGCCATTAGAGGTAATTCCAACTAAAATTTCTATTGCCTAGTGCATTTTTTAGACAAGAATCACTAAACTTTTCCCTTCTAATTTTCTGGTATCCCACATAATCAGTATTCACATGAATGATTATATCTGCTATAAATCAAAAATTCGAGTGATATTTTTTAAAAAAATCAGCCGGATGAGTTTCTTTTTTTTTTATAATGTCGTTTGAATCGTAAGCACTTCGTCATGCCCCTATCCTTTCCTTATCTATCCACGAGCACACGGCCTTTCCCCATTCCCTAGTTCCTCTCCGGCACAGCCCCGCTCCCTGCCCTCTCGCCCCGCTCCAATGCCGCCGCCCATGGCGCTCTCCGTCTCCTCCTCCTCCGCCACCACCCTCCCGCCCTTCCCCGCGCGCCGCAGCCTCCTCCCCGCCACCGCCGCCCCCGCGGCACGCGTCCTCCGCGGCCGCGTCTTCTCCACGGGCTACGCCGCGAGCTTCTACGGCGGCGCGGCGGGGACGCGCACCGCAGCCGCGACAACGAGGAGGTCGGGGACGAGGACGGCTCCTCCTCCGGGTTCGGCGGCGGGCTCGGGATGTCGGCCTCCGAGGCGGCGCTGGCGCTGGAGGAGCGCGAGATGCCGCCCTGCCCGCCCGGCCTGCGCCAGTACGAGACCATGGTCGTGCTCCGCCCCGACATGTCCGAAGAGGAGCGCCTCGCACTCATCCAGCGTTACGAGGAGGTAATATAGCCTAACCCGCGCTTTCCGACCATGGACATTCCGCAATTCGATCGCCTCTCCCGCTGCACTTCAGCTCACACATGAATTCCTGCCAAGACACACTGTACTACTGTAGTAGTAGCAGCCAA
The DNA here is from genome assembly GCA_947311845.1 of Poa pratensis. Classification (NCBI taxonomy): domain Eukaryota; kingdom Viridiplantae; phylum Streptophyta; class Magnoliopsida; order Poales; family Poaceae; genus Poa; species Poa pratensis. The sequence goes on from CAMZMU010000112.1 coordinate 31,836,278, forward strand.
GACATCCTTGTCTCGTGGATCATTTAGCTAGCTACGATTCGATCACCGGCACCAATCCAACCGCAATTGCACAGCCATTTCTGTGGAGTGGAGATACAGGCTGGTAGTAGCCAATGTGGCGTTGTATCTCTTCTCTAGATAGAGTCTTCAGTCAACTGTTTGCTGTCTGCTTATCTCAAGGCTTGGGATGCATGAACAGGTTACCTATCTTTGTCAGTTCAAGATGAACTGGGTAGGTTGAGGACACGATCCGCTTAATCGAAACAATGCCGTCTTCTTGCTACCTTCGTCTTAAAATGTTGTTTCCGCCGATGAGTTCGATGTTGGTAGACAAGACTAGAGGCTGAAATCCCACAACTGACGATTATTTTGTGTAGCAGTACATTGCTACAATGCACAAGGTAGTACTGACGATCATGTCCCTCTATACATGTAACATGTTTAAATACATCTGGTGTATAGCAAGTCAATTAAATTGGAACGGAGGGAGTACGAGTGTACAACTTTAGTCTTGGAAGCTTAATGACTGACTCGCTATGTGGGCGAGTTTTGAAGGGCAAGTATTTTCCAACGACAGACTTCATGCAGGCAGGAACACCTAGAGGGTCGTCGGCGACGTGGCGTGCGATCATAGCAGGAAGATCGGCGCTGAATTGTGGTATGATCAAGCGAGTGGGAAGTGGTCGGTCAATTTCTATCTGGACCGATAAATGGATCCCAGGAAAGTTATCTATGATGCCAGCGCGTCAGATAGGCCGGGACGTTTTACACACGGTCTCTGATCTAATCGATGAGGACAGTGGCACATGGGATTTACAGAAAGTAAGGGCAAATTTCATTGCACCGGATGCTGATGCAATTCTGAATATTCCTATCAGATCCCGTGGCGGTGCAGATCCTTGGGCATGGGCTTTGGAAAAATCGGGTATCTATACTGTGAAATCCGCGTATCGATCTCTAGTGACTCACAACGAGCAGCGTGCTCTAGAGGAAGGGACGATCACAGAATCTTCAGAGAATAACAAACAGTTATGGACTCGGTTATGGAAGCTGAAAGTGATCCCCAAGGTGAGAGTGTTTTGGTGGAGGGTGCTCCGTGGTATCTTACCGGCCGAAACGACTCTGAAATATCGACATATTGCACCCATTGCGAGGTGTAAAGTATGTTTGGATGCTGATGAAGATATGATGCATGCGCTAATAAAATGCAGCCATGCAAGAAGATTTTGGGTTGAAGCTATGAGCTGGTTTAACATCAAACTTCCAGAGCTGCATCCTAATACGTGGGCTAGAGACATTCTCTGTGATCCACTTTTTGCTGATGATGATCGGGCAAAGATTGTGACAATCATGTGGGCTATTTGGACTTCAAGGAATAATATCACGCATGACAAAGGTGGCATTGATCCAGCTCAATCCATGCGGCGAACACGGGAAGCGCTAGCGCTACTTGATTTGCCGAAGGAACACGCCAAAATCATGCCGGGGTTTGGCTGGCGCCCCCTGATGAAGGGTGGATTAAGGTTAACACTGACGCAGGTGTAGCCTTGGATGATCGGAAGTGCGGAGCGGGCGGAGTTGCACGATCTCATGTTGGTTTCGTTGCAGCTTGGAGCAAGCCACATATGGGGGTCACTGACCCTCTAGTTGCCGAGGCGCTCGCTCTCCGCGATGGTGTACTCTTCGCGAAGCTTCGGGGTTTCACGAAGGTGGTAATGGAGGTAGACTGCTTGGATGTTGTCAACCATTGGGTTACACGCCAAGACTCGCGCTCTCTGATAGCGCCGATCCTTGTCGAGATTGCTGAGCTAGCTAGCTGTTTTAATTCGTTTTTAGTTTGTCATGTTAAGAGGCATGCTAACAATTCCGCTCATCTTTGTGCTAAGCATGCTTGCACATTGGAGGTGTCGGATTGCTGGATGGACTCCCCCCCTAGCTTCCTTGTAACTAGTATCCATGCTGATGAGGCTGGTGCTATGATTGTGGAATAAAGCTCTATAGATTTCCTGCAAAAAAAAAAAGCTTAATGACTGACATTATTACTACAAATATCACATAGCTGGTTCGTTCGTCAAACCTGGACCAAGTTCAGTGGAATTTGGAAGCAGCTCATCACAAATCTGCACCATCACATCGTATTGAATCAACTGTGGTTTGCCCCATTCTACTCACTGGTGCTGTTCCTCTGTGTTTGCTGCAGCTGCTTGTTGCCGGAGGCGCCATGTACGTGGAGGTTTTCAACCGGGGGGTCATCCCGCTGGCCTACAGCATCCGGAAGAGGAACAGCAGGACCGGGCTGCCTTTCACCTACTACGATGGCATATACCTCCTCTGGACCTACTTCACCAAGCCTGAGTCCGTCGACGCGATGCAGCTCAAGCTCAACGCCGACGATGACGTCATCCGCTCCACCAGCTTCAAAGTCCGCAAGAGGAGAGTTTACTAGAACCAGGATCGAGTGTAAAATTGGTTTAATCTGGGCTGGACAGAAAGCTCCAGGTTTTTGTTGTTCCTGTTTATATCATACGAGAATTCCGCTACTGCCTTTGGGTGTAGATGTATGCCTTCTCCTGCAGTTCTTGAGAGGAAAGTGTGCCCTTTGTTTTGTTTATATTCGTCTAGAAATTCATGTTTGTTTCTGGTTCTGCTGATCACGCCCCCATGGAGCTGTATGAATTGTGCAAGCTTTGGTGTCATCATCATGTTATTGCCAGTAGGAAGAGGGCTATTTGAGGCTCGGGTGGCGGAGCCAACTGACTTTTGATGGATGATCAGAACAACTGTAAATGGTGTCACCTACCGATGCAAGTAACCTGTCATAGAAAATGCTGCAGCCGTGAATCAAATGGGGGAGCACACAGCCCAAGATCATCTTCAGACACTTGGCGCAGCATCATGTATGGTAAACGGCTGACTTCAAAAAAGCCTCTCCTGGAGAGTAGGCCATGGCAAGCATAACATTCTTTGGGATAGATCATTAGACCCCAGATTTTAGAATTTAGACCTGGCACGTTCTTGGCTTGCTCTTGGTTAGATACTAACTAAACAGTCGACTCCCTTATATTGGAAAATGAGCATATGCGAAATGAAAATGCAAAAAAAAAAAACTCTCTGAAGAAGTAACAGAGAAATCTTAAGCATTCCTATTAGTACAAAATGGGTCCAATGATTACATATAATTTTGTGAGAAGCAATCGATCAATATTGGCGTAACAGAAGCTTTTCAAAACAAGACCACATGGAGAAGGCTTGGAAGACATTATGGGTCATTCAGTGCCCAAGCAAGATGAAGATCTTGCTCTCCTCTGGAGAATTTGCCTACCCACGGGATCCAAGCTGCAGGTCCGATCAAAACCCACAAGGTATGACTGCAACCGTGTGGAATATCATCTATCAGAGTACAGCATGCCCAAACTGAAATATTATGTACAAAATCGCAATATATATATATATATATATATATATATCAAAATAACTTTGAGAAGGGTTTGTAATATTTAGCCGCTAGCCTTAATTAAGAGTTGCCAAATTATCTAGCTAGATACTCTGCATGTTAGAAGGCCAAAAATATCAAATAGCATTGTGAGTAAAATTTCATGGCGTCGTATCAGGTTGATTTCACAGCGGATGCAAGCGACTTCAAGAGAGCTGGTGACGGTCTTCTTAAAGTGTGAGTGAGAAGGATCATTAGTGATAGTAACGTCAGCGCCCCAGCTTGGTGAGCTGAGCCCAAAGAGGTAGGAACATACATCAAAAGTGTAGATATTCCCAAAGTGACCTGAATAAAAAATCATATTGCCGATTAGTATGGGTGGCAAAAACCATCCAATGATTTAGTTTCAAAAACATTATGTTTAACTCATCAGTTAACAGATTAAGTTATGCACTGTAATTCACAGTAAATCTTAACATGAACTGAAGCCAAAGGATTCGATTTGTGAACTGTACCTGAAGAGCAGCCATCCCAAGTATGCTTCCAACCAGAGACTTGACTGCTGGATGCATATCTATTTTCCTTGCGGCCAACCATAACCCACCCACAGACAATAAGGTGGTTGTTGCGAGAATTCGGTGATTGAGCTACAAAATGCAAAGAAACAGGTTAAGCAAAAAAAGTGGATAAAGCACAATGACGAATTTCAAGAAGTTTTCCAGTCTCTGTCGAGTGAAAAGTAGGTTATGTGCTACAAGCATTATTCAACTGGCATATTGTCAAGTGAAAAGTTGGTTATGTGCTACAAGAAACTAATACTTTTAAGACTTGTTGCAATGTTAGTTAATGCATTTTCGAAATAAACCAGTTGTTATTGGTGAATACAAAAAACGTTTGTGATTCTAGTCAGTTGTTCCTTCTTCCAAAATGAATAATGTGAAGAAGCTAAGAGAATTAATAACAGAAGTTTAAGTCGACATAACTTTCAGAGCTATAAATCCTATCATGAGTAGAGAAAAATGTTACCTGCACGGTGGATGTACTCTCAAAGAAATTACGTATGAATGGTTCCATACTAAACACATCTTCAGGAATCCAAGTGTCACCCATCTTCGGAAATCTATTGTATGCTCGCCCCTGATTATAACACATAATTAGACGTGTAAGGAAAAAGAAGGCTAAGCATAGTTTTTAGAACAGCAAAAGAACAGAAGTGTTCACATACTGCATCATTTCCTGCAACAAAAGCTCCAGATATGGCAGTAATGCCCACAACGGCACTGACAGGAATTGCCAGCTTTCTGAATTTTGCTGCGCCTTTTACCCAATTCATCGCTTCAGCTGGAGGTTCTGGCATCACTACTGACAGAGCGGTCCACAATGTACCACAATATATAACAAATGCAGAGGTCAGATGAGCTGCCAGCCTGTATGGACTAACCCTTGGTTCAACATACTCAGATGCTGGTTCCTAATATGAGAAAAAAGAATAGTGAATTTCCAAGCAACATGCTAGTATAAAACAAGGGCATTGTATTAGTACCTCAAGACCGCTTTTCACCATCCACCAGCCAATTAGTCCTTGCGCACCACCAAGTGCAAAAAGAGCAGAGAGCCTGAGGCCAAGTTGGCGCGTAACATAGCCTTTTGCAACAATGTATGAAAACGGAATAGCAAATACAAAACCCAACGCTCTTCCCCACATTCTGTGTGCATATTCCATCCAGTATATAAATTTGAAATCTTCGAGATTCATTCCTTTGTTCACCCTACATATGTTCATCGAATGCTGCTGCCGCATTAGCAGAAAATGTGCGGAAAGAAAACTAGATGCGACTCTCCACAGGATGGAGAAAGGAAAGATCTCACAATTAGAACCAAAGTAATGTTATGCTTTCTTCCTCAAGAAAAACATGTAAAATTCATTTTGACACATAACTAGCAAAATTATATCAACAGACTAATTGGATTGGAGAACACAGCGGAGTAAAAAAATTCTCACAACTTCAATGAATACCTTGATAACAAACTACTGCTAAGATTTCAAGTTAGAAGGTGTTCTTACTGGAATATTCTAGTGGGTCAAGGGATGACAGTCAAACAATCCTTATGGAACATCTCTAGTAAGGAAATAACTTGTAGTCCAATTCCCACAACCTATTGAGTTTTATTTGAGTTTTTACATAACGTAGTAAACATCTGTTCTCAGACTCATAAATAGTAAGGGAATTGTTAAAAAGGACTAATGCAAAAGAGACGTGAATATTCAGTAGCACTAATGCTACATGGTAAGTACTTCCTTGAAAGCTAGGGTCATCTAAGAGGATCACAAAATTGAATTCAATAGAATAAAGTGGGTTGCATCCTCAATGATTCAACAAACTTAGTTTCATCAAAGGGGCCTTGGCGATAGCAGACTGCGGCAAGATGACGCGTGTAGGGAAGGCAGTAAATGCATTCTTACCTCATGTACTCAGGTGACTGCTTGTATTTTTCAAATTCCACTAGCCACTCTTCTTCTGACATAGGAGGCAATCCCCCAGCAAACTTCCAGTCAGTCATTGAAAGCCCGGAACGTGTGAGTCGAGTGACTCCACCAAGGATGACCATGCTGAATACCCAGGCAGCACATCCGAAGAGCCATACCCCAACTGCCTTCTGTGCCTGAGGCCCTTTCGTGACGAGTAGCTTCAGTCCTGAATTTGCTGTTGCATTTGCCGCAACTGGATTCAGTGCTGCAGTAGACATTCTCCGTGTGCATTGGTCCAAAATTTTCTATTAGAAAAGAAAATAAATCAATTGCAAATTTGGAGAATTATTTTCAATAAGAGTAGTATTTTTCAACACGAATTTAAGATTAAGAGATGCATGTGATGAGCTACACATCGTATTCCTTAGAAGTTCTAGAAATGGAATGCATAGCCAAAGCTTGCGCATGATACATAGAACACGAATTCATCCTTCACATCCACATATCAAAGGAAAACAATGAACACTTGTATTTTAGTAACTACGGCAGAACTGAGACATCATTTGCTCTTCGACAAAAAAAAACATTTCGAGGTAGAAATTACCAGGCTATCAGGTTATGACCATGGCCAAGCTTTATGCAGCAGATAACATTCTCATTACAGCAGCAGATAGCTTTTCCAGTCCAAATTTCCAAGATGATCCAATTTTTAAGCCAAAGCCACAATATCTCGTATCGAGACCGACGCACTTAAAACGAAAATCTCCTCACTGAGTGGTAATTCCCTTCGAAGTTTGAACCGCAGAGATTTTGAAATTGATGGCAGAACCACGAGGAAGCACACAACCAGAGGAGGAAGGGGGGAAGACGGAGAAATGCTCACCTTGGTACCGAAAGAGCGGAAGGCGTGGAACGAGGCGACTCGGGAGGTGGTGAATAAACCGCCGCCGCAGGAGCCCGATCCAACCCTATGAGGAGCGGGGGCCGGAGCCGGAGAGCTCCTCGGGAGGCGAGGGATCGTCATCAGCGTGGAGGCCTGGTCCTTGCCCCGGCGGAGCAGCGCCGCGGCCACCCTGCTGCCCATCATGGCAGGCTGTGGTGCTGACGCTGGCCGAGGAAGAGGCGGCGGAAGGGAGAGCTCGTCGGAGATTTAGAAGCGGAAAAAATTGTGGGGTTTTAGGCGCTGGTCACGTCGTGTGCCCTGAATCAAAGGATCTCACTGAATCGAGTTGATTGCACAGAACTACCGCTTTATGCTCTAAATTTCGTACCACCACTTTACGTTTGAATCGCACAGACCCACTGATTCGTAAATCCATATTTTGAAAAGAAAAATTTCAGAGTGGAAAAATAACCCATGCCTCAGAAAGAGGAGAGCCACTGATTCGTAAATCCATATTTTGGAAGGAACATTTTCAGAGTGGGAAAAACATCTCAGCTTTGCGAAAGAAGGAGAGAAAGACTAACTTAGTCTTGTTAAATCCGTTAAAGAGTTAAAACCGGCGACCGGCCACAGCCGCTACTCGGCGTTTGTGCTTCAGGGCAATTTTTCTTTGATTCAATCAACTCCACTGAATCAAAGAAAAATTGCCCTGAAGCACAAACGCCGAGTAGCGGCTGTGGCCGGTCGCCGGTTTTAACTCTTTAACGGATTTAACAAGACTAAGTTAGTCTTTCTCTCTTTCTTGTTTCGCAAACCTGAGATATTTTTCCCACTCTGAAAATGTTCCTTCATAAATATGGATTTACGAATCAGTGGCTCTCCTCTTTCTGAGGCCTGGGTTATTTTTCCACTCTGAAATTTTTCCTTTCAAAATGTGGATTTACGAAACAGTTGGCGATTGGTTTTTTTTTTTTTTTGAAAGGGAGTTCGTGTACAAGATCATACAGAGCAAGAACACACACGCACGAACGCACGCAAAGGCCACACCAAACATGGCGAACACGGCACCACCAAGCAGCAGGCCACCGTCGACCACCAACAGCACGCCGCCGGGGAAGAAGGAGACGAGCTCACCTCGCACCGAAGCAGCCATCTCGACCAACCTTGTTGAGATGCCGCAGAATTATTCCGCCAACGATCTCAGTTCATCTTCCTGTGCTACTGCTGCTCCACCTTCTCTGGCCATCCGGTTTGAGCAGGCGGAAGCATTTCCGGCAAGTCCAGAGATTCGAGAAATTCCCTCAAAAAAATATTTAAATAAAAAAATGGCCCATACAGGTCTCGAACCTGTGACCTTCGCGTTATTAGCACGACGCTCTAACCAGCTGAGATAATAGGCCTTCGTTGCTGATTTATATGTTTCTATTATATAACTTCATAGTTACATGATTTGATTTTAGTTTAAGGACTGCGATGAAAGTTCTCTGAGTGAATAACGCCACCGATGAAGCCATGCTGGACATGTCACCAGGATTAGACAAAATTTCCAGCCGCAAGTTTACTTGGCTTCACAAAATCACTGTCATTTTTTCAGACTTACAGTTTACAGGATCATACAGATGTGTTACAGAATGCAGAGTCTAATATACATGAATTGGATTACCATATGAAACATGAACAAAATCGAATACACATTAAATGGTATCGCCAACTAATCATGGCTTGCACGCGCTATTTACATGCTGTATGAGCAAGAATCCAGCAAACAACACACCACCCAGTCCCCTGTCCCCAGATGCAGGCATCCTATGGTCACAGTCACCGGCCACTCCAGATCCCTGTCCGCCGTCTGAAGGAACACGTTGAACTCGTCGTGCATCTCGTACACCTTCCTGAAGTCTGAAGGAACACCTTCCTTGAGCCTCTGCAGTCGGTACAGATGCGCTGTACTCTGGAGCCTCTCGATCACGTTGCCCGTGTCCATGTCTTCTAGCAGGCTCTCGAGCCACACCTCCTTCAGATCAGCAATGTCGTACTTGTCGGCGGTTCTAAGGAGGGCCAACCTGTGGGTGAGGAACTCCTCGTTGCGTAGATCGCCGTAGATGTAGTTCAGGAAGCCGCGGCACGTGTCGAGGAGAGCTCTTTCTCCTTGAGGTCGTGCGAGAACATGCTCCTGAAGACCTGTCAGATCTTCAACTGGCGCATCCCCACGAATGAGCGAAGATACCGCCACCAGCTCTGCTCCTCCCCAAGCTATCAGTCCTGCCCACAAGATGAAGATGTCAATCACCTGCTGCTTCGCTGCAACGGAGTCATGGAGCTTTGGAACGCCCTTTCACTCTCAAATGTCCCCGCTTCGGTGTCTGATGTTGGTGAGATTTGGAGAGACCATGCTGACTCTTACGCAAAAGCCGCCCTCTACACCGCCATCCTCTCGAACGTCTGGAAACGTCGGAACTCGCTCATATTCAACATTCCGACAAGCCGCTGTCTGTCATGATCCGCCGATGTGCCGAAGACGTCCGCCTTTGGTCTAATCGTTGCCAGTCTGCTGTTGTTAAAAATCGGCTCGCTGCGTGGTGCGACCCACCTTGATCAGCTCCCGTCTGTATCATAGGCTGCGCTGCTTCCCCAATGTAAAAACTGTTTGATATGATATGAAATGAAAAAAAGATCAATCAGGCTGACTTCGGCCCGCCGTTGTTACAGTCAAAAAAAGAATGTCAGCTCGAACAGGCGAGATCAATTCAGAAATGGTCTCCGGCGCCGGAAGGTCTGTTAATGATCAATGTGGATATGCACTCTATTTTCCCCAAGTCAGGATTCAGGACGAGCTGGCTGTGGCGTGGTTGTGTAGGATCATCAAGGGGTTCTTACTGGCGGCAAATTGATGTGCGTTGGGTCATAATCAAAACTCAAAAGTGGCTGAAACTATTGCTGTTCGTCAGGCCCCCGAATTCACCAAAAACGCTGGGTTTCAGAAGTTCCAGGTGGGCCTCTGACTGCTTGCCATTGATAAACAAGGTGCGATATGGATGCCTCGACAGATCCTCTACTTGCGTCCCACACTCCAGGATGTTAAGTCTAGTGCTACAGAGGTTTTATCCTGTACTTTTATTATCCATGTTAAACGTTGTCGCAAAAGGCAGCTCATGTTTAATGAGTCACCTGATGAGATCTTGGCCATTTTCTAATTAAAAAATTATGAAAGGGTGCTGCCCATTGTCTCACAGGAAAAAAAAACTCGATATCATTTCATATCTATACTTCTTATAAAGTAAAACCACATTAACATACTCATTTAATAATGTATTTTAACCTCGTTTATCCATGTCATCATCACATCACCCACTGTATGAGACATTCATTAATCCATGTCATACCATATTTATTAATGATATTCATCCATATACATGCAAGTTATTCATATTATAAGTTCTTTTAGCCATACAATTTTCCATATCATCAATTTTAGCGGTTACATATACGAACATTTAGATTTTCAACTATTGTGGCTAATCAAATCCCTCATATCACCGAGATTTTTTTTTCCATTTCATGAATCAAATATGTTTTCTTTTATACTATAATTTTTTTAAGGTTCACCCTGCAACACGTGGGCATCTTTCTAGTTTGTTTGACAAGTGAGCCAAATCAGGATTGAATTGCTACTAAAAACAAGTGCATATTGACACAACTCAACTGACACATTGTAACATATAAAACGGTATATTTTGGTACACCACATAAAGTCAGACAAACAAAAAAAGATACAGAAAGCACAAGGTTTCGACTGCACCAGTACAACGACAAAGACAATATCACGAGTCTTCCTTTCTCCAGTACAAAGCGCAACTCGGCCATATCTTAAAGCACCATAACTATCATGTAGGAAGACCAGAGTACCCCAAAATCAGCTAGCACTTGACCGACAGATTCAGTATCTATCTGGGCGCCTGAAAACCAAAACAGCTGTCAGGATTGGCCAATGATGATAACAATGCGGAAGGCAAGGCTACCTTGATTGGACAAGAGAAATTAGATACAAAAGAAACCACATAGCAGTACCTGCCACGCTCCCTGGATCGAGAGCGCTCCCTTCTCCTTGAATCACTACCACGGGAGCGGTCACGGTCATAGTCTCTATCCCGGTCACGGTCATGGCGACGGTCCCTGTCATGGCGTCTATCACGATCCCTATCGTGGTCTCTTCTACTTTCCCGAGGTTCGACTCGGTCCTTTCTTTCTGCATCCCTATCCCTGGATGCCCGCCCATTGCGGTCCTTACTGTGTTCTCTTGATCTAAAAAAATCAAATATGAATTTTCAGACTTTACTGTTTATTTAGTAGTCTAGAATTAAATAAAGATGGGAAGTCCATACCGTCTGTCGACATCCTCAGATTTCTCGGTCCTTCTTTTGTTCCTCTCCTCCTAGAATGTAATAAGACATTGTTTTAAAATGACATATTTCCGCAAAAATAGTACCAAGTGGGATAGCTTGATTCAAACAACCAGAAATAATGAAGGGAAGCGTCGAAATGAAGGCAAGGGATACATTGCATTGAGATCAATTCAGCAAATGACAACTTACATATTTGTGAAGCAGGCAGCAATATGAACAGGTTGTAACTTACAGGTAAAGATGGCAAAAGGATGCGCTTTCAGAGTTACTTAACCGGTACTATTTATCACCAGCTCTACAACATATGGATCACCAAGCAGAAAGCAAGCTCCAGCTTCTGATCAACATAATACTAAGCTGAGTACATATGAGAAAGTTGACGCAATTAAGTAAACATGATTCTCCATACCATGGTCTGCTCACTCCTATGCTTACATTGGTCAACATACAGTGGCAGTTGTTGCCATGGGAAGGAGGATGATTGTCACATGAGATTCCACTTATGCAACACTGACTAATTCCTGTAATGACTATGCAACAACCATGGCGCCCTCCAATGTGAGATAAAATAACATATAGAGAAGGCAAGAACCTGGAGGCTCTTCCTAGAGATAAGGAAACTCACAGATGCTAAAAGGCCCAAAACAGAGTAACTCTTTAAAGCAGAAAATGGGACATTACATTCAGCACCTGATAAAGATGTTCAAAATTTGCAACTTAACAAACTTAGAAAGAACATCAAAACCCCATAAACCAATTTGACAAAACAGAATGTAAGTCTTTAACAAAATCTTGTGTTTATACCTTTATCAGGTGATAATGTCTGAAATACTAAAACTTCGATCAATCACTCCCAACATCGTACTTATAGTTTTGGGCATGCAAGAATGTACCTGGAGTTCTTTCAGTTTCTCACGAATCAGCATATAGCCCAAGTGTAGCTTCCCTCCAAAATGGTCAGCAAGACGTCGATCACTGTATACAATATGGGATGAGATACATTTCCATCTTAATGGTCCAATTCAGATAAACATTTAAGAGTGGGGGCTAAGAGTATTACTTGTCATAGACACTCAGAAATGCTCCACATATATCACAGAGGCGCAACTTCTGATCAGTCTACAGAGTGGACAGAGAATACAATGAGCAATGCTAGGGCACATATGAGCATTAGTTGGGGATGTTCAGATATAAATAATATGAAATTTATGCAAGAAAAGAATGCATAACTCTAGGAAATAGTGCGGACCATTGCGCAACCAAATTCTTAGAGCACATTACATATGACGACATTCTTAATTTACAACGTTCAAGAATGCACATGTGCATAATGCATCATATGAATACCAGTCACAACACACAAGAACAGGCTCATAAATTTCAAAAAAATATGACACACAAAGGTAGCACTCATTGAATAAGTTCGTTGTATAACAATATGTAAATAAACCATGAAAAATGAAAAGGTTAGTTACAAAGTTTTAATAGTGTGAATGACACTGAAAATAATACAAGAAAGCATTACCACAAAAATTGTAGCTATATAGGTAGTCCAATATCATAACATACTTGGTCATTTATTCTGACAATACTGTTACACAAGCGCAAATACTACCATGTGTGCAACACCTATCAATTACTACTTATATTACTTTATACTCCCTCCGTATCAAAATATAAGACTTTGTATCTACTTTCTACACACATGTATCTAGACATATTTTAGTGCAAATACACATGAACTTTGCACTAAAACATGTCTATATACATGTGTGTAGAAAGTAGGTACAAAGTCTTATATTTTGATACGAGGGAGTATTTCATTACTCGCTAGCACATTAATTTGGGAAAGTCGAGCTGTCACTTGAATGAGTTAAAACGAGACATAAAACGAATTATACAATATATTATCAAATTTATCAGAAATTTGAACTTGCACAAAATACAAGCTTTTTCATAGTACCAATGGCTGGGAAATACACGAGTTTAATTAGTATTCCAAATTATAGAATATAAGCGCATAAAAACCACGGTTAGAAAAAACTGCATGTAAAAAATACTCAGTTAAAAGACTGGAGCAGTCCTATAAATAAAAGGAAACCATTAATGTTGAAAGCATATCTGTGGCCTGTAAGAGAACCTAGCATATGCTACGACTAAACAATCATCAAAGGACATTAGCAGAAAAGGCTAGTGTGTTAGTGATGTGTAAATTAATGACATTAGATGAATATAAGAAAGAAAAAGTGGGGCCCTTCAAACTCACAATTCGAACATCAGCAACAGTGTATTTAGCAGGATCAGAAGGCGGCTCCTGCCGTGATGCCGCCAGCTGGTGATAAAGTCAACAAAACAAGACATCAGTCATGGTTCATACAAAGCAAAGAAAATAATCGAAGAATCGGTGGCCTAACAATGCCAAGTTAACGGTATCATATGTCTGCAGAGGTGATGCTGAAATAAATAAATTAACCTACTAGAACTGACTGGTGAAAAGCTAGACACGGTAAAGTAAGATAATGATGGCAACAGCAACCTTTTTGAGAGCTTCTGCTTCTTCTAAAGCTTTCTGTGCTTCTTCTACCATCCCTTGTTCACCTACCACAAGGACAAACAGGAAAAGATCATTGCTTTTTTTTTCTGCTTAGCGCGTACATATATAGTGAATAAACTATCGATGAAAATTTAATTGTCCACGCTACTGAAGACACTGATGTGCAATGAACAAATAAGTAAAGATATACTCCTATATAATACCACAAACCTAATCTTTGATCCTGGCAGACACTGATTGTCAAAAAGTTTGAGTCATGCTAAACGGTCCCCCGACAAAAAGTAACTAAAAGCTATATAAGTTCATGGTTTGTTAGTTTCTCACCTTTAGCAACACAAAATATATCAAAGCAAATTTTCCAGCGCATATCCTTACGAAATATATTATTGAAATATCTTATTGTCGTATATAGTAATCAACTAATTGAGTGGGGGAATTCAAAGCTAGGATGTATCAGAGAAACTTAAGTATCTTGGTCCTCATCATCACAACAATATATGCTATTAAGAAAAGAGGGAAAATGCTATATATTCTTTGTAAACAAAAATGGTACGAAACATACCAAGGGCTTCAGCTTTAGTTAGCTTTTCATTAATCAGTTCTTGAGTACGAGCATCAGGAGGAGGAGGTGGTGGCAGTGGTGTGATTTGAGGAGTTGGATTAGACTGAGGTATTGAAGCTCGGTCCTTGTTGAAGGCATCAAGCAAGAGGGTAGCCTGCAGTGAAGTAGGAAAAACAACCTATGATATTAAAACTACAGAAATACATATTCAGTAACATGTCCTCTTAACCCAAGATTTACGAGAACTAAGAACTCAGATATTCAAAACTCCAAAGCAATACCTGCATGTCAGCCCTTTTAGATCTTAATTCTTCCACCACTTCCATGGTCTTGATTTTATCATCAGTTTTCCCTTCAAAATCTGTTTGGCGCAAGTTAACAAGAAACATTTAGTAACTGTATTTTCCTGCTACTACACTTTCCTATCCTATGCTGTTGGCCCTTAATAAAGAAACCAGATAATTCGCTAGATTCCAATGGGCTGCTATTTTACGCCTAATGAAATTATCAATGCGATTTTACATCGATCAACCGGCTGGACAACTGCGAACAGAACAATTGGGCAAAACATGAATCAGGACATTACCGAAGGTATCAACTTCTTTCATTTTCTCCTTGATTTCCTTTGAAAGCTGTAGGACTTCTTCATCCTGCAAACATTAACAAGAACAGTCAATTTAGCTGAAGCACGTAGCCCCTTACTAACAGATGAGCTCTGAAACACACGGGTGAGTAAGTACCAGAGTAACCTCAGACACGGATATTGCGATAGCAGCCTTGGCATCCTCGTCAGCGAGACGTTTGAGCGCCCTCTGGATCTTGCGCTCGCACTCCACGATGAGCCTGTCAATCATGTCCTCGAGCTCCCTGTCGAAGTTTTCCGACCCCTTCGCTTTTACCTCCTCATAACTACCAAGAGCTCAGGAATGCAACGGATAAACGGTAGTACGTGGGGCAGAAAGAATTACTGAAGCGAAACATGCACTGCAAGGTAGTAAAATGAAGGATACTCTTTCCGAAGCTGGAGCGAGTGGACCTTGGGGCAGGGTCCGAGATCCATTTTCTGCCACGAGCAAAATTAGCCAGTCAGATCGCAGCATCACAAGAGAAACTACTCCAGATTATCTCGAAGCAGAGTGCACGCCGTAAATAAAACCCTGGTTAATAGATTCCTTGAAAGGCAATTAGCAGCCCGAGGTATCTGCTCCGCTTCGATTTTAAACCTAATCTACTGCGGCCAGCCTGACCCTACCAAATCGGCACGGGAGGTGGAGGAGCACGGGGGGAGGGGGTTACCGTGAGCTGGAATAGGTCGTGGGGGCAGAGGCCGGCGAGGAAGAGGCGGCAGACGTCGCGGTCGAAGTACTTGCGGTTGACCTCCCGCACGTCGCCGTTGCGGTTGGCCCCCATGAGCACGTCCAGCTGCTTCCGCATCGCGTCCATGGCGTAAGGCGGGCGCCGGGCCGGCCGGCGTCTCCTGCTGCTGCTGCTAGCGCCTCTCCGGCGAGGCGGGGTTTATACGAGCTAGGGTTTCTGCCGGACGACGATACGAGACGCTCTCCAACCCAAGCCTAATGAGAGGAAGGAGAAGGGGACGACACATGAGCTGCGCTCGGATCGGGCCTCTTGCTTTTTTGATGGGCTTCCGACTGGGCTTGAGTACCCAGCCCATTCGCTTCTTTCCAGCCCATTGAGATTTCATATTCTCTTTCTCCCAGCGAGTTGAGATTTTTGTTTTTTGCGGGGACCCGTGAGTTGAGAGTTCATCATATTCAAATAACAAAGAATTCTGAAGTTCATTTAAATCTTCAAAAATTTCAGGCCACGTTTAGAACAATTAATTTTAATACTCTCAAAGTTCCTAAGGGATGGCATGATGTTCAGAGCAGGGCCTTAATCGACTTCCGCAACAGAGTTGTACTGCCTGCCTACACAGCCTGGGACACAACTTCAGTTCACTTTTCGGCGCCCTGCCATGATCTGCTATGCATTCTAAAACGGTTATTTCAACAACTTCTGAAATCGTGACTAGCTAGGACGACCGACATTACATGTTCAAGTTCAGATGGTGTGTCTCTAATCAAAACTGAAAACAAATTCAGTAGCTTAATTGAACATGCCAGAAGCAGGATCAGACACTGTATGGCACAAAAACCCTCTTGCGTCACTGCTAATATGATTGGAGCATGCCTGAAATGCAGCAATCTTATGTTGTCGACAATATCCATATCAAAACCATGTCTCAAATGCAGCAACACCAACGCCAGCAGTTCACCAGCATCAGCAAGGGCCAGAACCAAATCATGGATGTAGCAGGATAGATTGATCATCTGGCGGTAAAAATAGGCTCCGCGTCAGCGCTTGGTTGCGTTCTTCTGGCATACTTGATAAGCAGTCCTTCTGAAGACGAGCCAGGCACGCGCAGGTCCCTGGACCATAGAGGGGGAAAGATGTTTGCATGAGAATTACACTGCAGAATGTGAACAAAAACTGCTGTGAGACATTATACCTGATGTAGGGCTGCAGGTCTTTCCATTCCCACCTTGGCCGCTCCTGGAATAGTGCGGCAAACCTCTCAGCCGGCGTCAATGGCAGATCGGCAACCCTGAAAGCGTGCACCCAGGTCTCAGCCCCAAGCTTCTCATACAGCACCTCCCCTTCGAGCATCTGAAGATCTGCACGCATTCCTGAAGGGATGCTTCGTTCCCATTTATCCATGAAGCTGTTGAGCTTCATCTTTCCTGCGCTCAGCGCTCTCCGGGCAAACTGCAAGCAGACCAGTTTCTCATCAAGGCTCCAGCAACTCGCCGCTTCCTGCTCGACCTTTGTGCCAAATCTGTTGAGGCAGTGGGCTACAATCTTGCGCGTAAAGCCGTCAGACTCCATGACAGATAGCACAGCATTTTCTGGCATAGCGTTTAACAGCCAATCATGCAGCACTGAGTTGTGCAGAATCATGTCCAGAACCGTGTTCACGGAACTGACATCGACAGTCCTCCAGAACCCATCGATCTCAACAGCCGAGAGGGCATTCAGCCCATCAAGCAGCTCATTGTCGCTGGCCTGAACAAGCACACAGAGGTCTTCCCACGTGTACAGCCCTTCTTATGCTCGGAGCCATCTCCAAGATCCTCGTCGAGCACATAGGGCCTCTCCCTGAAAGGCTCCTCAGCTTGTCGAGCCGTGGAGCGGTTCGGACTAACTCAATGCTCCCTGGTGCTGCTTTGATGATAGAAGCGGCCGCGTCAGATGTGGTGGTCGAATCCTCGTTGGCATGGTCTGGTCTTAAGCTTGGCGGGACTGCTTCACCCGGTGGTATTAGGAACATAGAGTTGGATGTGCCCACGAACTTCATGGCGTAGGTCGCCGAAGGCGTGCAGAGGACAGCTTCTTCTTCAGGGCGTCCTCGTACCGTCACCCTGTATCAAGAGAAGTCTTCATCAAAATCTCTCATACATGGAAACACAATGTTTTCCTACAGTTATACAGTTCCATAAACAGATAACGTCTTCATCAAAATTTCTCACAGATGAAAACACAGTGTTTTTCTTCAGTAGAGCAGTAGTACAGCAGGTAATGATTTCACAATTGCATCTGGAGTTCTGGACTAGTTCTGCAAGGATCTGAGCTAATAATATATATGCGTCAGGTGTCACTATTTATTTGGCCAGACTCGGGTTTCGGCTCAAGAACAATCAACAAACTAAGTATTTTCCATGGTGATGCCCTTTTCCACTGCTCGTGATGTACTAATCTGGCTAATGGCAAGCATACAGAGAATCAAATCCAACCTAAGTATTACATCAACTGATCTGGGGATTTAACAGTGGATGATCTTAATCGAAGATCTGAAGTCTGAATGAAGAGCACGGATCTAACTTCAAATGGATAAATTAGATCGAAAGCAGGGCAGTCGAGGAGTGGAGCTTACCGGCCCTGTAGGAGGTCGGGGAGCAGGTCGTCGGCGGCCTCGAGGAGGATGAGGTCGTCGTGGGGGCCGAACTCCTGGTGGTAGCACACGGAGAGCGAGGCGCCGGCGCCGGAGAGGCCCAGCACCGCGTCGGCGCCGCCGCAGCCGCCGTCCCATCCCCTCCCGGGTTGGGCCTCCGCGTCCTCCATCGCCGCGTCCATGGATCGGATCCAGACGATTTACTCTCTCTCTCTCTCTCTCTCTCTCTCTTCGCGGGATGTTTTCTGGTTCTTGTGTTGGATTTGGCGCGCTCTTTTGTTTTGGCGGACGAGTTTCGCGCGGGAAATGCTATGGTTGGTAGGGTCAGGTGGTCAGCCTGTGTAAAGGAGATGCCAGCATATATTCCTAGATTAGTAACTCTATCTAGGCTGATGCAAATTGCTAACTCTATCTAGGCTCTCTATGTTTTACAGCCCAGCCATTTTCCCTTCTTCTTTTTTTAATGTCGATGGACCCGACTTTTTAATTCGAAGGATTTTCATGTAATATTTGGCGAGCTGAAATCGCTAGGAATTTTCAAATGCTAGTACTTTGTTTTGGTGGACCGGATCCAGTAAAATCCATTTTCTAAGGATTTCATGTTGTACGCAATGTACTTTTTAGACTAAACTTCTTATCCATTAAAATTTACGACGAGACTACTTTGTTTTTTTTCATTGTTCTATCAAACAAATTTCGGTGCAAGCATGATTCTGTAGAAATTAAGTTGACATGGCATTGATCTTCATCTTATATCTCTCCCACTGGTACATTTCTTAGAATCCTGAATCAATGGGCCGTCAATTTATATTTTTCCTCGCACCCATTTCATCTTGAGCCATTTTCCTCTCTTTCTCCTTCTACATGACCCTCCACCCACAAATGTCTCCAATATGTTTGGAAATTGGTTGAATGGGATTGATAAAAAGACCAAAGCTAGGATTCGTATTGGCGTTTCAGCGATCTGTTGGTCTATTTGGAACTGCAGGAATAATATTGTCTTTAACAGGAAAACAATTTTCATGTCTTACAGGTTATCAATATGGCGACTTACTGGATCCAGCTATGGGCTACCCTGCTTACTTCGGACCAGCAGGAGCTTATGGTTTCTGGATGTGCTCGACTCCTGTTGGTGGCACAGGAGTTTTTCTCCCGACATACGTGGCAGCATATTAGTCGACTTTTGTAGTTCAAACTATGTTGCTATTTCGATGGTTGATTCATGTCTCAACCTTGTGTGATCGCTAAGTTGTAATAAGGTGATAATTGATTATTTTTGATAATAAATGGCTGTGTGCATCACTCGATGCAGAGGCCGGGGCTTTACCCCATTTCTAAAAAAACATGATGTCATGCCCGATGTGGTCCATAATGATTGTTGACGGTAACAATCAATTAGTTATCATTACAGTGCAAATATGCAGTAGATTTTATAGGTAGATTTGAAGTTAGAGACAAAACAACACAAGAGATGCATTTAGGCACCATTTGGGTGTATGCATTGAGTCTTGGAATTTGGTATTAGAAGCCTGAAATCCTCTATTCCATTAGTTTGTCTTGGCATTCAGGCATGAAATTGTCCCATGATATCGAGCCCTTTGTCGGCCAGGCAGAAGTCTTTCTCACTCAATTCAGACTATGCCCTTGGGATCACTCAGAATCTGGGAACGCATACCCCTTCGCTCGCATGAGCGTATTATCCCGACGTCCCCAGTGTCGCCCGTCCTAAATCGCCTTGCCTCTTCTAGCGTCACCCTGACCTCATCCATACTTGCCTCGCCACGACTCCAGTGTTGTCTCTTCGTCTTGCCTAGTTGTTGGTGTCACATAACTACAGGGCGAAGGTAATGCCATTCAATGGGGCTTGTGGTGCACCTCACTGATGTGAAACTTTTTTTCGGGGTTAACCTCGAGCCAGGGACAACACAAGCCAATGTGCACGTAAGACACTTCATGGCTTGAGTATAGGATGAGAATTTCTCTCCCACATGTGATAATCCAGGAAGGCTACATAGTCATTGTCGAGAAAACTCTTGATGTGTTAAAGTGTAGGTTGTCCCACGGGGTTTTACCATATGTGGTAACTCTCAGCGGGGCATCCTAATTACAAAATGTACTACTTTAACATTTTCAATCTTGAGCATAAATAGTTGAAGAAAAAATACAAACACCTACAACATTTTCTTTGAATGGTCATATTTACAATGAAGCATAATTCACAACTAAAAAACTTAGTTTTAATGATGACAAAAGTGAAGACCTTATCAATTGTAAAATGAACTATGTCATGACACACATTAAGTATGCACTAAGCTATAGGTAGCTTCATAGTTTGAATTTAAAGTGTTTTGCAAAAGTGCATGGTTTAGACTTGTCACAAACTTAGAGGGCCTCTACTCTTTTGACACTACTTGTCAAGATAAAATGTTGCGCAAAATACTAACTGGATTACTCGTGCATATAAATAACTATATATTTCTGTTTTTTTAGTATGTGCACCCATGAAATCTATACATAGTTATGTCATATAAAAATGTGATAGTATTATCAACATTTGTCCAGAATTGAAGAAGTAATGCATTGCATGCTATTTTTTGAAGGGTTTCGTCCAGACCACAATATTTATCTTTGGGTGCTATATCGTTTATAACACTCTGGACTGAAGTTGTCACGAACATGCATAATCGGTAAATAAACAAGTAGTTCATTGTGATTAACTTTTAAATACTTGGGGATTAACATAAATGATTGTATTAGGCAAGTACTTAGTGTGTGTGCATTTAAAACTATTTACTAAAGCAACACATTTAAGACAAGTATGACATAAAATCGGTAACACTATGTGCCAACAATAGATCACAAGTTCCTCATAAGCACATTATACACTCTAGAATTTTCTGTTTGCTTGTACATATTCATATCCCAGAATCCGACATGAGGATATTGGTTAGACATTGCACTTTAGAGGCCTCCACCCAAAAAAAATAGAAACATTAGAACACGAGAATATATATAAACATCAACAATCATAAAAATGACATTAATTAATTTTTGAGGCATGCGATTTGTTCTTAAAGTTTGGGATTTCGTTTAAGGTCGAGGCAATGTCTCAAACAAGAGACTAATGTAACTTTTGCTACCAAACATGGTATAAGTTCAGCCATGTGTGTGGTGTGTTCTTAATGTTAGATTTGTATAACAGAGAGCACCACTACTAGTATTTAGCAACAAAAAAAAAGTGGTACTAAGTGCCCCAACCATGTACTACAATATATTGATTGAGTTTGTAGTTTGATAAAATGAACTATACAAAGAATAAGAGTTTAGTATAAATAGTAAGTTTCCCTTGCCCTCTCATGTCTCATGCATCGTCTGGATGACTACCCGACATAGTAAAGCAACCATCGTCGACAGACGCATAAATTAAGACATAACTATGGACATACATGGAAATAAATGACATACACATAATGTATCTTAGTTTTGTAATGTAACATTTTCATGTGTATATATTTTAAATCTACACGCATTTTACATGTTAAAAGTAAACACAAAAACACATGAATCATAACAACCCTATGAGACACATTGATATTAACATTATCATATTTTGCTTAAGCACCTTCATTAACATTTAACTCCTAATTTGCTACAGGATTAAAAAGGCGGACACACGAATTTGTCAAAGCCTGAGCGTGCCACAAGGCAACTAATTTTTTTTCTTGGAGAAATATAAACATAGGAGCAAATATAGTTTCCACAACTGTTCTAATGCAGAATCATGGAAGGTCCTCATCAAGCACATAGGCCCTCTCCTGAGAAGGCACCTCAGCTGGTCGAGCCGTTGAGCGGTTCGGACTAACTCGATGCTCCCTGGCGGTACTTTGACAATAGAAGCGGGATGTGGTAGTAGAATCCTCATTGGCATGGTTTGTTCTTAAGCTCGGCGCAACACTTCGTCAGGCGGTATTAGGAACATAGATGGTCCCAATGGCGGAGCTAGAGCAGTCACCATGGTGCCTCCGGGTGCCACACTTGATAAAAATCATCTTTTGAGGGGTGCAGACATGGTAAAAAATGTTTTTTTTTTGCAAAAGAATTTATTTTTTCCCGATGTCCCGTGCACCCCCTAAGCAAGTTGTAGATCCGCCACTTGACGGTCCTAATCGAGGATCTGAAGTCCGAAGGAAGAGTCGCGGATCTAACTTATAAGGATGGATTAAATCGAAATAAGGGCAGCCGAGGAGAGAGGCTTGCTGGCCGGTCGGAGAGGAGGTCAGCGACCACCTTTGAGGAGGAAGAGGTCGACGTGAGGGCCGAGAAGAGTTGATATTTCAGATTGAACTACTAACACGACATCATGACCAGGAGAAATCATATTCCTTGCTAGTTATTCAGTGATTCAGTGAATGGACTGACACAATTCCAAGTTCAAAAAGTTGTTAGAAGATGCAAGGGGCGAATAGTGAGATGCTACATGACATCATGCAGTTATTAGACTAGAGCCATGACGGGCTTTATTAAATTGACTAAGAAGGCGACAAGGAGATAAAAGGCTGGTGGTAGAACACAAAAATACAAGTTACATCATGCTCACTATCTGAAAAGGTGAAGAAATGCACCGGAGTATAAAGAAAGGCAGTAATTCAGAGGAATGGTTGGTACAAGCATTACTATTCCCGCACTACTTGATGTAAGGCGCGTACAGCAAAAATGGAAATACTATTCCAACAAATTCATATCCATACATCACTAAGAGTTAAGCATACAGCGGTCTCAGGTTCTAGATCGTTGTCCTCGGCCCAACCGGTCTCGAAGAAGTGACTTTCGGTAGGGATAGAATGATCGATAGATATTGTTTGCCATCCATTCAATATGAGCTCCCCCTTTATGTGTAGATATGATCCAATTGGCACCACAAGGGGCAATCGGCTCAACGGAAGGCAAAATTCCGTGCCGATACGCATACCTTCTTGACAGTCGGTGAAGGGGCAATCCTCCCACTCATCGGCGTCTCTGCTGAAGATTGTGGCCCCAACCTCAAATGTGCCGATGTATGCCGTAACCTGACCATGCACCATGGCGAAAGGGTACAGCCATGGCAGCGCACCGTGAGCTCCAGATGGCCTGCACGGCGTCACTTAGCACCGCACACGTCAGGTATAAAGAGCCCATGTTCGTTGTGATGGTTATGGTGTTGGGCTCATCGTGCCTGCCAAAATCGATTGGTGAATCGTAGGCTGCTGTGTAATACTCATCCGTCTCCGGGATAGATGCACTGATGCTGAAGCCGGTAAATGCCGAGATGGCACGACCTGTTCCAGTGATCCGCAGCTTATTCTGCATTAAATATACATATATGATATAAATCACAATATAGTTAGCGTGTTGAGTACTTGAGTGAGAACAATCATACATACATAAAAAAAGAACAATCATGCATATATTGACCTTGAATTCGGAGGAGTCGGCGTGTGTTGTTAACCATTCTTTTTTCCGAGAATTGAAATCCGCAACGGGATCCCAATCCCACTCCTCACGTCTGTAGAAATAGTTGGAAGCACGGCCATCGAAGATAGTAAGGGTGCCAGTGAAGGGGAAGTCGGAATATGCAGCAAGCACCTCCACGAGGACTTGGCCCATAAACCGCCGCGGCGCACTGTGGCGGCGGCCAACTGACGGAGACAGGAGCAGAGGTGCCGCCGAGGATGCAGGTGGTGCTTCGGAGGAGGAACGGACGAGGTCAACCAGGCCCAGCACCGGCGGAGTAGTGAAGCGGCGAGGACGGACAACGGGACGTTGGCTGCTGGCCGCGGGGAGAGGATGAAGTGCATCATCAGCCGCAGAGCCATGGAGCAGACGAGCTCCCAAGATGGAGACGTGTTTTGCTGGAGCTCGGA
The DNA here is from genome assembly GCA_947311845.1 of Poa pratensis. Taxonomy (NCBI): domain Eukaryota; kingdom Viridiplantae; phylum Streptophyta; class Magnoliopsida; order Poales; family Poaceae; genus Poa; species Poa pratensis. The sequence continues at coordinate 31,860,432 of CAMZMU010000112.1, forward strand.
CTGTTGTTCCGTCGGCGGCGGTGGCTCGTCTGACATACTGTGTTAGCTCACACGGCGGCGGCGGCGGCGGCGCTTGGCAGGCAAAGCCTAGGACTAGATGTCGCTGGTTTACGGCTGGCTGGCTGGCTGGCTGCCCCCCTTTATTTCGGGATCCGCACGGTGTCCGATCCGAGAACCACTAGGAGTCGGGTGAAGCTGTCCATCTTGGCTGGATGGCTCGTTCCTCATAAGCGGAGGTGATCGGGTGAAGCACTTTTGCGTATTTTTTTATCCCTGCCAAGAACTTATAACGTTTCCAAATCTTAATTTTAAATAAGGTAAAATCTGGAACACGTTGTGCTAAATGGGGTAAGCCGAACTAGTGTCACAAAAAGCAAACTAGCTAGGGGTAAAAAATAATGGAATTTACTCTCTTTTTTAGGAAAGCCATGCATGTCATGCTTTATTAATTCGAAATCAAAAATACTCGCTATGTTCTCAAATATTAGCCCACCGAAACGTCTTATACATGAGGACAAGGGTAGTACATTGTTCGCAATTAGGACATCCATGACGGGGCGCTTAGGCCGCGACGCTAGGATGATAATCCCACCCAACCTGACGGTTGTTACCTCAAATCCCGGCGTCAGTGTGGCACCGATGCCAAAGTATGCATCGGGTGCTAGGCCTTTTCTTTTCGTAACCAAAGGCAACGGAGAACAGCAACAATAGGTCATTAGCGTCTCGATTAAGCTTTCTGCATTATAGGTGGAGGCTCTCATCTATATTATTTTTTCTAAGTATCTCAAATTTTGTATTAAGCGTATACACAAGCGCTAGCCACTATAGATGCTCTCTTACAGCTCTGATGGGATGTACAAAGGGGATGTCATTAGGGATGTGCTTCTCATTATGGATGTCGGTTGTAGCATGATTACTCCATGGTATCTATGGCAGAGACGCGAGGCGAGCATAGGGATTGGGGGAGGTGAAATCGGGGAGCGAATGGAGCCACGAAGGAGGAGGAACACAACCGCCAACCTCGCCGCTGCATGTTCCTCTTTCCTTCCCGACGGGGCCAGGATGATAGGGAAGAAAGGGGATCGAGGAAAACCACCTAGGGGATCAGGGAGGCACACAAAGAAAGAGTTGACCGTGCGGGGGTATCGATTCTTTTCCACTTGCGTAGCATCCCTGATAGATGAGTCCCGCCAGTCAGTAAAACAATCAAGCCACGATCAATGGACTATTTACGTAATCTGTGACAACTCGATCGCCTCAGAACTGGTAGCTAGGTATCAGTAACACAAATCAAAAGAGGTACTAACCAGTTACCCTATGGCAAAATGCAATTTACTCTGTTGAGTAGAACATGGGGGTGGGGAAGAGAGTCGAAAAGATATGTATCGCGCAGTTTGGATACAACAATATATAGGAAGTTCGAGGGTAAGAATTTTCACAAAACATTGTGAAAATAGAAATTTCGTAAATCAATTTAACACGTATCGTCATACTTGACTGACTAGTATCTAGGTTACAAGTTCGGAGGGTCTAGCCACATGGACGCATTTCCCAATCCCGTCATGTAATACCCTGTTCGCCCTAAGCCATCCCCGATATTTTGGTACTCTGTACGATACATAAGGCGACCATCGTCCAATTTTAACGAGTACACTTTGTCGCCACGCAAGTTGCTTTTTGTATAGTTAGTAGCTTCACAGTGGTAGATGTGATTTCTCTCAAATCCACAAACCTCAGAACCCACGTGCACTGCCTTACACCTTGCCGACCCTAAGAACAATGAATACTCACCGAAACTCGACATCTCTACCCACTTGTGTTGGTAAGCCTCGTTGATGTCGGTGTCGATAAGCTGGAACACCTTGAACAAAGGCTCACGGTTGGACAACCAGCAGGTCCTTATTGCCATCGATGGCTTGCCATGTAACTCGACGATGTAACAAGAGTCGTAGTATGTTGCAATCGGAATGTGGTTCCTTTGGATGGATAGTTGGTGGGTGGATATGACCATTGGCGAGTCGTTTTCCTCCATGCCGATTTTAAACCTGACCAGCTCTTGATAAGGGTACATGAGGCCGTAGAGGTCACCATTGCAGAAGGCGAAGTCGATGAACAATTTATTATCCCAACCATGCTTGGTCCACCCGCTGCGACAACCAACCTTGCATAGCGCAATGTTCCTCAAGTCGTTGGTGATGGTGGCAAGGATACAACCCTTAAAAGAGGCCGGGTCATCCGAAAATATGACATGACTAATGGGATCCCCCAGGAAATCGACCCAGGGGTCCTCAGGCCACGGGTGGCATACCCCCGCCTCAGCGCCAGAGAAGAGGTTTACGATCATGAGTTCTCGCGTGCCAAAATCCAAGGCTGCGACCCAGCCGCCTTCTTGCGAGCCCATGATGCACTTGTCAGCCACCTTGTCCGGGACGCGCATGGCCCAGCTATCACCGGGGCCGCCGCCGCACAGTTGCTTCACCCCGCCTGTCTTGGTGCGCGGCGACATGAGAAGAAGTGGGGCGGCGGGGGGTGCTGGGAGCCACGCCGTGGTGGCGCGTCATGGCCTGCAGACGGCGGCAAGGCGCACAAGGTCACGCGGGGATGTGATCTTGAAGCGGATGTTGCCCAGGATGTCGTCGGGGAGGTCGGACCACCGTGCTGCCAGCGCCGATGACCTGCCGTCGCCTGTGCGGGCGGTCTGTGTCGTCGTCGTCATCTCGTACAGTCGTACGTCTCTGGGTCAATTAGGACTTAGGAGTATCGGCAGGTATATCTAAGAGGTCCTTGCTTCCCGAGGTATGTTTCCGTTTCCATCTCATCTGCTGCTTGCTGCATCTCGTGTGAGATACAAACTCATAGGCGGTAGCAGCAGCAGCAGCTGGACTCGACGCAGCGCCATTGACACGCTTCAGACGACGTTTCGCGCTGGTGGGCTTCTTCTGTTGGCCGGCGTGCCGTGTTGTTTGCGACGCGTTGTGGCCCGATCAAGCCCATCTGTCGACTAGCCACAGAGATTTCTTCTTTCTTTGTTCATCGTTTCCAAACATTACCAATTCTATCGGCATTTTTTTCCTAGCAATCTTAGAGAAAAAAACCCTTTCCTTTCCTTCATTTCTAGTAGTCTTTTTCTTTCCGTGGTAGATCGATGGGACGAGTTCTTCTTTTTGCGTAAACAAAGGTGGGCAGGGCGAACCATCAAATTTGTCGCCGCCGTGCGTCGGTCTACACGATGAAGGCGGCAGAGGTCTTCTTGCAGCGGCAGGGGCGCGGCGAGACGTCCTGGCTGCTGCCGTACCGATCTAATACCGTTTGAGAGACTATAGAACTAGCAAATTTACACTCCAAAGAATAAGTATTTTATAGTCTCGTCATTGTGACAGAAGACACACTTTTTATTCCCATGCCAATTTTGTTTTGCAAGGTTATCTTTAGTTAGAATTACCCCTCGACGAAGATACCACGCAAAGACCTTGTTTTTGAGTGGAATCTTCATCCAGTCGATCTATTGTGTAGCATTGTTAGATCGTTCTCATTTGTTTGTGGACAGTTTTATCGATGAGGAGATGGTTCGTGGGAAACTGGGAACCATAGTTGGAGAGATTGCAAATGATGATATTTCTTGTTCTTAGTGAACTCCAAGGGACTAAGAACATTGGATGTGGAGATCTGACTTGGAGTATGAGTGTGGATGCACACCTTTATGAAGATTTTGTTTATCAAAAAATAACAAGTGCAAAGTTCATTTTTTCACATAAAAGAAAATCAAAGCAATCCAATGCAGTGATGCAATCTAACAATAGATTTAATTGATGCACTTAATAATAAGTTTCACATTCTTATCTCCAAATAGCTACAGGCGTGAAAGGGATATTGAATCTTTACGCTTTTCATCACAAAAGCAACAACTGTTTTTCCTTCATTTTATTCTGTTTGATATCTTATAATTTTTTCAGACGATAGAGGCGGTGCATATACTTTTTTTAATGAAAACCTTATGAAAATTGCCCGAAAGGCCAAAGAGTGGAGTCACGGATGACACATCCAAAGTAGGGTCATTTATCGAATTGCCCACAGAGGACTTCAACTACTCAGTTTTTCCCCTAGCAGTGAATGGTGCTCAGTTTTGCCCTTACCTCGTGCGCAGCTACTATGGAGAGGTCGAAACGGAGAGTTTGAAGTCAATTCCGTCTGGTGGCGTTAGTGAAGTGGGTCCGGAGTTGACTTTGCTGAATCGTCCACACCCGAGCCTCCCGACCCGCCGTCGTGCGCTGCCGTGACCCGCCGTCGTGCGCTGCCGCTACCGCCGCCGCCACCGCCGCACCACCCCCTGCGGCGCCACGAGCACCTGCGGCGCCACCACCACCTGCGCCGCCACCACCACCTGCTCCACCGCCACCTGATCCACCGCCACGGCCACCTGATCCACCGCCAGCACCACCTGCCACCACCACCTGCGCCGCCGCCACCACCACCTGCACCGCCGCGGCCGTTCCGCGTGGCCACCTGCTCCACCGCCACCGTCCTGCGACGCCGCTGGTGGGGCGCTCGTTCCGCCACTCTGCCCGCCACCTGGTCGACGAAATGGAAAGCGATGAAATGGCGAGCGGCGGCGACCCGGAGTAGTTCGAGAGGCAGGCGTGGGTCCGGAGACACGCCGCGTCCACGATTGGGTTCCCGATGGGTAAGTACTGAGCTTTGAATTGTCGATCCGACATGGGATGCCATTGATTTGCAGCTGATTGCATCTCTGTTTTTCGTGGGTTAGGATGGAGTTGCGGTTTGCTTTCTTGGTGAACATTAGAAGGGACCGGTACATCGTCGATGCAAACAAGAAGAAGAAATTCAAAGGAGGTTTCAATTATCCGTTGCCAATGGATTGTAATTGGAGTTTCAGACAATTTGGGGAGGTAATTTGCAGCCCATATCCTTGGGGTTTGCATGATGAAGTGGAATTTAGATACCATGATGGGGGAAAAGATTGGGTCCAAATTAGGAATGATGAAGAGCTCGCTACCATGTTTGCTAAGCATAAGGAGGCAGAGAATTTTCATGTGAGGCTGCAAACTGATGTGGTTGTGCCGGTAGTTGGACAGACGGTGGCGGGTTCATCTTCTCGGGCAGAACCATCTCGTCGTAGTGCCAACTCTAGCCAGAACAGTTCAGTAAATCCATCTCGACGTGGTGGCTCGACAAGTGTGGGCACCGACAAAAGGGTTCCTGTTGAAGTGGAGTCTGATGCCTACATTTCTGCGGATGATGAAGAGAGGCTATATTCTGATGTTTTTCAGAATTTAAGACGGACATCTCGGGCTGAAATCCAAGATGAGTCTGACAATGACCTTGATGAGGAGGAAGACCGGCCACCTGTTGAATGGGACCCTGAGAACCCTCATATGGAAGAAGGTTCCATTTTTGCTTCCATGAGTGAGTGTAGAAATGCACTTGTGACGTACTGCATGAAGGCAGAACGTGCGTTTGTAGTTGACAAGAGCGATAAAAAGCGTTACACCGTGCACTGTGTGATTGAGGATTGTCCATGGAGGATGCACGCATCTAAAATGCGCAATAGCACCAATATTCAGGTCAAAGTGAACCCTTTTAGCCACACATGCCAAGAATCAACCCTTAGGAAGGAAACAATCAGTAGAGCCAAGTCAAGATGGGTGGCGGATGAAGTAAAGAAGTGGGTGGCAGAAAACCATCAAGTGGGTACAAAGGAATTGCAGAAAAACATCAAAGACAAGTTCAAGATAGATTTACCATACATGAGGGTGTTCAATGGTAAACAAAAAGCTATGGAATCTATCTATGGTAACTGGAATGAAAGTTTTGAATTGTTGTATTCATTCAAAGCTGAAGTGGAGAGGACAAGCCCAGGTAGTATTGTTGAAATTGATCACCACTCCGTGGAGTACACATTGAAGGGAGTGACAAGGACCAAGGAATGCTTTAGGAGGGTTTTTGTGTGCTTTGAAGCTTGTCGCATGGGTTTTTTGGTAGGCTGCAGGCCTTATTTGGCTATTGATGCTACTTTTCTCACAGGGAGGTTTAAAGGACAGTTAGTAGCAGCTTGTGCAGTTGATGCACACAATTTTGTTTTTCCAGTTGCCTACGGTGTGCTGGAGACAGAGTCTGAGGAGAGCTGGACATGGTTTTTGCAGAATCTGCGCCGGGCTATTTCACATCCCAATGGGTTGGTAATTCACACAGATGCATGCAAGGGTTTAGAAGTGGCCGTGGACAATGTGTTCCCAGGAGTAGAGCATAGGGAATGCATGCGTCACCTTGCTGCAAATTTTGTGAAGAAATTCAAAGGAAAGTTTTTTACCGACAATTTATGGCGAGCATCTTTGACTTGCAGTGTGAGGAAGCACAACTACCACATGAGGCAGTTATACACGAATGACAAAGTGAAGGAATACTTGGAAACACACCACTCAAAGTTATGGGCCAGAAGCCAATTCAGTGAACTGAGCAAAGTTGACTATGTGCACAATAATCTTGCAGAGTCTTTCAACTCAACGATCCGGAAACTAAAGGATCTTTATTTGGTGGATTTGATTGACAGGATAAGGATAGAATACGCCGAGAAATTTCATTTTCGTGTTGGAATAGCTGCGGCAAAATTCATGGGCCACATTATTATCCCGGCTGTGATGAAGGTATTGAAGCAAAAATCAGAAGGCTTGATAATGAACATGACTTTTATCTCGGATACCAAATCAGAGGTATCAGTCATGGATAAAGAGAAGAGAGAATGGAGATATCCAGTGGATTTAGAAGCTAGAACTTGCAGTTGTAGGCAATGGCAGATAACTGGGTTGCCATGCATTCATGCCTTGTTTTTCATCACTTCTCTCTCAGGTCCAGCAGGGAATATACAGCAGTATGTGCATGAGTACTACTCTGTTGCAATGTTCAAAGCCACATATGCACATGCCTTGCCTGCTTTGGAGGGAAAACAGCAATGGGACAAAGTGGACCCTGGATTCAAACTTTGTGCTCCAGTTCTGAAGAGAGCTGCAGGTAGACCGAGGAAGAGTCGACACCGACGTCGCAGTGAAGGAGGTGGACTTGGAGCGAGGATGCGTAAGTGCACAAGGTGTGGTGGGTCTGGTCATTTCGGCAAATATTGTGATAACGCAGTAGATCCAGCGTTTGGAGAGAGTATCGATGATAAAATGATGGTCATCAGCCGGATGCAGCATTTGAAAATGATGGTCATCAGCCGGATGCAGCATTTGAAAATGATGGTCATCAGTCAAGTGATTCAGATGATGGAAATGATGGTCAGCAGTCAAGTGATCCATTCGATGCTCCAAATGATGATCCACTCGATGCTCGAAATGATGATCCACTAGATGCTCCAAATGATGATCCACTGGATGCTCCAAATGATGATCCAGTCGATGATCCACTCGAAGTTTCATTTTCAGATTGGTATGTAAATCATGCCATGATCTCATAGTGTTCATTTTTCATTTTTCATGATCTCACTAACCTTTATGTTTTGTACAGCTCTGGTGTAGTTTCAAAGAAGAAGGTTAAGGTACCGACTACCAAGAGGAGAAGACAAGAAGCTATGAGCACGATGAGCACAAGGAGCAAAGTGGTGGCAAAACAGCCAAGGATCACAAAGAAGCCCCGACGCTATTTAGACTAAGTTGGATCCAAGTAGAGCTTGAATGATGTTGTATTTCTGTTGAATAATGTTGTATTTCTGTTGACTGATGATGTATCTATGTTAGCACTATGTTTGGATGATGTTGGACGATGATGGTACATGTTTTAAGCAAGTCATGCCAAAATTTGAGGCAAATGTGTACCGAAATTCAAATTTATCACTCAAATCGAATTTAACCGAAAAATTCAAATGAGCTATTATGAAGTTGCAATGCTTTCCAAACTATAGTGAACTTGTTTTGTTCTAACCATGGTGAATTTGAGGCAAATGGGTACCGAAACTCACATTCATGAAAAATGTGCTACAAAAGAGCTCCAAAGGTAGGGTAAATGGCCTCATTTCTAAGCAATGATTTTTTCGACCTTGTCTAAATCAGCCAAATAACTTACATACACATCTATTCTATATATATAGACTATGTGCGCAGGTTTTTCAATTTTTTGATTGTTTTTGAATTTTTTATGCTTATTTTGAAATTGGTCAAACTTTGGTCAAACCAACATTTAAACAAGTTCAAAAGATGAAAATGAAAAACTAAGCCAGGATCCTTCTTATTCATTCCAAAATGAAGATTTGGTGATTTTTCTGATTTTTTTGAAATATTTAGAAACCACAACCTCTCTCACCCTCATACACGAACTCTAAACATCGTCGTACGTGATAGCTCATTTGTGTGAAGATGTTTTCACTCAAATATCCTTATACCAAGTTTCATATTTTTTTGTAAGACATATCACATAAGACAACATTATGCGCAGGTTTTACAACATTTTGATTTTTTTTGAATTAGTTATGCCCATTTTAAGTTGATTGTGGTACCTAAGTTAAAAAATGATTTTTCGTAAAATTATCCGTATACCAAGTTTATTTTTTTTTATAGTTACCCTGTCCTATAAAACGACGAACCGCACTGGTTTCATAACATTTAGATTTTTTTTGAATTAGTTATCGTTGGTCAAACGTGCTAAAAACCTAGTTGACCAGTGCTTCTAGAAGGAATTAGATTGTTTCGCACGACAGCCTCCGATCGACCGTAGCGCCAAACTAGAGCCGTCCGATAGCGTTCTTCTAGAAGGAATTCGTTGGCGATCCGCGTGAGCTTGGTTCTGCAGCCTGATTGGCCACAAACGGACATAGACGATGAACCACTGACATGTGGGCCTCTGACATGTGGGACATCGATTGTGGGGCTCCGAGCACCCTCTGCTCCTTCTTCTCCCCCTTTGGCAGGCTCTCACCATAGCCTCCCCTTTCTTCTGCTCCTTCTGCTCCCTCGACGAGACCACCACTCATCTTCTTCTTCTTCTCCGGCGATGTCCAGCTCAACTTCAGCCTCCCCGTGGCCCGTGTTTGGTCCAGTGCCCCTGCTGCCGTGTCCTGACTGCCGACGCACCGCGCCATTGAGACGGTGGACCTCGAAGGAGAAAAAGAATGGCAACTTGGGGCGACTTCGTGAAATGTGAAAGCAAGGAAGAGGGACAGGTTAGATCTGACGATTTAGCTCCGATTTCCTTCCTTTCATTCTTGCTCTTGCTCTGAATTCTTTTTTTTTTCCTCTGAATTGAGATCTGGTTCATGATTTCGTTTCAGATCGTGGAGAAATGCACTCATTTTGAATGGATAGATGACTACGTTGGAGGCTTCAGCGGCAGGGCTTGCTTGATGGCAATGGAAGGCCATCAACCAGATCTGAAGAGGCCGCAACCCGAGAGAATTTGCTCTCTCACACTGTTGCTCCGACAGTGGGGGATGCGGAGATGAAGGCGGAATTGAAGAAGATGAACAAGAATTTGAAGCAGATGATTGAATTGAAGAAGCAGGCCAATATGATAGCTTTAGGATTTTATTTTTTTATAGTTGCTCTAGGACTTGCTTACTTGCTAGTTATCTCTCGTTAAGAGATGTTATTACTTGTGTCTGAATCTATGAAACTATGTGTTGTGTTAGTTTTCGACAATGTTAGTTTGTTTTATCTCTGAATGTCTCTGTTAGTTTTAGACAGTTTCAGTCAGTAAAAGAACACACCCAGTGCAAGGAAAAAAACATAAGATGTTGGGCTCAAACCTAAACAAGGCTTTTGTTGGGCCGTGGCAACGTGTTGGGCCCCCAACTATAAAAGAGACCCACAAAATCATGCACGCGATGGCTCTGTTTTTTTTTGTGCTTCATTTATTTGATTGCTCTGTTGTTGGGCCGTCGCAAGGTGTTGGGCCCCCAACGATAAAAGATACCCACAAAATAGTGCACCCGATGGCTGTGTTTATTTGTGCTTCATTTATTTATTTGACTAAGATTTCACCACGACCACCAACATGACCACAAATATTCGTTGATTTATTTTCACATAGTTAGCTTCTTTTCTAACAAGTCAAAAGTGAAAAGTTAGAAATTTTCACATAGTTAGCTTTTTTTTTCATGCAACACATTGTCTTTTCAAAATTATGGCCACCAACATTTCAAAATTATGGCCACCACCAACATGGCCACCAACATTTCACAATTATCTTTTCTATGTTTTTTGGAGAGATTTGATTATGATGTTTACTTTTTTTAGAGATAACACAAATATAACACAACATGTATTTTAGACCACAAACATAAAATGAAGTACAACACGACATAGATATATAGTAGTAGAAATAAAACACAACCATAACATAGATAGATGGGTACCCTAGATATATAGTTCTTAGGGTACCCTGGTTCTTACATATAACACGACAAACATAAAAGCCCTAGATAGAAAGTTAACAAACGACACAACATAGTAGTAGAAATTAAAAGCCCTAACACACTAGGGCAACTCCATCTTCACGACAACCGGCCTGATGCATGCCTTTAGCACCGTCTTCACTGCTCCTCCTCCTCCTGGCCATTCTCTCCGAGATAGTACGGGAGGCTGTGGATGTTGCCGTTGGGGAAGATGCTCGCCACGTCGGTGAAGAAGTTGTACGTGGTGAATGCGATGAACTCCTGCCCACCAAAAAACACCTGGCCGAGCAGGTAGTAGGCATCAAAGCGGTTGGTGAAGATGGCGCGGTAGCCTGTCGTCCTCGCGCCGGCGTGTGGACGCAGTTCCTCGAGGCGGAACATTCTCTCCGAGCCCCGCGGGAGGTGGTGAAAGCCCGCACGGAGGAACCCCTCGGCAAGCTCACGAGCACCCCTCCATGGCGAGATCGCCCACACGCGGAGCTCAGACTCGACGACGACTCCGGCTGGGTACCGCCTCTCCGCCACGGTGTGTGGCAAGCGGAAGGTGGGGCCGTCGTACTGCATCCTCTCCTCGCCTAGCTACGCTTCGAGAGTGCTTTCGAGTTGGGTGAAGAAGAGAAGGGGCGGCACAGATGGAAGTTGTGGAGAAGAGATCGAGGGTTGGGGTGTTTAAATAGGGATGAGCCGTGTTGCTACGGATCGGCACGGCTTGTCGATCGATATGCCTCGGCTTTAATTCGCCATCCATGTACTCACGGGCCACTGAAACGATGCAACACGGTCGAGAAAGCTGAAACGATGCCGCTCTGAATCGAAGGGACGCGACATGCGTGGGAGCGACGCGAGCTAGCCAGTCCGTCTGCGTCCGTGGCTACGCGTCCGTGGCTACGCGTGGGAGGAAGGCTGTGCGCCTGTATCAGTCCGTGGCTGCACCCTACGATGCGGTTCTGAATCGAGGAGACACGAGTCGCGAGACGCGTGCGAGCTAGGCGAGCGGCGTCGTCTACGTCCGTGCCGGCGCGCCTGCATGCCGGTCCGTGCAGTGGCTGCACCCGGCCTGGCGTCGAGCCGTCGCTGAATCGATGTGGCTCTGAGTGACGCGAGACAGGAAACGCGTACGCTAGGCGAGCGGCGAGGTCTAGGTCCGTGCCGGCGCGTGTGCATGCCAGTCCGTGCAGTGCCCGCACCCTGGCGGCGCGCGCATGCATGCCGGTTCGTGCATGCATGGTCTCCTCTTCGCCTGCCGCATGGTCCCACCTGGACGGGCCTGCATGGTCTCCTCTTCGCCTGCCGCATGGTCCCACCTGGAAGGCCCGAGTCAAATGCATTGACCTGACGGAGACGGCAAATAGTCACGGTACGAGTTGCTGTGCACAGACTAGGGGCAAAACTGAGCACGATTCGTAGCTGAGGGCAAAACTGAGTACATGACCACATCTGAGGGCACCCTGATAATTAACCCTCCAAAGTATCTTGGTAGTTTTGAGTTTTGACATCGAAGTATCTCATAACACATCAGCGCTACTCCGTAGTTTGTTTTTTTGAAGGAATTACGGCAGGTGTTTTGCCAATGCATAACACATCAGAGCAAATTATAGCTCTGCCTCTGCATACAATACTCCGTAGTTTGTACTAGATTCTTCTGCGGCATGATCAAAGGCCTTGTAGTGATGCTGATGGAAGAACTCTGTGATAACCCATCAACCTGACTGGCATCAACTTGCATCGTTGCAACCCCATCAACCGGACTCCCATCTTTAATCGTTGAGATGGAATGGATCCTCCTCACTTGAATCTCTCCCTCACGTCCCACCAGATTCTCTGGCATTACTGAATTGACCCCATCAACTGGACTGCCCTCTTCGATAATGACAACCTCATCAACAGGACTGTCATCTTCCATCGTGGTGACCGCATCAACCAGACTGCCATCTTCATTTGTTCCAATGGTACGGAGCTTCCTCACCTGAATCTCCACCTGTTGTGGTGTGCCAAGCAGATCCCTCCCGATCCCGGGAGGGGAGACAACGCCCTCGACATCAATGAAGGTCCCTTGGCGCATGGTAGCGGCGAAGCGCACCATCCGTGTGGTCACCCCCTCGTCGGCACTGGCAACGACCATACAACGCACGGTTCTAGACCTGCTGAGCAGCACCACAATGGTGCTCGTCTTGCTCAGCGGCCGGACCCGCATCACATTACCCAAGAGCAGAACGTAGTTGCCCACCATGGATTCATCCAGCTTTCGAGCATGTGTCCACGGCCGCCCTCGGAACATCTCCCAGGGGACGCGGCCATACACCGAATCATACGGATCCTGTGCTATTTTCTCGGACTTGGCTCTCCCCCTGCTTCCGATGTGCTTCTTGGTGGCGACGGTCTGCTGCTGCTCGGTCGCCATCGACATCTGGAGAACCGCCCTGAATTCAGGTTCTAGGTGTGGGATCAGTCGATGTCGAGGCCTAGGACTTTATACAAGATTTCACAGAATCAAGAGGCTGCATGAATCGGAACCGGACTCCTGGCACAACAGGCAGATTTCTTAACCTAGAAGCCTGCTGCTGTATGAATCGGAACCGGACTCTACCACGGGAGATTTAGTAACCCTATAAAGCCTGGTGCTGTATGAATCGGAACCGGATCCTGCCAGCAGCCGATTTCGTAACCCTAGAAACCTGCGGCGGCAGAGCACGGCGAGGAATATATGAAGGAGGGGGAGGAGGGGGGTGTTGGTGCGTCCGTGTGATTCGAGCCCACGGAATCGGCCAATATGTAACAGGCTCGTTTACGAACTGAGCTTACATGCAGATCATGGATACTACACTACCGGCGAAAACGTAATCTTGTGTTAGTCGGCATGCATGTTGCTCAAAAAGGAGATTTCTTCTTTCCTTGTTCATCGTTTCCAAACATTACCAATTCTATCGGCATTCGTTTCCTTGCAATCGCAGAGAAAAATTCCTTTCCTTCCGTCCTTTATTGTCTTTCTTTCCGTGGGAGATCGATGGGACGAGTTCTTCTTTTTGCTTAAACAAAGGTGGGCAGGTCGAAGAACCATTAATTTGTGGCCGCCGTTTGTCTAGCTACACGATGAAGCCGGCCAGCAGCAGCAACCGGCCGGCAGAGGTCTTCATGCAGCGGCGGGGCCGCGGCGAGACGTCCTGGCAGCTGCCGTACCGGCCAGGTACCGTTTGGGAGACACCTTTCTCGCTGCTGCCCGTGGCGTTCCCCCGCGAGGTGACTCAGGTGTTCGACGCCATCCTCCTCCGCGCCGCCTCGCACGCCGACGTGTCGAGCGTCGAGGTCGACGACGGCGACCTCGACCCGGACGACGGCACGATCTCGGTCTCCGTGGCGCATGTGGGCGAGAGGATACCCTTCATCCCGGTTGGCCGCCCGTACGTGGACCTCATGAGGATGTTCGACGGGTTCCCGGCGTCGCGTTACGACATAGAGATCAACGACGGGGACCAGAAGCTGAACTACAAACATGTAGATATATAGTAGTACTATAACTCTGTGATTCTGTGAAATTTATTTTTGAGGAAAACATCAAATGCGGCATTTTAAAAATTATGTTCTGTGCATACATCTGTAGGTTTTGTCTCCTTGTGGAAAATCAGGAAATATGGTCTACAGGTTGCCGATCATTCAACGGTCCGAGGATACTAGGAATTGGACCAAAGTTACTTTCAAGCCAGACTTCACTGTTTTCAATCTTATCAACAGCGACGTTCCAGATATCCAACACACCGTATGGAAGAGATCGGTTGACATTGCTGGAACCATGGGTGGAACCATGGGAAGACGTCTCAAGGTCAGACTACGGGGGCATGCTCTGGATGTATGGGGATTTTACCCTGGATACGTCCGCTCGTACCCACTATTTGCGTTCGAGAGGAGACGGTCATTTGCTCCTGAAAGGTTATTTTAATGCATATGCTATGTATTTCAGGCCCAATGTATGATTTATTTCGTCCGGTGATCTAATTTATGGTGTTCGATATATCTGCATGCAGGATTGGTGACATTCCCACTTGTAGCAACCCGGATCACCGTTGGGAAATATGTGTTTCTTGGAGCCACGGGGAGTTTGAGCAGGTAAGTCTCCGATAAATGATGCTTGTTATAACACGTTCTGCGACACGAAAGTTTACGCTATTCTATGACCTCTCTTTGCAGATTAGTTTTGTCAACGGGTTGTCGACCGACAGTGGTGGAACTCATGTTGAACTTGTAAAGAAAGTACTAATGAATTATGCACAGGAATTTAAGGAAAAATATAACATTAAATTTCTCAGCAACAAAAAGAAGCGACGTGGGATAGGCTATGACAGTAGGTTTGACATAGAGGATATTTGCATTTTCGTCAACTTCTTCATAGATAAGCCCATCTTTCATTCGGAGGCGAAAGATCGTCTTGCCAATGAATTTCAAGAAGGCTACGAATTGAGATTCTCTGGCAAATTCCTTTCTATGTGTACGCAATATTTTTTCACTAGTTAGTTTAAATGCAAACTTACTTTCCTAATCTTACATTGTTTATAACTTGCAGTTGTTCGTCAAATTATGCAAATTAGGCCTTTGAGATTGCCCGATCAAATTCCAAATTTTGTTGATGCACGTGAAGCTGGTCGAGCACATTCGAGCAAATGTTACTTGATTTTAACTGATGGAGAATCAAACATTGTAAGTAATACCTATGCTAACTATAAGATAATAATTGCTGTACTTGTACTAGACGCGCTAATAAGTTCCTTTGTGCAGCTATCTGGAATCAATTATCGTGATAGAAAATTTTACGGTGTCTTGTCTCTTGAAAGCAAGATTCCAAATGCCAAAACAGCTGGTAACATGGTATTTCAAAATAAAGACGTTAGGAACATCATGGCAAGCCTTGGTCTGGAAAAAGGGGTCTGCTACAAAAATGCAAAAAAGTTGAGATATGGCCACGTAATGCTCATGATGAATCAGGTTCATGTTGTGTTAACCCTACATGCTTTTGATATTCTCGTATTTAATGTACTAACGGCTTATTACAAATTTCAATGATAGGATAATGATGGTGCACATATTAAAGGCCTTATCATAAATTTGCTCCACACTTGGTGGCCATCGCTTCTTCTTCACAAAAACTTCTTGTTTCAGTTTGTTATCCCGATTATCAAAGTCGGTTTGTGTGCTAGAAAGTGATTTTTTTTTGTCTCTCTATTGCCATCTGTTGAAACTAAAATTTAACATTTCAAAACCTCGTTTTATATAGGCAACACATCATGAGGAAAAACATGAATTCTTCTCTGTTCGGGAATACAACAAATGGGTAAGGACTACTAAAGATTATGTAAAGTGGACAACAAAGCGCTACAAGGTTAGTTTCGAACTGTGAAGTAGCCATGTCCTCATAACACCTTCAATAATCTGTCTTGGACTGTGCAATAGTGTGCATGAATATATTTTTCATGTTGTCTACCAAAATTAATTCTGCATACAACTCCTTAATCTTTACAGAGTCTTGGTGCACACACTGTTGAAGAAACCAAAGAGTATTTTAAGAACAAATTTCAATACAGACCGAAATTTGAGTTTCGTGGATTGCAGGATTCTCATGCAATAGATTTGGTGTTTTCAAACGATAGAGTAAATGACAGGATGGATTGGATTGAGACATATGAGGTGACTATATATATACATTTACGATGTATTCATAATTTGTTGGATGAATTTTAAATCTAAACAAAATTTGAATTTTGTGTTAGGAGGGGAACTTCTTGGACCTAGAAAAAGAAAGCATAACTTATGAAGATTTTTTTAAAAAGGAGTTGATATTTTATTTCATTGAAGACATGAAGCTCTCTAGGAGAACGGAAGTGCTCGATCATGAATGCAAGTTGACAAAAAAGTTTGTGAAGTTTCGCCAAAGAAAGAGGCGAAGAAAGAATCTATAAGCTTGATGTCATAATGGATCAATAATGCTTATTAATTACTTAGGGAAAATTAAAATGCATTCCCATCCTGTCAAGTACCATGGTGCATGTGATGCATTCGATCTATTGTGTAGCATTGTTAATTGTTCTCATTTGTTTGTGGACAGTTTTATCGATGAGGAGATAGTTCGTGGGAACCAGAGTTGGAGATATTGCAAATGATGATATCTCTTGTTCTTAGTGAAGTTCAAGGGACTAAGAATACTGTATGTGGAGATCTGACTTGGAGTACTAGGAGCGTTGTGCTAACAAAAACACTAAAAAAAATGGCCAATTTTTAGAAAAGGAAGCTAACTTCTTACCTCTGTGCATCAGTCAATGCACACCTTTATGAAAAATTTGTTTATCGAAATAATAGCAATTGTGAGGTTCATTTTTTTCACATAAAAGAAATTCAAAGCAATCCATTGCAGTGATGCAATTTAACCATAGATTTTATTGATGTACGTTCTATACCGAGTAGATAAGTTTCGTATTCTTATCTCCAAATAGCTACATGCGTGAAAGAAATATTGAATCTTTCCCTTTTTCATCACAAAAGCAACAAATGTTTTCCTCCATTTTCTTCTGTATTACCTCTTATAAAGCAAAATCCCACTAAGTTCATTTATGATTTTTCTATCTTGACATGCAACATCCACATCATCGCGGATTCACAGCCATCCATTTTGTATGTTCCATAGTCGCATGGGCTCCTGGCTCAAAAATGTCAGTAGCCCCGTCCCGCTAATAAATGATAGTGTTTACATTATGCAAGCATATTCCCTTACATTACATGTTGTTTTCTTCATGTTAAATAAGTCGCACCAATACATGCAAGCGCTCCACAACGCAGCGCATTGGCCAAGGGTGATTAATTCCCTTAATGCAATCGCCGATTAATTCCCTTAATGCAATCTCTCCACCAGGCAAAACTGAAGCATGCATAGTATACGCGGGTTTTAATCCCTTCTACATGACTGTCCAAAGCAGTCCCCCTTCCTCTCCCGTCTCCTCCACTCCTTGACTCACTTCTTTTCCATGAAAACTATTTAGCTCGCATTCGTATCCCGTCAGACCTCTCCAGCACCCAACTTCTTCCCGGGCGAGATGCCGAAAACATCACCTTCCAGCGGTGCCATGTCTCCTCCTACTAGAGCTTAGATGCCACCGCCACTATCACACGCTGCTCTAAGAACGCCACTATGGGTGATTCATGCGTCCCCTCTCGCCCTCCATAGACTACCGGATCCCAGGTATCCATGATAATATGAGACTCTCACAAATCATCTCGCTTTAGAACGCCACTATGGGTGATTCATGCGTCCCCTCTCGCCCTCCATAGACTATCGGATCCCCAGGTATCCATGATAATATGAGACTCTCACAAATCATCTCGCTTTAGAGCTAAACCACACAGGCAAGGGCTTCACATTCTTGATCGCATGAATCTTATCCTTTTGGATCTCCTTGCCTTCCATGATTCAGTTTTGTTATTTGGGTTTTGAATTTAGCATTATTTCCATCTAACTCTCGCATCTGCTTTTCTAATGATTTGATTTTGCAGCAATTAGTCATGCAAGTCGCTGCAGTTCACGGGCGGGAAAGTCCAAGTTCCCTTTCTGTCCGCCGCGGCCGCCGGCGTCGATCCTGCCGCTGACGACCGACTTCCTCCCTCGGGACCAGGGGTTCCTCGCGACAGCTGCGGCCAGCATGTCATGGTTGGACGGCGACGTCGTGGAAGCCGGTAGTTATCATGTGGTTGCTTCTTTGGTGCTTCGTCAGTAACACAGTTCTGGCTCGCTGTTTTGACTAAAAGGAGCCCAGCTCCCAATTTTCATTATTGAAAACTGATAATACATCACCATCATAGATAGGTTTAAGCCCCAGGCAACACCACCCGAAAGCCAACTTAAAAGAAACTGTGCCGGCGTGCAAACCCGCACAAAAACACCGGCAACTAAAGCACTCTACAACTACTGAACCTCCAACAAACTCCATAAGATATTACATCAAGTTCAACCTCACTAACAACACTCTTAAAACTTTTATTGCTCTAACTAAAGCTTCTACCTCTACCATAACCAGCACCAACTTCCTCTTTTCTCAGGCATCAGCGATGCGGAGCACCAATGGCCCCCACCCTGCCTTTGATGGAAGAAGTCAGCCGCCACAAGCGTTAGCATTCTTGCTCCTCTGCGTTGAAGGCTTCGTAGATTTGGTTTCTGCAAATCAGCCCAGTATGAAATAAAGTGAGCAGTCTGAAAAATAACTACAGAAAGATCATGTGGATATACTCCATTGAAACAGGCACCATTTCTGGTCTTCCAGATGGACCAAATCAAAGCAGCAATCCCTGTCGACAACAGGATTTTATCTTGCGTACAAAAACTATCTAGCCATGCAGGCAAAGCATCGAAATTACGCGGTACTGACTGTAAATTCAGAGCACAAGCAGTTACACTCCAGGCATATCTTGCTAGAGGACAATCAAAAAATAGATGATCTATAGTCTCTACGTTACTACAGAACATACACTTTTCACTACCCTTCCAACCTCTATCGAGAAGAACACTCTTTGTAAGAATACTCTTCTTGAAAGCAAGCCACAAGAAAATCTTAATCTTTAAAGGAGTCTTAACAAACCAAACTTTCCTATATGGCACTTTAACTTGAGTTTTTTTAAGAGCAGTATAAAGAGATTTAACCGAAAAAATTCCAGATTTAGTCAAAGTCCACACACATCTATCCTCTACTTCTGTCAATCTAACATGTGAGCACAATACCTGCAAACTGTGCCAACGGACGGCTAACTCACCCCACAACGTTCTTCTAAACTTTAGCACATTCCAACCTTCAGAAAAAACTCTACCTACAGTGATGTTTTTACTATGGGATAGATTGTACAATCTCGGAAAAACTTCTTTAATAGGATTTACTCCAATCCATAAGTCATCCCAGAATCTAGTTCTACAACCATTTCCTACTTTTTTCCTACAGAATTTAAAGAAGATATCTCTAACCTTCATTAAGCCAGACCAAAAATGTGAATGAAATGCTTTAAGCTTTACATGCGCTAAAGTATTAGACTGCAAGTATTTAGCTCTAATCATTTGTTGCCACAAACCTTCCTCATTTTCAATTTTCCAAAGCCATTTACATAGAAGACAAATATTCATTGTAAAAAGAACAATCACACCCAAACCCCCTTGTTCCTTAGGCTGACAGATCATTTCCCAGCTAACTAAATGGTACTTTTTCTTATCTTTTTCCTCTTGCCAAAAGAGCCTCTTCCGGAAGAAATCCATTCTTTTACCGGAACCTTTTGGCAAAGGGAAAAAAGCAAGCATAAAAAAAGGAACATGACTCACGCACGATTTAAGTAAAATCAGCCTATCTCCGTAAGAAGTGTATCTACCCAACCAACATCCTGCTTTTTTCTCTACTTTATCCTCTGCCGGTCTCCAATCTATAGCTCTCAACCTTCTATTATGCAAGGGTAGACCAAGGTATCTAAAAGGAAAAACACCTCTACACACGTAAAAATAGAAGCATACTCTACATGTTCTGGCTCGCTGTTGCAAATCAGTAGATGTAGTTGTGAGTTCAGATTTCCCGGTGATCTGAAAACCTGAATATTGTGGTTGGATATGCTAAACTGATGTATGTGGCCTTCACTTCGTACTGGCTAAGTGGCTATTAACAACATACGGATTGGATTCCTCCTCTATGTTGATTCGAGAACTGTACTTCTCACTGCAACTGAAGGCTGGCAGATGATACATGTGTATCATATTGATGGATTGATTGGAACTTGAAATGATGTTCAGATATGTCTGATTGTCTGAAGGATGCATGTATTCTTCAGCATATGCACATGCCATCCCGCAATTTTCACCATAAAATAAACGTTTTGTCTTCCAAGTGCATCCAAGGAGTCGGTAACCGAACAAGACATCATAACTTAGTAAGAACTCACTTTTCCTATCATTCCTCGGGTAAATAGCTCCTATGCGACGTCTTTCCGGACAATTGGACAGAAAGCGACGTCTTTGGCTGAACTGGCTCTCGTGCGACGCATCTCGTGGTTTGAATGGCTGCTATGCGACAGTAGGGCTTAACCGCAAGGGACAGGTTAGGGATGTCCCACCTCACCAGCTGGTAGAAAACAGAGCCATCCCGCCCCCGTGCCAGAGCCATCCCCTCGTCCCCCTTCTTCTCCGGCGACAGCTCGCAGCGGTGAGCAGGAATCTGCCGAGCGGGAGACGGGGTTGGAGGCGGCCACGCGCATAGGTGGGCGGCGACCCCTGTTGGTAGTAAGGTGTCGGGCGCGGGCGACCGAGAGGACGGCGTCGACGGGAGCGCCGCCGACGGTCGGAAGATTGCTGTGGAGGACGCAGCCGTGTGCTACAGCTACAGGGGCAATGCGCGGAGGCGTTGAGATCCCTTTCGGCTCCGGGCGGTCGTTAATCGAGCTTCATGTCGTCTTCTAGCTCCCGCGCCACCTCGCGGATCGAGATGGGAAATTCAGAAAATTTCAGGAATGAAATATAGCTCTGGTCTCTTTTTTTTCGAGAAAAAAAAGGTTTCACTGGGGGCTATCTCAGTTCCGAGAGCCCAGTGTCGGTTAGATGAATGGGCCAACTCCATCCAATTAGGCCCATTAAGTGTGGATTTTTTCTAAAAAAAACGGTGGAAAATGAAGTTTTATCTTTCAATCATGTTGTGTAGTTCTATCTTTCAACACACATTGTTTTTGAAACAACTCTTCTTTATTAATTTGATATTGGGTTGGACACGTTTAGTTTGATATTGGTTTGGGCACGGACATTGTTTAACACATATAAAGACGAGATAAATAAGATGCAAACGAGTACCACCGTTACATAGATAAGTCCACGGGGACACAACACGACACGACGCAGAAAAACACAGCAAACAAAATAAACAAGATAGAACTAAAACAAAATAAACAACTTTGCCATGGCCGCCTCTTCACCACCGTCTTCAACTTCGGGGCCCTTCAACTTCAGTCCTCCTCGTAGGGGAGGGAGTGCATATGGTTTGGGTGGGGGAAGATGCTCTCGAAGTTGGTTAAGATGTTGTAGGTGGTGAAGAAGATTGACTCGCAGCCGCACCAAAAAACTTGGTCGAGGAGATGCTGCGCGTCGAACGGGTTGGTGAAGGTGACCGTGATCATCTTGATGGCGAAGTCGTCACGAAGCACGTCGAGCTCGTACATCACCGGCGAGCCCGGTGGGAGATGGAAAAAGACGGCGTCGAGGAAGTCACGCGCGAGCATTTCGGGGCCCCTGTACCTGGACTGCGCCCACACACGGAGCGTGCTCTCGACGCGGACGCCTGGCGGGTGGCGCTGCTCCTGCACGGTTGGCGGCCGCTCGAAGGTCGGTCAGTTGAACTGCATCTTGGATGGGAGAGGAAGAGGGTGGAGAGCTCGCTTGGATGCGTGGTGTGGCTCTGGCTTGGGTGGGAGAGGAAGAGGGGTGCGTGCTGTGCTTAAATAGGCTAGAACGGTGCTTAGGGTTTCCAATGAAACGAGGAGGCGCGTGTGTATGCAGGGCGTGTATCCATTGCCGTTTCACATTGCAACGAGGCGCGTACTGAATCACTGCGGCATCTGAATCAACGTGTTTCATGGCTCTGAATCAAAGCGGTGCATCGGTGTGGCGAGTCGACGAGGCACGCATGCATGCAAATGCCGTCGGTTCCCACGCATGCATGCCAACGTGCTTGCATCCCTGGCCCACTCGGATTGACACGGCCCAACGGTCCATCTAGCGTGCCCACTCGGGACCCAATCCGTGTTCAGAAAAAAAATAGTCCAGCCAATCAGATTGCAGTATGAGGCCTCTCGCGGATCGCGCAGATTCCTTCTAGAATGTTGGATCGGACGGCTGTAGTTTCCTTCTAGAAGGCCTGGGTTAGATCGGACGGTGCCCGCAGATTCCTTCTATAAGGTTTGACCAATATTTGAAATGAGCATAAGAAATTCAAAAAATTCAAAAAATGAAAAAACAAGCGTACATAGTCTCCTTATGACATATACTATCGATTCGAGTTGATAAACAAGGTATGCATATATTCAAACAAAGAAATGCACATAACCAATGTGATATCTCACACTATGTCGTGTGAAATCAAGAGTAAAGTGAAGTGGTTTTGGATTTGCAACATGAAATTTTCCAAAAAAAACTCACCAAAGGTTCATTTTGGAGTGACTAAGAAGGATCCAGGCTTAGTTTTTCATTTTCATGTTTTAAACTTGTTTAAATGTTGGTCAAACTTAGGTTTGACCGATTTCAAAATAAGCATAAAAAAATAAAAAAACATCAAAAAAATGGAAAACCTGTGCACATAGTCTTATTATGTCATATACTAACAACTCAAGTTGATAAACAAGGTCTACATAGATTCAAAACCAAAAATGCATATATCTAGTGTGAAATCTGAAAACTCAAACTATGAAGTCTAAGATTGAAGAGAAGTGGTTTTGGATTTGCAACATGAAATTTTCCAAAAACACACCAAAGATTCATTTTGGAGTGACTAAGAAGGATCCAATCTTAGTTTTCCATTTTTTATGTTTTAAACTTGTTTAAATGTTGGTCAAACTTAGGTTTGACCGATTTTAAAATAAGCATAAAAATTTCAAAAATGGAAAACCTGTGCACATAGTCTTAGTATGTCATATACTAACAACTCAAGTTGATAAACAAGGTCTACATAGATTCAAAACCAAAAATGCATGTATCTAGTGTGAAATCTCAAAACTCAAACTATGAAGTCTAAGGTTGAAGAGAAGTGGTTTTGGATTTGCAACATGAAATTTTCCAAAAACTCACCAAAGTTTCATTTTGGAGTGACTAAGAAGGATCCAGGCTTAGTTTTTCATTTTCATGTTTTAAACTTGTTTAAATATTGGTCAAAGTTAGGTTTGACCAATATTCAAATGAGCATAAAAAATTCAAAAAAAATCAAAAAATGAAAAAACCTGGGCACATAGTCTCCTTGTATACATAATAGATTTGTAGAACAGTTATTTGGCTGATTTAGACAAGGTCGAAAATAGCTTGCTTAGAAATGAGGTCGTTTACCCTACCTTTGGAGCTCCTTTTTAGCACTTTTTTCATGAATGTGAGTTTACTTGAATTGACGACCAACTTGAATTCAAAATTGAACCAAAATTCAAATTTGAACCAACATTCAATCTTTACATGGTATTTTTGTTAGATGGAGGGTTGTAACTATTACCTCCTAATGGTGGTAGATTTGTCGCAAACATAGGCATAGCCTAGTGGCAAGGGTTGATGCCTCCCTTTGCCCACCCAAGTTCGAATCCCCATGCTCACAATTTGGGTGTTGCACATTATTCCCGTCTAGTCCAGTCCCATCCATCAAGATATTGCACTGGGACAAAAAAATTGAATTTTTATTTTGTTTTGATTTTCTGTCTAGTCCGAATTCAACTTTGAATCAAAATTCAAATTTACATGGTATTTCTGCTAGGCTTGGATGTTGCAATGATTTCATACTATTATGCACTTGTTTGATCTAACTTGGTCATCAAACTGAGGCATTTTGCTAAGTCTTGAACAAAATGTGTTTCAAATGAGCTCTAAAGGTAGGGTAAACGGCTCCATTCCTAAGCAAGTGTTTTTTCACCTTGTCTAAATCAGCCAAATAAATTTCCTAAACTTGTTTTCTATCTATATAGTGTCATTATGAAGTCTCACTATTTTTTGAATTTCCTAGACTTGTTTTCTATCAATAGCTCCTATGCGACGTCAAGGTGTTTTTTGAATGCCACAATCGGGCGTGTCCAGAGCGCGCCCCCAAGGTGTTCGACAGTTTGCCAAATATAGCTAGATGTTGCCTCGCACAACTATCAAGAACAAGGAACACAAGAATAAACCAAAGGTAGCTAGATGTTCCTCTTTTTTACAAGGTTTCACCTACCGGAACGTGCGAATACCAACATCGGCATGTCCAGAGCACACCCCAAGGTGTTCGACATAGTGATTACATGGCCAGTTCTCAAAAGTACTCCCCCACACGCTCCCAGCGCTGGGCAAACACTGCCTGAAAGAGTTTCAGGTAGCTAACAAAATTCACCAGACTTCCGGACTACAGTCTGCAGCTCATTCTTCCAGCGTCCATCTTCCCAGAGAGCACCTCCGAACGCCATGGCCCTGGAGCTGTCTCTGTTGTTGCAGCTGGCTCTGTAGCTGATTCCTCTAGCTCTTTCATCTCGCAGAGAATTTCTGAGCACACCAAGCTGTCCTCCGCTAGCCCGGCAACTTGACTGAAATCCTCCAGGGTCACCGCTGCTTCGAAGTCCAGGCTCAGCTCGCGTTGAATCGGGGTTGAGCGTGTTGAAATCCTCCTCGATGAGCTCCGGCCCGAGCTGCTCTGGTCGCCCGCAGCAATGTTGTGCATCGAGGCAAACCTCTGTCTCGCCCTCGGTGGCGAATGACGACAAAGTGGAAAACCCTTGCCACCGTTGTCGTGACGCAGCCACGCCTGCTTCAATACCTGCTTCGCCGAAATCCGGTATCGCTTGCAATGCTCGATCGCGGTTGGATCCCTCGCCGCTGCCCGAGTCACGAATCTGGCCGCCGGTCTCCTCTGCGACCGTGGACCCGCACCACCCCATCCTACACCCTCCCTCGTCGCCGTTACCTGTGATTGCGACCGCAAGCCCTGCGTCATGGCCCGCCTGCTCGACTCCGATTGCCGCTTCTCTTCTCGCGCCGCCGCTCGACTCGCCCGCTCCATCTACCGCCGTTGCCAGGATTGATTTCCTCCAGCCCGGAAAAGCCAAGATGACAGGACGTAGACTAGAGGAGTGAGCTCCAAGCGACGGCGACGCGTGGCAGGGAATATATGTCGCCAGGAGGTCCATGGATGGCAACCGAGATGGTTCCGCCATGAACAGAGGCAGGGGTCGCTACAGTGCACGCCCCGGGCTGACTGAACGCGCTGATGTGGCGGGGTGAGTGGTGTGAGGTCTCACTCGTCATAAACTCGTCCATGTAACGGTCAAACGGGGTTGACCGACGTGGGGAAAAGTACACTTAAGGGCCATGTCGCGGCAAAGCAATTTGTGCTCACAGAGATGTCGCGCCTGAGCTATTACAACCAACGACGTCGCTGTCCATACATTTGGTGGGAAAGACGTCGCATAGGAGCTCCCTCATTCCTCGGGCTGCATCAAGGTTCCATTAGCTATCTACGCTAGCAATCGTTGCATGTTTCTTTTGATGGTTGCAGACTCGGGTTTGTTTCTGCTGTCCATTTCAGTTTATGGTCAATAGTTTTTTGCAGACTCGGGTTTGTTTCTGCTCTCAGATCTTATTTACAACCAAAAAATACGAATACTATTGTAGATTAGATTTTTGTAGTCAATAGTATGTAGGATACCAATTCTTCCATTGTCACATATATATGCACCGGCCCAATTAGCTTTACCAGTCTAATTTGTGAAGGAACATTTTTCTCACTTATTTTTCTATCCATTTATATTGGTACATACTCATGTTTTGGTAACTACATGTGGGACTGTTGTTCATTTCATTTCTAAAGCCCACTTAATGTTACTATTATGATATGTACTGATTTAACTTTTCGAATTTATTAGCAAATACCCGCTGCAACGCGCGAGGTATCTTCTAGTATAAGTAAAAACCAAACTCCCCCTCTTTCTACCCGCATGCAGAGTCTCCCACCTCTTTCTACCCGCATGCAATTTAAAATGGAAAGATTGCCTTTTATATAGGACCACCGTTAACAAAGGACTGTATCTTATACGAAACTAAGATTGCCTTTTAAAATGGCTAGCGTTATGTCACGCCGCCGTTTAACACCACCACCTCCCGCGACACCGGGATCCCACAAACGAGGGATTAGCTCACAAGACTACCAAGAACAAATACGGCACATAGATTGCACCTACTGGATACCCACAAATTTCAAATGAGAATTTCTGAAAACTAAATAGTTCTTAGACTGCAATAAGCCAACGATAACGAGGAATGATAACACAAGGAGCACAAACAAAAATATAACAACGTCCCCGGAATGCCCATGTACCGGGATAGCTCGCCATCTCGTCGTACCACCACTAGTTATACCCGCCGGCATCACCCTTCTCTCTCGTGCAAAACCGTCGCTCATATGACCCCCTTTCCCTGCACCTCCCGCTCCCACAAACCATGCTCCTTTGCCGCTCGCACCTGCTTGCACCGTGCCACCGGGACCCACTGTGTGTATGTGTCTGCCATGGTGATGGCGGCGCCTGAGGCTGCCCCACTGGTGTATCTGGGTGAGTTGTCGCTGACGTCCCAGGTTGCCCTCCGGTGGTTCATGATGCTCTCCTCCGTGGTGAGTAATTGTGAACAAAATCATGTTTGACTTGTATTGATCGTCGATGTTTGATAACCCAATGTGGTGATGCTAGAAGGGCATTATGTTGTGCTTCCCTTCCCTCCTTAGGAACTTCTCCTTACATGACCAGGTCCATCATCTGCTGGTAAAAATCTAACACTCTTCACATCATCTCGTTCTGATTCCGATTCTACTAGGGATATCTAGTCGCAACAACGACAAAGTTGCAGTCATGGATCATGGTCATGGACTCATCTTAGGACATGAGCAACATGATCTCGCGTGAGATCTACACCGAACGATTCAGCTCCACCAGGGCTGGTGGTGGACGTTTGTGGACACGTAACGCATCACATACGACGAGCTGGTCACCAGGGTCACCACCGTGAGCTCCACACGTTATTGTTTGTGAAAATAGTTGAAACGTACCACAGTGAAAAAAACAAAATAGACAAATTATCCGAAAACATTGGGGTGGTTATCCGACATCCTATCGTGGGATCCGTTGGATATACTCTTACATGGCCAACACAAACGTAATTTAGCCAAGGCTTTAGATATAGAAGAAGCAAGGCAAAAAAAAGTTAGTGCCACTTCAACAATTTTGATTTTTCATCTAAATTTTAACCACTACAAAAACATCTTCTTTAATATCTTTGGGACTAATCTCGGTACCTTTATGAGCACGGGCCTTAGTAATATGTAAGTTTGACATTTCCACCTATTCTCCCCCTCCTCCACACATAATTGGTATTTCTTATTAAGTATGTTGTACTTGATTTACACTAAACTTTTATACTTTGTTACAACTTCCTTTTATTATACTAGTACAATTTTAATGTACATATCTTCTCCATTACGTCGTTAACACAGTTAACCAAATTTTAATGTTACTAATGTTTTTCGTATCATTCTTTTTTTCAAAATAAACTTACCTTGTGCTAAATTTAAATATATATTGTAGCAAGAACTATGTTAGTTCTATACTATATAAACATTGGATAAAACTTACAAAGTTATACGCATCCCTATTTTTGGCAGCTGTATATAGATTTAAATATCTTTAAACAGATCTATTTCTTACAGTCTAACAAATATCTTGAGAGCATTTTGTAATGTATCATTATGCAACCAACTTTATATAAATTTATAGAGTATAAATTGAACAATTAGTCTAAGTTTCTACTGGTGATCAAATATGTTTTACAAGTTCCCGTGTGTTACTGCAATGCATTTGGTATCATCCGTGGTAGCCATGCAGAAAATTTGAGACTCCAGAAATGCTCATGTATTTAGCACTCTTTTGATTCAATAAATATTTTTAAGAATTTGAATACTTAATAATTTTTCATATGTGTGATGTTTAATTCGCAGGATTGCAATCCATAATTTTTCATATGCTCATAGGCCACTTCACACCACCATCATTCATTCACCGTCGACTAGCACCACTGCCCTCACACGACGCTTAGATTTTTGCGGGAGATGGAGTAACTCTTGATGACTAGCGAGAAGACATAATAGAGATTAAACCCAGTGGATACATATCTATACCTAATAATAAAAGCATTAAGGTTTCTTGTGGTACGTCGCCTCGCCGCTCCCTGCTCCGGCCCTCTCCTCCTTCCTCCCAGCCGCACCCTCTCCTCCTGAGCCGCCTCCTCTCTCTCCTACCGCTCGACGCCGCCCCCATGCTCCTGCTCTTGCCGCCCCCATGCTCCTGCTCTTGCCGGACCGGGCTGCCGCCGCCCCCATGCTCCTGCTCTTCGCCGGACCGGTCCGCCGCCACCCCGGTCCCCGACGAGCGACGGGCCCCCGGCAAGGACCTCCGCCGCCGACCTTCGGTGGAAAATCCGATCGATCGACCTCATCTTCACCACCACGCGGCCAGGCACAGGGCGGCGGGCCGACAGCAGCAGAGGGGCCGTAGGAGCCGCGGGGTTAGGGGCGCTTGGAGGGGTGCGAGTACGACGGGGCGAAACACCAGGTCGGCCCTGAGCCGGCGGTGGACAGCCACGGCGTGCGGCGGCGGCAAGGAGGATCCAGATGCTTGCTTCAGACGGCGATAGACGTTGAGTTTACACGTGACAAGGATTTCTTGCAATTAGTAGTAAGATGCGGCTGGAGCTAACTGATGGTCTGATCTCTGATGCTAGCATGTAATCCACTGTTCTGTTCTTAGTTAAATTGTTCGAGATGCATGTGCTGATTCGAATTGATTTTTTTTTTTGCTGTTTGTAAGCCAATTTATGCCTCAAATAGCACTTGGATCTATTGATTAATTACTGACAATCAACGCACTGAATGTGCACAGAAACGGAGGAGTGCCATGGTGTTCTGTAGTTTCAGAAGATGCATAGTTCAGAAAGGTTGTGTATTGCTGGACCTTCTCTTTTTTCAGAAGATGCATAGTTCAGAAAGGTTGTGTATTGCGTGACCCCTTCCTCTGAAGTTGGCTGCTAATGTATGAACCCAGTCTAAAATTAGTTAGGCTAATGGTGAGTGTTTTAGTTTGGTAGATTGTGATGCTTCTGTTATAGGAATCAAGTACTTTGTATTTTTGTCAACGTTTGGTTTCATCTTGATCACAAGGTTGCATACCACTGTATATTTAGTTGTTCATATACATTAACAGCCCCCATATATCTTACCCTGCTTTGGGCACCATCTCCATGAAAACAGAGCGCTACCATGGAAGCTTGGACAAAAGCAAGTAAACCGAAGCCTAGAAATTACAAGAAGCAACCTGCTTTGCTTGACATAAATTTAGCAGTCTGCCCATGTTACAGGAGAAATTTCTCCTAATTATTGCTCCAGTATGTAGCCATGCTTTTT
Source organism: Poa pratensis (assembly GCA_947311845.1). NCBI lineage: Eukaryota > Viridiplantae > Streptophyta > Magnoliopsida > Poales > Poaceae > Poa > Poa pratensis. The sequence goes on from CAMZMU010000112.1 coordinate 31,890,030, forward strand.
GTTTAGTCAAATCTCTCCTAATTAATTGCTCCAGTATGTAGCCATGCTTTTTGTTTAGTCAGAGTTTTCTTAGATTGTCCAGACTCTAATACGGTTATTTTTTCGTGGCCCAAAAACTGTTACAACGATGTAAGTGGTGATGTAGCCTAGAACTGCAAAACTAATCTGAAAATGTATTATCTTTTCCTTGAGAAATTGGAATTGGCACTTGGACTGGAAAAACCAAGCTTACATAATACTGATTAATTCCACCCTTGGCGTGATCATATTTGTGTAGGATGCCCTTTTGCTGTCCAAGCATCATCATTAAATTGTCCCATCTATACTATTGAGCGCATGCCATGTGTATGATGGAATGCAATACAAGATCATGGACACACTAACGGTACCCTCATGTGGCCTTTTGTTTAGTAGGTCTGCATGCTTCAGATCAAAGTTTGGCCGACGGAGTTGATGATCTCATGCACTTGGTTCTTCTCTGATGCAAATAGAGGAATGTTTGTTCATAGTTATAATGATTATTTCTTCCCAACAATACAAGATAGATATGTTCCAGGCCTCTATTTCTAATATGTGTGTATGTTATTTAGTGTTCCACCACCCAATATATGTTCCCACACCTTAATCAAATTCAAAATATGTCAAGTCCCCACTATCTTTTCTATTCTCCGTTACTACTTAAAAATATTGGATTATGTAATCACGGTCTAACAATTTTTTATAGAATCAACCCGTAGCAACGCACGGGCATATTTTGCTAGTAAACTAATAAAAAATCTTCAGGCATCTTTGGATTGAAGTATTTTCATATGAATATTGGAGGATTTCAACCCATATAATTTTTCCCTAAGAAATCCCTTTGGATCAAAAGAATGACACCTAAATTTGTTTTTATGGATTGCATTCCTATGACCCGATCCCACAAAAATTTCAATATCAACTCAAAACTCTTTTTTACACTCATTCGTGTAGGATCAAGATACTTTTCCTGTATTTTTACAGTATTTTATCCAAATGACCATTCCTATATTTTTACATTGTAATCCTCTGTTTTACATCTATAATCTTATCAAATTTCTCTGTTTTTCCAATTGCTATGTGTTCTAATCCTGTGATCCAATGAAGCCCTTTATGAAATCAGAAAACCAAACAAATTTTATTCCTGCAACAAGTCAACGACAAGCGCGAATGATTCTACTAGCATACCAATGGAACAAACAAACGAACCCGACGAACATCCCTTCCTCACGAGAAAATGACACAAAACCACCACATTTGGGGGTGAGTTCTAGGATAGCCACCACAATTCAGATTTTTGACACATAACCACCACTTCAGGGGCTGGTGTGGGACGCAGAGCACTGATTTCTCTGATTAAAACTGTTAACACGTTTTCTAACAGTTTGGACCCACCCGTCAGGTCCACGTGGCGGTCAACCCTGCCTTTTCTTTTTTCCTTTCTTTCTTTTTTCTTTTTTTCTTCTATCCCATGCCGCCGCCGCCGCTCCCTGGCCCTTCATGGCCGCCGCCGACCGCCCCGACCTCCCGCCGCCGCCGGCCGCCCTGACCGCCTGGCTGCTGCATCCCGCCGCCGGCCTCCCCGACCGCCTGCCACGAGCGCCGCGGCTGCATCCCGCCGGCAAGCACAGCGCTGCTGCTCCCGCTCATGGCCGTCATCGTGCTCGCCTACGCGACCCAGGGCCTCCACCTACTGGTGCCCGCCTACGCGGAGCTGCGCCTCCCGGAGGAGTCCCTCGAGGCCTGCCGGTACCTGGCCCGCCGCGGCATGCACGGGCGCGGCGGCGGCATGCACGGGCGTGGGCCAGCACGGGCGCGGCGGCGCACGAGCGCGGGGCAAGCGCCGGCCACGGCTTGCACGGGCGCGTGCGCGGGGCGAGCACGGGCGCGGGGCCAGCAGGGGCGCGGCGGCCTGCACGGGCGCGGGACGAGCGCCGGCCACGGCCTGCACGCGCGCGGGGCGAGCACGGGCGCGGCGGCCTGCACGTGCACGAGGCGAGCGCCGGCATCGCGTGCCCGCCGCGCCGGCGGGCGATGCCGACCATTCACGGAGGCGGAGGCCGGCAGCCGGCGGGACAGAGGAGCAGGCGAGGATGAGGAGAGCAGCGCGAGCGTAGGCAGCCGGCAGGAGAGAGGAGCGGGCGAGGAGGAGGAGAGCAGCGCGAGCGTACGCGTCCGGCGGGAGAGAGGAGCAGGCGGCGGCGCTCCGGACGGCAGCCGCTCGATCCGACGCCCTGGCCGCGTTGAGTTTGTGGGGAGAAAGAGGATAAGAGAGAAGAGAGGATGACAGGTGGCCCCCACGTCAACTTTAACAATTTGTTTAGTTTTTTATTTTTGTTTTTGCCACGTAGATCTGATTGGTGGGCCCCACCTGCCAGAAATATGGTTAAAACGTTAACCAGGAAAAATCAGTGCTCTGCGTCCCACACCAGCCCCTGAAGTGGTGGTTATGTGTCAAAAATCTGAATTGTGGTGGCTATCCTATAACTCACCCCCAAATATGGTGGTTTTGTGTCATTTTCTCCTTCCTCACCCACCCGCCAGCGCCGGAATCCCGGAAATGCCCCTGGACCCCGACAGCTCGCCGCCGCCGCCGCACCGCGACTGGTTCTTCCCGCCGGCGCCGCCCTTCCTCCCCTCCTCGTCCTCCTCCAGGACCCTCTCCCACAGGACACCCTTCCCCTCCACCTCCCGCTCCCACAAGCCATACTCCCTCGCCGACCGCCGCCCACCCCCAACCCCCCGCTCCCGCTCCCGCTCCCCGCACCCCTCGCCGGAGCAGCCCTCGCCACCGCCGCTCCCGTCCGCGCCGCGCCGCCGGGACCCCCGGTACGCGGGCGTACGCCGCGGCGATGCACGGACTCTCCCAGCCGCCGCCGCGCCGCCCGCGGCTGCTGCCCCGCCGGTGCCCGACCGGAAGCCGCCGCCGGCGTCGCAGGCCGCCCTCCGGTGGTCCGGGATGCTCTCCGCGGCGGTGAGTAACGGCCAACTCACTCGTGTATGAATTTCGTTGACCGCCGTTGTCTGATAGCGGTAAAAACTCCTCCTTCCAGGCCATCCTGCTGTGCTTCGCCTCCCTCCTCCGCCGGAACTTCTCCCTGCACGACCAGGTCCACCATCTGCGGGTAAAATCCTCACCCATTCCACCTGTGCATTACGAAAAGATAACAATTTTACCGTTACCGATGTTCGTTCCGACGTTCTGATCGTACCAGGGACAGCTCGCCGCGGCCACCGGGAAGCTGCAGTCGTGCATCGTGGTCATGGAATCGTCGCTGGACATGAGCGGCATGTTCTCGGTCCAGAGCGACGGCGAGGACGACTCCGTGCCGAGCAGGAGCCTGAAGAACTTCTCCCTGCTGCTCTCGCTCTCCGCGCTGTACGCGCCGATAGTGGTCCTCAAGTACATAGACCTCCTGTCCAAGCTTAGGAGGCCGCAGGACTCCGAAGAGGTTGCCATCAACAAGCGGCTGGCGTACAGGGTCGATATATTCCTGTCGCTTCATCCGTATGCTAAGCCCCTGGTCCTGCTCGTCGCCACGATGCTGCTTATTGGCCTTGGTGGACTGGCTCTTTATGGGGTTACCGATGATAGCTTGTCGGATTGCCTCTGGTTATCGTGGACATTTGTCGCTGACGCGGGCAACCATGCCAATGCGGAGGGCTTCGGACCTAAGTTGGTTTCGGTTTCCATCAGTATTGGTGGGATGTTGATTTTTGCCATGATGCTTGGCCTTGTCACCGATTCAATCTCGGAGAAGTTTGACTCTTTGAGGAAAGGAAGGAGCGAGGTCATTGAGCAAAGCCTTACTCTGATCCTTGGGTGGAGCGACAAGTTGGTAATCTTAGAATCAACCTTTACTGATTTCTTTCATGCAGCATACTCTGTTCCTGCCTGGCCGAACTGTTGTTTTCCTTAATTGTTTGAATAATTCTATATCAATAGCTAAGAGCGTAATATGAGAGTGCCCAACTAGTTATATAGTTGCAACTGTTAGATTGCTTATTGCATAAGGGCACTCCTTAGCTACCTACTGAAGTTTCAAGTCTAGAGGCATGTTACAGAAATATGATCAGATCTCCAACTTAGAGTGTGGATGCCATCTGAAGTGTGGTCTTTTTTATTTTATTTTCTGGCATCTGATTTGTCGCCATTTTGGTGAGGAGGAAAAGACTTAATATAGCCAAACTAAGAGTAGAATACAGATGTAGTATTTCACTCTCCCATTGTGTTTTGCGCCCTCAGCTCCTATAAGCAGTATGGTAGGTAGTACTAGTACATACTTGTAGCCAGTTGTATTACGTATATATTTTATAGTTATTTGTTGCGCCTCTCCAGACTAACCTATTTCCCTTTATGGCAATAGGGATCTTTGCTGAACCAAATTTCAATTGCTAATGAAAGTTTGGGAGGAGGGACGATCGTAGTGATGGCCGAGAGAGACAAAGAGGAAATGGAAGCAGATATTGCTAAAATGGAGTTTGACTTGAAAGGAACAGCTGTAATCTGTAGAAGTGGAAGCCCTTTGATTCTGGCTGACTTGAAAAAGGTAAAAATATGATTACAGATTCAGAGACATATTATGATTTTTCCTCTCTTTGCTACATTTCTAATTGTTAATATGCCATCGTGGTATTTTTACAGTAAATAAGAGGATGATTGTGATGTTAATTAATGCATTGTATCCTATTCTCTTATTTTGAACTAAATCTAATCTACCATCATGCGCAAGGTCTCAGTTTCTAAGGCGCGTGCAATTGTGGTTTTAGCTGTAGAAGGAAATGCTGACCAGGTTTGTTCTGCTGATTAAGTTGCACCCTTAAACATGGAATTTGTGCTTACATTATTTGCCCCTTCGTAGAGTGATGCCCGAGCACTGCGAATAGTCTTGAGCTTAACTGGAGTTAAAGAAGGACTAAGAGGTCACATTGTTGTTGAGCTTAGTGATCTTGACAATGAAGTGCTAGTCAAACTTGTTGGTGGAGACCTTGTGGAAACTGTTGTCGCACATGATGTGATAGGTCGATTGATGATACAATGTGCGCGTCAGCCGGCCTTGCTCAGGTTTCTTCTAACCAACAATTTTGAATATATCTCGCTCCTTCAAAAGGAGCTCCTCTTGAGCATTCTGTTTAGTTCTCTTTATTTATTATTGCACTGCGGAATCCCATGTCACTCGAGACATTTTTAGTACAAAGTCTGAAATTTCTTGCACTAGACTCAGAATCTTCGCTTGATTTTAGATGCACATAAGCTATTTAATTCCACTCATAGTTATGCACTTATGCTGTTGTTTGCTCTGGCACTTGCTGGCTTACACTGCTTTCTTTTAGCTCGGACTGCAGATTTTGTGTAACTAATGTAGCTTGTTTGCTCTACATTAGCGACACTGACATGCTTACCTACGTCTACAGTCTACAGAATGCTTATAAATTACCTTACTGGTTGAGCATTTGATTGACTTCAGTAACTACATGTAGTCTTTCTAAATTCTAACTATACCTCCAAACATACACAGATATGGGAAGATATCCTTGGCTTTGAGAACTGTGAGTTCTACATTAAAAGATGGCCTCAGTTGGTCGGAATGCAATTTGAAGACGTGCTGATTAGCTTTCCTGATGCTGTTCCATGTGGAGTAAAGATGGCAGCTTACGGGGGCAAGATTATTTTAAATCCTGATGATTGTTATGTCATGCAAGAGGGTGATGAGGTGATAGTAATTGCAGAAGATGATGATACGTATGCCCCGTCACCATTACCCAAGGTAATTTGTTTATCTTCATAACCCACTGCATCAACTGAATTTTGCTTGTACATTGTGTTTGTTAATAACTTCAACAGTTCGCGGTGTGTTTTTATAGTATTTTTTGTAGCAAGTGACATCTAATGTTATTTTGTGCCTACTGTATTCAACCTTTTTGATTCATCACGATTCTGGAAAATCGGATATTGTCTTAATGCGGGCTGTTAGCTTGTGCTACATAATTTCCTTTAAAAACTTCACATGAACTCTTCCTAAGCACCTTCTGGAAATACTTCTCTCAGAAAAGTTCTGTTATTAGGATAGATGAAGTCAAACACAACCTGATTGCTTTGGCATTAAGATTTGAGAAGTATCCCCCTCACCTTTTGTTCAGTGAGCACCAAAAGTGCAACTGCGTAATACCGTTTTATGCTTTCCAGATGTCAGCTTTGAGGCTTGTCTTCACTTTCTGGAACTATAAAACTATTTATCTTAGCTTCCTAAAATAGTTTAGTATAGACACTGCACATATATAGAAATCCTGTAATGAAGTTTACAAAAGCAAAGTCTATTATTCAGGTTAAAGAAGCTGTTTACATAGACATTGTTCGCCATGAAAGAAACCCTCAGAAGATTCTTCTTTGTGGAATGCGACGGGATATAGATGATATGATTGTGGTAAGCCCATCTTCAAGCCCCTAATTACCTTTTCTCTGTAAACTTGTGCAGGTTAGAAGAGGCTATCCGCCTAAAGATTTTGTTGTTCCAAAGTCTCCAGAAAGAATATTATTTTGTGGTTGGCGCCGTGATATGGAAGATATGATAATGGTAACTTGATTACGGATACAAATTGGCACTCTCATGCTCTTCTGGAATATTCATGTAGATATAATGCAGTCATTTGTAGAACAGAACAGGATTGGGCAAAACTGTACAGAAAGAAGATTTCTTTTTGCTTAATATATAACTTTGTCATACTAATAATATGACCCTGTTGTCCCTTCGGGGACATCCGATAAAAATATGACCCTGTTATCCCTTTGGGGACATCCGATAAAATTAATGACCCTGTTGTACCAACTCTAGCTTAAAGGAGTAAGCACTGTAAGAATTGTTTCTACATCAACATATCATGCCATTATCAAACAATGTACAGATATGCATCCTGGTAAAAAAATTGCACGGATATGCGACAATAGACCTTTTCTTTATCTCAATTTTAGCCATTGTTCTTTTAGTTTGGCGCAGAACAGGTCAACAACATAGCATAACTTGATTTTAGATATTCAGGTACTGGATGCTTTCCTAGCCCCAGGGTCAGAGTTGTGGATGTTCAATGATGTCCCTGAAATAGACCGAGAAAGAAAGCTAATTGATGGAGGTCTGGACTTCAGTCGTCTAGAAAGTATTACGTTGGTTCATCGTGAAGGAAATGCTGTCATTCGCCGTCACTTGGAGAGCCTCCCTTTAGAATCGTTTGATTCTGTAAGTTGTGATAAGATAAGATGGTTTTTTCTGGATAAAGTACTCTGAAACTTCCTACCAGCTTGATCGCTTGGTCCTTTCATCTGACTGAGCTCCCTATGACATTGCAGATATTGATTTTGGCAGATGAATCTGTGGAAGATTCAGCAATTCAAGCTGATTCGAGATCTCTTGCAACGCTATTACTGATCAGAGATATTCAGGTTCTTCTAGGAATGCAAAATCTTTTGGACTTTTCTTTTGATTTAACTCATCGCTGCAGAAGTGCAGATAATGTCATTTTCTGTTAGATCATGTGCTATTTTGGTTTTTAATCATCTGTCCTCAACTCCTGATGCACCAAGAAGATCTTTACATGAACTGACTATATCTCCTGCACCTGTAAATTCTGCAGGCAAAACGACTTCCATACAAGGAAGCTTTCCGAGGAAGCTTCTCAGAAGGTTCATGGATGGGGGAGATGCAACAAGCATCTGATAAATCTGTCATAATCAGTGAGATATTGGATCCCAGGACAAAAAATCTATTATCCATGTCAAAGATCAGTGACTATGTTCTTTCAAATGAACTTGTGAGCATGGCGCTGGCAATGGTTGCGGAGGACCGGCAAATAAATTATGTCTTGGAGGAGCTCTTTGCCGAACAGGTATGGTTCTCGTGCTATTCTCAGATTTTTTTTCCTTCAGAGAACGTTAAGCTTCTATAGCACTCAGATCACATGAAGTATTGGAGTTTTAAACCTGACATTACCATAGGGCACTAGGTTAACTTTACCTGTCATTACCTACAGAGAAGGAGATCTCTTCAATGAATATACTCTGACAGTTTTGCTAGTACTGTACACATACATGGTCTCCTCTTGTTCAAAATGCTTGCAGTAAGAACTCTTGTCAGGCTATTGTATCAGCATTACCAAACGTCTTACGCTGCATTTGAACTCTTCCACAGGGAAACGAGCTGCAGATACGACAATCCGACCTGTACCTCCGAGAAGACGAGGAGCTGAATTTCTTCGAGGTGATGCTACGAGCTAGGCAGCGGAAAGAGGTCGTCATCGGGTACCGTCTCGAGGACGCCGAGCGCGCCATAATCAACCCGCCGGACAAAGTCTCGAGGCGGAGGTGGTCGCGCAAGGATGTTTTTGTCGCTATAGCTGAGAAAGAATGAAGTACCTTCAGATCATAGGTCACATGAAAACACATGCCTCACCAATAACTAAGGCGAAACCGACAGTAACAGCAGATGACCGATGCGCACCACGTCTGGGAGAGCAACAACCGCTGGGCGTGAGGGAGCAAAGCATCAAGCAGATAGTAGGATCGATCTAGAGTCTAGATACACCAGGCCACATTTGCACATATATAGATTCAGTTTAATGTATCTTGTCTGAGAAACTTTGGGGGGAACATACAGAGATCAACCTCCCTTTGGGGTCTATGTTCTTTAGGCTGTTGTATAGACCACATTGTCTTTAGACTGTTGTAGTACCAAGTGTACATTTCATTTTTGGAAATTCCAACTGTAAATTTGAGAAACAAGAAACTTTTCTAGGTTGGAAGAAGCCTTTTGACCTTTTCTGGTGGTCACAAACAGCTCCCACGTCATTTTTCATGCATGGATTTAAATAATGAAATGGAGGGGAGTACGTTTCAAAAAAGAGAAAAAAAAATAGAACCTTTCATTGGATATTCGAAATGGCTTTCAAAATTTGGGTGAAAAAAATAACGTTCTCGAATGTCAAAACAATTGGAAGAAATTTGGACATATATCTTTTTTGCCTAAAAAAAGGTTGGAAGCAAAAACGAGTTCTTTTTTGCCTTTTTAGAGCCACGGTTTTGTGATCTTGATGTAGCCAACAATGCAATGTATTAGCAAAGTTTTGTAGATTTGCAGAAAACATGTGTATGTACCCACGTAACCCCCTTTTTAAAACTTCTTGAAACTTCTAAATAGCATTGCTCGATATTTTAAGAACGACTTCACTAGAGCGGTACCAAAACGCAGCACTCGACAAATGATAAGTTTGTGGCCCATGTTTTTTTTTTTTTGATGATTCAAAAAATGCGCATGTTTTGTTTTTTCTTCCTAGGATGTGACATATGTCTTTTTAATCATGAAACTTTGCAAGCACATAGACATATATGATCGAAAGAAAACATAATTGTGAGCATTTGGTCCCGAGACCACCTTTCATGGACTTTACATCCTTAGTTCGTGATAAAATTGACAAAACTGATCTGAACTCAAACTTCGGCACAAAAGACCTCTCCTAAAAATATTTTTATCTGAGATTTTTTGCAAACGCGAGATGTTTTGCCGTTCTGGTGATTGGGCCGAACGACAAACGCCTCGGCCAATTTACCCAAACGCTAGGAAGGTGCAAACGCGGAAACGCCATTGCGTTTACCGGTGCACAAATGCCAAGGCCATGGCGTTTGCCCTTCTGCACACGAGCGCCAGAATGTTTCGCGTTTACAAAAAAAGTACCAAATCTTGTTAAACTTTGTGAGAGAGTCATTTTATGCCGAAGTTTGCAAAAAAGTTAGATTTTGCTAAATTGCCTCGCTTTGTATCCTTTATTGTAAGCTTGGTAACTAGCACTAGGAAGCAATTGAGGATCGTTTTGAAAAATGGCTCGGTAGTCAGTGTTCAAAAAACTTATATTATTGAGGGAGGTTGGTCCTAATCAATATTGCGGAGTGGTTATCTTCATGATGTTTCTTTTGGAGATCTCGAGAGGGGTCCAAAAGTGATCGAGTTTGATCAACATATGAAAAAATATTGTCTAGCACCATGGGAGATTTTATGCACTCCGAAGGACCAAGATGTCCTTGATTATCATATTCTTTTTGGATATAAAATATAAATATCTATTGAGCAAATACTTCGACAAGTTGTCTACGGAGGATGGTATTTGATACTCATTTTTACAAAATAAATATCTGAGTCAAAACCACTATCCATGACCCAAACCAAACCTACAAACTCACCTTTTAGGAAGGCCTTAGGGTGACTTCTTTTGGGCTTATGATTATGCATAAGCCTGCTTATGGATTCCGGTGGGCAGAAAATGCGGTGGGCAGCAGAAACTCCTCAGGAGACTTCTTTTGGGCTTGTACTGTTTTGGCTTATTTGTTAGTCTGAGTTGTGAGATGTCTGTAATGCCCCTGGATTTTATATGTGTACTTAATAAAATAATAATATCTTGTTTAATGTGTGGTCTTGCTCATTGTTATCTTGTTTAGTATCCCAGCATATGCTTCAATCATGTGCTCACATACTGACGTACAAGCTAGCCTCGTGATGAAACTGTTGAGAAAGCCCTCAAGTGAACACAAATACACGACAAAACTAGTTGAAAACGCTAAAAATGCACAGGTACACCACTAAATGCCACCAATCGAACTTAACCCTAGCAAAGCCGACCAATTAAAACAGTCTTCCATGATAGAAAATTCAGTTTACTATATGTCTTTATGGTGAGACATTCGAGAGATTTATTAGGTTCTCAATTACGTCGAATATGCTTTCCTTTTTAGGGTTTTTCGATGAACCTTATTTTTCAAAAGAAGAAAAACAATCACTGTGTATCAAAGAGGACCTAATATGATAAGACCATAGTAATTTTGTGTGTGAAAAATGACATTGCAACCTTTGTGGGCTCATTGCTACTGAAAATATTCTTTTTAGTTTCTTATATGCTCCCCTCCCTCCTTTCGAGTTTATAGAGCGACTAATACAACCCACAACTCCAGCAAAATAAGGAGAGCTGCATGGAGTAATAAACGCGATGTAAACAAGCTTCTCATTTGTCCAACTGAAACACCCGGATGGTTGAATGCTACTCCCTCTGATCCGAATTATGTGGCATGGGATTTCAACTGAGCTAGTACAACCCAGCATGTATAACGTGCGACAATTAAATAGAATCAGAGGGAGTATCTCAAAATTATCCTTATTAATTATCCACTTCTTTCCATTATTTACTTAAGCCACACATGTAAGACTTTACACATATGATTAAAAAACCAGTAACACTACATGCCACCAATAGACCGCTATTTCCTCATAAGCACATTATACTCTCTAGAATTTTCTATTTGCTTGTATGTAATCATATGCCAGATTTCGGATCCGGATATTGGTTACACGTTGCACTTGAGAGGCCTCCACCGAAAAATTTAGAAACATTAGAACACATACACACACATACAAGAATATATATAAACGTAAACATTCATAAAAGTGACATTAATTAATTTTTGGAGGCATGCGAGTTGTCCTTAAAGTTTAGGGCTTTGTTTAAGGATGAGGCATGTCCCAAAAAAGAGACTAATGTAACTTTTCTTACCGAATATAATATAAATTCAGCAATGTGTGTGGTGTGTTATTAAGGATAAATATTGGATTTTGTATAACAAAGACCACCACAATTAGTATTTAGCAACAACAATTGTGGTTATTAAGTGCCCCAACCATGTACTACAAAAATATACTAAATTATTTTGTAGTTTGATAAAAATGAATTATACAAAAGTATAAAAGTTTAGTATAAATATTATTTATTTTAATTTCTTGTGCATAGATTTTGGGTAACTTCCAAGTAACAAGTCGTCTAGATTTATGTGGTTCATCGTAAATACCCATTTTTGTCCATTTCCTCTATTGGGATTAAGGTTCGTTGTTATTCGACTCTTGTCACAGTTGTTTTAATCTCGCTGACTAACTTTTCTATTATCTCGGCCTCAGCATGGCTCCTCTCAGACTCATCACGGCTCCTTCCATGCTCATGCTCATCAAATAGTTTCTTAACCGTCATCTTGACTAGCATTGAGGATTTATCAGTGTTCACACCATTGCTAAAAAATGATTCAATAAAAAGGCACTAGAAAGTGCATACCTTTTCAATCTTTCCAAGAAATCACTATTGGCAACATCGTTCCAAATGTTCTCATAGATGCTTAAGTGCGGCTTCTATTTTGTTAAGCTCAGCTTGGTCTTCCTTAATTAGGACATCGATGTAATCCTACTGGTGGGGAGCAATTCTTTTTTTTGAAATTCAAACCAATATATATTCCCAAATGATAACTAGCGCATATACGTCTCATTAAAAACCTTCTATTCCCCTTAGATATTCCGATAGTACGTCTGAAACTTGATGCTGCTTTAAGCTCTCATTTGTCTACGATGAAATCAGCTTTCTTTTTCATGTTTTTCCCCTCTTTTTCGACAAACAAGAAAACCTGACCTATGTGGCAATGTCAAAGCTACTGACATGTGGGTCCGCCCCTCGTCCATCCAGTCCAGCCCACTGTTCCTCTCCTCTCCTCCCCCTCGCGGCGGCGCCGGCGGCCTCTCTCTCCGTTTGCCAGCGAACCCTCTCTGCCGAGCACGCCTCCGCTTTTTCTTCCACCGAAGCGCAGCCGCCTATTGGACTCTCCGAGGAATTCACCTCTCACGGCCTGCTCCGCTCTACTGGACTGAGTGGAGATCCTCATCGATTTCGTCTGCCGGTGAGGAACCCTAACCTGCCAAGATTTTTCACTAGTTTGGTTTTGCCGCTCGCAGTACTCTAATCCCTCCAACCCATCCACTTTCTCGCGGATTTGCCTGCTTCCGGCCCGCGGTGTGTAGGCAGATTGGCGAGCGATGGAGATAAACGCGGTCCCGGGGGAGGAGGAGCTGGCGTTCGCAGCCAGCCTGAACCAGGACGACGACGACGCGGAGGACGTCTCGCCGGCGAGCAGGGAGCTGGCCGACATGGTGGAGGCGGCGGCTGCGGCGGAGACCGTGGAGCTGGACGCCGGGGCCGCGGCGCCACCGTCCGACGACCGGACGCCGAGGGACGCGATGGAGTTCAAGTCGTACGAGGAGGTGCTCAACTTCTACAAGCGCTACGCCCTGCGCACGGGCTTCGGCGTCTGCGTCAATAAGTCGTCCTTCACCAAGGCCGGCCTCTGCCGCCGCCTCCAGCTCGTCTGCAACAAGTGGGGCAACGGCAAGGAGGACGCCTGCTACCAGGCCAGGCCGACTGCCAAGACCAACTGCCAGGCCACCATCGTGGCGAGGCTGTGGGGGGACGGCCTGCTGCACCTCACCGACGTCAACCTCGACCACAACCACCCGCTGAACCCCTCGTCGGCGCGCTTCCTCAGGTGCTACAAGACGCTGCCCAGCGGGATGAGCAGAGACCTGGTGGTCAGGGCTGCCAGAGGTGAACGCGTCGCCTCTAACGGCGGCGACTTCGACGCCACGATGCTGCTTGATGATGACTGGGGGCGGCTCAAGATCAGGGAGAGCGATGTTCAGGCCATCAACGGTTTCTTCGCCGAGATGCAGGCCAAGCAGACAAACTTCTTCTATGTCATGGATTTCTACTTAGAGGGCCATCTCAGGAGTGTTCTTTGGGCTGATTCAAGATCCAGGGAGGCTTACCAGTACTTCAATGACGCTATCTGGGTCGATACAACCTGCTTAAGGAATAGGTTTGGCGTGCCACTTGTTTTGTTTCTTGGGGCGAATCATCATGGCCAGCTTGTTTTGTTAGGCTGTGGCTTGCTTTCAGATGAGAGCACTGAGAGCTTCATATGGCTGTTCAAGTCATGGCTAACTTGCATGAAGGGACGGCTTCCAAGCGCCATTATTACTGACGAGTGTGTGGCGATAAAAGCTGCGGTTCGCGAAGTATTTCCAAAAACACACCACAGGATAAGTGATTGGCATATAGTAAGAACTATGTCGGAAAAATTTGATGACTCGGTTAAAACCGAATTGGAAGCTGCAACATATGATTCCTTGAAGGTTGATGAGTTTGAGGCAAGATGGAAGAACACGATCGAGAGCTATGGCCTTCAGGATAATGAATGGCTCACCTTTCTGTATGAAAATCGACACTTGTGGGTCCCTTCCTTCCTGAAAGATGCCTTCTGGGCTGGATTGTCTGTTACTCACCGGGAAAGTCCAGATGCATTCTTTGGTGATTCATTAAGCCAATTAACCACATTGCCGACATTCCTTAAGAACTACACCATTCTTGTACAGAACAAATACAAAATGGAGCAACAGGATGATTTTGAGTCATTAAGTAGCGGCAGGGTCCTTGTATCAAAGTTTCCCATGGAAGAACAGCTATCCAAATTGTACACCTTGAACATGTTTGTGAAGTTCCAGGATGAGCTAAACTCAACCCTGCAGTGTCAAGTTCAGCTGGATGGATCAGCGTCTTCTTTTATAGTTATTGATTTGGCTGCTGAACCAGGCAGAGAAATGATGAATAAAAAGTATGAGGTTGTTCACTGCATGGAGACCAACAGGATGGAATGTAACTGTGGCCTGTTTCAGTTTTGTGGAATTGTTTGTCGGCATGCGTTATCGGTGCTTAAGTGGCAGCAAGTATACGATATCCCCCCTTGTTATGTACTTGACAGGTGGCGGAGTGACTATAAGCAGTTGCATGCTCTGGATAACCCATTGAAGGATCTAGTGTCAAGTAATCATGTTGAGCGGTATGATAATATTTCTTTGCAGTGCCTCCGTCTTGTTGAGATTGGAATGGTTTCAGATGAGAAGTATCAGCATGCATTAAAACTAATTAATGACATGACAAGGACCCTTCTTGATGATAATTTGTGCCGTGAAATAGAGCAGAAACTTTCACCATCTGAACGTGCAATTGTGAACGGTGATAGCCATGCACAGCCTGGTTCATCTGAGGGGGGTCCATCCAAAAAGCGCCGTGGCCGTCCTCCCAAAAAGAGTAAAGACGTAAGCCTGGAGTCCGTATCAAATCAATTTGGAAACAAGGTGTTTCCTTACTTCTAGTCTGTAAACTCTTCCATTAATTTGCTGTTGGTGACTTGGTGCTAATCAAGTTTTATTTGTTGTGTGGCAGGACTCCTTACTGGTATCATCGGCTGTAAGTCAGAAGGATGCTTTACATTCTTCTTCGACTGCCTCCAACCTTGGTACTCATGTCAGGGCACATGGTGTTGATGATCTGATGGTAGTTTCTATCATCAACATTTGGTTATTAAATTCATCATTGCATGCGAGAGTCTTGACAATAACCTTACTTTTGACTGTATAACTTCCAGGAAGAAGTTGATCCTAATGAGGTATCATTTGAGAGCCGTTTTGCGCAATCTAGCCATCCAAATCATTTTGGTGACCAGCTGCATCCAGGCCAGACGTTGCAGGTTTTCTTTTCTGCAACATGACTGCATTTTCATTTGCAATTATTTTTAGCATGTGCAACGGAGGAAAATAATCTACTGGTTTCTTCATAATGGACAGTTTGGCAGCCAAAACATGCCATCAGCGGAGCCAGAGTGGGTGTATGAAAATACACATGTGTATCATCAGGTGAATTGATACATTGCATCTGTCTAGTATTTTTCAGAGGGTTTGTGTGAGTCAAGTTGTGTCATGAAGCTGTACTGCTTTAGTGATATGCATATGTGCTGATGCATCATAAGAAAATGTAGGATGATCAAGTGCCTTATGGCAGGCGGACATCTTGAATGCTGGAACAAGAGGTTACGATTTCAGGTTTCTTTCTCATTAAATTATCTCATTTTGTGTTTACTGCGCTCTACCTCAGAAATAATCCCATGATCAGAATGGAGCACTTTTTGAATTTGGATGTGCTTAACTTGAGAAATCGATACTGTCGCATTGGGTATCATGTATATTGTGGCCTTATGTACTGTTACACTTAGGACCTTGATATTTCAAGTTCGATACACCCAAACTGAAATATGATAATGCTACTGTTCTTGCAGTAATAGTGTAATACAGTAAAGTTCATTGTTCACCTTTTTTTTACTATCAGTTTAGTTATTCCTATTGAAGATATCTATCTTGTCCTAAACAAAGGTGCTTTCCTTCACAATGCTTAACCACAGTAGGCTCATAAAAGCCCACAAAACATATCGTTGGGTATGAACAAACCTGCATGTTTACTCGGTTAGTTCCGTAACTCTATTTTATTAATTGTGTCACCCTTTCTATAGTAAATAGTATAAACAATTTACTCGTGAACTGTACCTGTACAGATTAGCACTTAGTACATGCTGTAGAATAGCAATGTTTGTTTTTGCAAGTTGGTATGTTAGCTGTTTGCTTTTTTAGAGACGTGATGCCCCGCAGCTCGTTCGAGTACTCTGCAAATTTTGGCATTTCAAATTTAAACCACCGTTGGCCAATCCGGACCGCCTTTTCTGTTTGACCGAGTATGATTAGAAGGAAACCCTATATCTTCCATCAGGAATAATATCTACCCGGCACATGTCGACATCATTCTTTTCGCCACGTTCTGAGACACAGGCCGTGTCCATTTTGTAACGGGGTTCTCTCTCATGCTGCAGGTTTCAGGTGAGGTGTACAGAAGAAGAGTCTTGGGAACCCAAGGGGAGAGGGAGGCGAATTGGCGTCGGCCACAGGACGCATTTGCTTCGTTCACATCTAACATGAGAGGCGGCGTGAGAGTGTGCGTGTCTTGTCAGCACAGGCTTCTATCATCAGTGAGAAACTAGTTGGAATGTATTCATCTAGCATGGCTGGCCTTGATGTTAGCAACTAACACGTACCAAGCTCAATAGCTTGAGGCCTTCTTTAACTGCTGATCAAGAAAAAACAATTCCGGCCATGGAGATCCAGTTTCTTACTACGAGAATGTGTCGTTTGACAGCCCTTTTGGTCTATCTTGAATTGTAAATATATAGTGATAGCGTTGGGTTGGACCCTTTTATGCTGGTGAAAAGTTGGAATCTCGCCAGCCAGGTGTGCCCTTCCCCAGCGCCGACGAGCATAAATTTGTGGAAGTTTTTGATTATTGTGGTGACGATGAATGTGCATACGTCTGAGGATCCCAAGAGGAAGAGGGGCCTGCAGTCACACGCGAGTCGCTCTCTTTCACTCTTCCCATTATCTCTTTATTCACAAGCTTCATTATCTGGAATGATTTCCATGGAGCTACGCAGGAAATGGTTCGATTTCTGCTGGAATTTACTACCAGCACGTAATCAGTGACGTAGAGCAGCAGCAGCGGTACAGTATTTATACGATGTGTGCGTCTGCGTTTCCTTTAGGCCCGGTACGTAAAGCAGAGCAGTGGAAAATACTGCATCGATAGCTAGTGATTGAGTAGAATGGCGTCGACGGCGGTGGCGGACGTGAACGCCGGCAGGGTCGGCGCCGGAACAGGGCCCCTCGACGGCTCGAACCCGGCCATCGTCCGGCTGCGGCAGCTCGTCGACGGGCCACAGTCCGCAGGTGGTAGTCTATGCTATATGCATGGCACGGCGTATCACTGAACTATATTATGCTGAAATGCTGAAGACACTGGTGTATACTGTGTGTAGATGGGTGGAGCCGGTGCTGGGAGCAAGGCGTGACGCCGTGGGACCTCGGCGAGCCCACGCCGGCCGTCGTCAAGCTGGTGCAGTCCGGCACACTCCCCGGCGGGAGCGTCCTCGTCCCGGGATGCGGCGGGGTACGTACACGCACGCACGCACGGCGCCGGCCATGTCTCACACGTACTCACAGCGTGTTCTGCAGGGTTACGACGCGGTGGCCCTTCCGGCGCCGGCCGCTTCGTCGTCGGCCTCGACGTCTGCGACGCCGCCCTCCAAAAGGCCAAGCAGGTGACCATATAGAGTTACACTAGCAGTGTGCACATACGTAGGGATCAAGTAATTTAACACTAACAACAGTGGTAAACTAACTGAATTCCAGTGGTCGTCGTCGTCGCCGGACGTGACCTTCGTCAACGCCGACTTCTTCACCTGGGCGCCGCCGGAGCCCTTCCATCTCATCTTCGACTACACGTACCTACCTTTTACATTCCTAACACTAATTAAGCAACAGCTTATATACTAGTAGTACTTATGATGTGTTGGTTAAACTAACTAACATTTCAGGTTCTTCTGCGCCCTTGATCCGTCGCTGAGGCCAGCGTGGGCGGCGAGGATGCACCAGCTGCTGCGGCCAGACGGGGAGCTCATCACCCTCATGTACCTGGTAAAAATCAACAACCCTAGCTACCACTGACAGCATAGATCTCATTGCTGATTAACAAGTACCATGAATCCACTATCACATTCCGTTTTAATAATAATTACCCTCATCTACTATTTCAAAGTGAGTAACAAATTGTCCATGCAAGCATTTCAGGCTCCAGACCAGGACTCCGGGCCACCGTACAATACGACAGTGCTCGAGTAAGCTAGCATCAGTGCCACTCAAGATGTTCCATCACATTGTTCAGAGATGTTAATCTGAATACCTGTTCTCATATGCAGCTACGAGGAGGCGTTGATCCCCCTGGGTTTCGTCATCGACTCCATCGAAGATAACGACGTGGCGGTGGAACCACGGAAGGTACCTACCTAGCTACTATATATGTTTGCAGTCCAGTCACAAAATAATAATAATAATGGTCATCGTGGACAACGATTCCTACCGTTAGTTTAGTATATGCAGTAGTACCATAACAAGCTGTAAAAAAACAGTGTTGGTTTTAGTCAGCTCAAAGTATATCTAGCTACATCGGTGTAAATTACCAAGTTACTTGAGGTGGTAATCTTCTAATCAACTTGACCTTCCAGGGCCTGGAGAAGATTGCAAGGTGGAAGAAGATGGCGAACGGAGCAGCGGAAAAAACGACAACAGACTTGCCTACTAATGATATTTAAATTTCCACAAAATGTGAAATGGAGGGGCATGCCATGCTGAGCTTATCAATGCATGAACGGGAATATATGTATCCAACACAACTAGCAGAGTACATGATTACCTGATCATACGTACGACACTCATTATTGCTTAAGATCAATGTAAGATTATCATGTTTATAGCACATTTTAAACAGTGTGCATTTATTTCTCTTGAATAAAGTATCCTTTATTGATCGTGAATCATGCGCTCGGACATGAAATTCATAAATTGGTCTCACACATAGCTAATCTGTGGTCAGGGAAACTAATACCCAAATAATGTTTCGCAAAGTTGCTGTTCACACTTCACACAAGTAGTGCACATTACACATATGCTAACCTCACGAAACTGGGCTACTCACACATGTAATCCACGTCGCTATTGGCGCCGTCCTTTGGAAGTAACCAAGTTAAGAAGCCCTCGTGAGTTTCTCCTTTGAGTCTCTGCGATGAATACTCGAGAATCATGTGCCACAGCTCGCCGACAGTCCATCCATGGCGTGATATCCACTGGATCACCTGTCACAATGTGATGATGCAATCATGCAAAGAGTAAGGTGAACAGAACATGAGAGGAAAGCCTGACAACATGCGGCCACGACCGACTCCATTCCGTGAAGGAAATGGAGGATCCCAGCCTCCATCTAGAACCATCCATCATATCTAGTTTCTGTGTGCAAGTACATTATTAAATATTAAACCTTCTAAATATGGATTAGATGACCCAACCGCCAACCTAACCTGTGGTCTGTCCATGGAAAGCTTCGATTGGACTCCACTGAATGAGGAAGATCCAAATCTCCAAGGACTAAATACCAGTGCACACAAAAAAGTACAACAGCCAGCCATTTCAGCAGGTGATTGCAGTACTTTGCATCTGTGCAGATAATTAGACATGCAAAGGTACTACAACTCTGAAAGTAGGGCTGCTAATTTTTTTCTACTTCTGCATGTAAGTGAAAATGTGAAGCGGGTTTTACAGACTGTCGTACCTCTTCTAATCTTTTCAGTGACGCATCCTCAAAAGTATAGTAATTAACAAAAGGTCGCTGTGCCTGTTGATAATTGAATTTGTCAGTACATACATTTAACTGGGAACAGAAACAGTTCACCAGTTCTGCCAACCCCTGAAATTTGACTGTAATAACACCTTTTCCTGTACCTGTGATGCAGCAAGCCACTGAATCATGCTCTTAATTTCAGGATTTCCACCAAAAGCTCCACAACCCCAGTTTCCGGTTGAAACTCCTATGTAGTGATCAGAGCTAACACTTGGACACTTATCGATGGTATTAGAATCCTGAAACCGTGTGTTAAAAGTTAAAACATGATCAGAAGTTCAGACACCATATTCTAATGCCGTCCCTTCATTGTAAGCTACTGCTTATCATGTTAGTCATTATTTGAAATCATATACATAAGCAGCAGAGGTCCATTATGTTCCGACCAAAACTTATATTACTTCATTTCTCGACCAGCAGAGAAAATATGATAGTTCCAAATACATTATAAAAGGTCAATATCTGACCTATTGAGAGATCAAGATGTTTACTAATAGACAACATTTTTCACTTGCCAGTGCTTCAGATTTGGTGATTCATAAAATATGTCAATTAACAGAACTCCATAGGAGTCATTAGTCCAACACCTGAAATGGCTTCACATAGAACTGATGCTTTGATCCATCGGCGAACCCACAAAACGCTTTGTTCACTTCCCTGCACAAATACATATTACTGATGAAAACACTTTAGGAAAAAACCAAAACTATATTTCATTTCAAATAATAGGCAAGAACAAGCTACCAATAAATCAGGAAATACTGTGACACACTGAAGTGGAATAAGAACAAGACATACCTTAAAAGACCACTAGCTTCATACTGCAATTTAGTTGGACAGTCCAAAGCATCAATTGCTATTATCCTAGTTTTTCGTCTACCCATTGCATCAAGGGGCTTTGTATCTAAATAGTCACCGACAAAGCGGAATGAGGAACCATACCTGTAAGAAGCAAGTGAAGGGCTCATTTTCGAAGTTAAAGTCAACAAATGTTGTAGGGATTTCATAGTTGATTAGTACTGTCGAACTTTTCCTCTCTATCTATGAACTGAATCAAGCAAAGGGTGGGTAAGGCTATAACTAACCCCATATACTGTGAGAACCTTTCTGCACCAACAATTTCTATAGCCTCATTATCTTCCATTGCAGCCATAAAGAGCATGCCCACAATCAACTCTGGGTTTATCATGAAACGGATCTCTTCCTATACCATAGAGGAGATACACCATATATAAGAGAACCGCAAAAAAGCTTACATCGGTGTGATCTTAACATTGAGGAGGTAATCTATCAATAAAAAGAAAGAGACCTGCACACAACCCCTGGAAAGTGCACCTCCTCCCAAATATTTATTTGCAAAGTCAACCTCAAGGGCTTCTTCTTCCTCATCTTCTATCAAACCCGAGGAAATTACCTACTAATGAAAAGAAAATAAACAATCAGCAGAATTCATCTCAATTGTAAAGAACTGAGGAGTTTTAACAACATTACGATGAGAGATACCCTAGCTATTCCTAATTCATACTCCAGTGTCACGGAGTTAGTCATTCGTACTAGCCCTATTTTCCGTGATCATGCAATACCAAGATACAGATAATTTATCATGCGCATGTCATAATCAAAATTTTGATAAATCAACAGCTTAAATTCTGCAGCATGAGTTTCTCCCAGGATGCAGGTACATTATGGAGAACAAAGAGATAATCAAACAGAAATAAAAGACTAGTAAATTTACTGCTAATTTGACCTTCATAATTCAGACACAAAAATCAGTATGAACCAGTTCGCGGCAAATATGCTCAGTACTCCTCAAGATCTCACTCCAGGAAACTACTCCCACCTCTTTGAATACATCTTCACATTCTAGGATGAATTTTAATAGACGCTATCTGGTAACTGGTAAGTCCCTATAAGCTATGCCATCTCATGTAAAGACTAAAATAGTAAAAGGAGCTCGGGTGCAAAAACCACTTTCCGGGGCATATGGTCTAAAACTTGTATGCTAGTTAGTTCCTGTGCAGGAATGCTAATATGAAACACACAACGTCACTTACCCGGAATGGGCAGAGGGGCGTGCTAGATTTCATCCAGGCATCACTGTCAGGGTAGGTAACGCCACCGGAGACAGAGCCGCGTGGAAGAACCTTCCGCTCAAACGACACGAAGCCAGTAGGCGTCGACGCGGTCACCCTCTCAAAATAGTGAGCAAGGCACCTCACTTTGTGCTCCTGGCTTGGCCTCGAGTTGTAAGTCAGTGCCCTGTCGAGCCATCAGTAAACCACGGAAGCACAAGAGATCAGTAAGAGAATTGTACATTTTAACATCTTACAAAGGATTAATTGAACCCTAGAACACCCAAACCGAAATGATACAAGGGACATTACGTGAACAATGTGTCGAAATTGATGGCCGGAAGGCGGGCCTCGCCGCGGCCGGCGGTGGGGAACAGGCAGAAGAGCGCGCATGCGAGCAGCGCAGAAGCGAGCTCCTGTCCCAGGACCACGACGCCGGCGTCCTGCGACGCCAGAAGGCGGAGCCCGAGAGCGGCTGTGGCGGCGGCGTAGTGGTCCTCGAGCAGCGCGGGGAGGCGGAGGAGGAGGCGGGCGAGGCGGGGGAGCACGTCGGAGAACCAGTCCCGCGCGTGGGCCCGCGAGAGGAGGTCGTCGAAGAAGAGCGCGTACCCCTCGGCGGCGCGCGCGGGGAGCGCCGGGAGGGAGAGGGCCACGCGGAGGTCGTGGAGCGCGTCGGCGAGGACGTCGCCGGATGTGACGCGGCTGACGTCGGGCCCGAGGGCAAGAGCCTTCAGCTGCTCCTGCGCCGCCGGTGGCCAGAACAGCGCGCCGCCGCGGAGCACCACCGGGATCAGCGGCAGGATCGACCGCAGGTCGCCGCGCGCCTCCATTGCTGCTCCGCTCTGCAGCTTTGCCCTTCTATTTTTTTTCGGTTTCGAGCATTTGCCCTTCTAATGAGCCTGTTGGGCCTTCGGCTCGTTCTAGCCCACGTAGCATCAAATCGTTCTAATGGGCCTCTTGGGCCTGCCATAGGGCCTACACTGAGTGGACTGAAGCTTATCCATTTCCAATTCGTTCGTTCCTCGGCAGCTCCAAGCTCTGCCATGGGAGTGGACACGGCCGAGCAATGGCCAAGATCCTCCCGACGCCGCCAAGCCACGGACCTCCGCCGCGAGTCAGCCGCCGCGAGACGGCGGAGGTCGTGCGCGAATGCAAGCGGCTGGACGGGCTCATGAAGGCCGGCAAGCTTGCGGACGCCCTGGACCTGTTCGACCGAATGCCGCGGAAGAACGTGGTGGCGTGGACCTCGGCCGTGTCCGGGCTCACGCGCGGCGGGCGCCCCGAGGAGGCGCTGGAGAAGTTCGCGGACATGGTGGCGTCGGGCATCGCGCCGAACGACTTCGCGTGCAACGCGGCGCTTGCGGCGTGCGCGGCCGCGGGCGCGCTCCGCGCCGGGGAGCAGGTCCACTCGCTCGCGTTGCGGGCGGGACTCGCCGGGGACGCGTGGGTCGGGAGCTGCTTGGTCGAGCTCTACTCGCGGTGCGGCGCTCTGCGTGCCGCCGAGGACGTGCTCGACCGGATGGAGTCGCCGGACGTCGTGGGGTACACCTCGCTCGTCTCGGCCTTCTGCCGGAGCGGCGAGTTCGGGCTGGCGGTGGAGGCGCTTGGCCATATGCTGATGCGTGGAGTGGAACCGAACGAGCACATGGTGACAAGCGTCCTCGCGGCGCGTTGCCCACACGTTTTGGGTGAGCAGATACATGGCTACATGATCAAGGCCATGGGCTCACCGTCGACGAGCGTCTACGCGTCAAGCGCATTGATCGATTTCTACTCCAGAAACGGTGAGCTCGACGCGGCGAAGACAGTTTTCGCCAAACTCCAGTGCAAGAACGTGGTAGCTTGGTGCTCCATGATGCAGCTGCACATCAGAGCTGGGATGCTGGAAGACGCGCTGCAGTTGTTCGACGATATGCTCTCGGAGGGCGGCGTATATCGTAACGAGTTTGCATTGTCGATTGCTCTTGGTGCCTGTGGATCCATAGAGCTGGGGCTTCAGCTTCACTCCTTGGCCATCAAGCACGACCTCATGGGCAATCTCCGGGTGTCGAATGCCCTGCTCTCCATGTATGGCAGAAGTGGTTTTGTTGAAGAACTGGAGGCTATGTTCAGCAAAATAGAGAATCCTGACATTGTCAGCTGGACATCAGCTATCTCTGCATACTTCCAGAATGGTCATGGTGAGAAGGCCATAGCATTGCTCTCCCAGATGCACTCACAAGGTCTCACACCGAACGACTATGCCTTCTCGAGCGTGCTGAGTTCCTGCGCTGACCTGGCACTGCTGGATCAAGGGAGGCAGTTCCATTGCCTTGCCCTGAAGGTAGGATGTGACTCGAAGATCTGCACCGGCAATGCGTTGGTTAACATGTACTCCAAGTGCGGCCAGATCGTTCCTGCGAGGCTCGCTTTCGACATCTTGGATCACCGTGACGTGACGTCCTGGAACTCGCTGATCCACGGGTACGCTCAGCATGGAGAGATTAGCATGGCACTGGAGGCATTCGGTGAGATGTGCTCCAAAGGTGGCGGTGAGCCAGACGAGTCGACGTTCCTGGGAGTCCTAGCAGCATACAACCACGCTGGACTGGTGGATGAAGGAATGGCATTCTTCAGATCAGTAATGGACGGCCAGCACGCCGCACCGACACCCTCGCACTACGCCTGCATGGTTGACATGCTGGGACGGAGCGGCAGGTTCGACGACGCACACCGGCTGATCCAGGAGATGCCGTTCGAGCCTGGCGTCCTGATATGGAAGACACTGCTGGCGTCATGCAAGCTCTACGGCAACCTGGAGACAGGGAGGCTCGCCACCAAGAAGCTCGTGGAGCTCTCGGAAGGGGGAAAGGACCAGGACTCTGCGAACTACGTGCTGATGTCGGGCATCCACGCGATGCGCGGGGAGTGGCGCGATGCCAGCAGGGTGCGGCGGAGGATGGACGAGGCCGGTGTCAGGAAGAAGGCTGGGTGCAGCTGGGTGGAGGTGAGGAACGAGGTGCATGCCTTTGTCGCCTGGGATGTGTCTCATCCCGACTTGGCACCCATCTACCAGATGCTCCAGGGATTGTTTGATGCCATGCAAGATACAGCGTACGACAAAGACGATGTTGAATTGTTCAATGTACATATGCAGATTTAAATGTGAAAAAGATATATTCTCGAGTTGTTTGATAAAAATGCGCAATTCTGCCAGAGCATACGGAATGGGATGTTAATTCTGAAGTTCTATGCAACGTTGTGGAGTTTGGATGTAGGTTGAGCGGGTGGAGGAATCCTGAGCTCATCCTCTCCCCTAGTTCATTCAAGTACTCAACTTATCCTTTTAAGTTCTCACCTTTGCCAGTGATAAATGGATCCACCGTCTGTATTAGAGGAATTCCCCAGCTGTCAAGAAGCAGAACTGGGACCTCGCCGAGGCAGGATCACCGACGACATAATAGTTCAGAGGGATACTTCGCCGATGTTTTGATTTTCATATCCATTCAAGATGTTGCAAAGGACCTGATGGTTTCATCCATTTCTGTCAAGGTAACTAAGTTTTTGTTCTTTTGATACTGCTACTTCCATTACACGGTTCTTTCTAACTACTGTTATAAACTAACCAATGTGAATGATTGATGTTGTATGTTTATGTATTACTATCTTAGTATTATCAATAGCATATTGATTTCAGTCTGTAATCGATTAAAATTTGCTGCAGAAAAGATGATTAAAAACCTTTCAGTGTGACATGTAAGATTGCTATATTTTAGTTATACTTACCCCATTTGGCGGTAGACTCACTAGTAAACTGGGTTTATAACTCCAACGAACTGCCCTTCAAATTTTCAGAGTCAACATACTCCTCTCAAGTCAAGATTTTTCTTTTTGAGAAGTTCTCAAGTAGATTGGTGATACATACATATGATGGAATTGTCTGATCCCTGTTCCACTAAGGTGCATTTGTTCACCTGCGATGATGGTACTTGGTCATTTTTGTTCCAAGTATTTCAGAGTTTGACAGCAATGATGCTTAAACTTGAAGGTACCATCTTACTTGTCTTGAACATAGCTCTGAGGTCTCTTGGGATCTTGTCTGTCCAAGATTTTCTAAATGAAAATGACAGTCTGGGTCTATGGTAAATATTTATGTATAAGTATCTTATGCTTGACCATTTTAGTTCATCATCGAAGTATCTAGATCGATCATGTATTGAATTTATGGTGTAGAACATTTACTAGATTACCAGAGAAATTTTGTCTGCATTTTCTTCTGGAAATTGTTAGTAGAATCATATGCATTCTAGTGCACTCCTGGTTTGTATGTAATAATAACCTAATATATATTAGCGCATATAGATGTGAGAATTAATAAGATCATGCTATTTGGCATCAGAGATATGAACTTGTTACGGTGGCAATTGTACAATACATGGTGTTTGGGGTGTCAGGGTTAGATGGATAAAATTAAATGAATCTATTTCAGGCACGCGTTCCTATCAATGAGGGATATCAGGAAACACTGGATTTCAGGCGTTCTTCAGAGCAGTAATGGCTGGCCAACACGACTGTGCGCCTACGCCCTCGCACTACGCCTGCCTGGTCGACATGCTGGGACGGATCGGCAGGTTCGACGATGTGCTCCGGCTGATCCATGACATGTCGTCTGAGCCTGGCGTCCTGATATGGAAGACGCTGGCGTCGTGCAGGCTGCACGGCAACCTGGAGACGGGGAGGCTCGCCGCGGAGAAGCTTGCCGAGCGCTCAGAAGGGGGAAAGGACCGGGACTCGGGCGAGCTACGTGGTAATGTCGGGCATCCACACCGCAACGCCGGCAGGGTGCAGCGGAGGATGGACGAGGCCGGTGTGAGGAAGGAGGCCCGGCGCAGCTGGGAGGAGATCAGGAAGGAGGTGCACGGCTTCGTTGCAAGGGACGCGTCTCACCCAGACAGGGCGTCCATCTACTGGATGATGTGGGAGTTGTTTGATGTAATGCGAGAAAGTAAAGGTGTACATATGCAGATTTAGACTGTACATATTATAGTTAGGCTCAGGTAATGAATTTGTACAGGCGGTTGCTTAGATGAACTTTGTGATGATTTTGCATGTACCTACTGGCGGTGAGTTAATTGCTGACAATTGCTTAGATGAACTCTGAGAAGTTCACTGGAATCAGAACTCTATATTATCTATGCTAACATGAAGTTCACTGGGGAAATTTCGTTCCAAATTACTTCTATACTACCTCCTCTTAATAAAGACTGATGCCTTACATTCTGAAGAATGTAACGATCAAAGATGAATCACTTATTCATGCAAGTCGGCTACAAAAAAATATAACAGAACTACATGTGCTTCTGTAGTACTATAGATTGCATCCTTTTAAGATTTTTGACAAGTTGCCCAATATGTTGGTTCAGCTGTTGGTGCTCCCAAATTTGGCAATATCTTGTAATAGCAAATACACACACCTTGATTTTTTTGAAATTAAACACACTCTATATATAATAAGCAAGCAAGCCGCCTCATTAAAAACCAATATACACACCTTGTTTGTCTGACTCCAGCTGCGCAAATCATGTCTACACTCTAAAAGTCTGAATCGTACTAGACTGTTAACATTACTGAAACAGATAGAGTGATGGTACTGACATTGCCAAAACAAAAGAGACACCAATTTTCCGACACTTCACTCAAAATCGCTATCAACCTGAAGAGAATGCAAGCAACGAGTTGCTCATGAGATATCTGAATGGAGATAAGTTTTCATTTTCAGAGAAAGACAGACACTAAGTTACTAAGCATGCACGACGAGCACAAACAAAGAGTACAATCTTGGAGCTCTAACACTGAGCTACGGTTCAATTGTTTGGAAAGACATGACGAAAGTCGACTTGCATCCATGAAAGATCAGAAACCGGAACTAGGCAGCATCAAATCCCCTGCTTCTGTCTCTTCCTCCCACGAGCAGACGTGAGAAGGTCACGCAGCACCGATGGGTGACTTTCTACAAGGTGTGTATACCCATTGGTCGCCAAGACCTTATCAAGGATATCAGGAGTGCTGACGATGAAGTCGATACACTTGGCCTTGAGCTGCGAACAGTTGTGCTGCTCAGCAAAAGCCAGAGTTGTGGCTGCAGTCCCGGCTGTGATGCCATCATAAATCTTTGCCTCGCAGATCAGCTTGAGCCTGTCCAGTCCATACCTGTCAGCAGCAACAAGTAGATGTTGAGCCAATGCTGTCGCGGCCTCCGACTGCTCATAAAATTCAGACACCACGTCGGTGTAGATGAAGTTAAGCATGGCCTTGAAAGTTGCTGTATCTATGTCCTCGACCTGGATTTGTTGAGCGCTCTTCTCCCCGAAGTCCCCGAAGAACTCGGCGTTGAATACAGGGGATCTTGCTGCAAGTATGAGCTTGTGTGCAGCAAAGGACTCGCCGGACACGAGAAATGTGACGTCTGCTCCGGTCTTGCTCTGCTGGAGCTTTGCAAGGTCCAGGTTGAGGTTAGAGGATGGCACGGGCACCTGTTTATCTGGGAGGACAACCATATCAGGGGATTTCATGAGCACCATGATGGTGCATTCGACGGTCAGGGAATCATGCTTGAGATTGAGATATCCTGAATCTGCTAGATACTTTCTTGGCACAAGGAAATCTACAATGCTTTCTCGCGAAGGACCAGGGTGGTCTCCTCCAGAAGGATGCAGCTTGCCTCTCGGATCGACCAACCGACAGCTCAGTCTGGCGCCCATGCGGGCTTCACCTTCACTACTGGTGGTGGGGAAGGCAAGCTCCACAGCTACCCATGTATCGAACACAAGAGTGCTAGAAGCAGGATTAAGGAGACAAGCCTTCATTGAGATAGAAACGAACTTCCCAGTCATAGCCGTAGATGCTCCAAGTGGTTTTCACGAAATGGCCGTCCATGTTCATATGGTTGGTCTCGGGCATCAAGCTAAATCCCTCGATCCTGAGCAGCCGCGTAGAGCGAGCGACCTCCCTGAGGTCCGTGGGGGCGTTTTCCATGGGGGCGGCTCGTTTGCGGCGACATCCTATGTGCGACCATGGGATAGGCCGGGCGCTCTCCATCCATGGTTCTGTGGGAGTGATTGGGGATTAGTTCGCAGGTGGAAGTTATACATACAGGGTTGCAGCAGCTCAGAATACGCAGCCGCGTTGGAAGGTAATGGAAGACTAACCACGCCGCCGGGGAGAAGAGGCCGTCCGCTCGCAGGCAGGCCTTGCTTCCGGGTAGCGCCGACCGAGCTGGCGGCTCAAAGTCGGCGATCTGGTTGGGGACGCGTTTGGCCAGATTTGCTCCGGCTCGTGGACCCGCTCCGGCTCATAGGATACGCGCCCAGATACAGAGTCAGCTCCGTCACCGACGACTTGTCCCCAACAACGCCACGCACCACATCATCGAGGACTGGTGCATCGCCAACCTGGCTGAGCGCCCACGCCCACGCCCAAGGTGCCGGTGGCCGACGTCGACGCGGCCGAGGTGCCCGCGGCCAACTCCGCCGTGGTGACGTCGGGGTGTGCTAGGCGGTGACGGTGGCACGCCGACGCGACGGAGGTGCTCGCGGCCATCTCGTCGTGGCGTGCTAGGCGTGACGGTGGCCGGCGCCAACCCGGCCGAGGTGCTTGCGACCATCTCCGCCGCCGCGACGGTGGCCGGCGCCGACGCGGCCGAGGTGCTTGCGGCCATCTCCGCTGCAGCAACGTCGCAGCGTGCTCGGCGGTGACCGCGAGGGCCAGGGGCGAACCGTCGTTGCCTCGCGGTGGCCGTCGCGGTGTTGAACTTGTTGTCGGCGCCTCCGGCGCACTGGGAAGGTCCTGGCTGCGCTGGCCATCTTCTTCCCGCTTAACGACTACTCGCACTGTTGCGTCGCGTCACCGGCCTCGCTCAAGACGCTCGTGCTCTCCCATGGCGACCTCGCCGCGCGGGCCAGGGCCGCCACCGACCTCCACGGCAAGCTCACGTCCTCCGCCGACCTGCCTCCCCGGAGTACGGCGTGGGTCGCAGCCTCGCGTCGTTATTTAGCAGGCGTGGCCGCCTGTGGAGCTGTGGAGCGACGACGACCGCTGCGTCCCGTGCGTCACCTCGCATCGGCCAGAGGCTTGAGAAGTTGGGGCGATACCAACATGCTGCAGCGTGTGGACTGGAACCGCGGGTTCAACCCGTGGGTTCTACCCATTTGAGTACCATCAACCGCACCGCTTCAGCCCGCTTTTTGCCTAAACCCGCACCGCACTAGAGGGCGCTTGGAGTTCTTCGTGGTTCAAGACGGCGTGCTGCAGCGGTTCTTCGCTTTGTATTCTCCTTGTTTTGATCCTTGCTTGTATCCGGCTTTGTACTGATTTCCCCTACGTATGAATACAAGTATGAAAAATTAAAAAAAAAAAAAAAAAAAAAACCCGCACCGAAAACGCCATTCAAGGCCGCACCATTCACTAGTAGAAAAGGGGGGTAACGGTGCGCCCCTTTAGTACCGGTTGGACAAAAACCGGTACTAAAGGAGGCATTAGCACCGGTTGCGTTTGTGTGTCAGCAGGGGTTCTGCGTCGAGCACCTTTAGTACCGGTTGTTCATACCAACCGGTACTAAAGATGGACCTTTAGTACCGGTTGCTATGAACAACCGGTACTAAAGGGGGCTGCAGGTGCAGCCGCGGTTGGTGGCCCCACGGCAAGCCCTTTAGTACCGGTTGGTAATAACAACCGGTACTAAAGGTTCTGCCTATATTTGCTTCTTCCAGCCGAGCCAGCTCCATTTGAAGCAACTCGACCCAACACTCCATTTTTCCTCTCTCCCAAGCTCAAATTCACCCTTTTTCTCCAACAACTTCCAAGATTGGTGGCACCTACATATATAAGGGTTAGCAACTTCATCTTCTCTTCCGGCATTTCAAGTTTAGCTCATTTTCGTGCAAGTTTAGCAAGTTTGATTTTGTGTGCTTGCAAGGTGTTTGATGAAATGACTAAGTTAGGGATTTCATTTGTTTATATGCATTTTGAGCTCAAATTAAAGTATAATTTGTGGTTTTATATAGTGTCGTCCCTCCCCTTCCTCACCGCCGTCGATCGCCCGCGCCGCTCCGTCACCGACACCACCTCGGTGAGCCTCTTTTTTATCTTTTATTTTAAAAAATGTTAGTTATATGATTTAAATGCATAATTATTTCTTGTATAATTTTCTTATTTTTTTTATATGTATAGTGTCATGGTTTTGATATCCGTCCCCGTCGGCCCTCGTCCGGTCTATGATTCGGATGTGGTATATTTTTATAACTATTTATTTTGTTTCGTGTTTATAACAATCATGCCGACCAACTTGACATAGATATATTTTTATTTAGGAGGTAGTTGAACCGGAAATTCCAGCCGACCCTATTGTCGAGTTTTTAAAAAAGAAAACAACGATTTAAAGCAAAATTGAAGATAAGTGAAGATCTTCGTCTCCAATGCCTGGAAGAGAAGATGGTATTGGACTTGAAGATTGCCGACATCGTTGATGCTCACGGGGTCGAGCTTGCCGACGTCGTCGCTGCTACGAGATGAAGATGGATGCAATGCGCGTCAAGCTTAAAAAGATTAGAAAATATGTCATTAGTCAAGAGGCTTGGTATCATTATGCTGTTGGTTCAATAGTTACCTTGGTTGCGATTCTGATCGCATTTGTTGTTGGATTTAAATTCTTTAGATAGTTGTATGTTAGTTTCGATTGATGTATGTTTCGTGAGAACTATGTATTACATTTGGGCACTACTCTACTTTGGTTTTAATGTGATGAACTTGTATTAATTAATTTGGTCACGTATCTCTATTCATTATTTAGCTGGTGTAATGGTTTTTGATGTATTTATGTAATGCAGATGAGCCGAGAATGGATGTACGGTGATCGACGCTGTCCCGAGTTCATTGATGGCATGCATCGTTTTCTCGATGTGGTTAAGTTAAACAAGCTGAAGAATGGTTTTATGATTTGTCCATGTGATGAATGTCGGAATACGAGGAATTACCCGAGCGTAAGAACCATACACTCCCACTTGTTGCGACAAGGCTTCATGCCCAATTATTTTTGTTGGACCAAGCATGGAGAAAGAGGGGTTATAATGGAAGACCCTGAAGAAGAGGATGATGACAACTATCCTGTGTTCTCTGAACACGGTGATACTACAATGGGGGAAGACGAAGTTGAGCTCGAGGTCATTGTTGATCAGTCCGATGATGATGATCTTCGTCGGGTCATTCTTGATGAACAGATGAAGTGCGGAAGTGAAAACGAGTGGTCGAAGTTGGAGCGCATGTTAGAGGATCACAAAAAATTGTTGTACCCAAATTGTGAAGATGGCCAGAAAAAGCTGGGTACCACCCTGGAATTGCTGCAGTGGAAGGCAAAGAATGGAATATCTGACAAGGCATTTCAGGAGTTGCTACAAATATTTAAGAAGAGTCTTCCAAGGAATAATGAATTGCCGCACAATACATACGAAGCAAAGAAGATTGTCTGCCCTCTAGGATTAGAGGTGGAGAAGATACATGCATGCATCAATGACTGCATCCTCTACCGCGGTGAGAAGTACGAGAATTTGAATGCATGCCCGATATGCGGTGCATTGCGGTATAAGATCGGGCGAGATGACCCAGGTGATGTTGAGGGCGAGCCGAGCCCCAGGAAGAGGGTTCCCGCGAAGGTGATGTGGTATGCTCCTATAATACCACGGTTGAAACGTTTGTTCCGAAACAAAGAGCATGCCAAGTTGTTGCGATGGCACAAAGAAGACCGTAAGGAAGACGAGATGCTGAGACACCCCGCTGATGGGTCTCAGTGGAGAAACATCGACAGTGCGTTTGGGGATTTTGCAGCTGACGCAAGGAACTTAAGGTTTGGTCTAAGTACAGATGGCTTGAATCCGTTTGGGGAGCAGAGCAGCAGTCATAGCACCTGGCCCGTGACTCTATGTATCTATAACCTTCCTCCTTGGTTGTGCATGAAGCAAAAGTATATTATGATGCCAGTGCTTATCCAAGGCCCGAGCAACCCGGCAACGACATTGATGTGTATCTGAGGCCATTAGTTGACGAACTTTTACAGTTGTGGTCTGACGAAGGCGTACGTGTGTGGGATGAGTACAAACAGGAGGAATTTGGCCTACGAGCGTTGCTGTTTGTAACCATCAATGATTGGCCTGCTCTTAGTAACATTTCAGGACAGTCAAACAAGGGATACAATGCATGCACGCACTGTTTAGATAAGACTGACAGTATATATTTAGGTAACAAGAATGTGTACCTTGGTCATCGTCGATTTCTTCCAAACAGGCATCCGTAAAAAGGCAGGCAAGCATTTCAAAGGTGAGGCAGATAACCGAACGAAGCCTACACGCCCTGATGGTGATGTTATATATGGCATGGTCAAGGATTTGGAAGTAATATTTGGAAAGGGTCCTGGCAGTCTAAATGTTCCGAAAGACGCTAACACGTACCCTTGTGGAAAAAGAAATCTATATTTTGGGATTTACCCTATTGGAAAATCCTAGAGGTTCGCTCTGCAATCGACGTGATGCACGTGACGAAAAATCTTTGCGTGAACCTGCTAAACTTCTTAGGCGTGTATGGGAAGACGAAAGATACATCGGATGCACGGCAGGACCAGCAAAGTACGCACGAACGAGACAACCTGAATCCAGAGAAGTACCAAGGTACTGCCAGCTACGCTCTTACCAAAGAAGAGAAGGAGATCTTTTTTCAAGTCCTGAGCAGTATCAAGGTCCCGTCTGGCTACTCGTCGAATATAAAGGGAATAATAAACATGGCAGAGAAAAAGTTCCAAAACCTGAAGTCTCATGACTGCCACGTGATTATGACACAATTACTTCCGGTTGCATTGAGGGGGCTTCTACCGGAAAACGTTCGAGTACCCATTGTGAAGCTATGTGCATTCCTGAATGCAATTTCTCAGAAGGTAATCGATCCAGCAACTCTACCAAGTTTACAGACGGGTGTGGTCCAATGTCTTGTCAGCTTCGAGTTGGTGTTTCCACCGTCCTTCTTCAATATTATGACGCACCTCATAGTTCACCTAGTCGAAGAGATTTCCATTCTCGGTCCTGTATTTCTACACAACATGTTCCCCTTTGAGAGGTTCATGGGAGTCTTAAAGAAATACGTTCATAACCGTGCTAGGCCAGAAGGAAGCATGTCCAAGGGCTATGGAACAGAGGAGGTCATTGAGTTTTGTGTTGACTTTATTCCTGATCTTAAGCCGATCGGTGTTCCTCAATCGCGCCATGAGGGGAGACTGCGTGGAAAAGGCACGCTAGGAAAGAAAGCAACAAGATGTATGGACGGGCATTCTTTCACTCAAGCACACTACACAGTTCTACAAAATTCCAGATTGGTGGCTCCGTATATCGTGAAACACATGGATATTTTACGCTCCGAATACCCGGAGGAGACTAACTTCTGGATTAAAGGAAACACGTGGATACTTTCGGCAGTTGGTTGCGTACACATCTCATTAATAACACACTGTTGGAGAGAGCTATACTTGTTGGCCAAGTCACCATCTTCGACTATATTGACTTTCCAAGGGTACGAGATAAATGGGAATACATTTTACACGGAAACCCAAGACAAAAAGAGCACTAACCAAAACAGTGGTGTCCGCTTTGATGCAACAAACGACGATGGGACAAAGGACACATATTATGGTTGCATACAGCAGATATGGGAACTTGACTATGGACCTTCTTTTAAGATCCCTTTGTTTCAGTGCAAATGGGTCAACCTGTCAGCGGGGTAGAGATAGACCGGCGGTACGGAATGACTACAGTGGATCTCAAAATCTTGGTACCACACCGAGCCATTCGTCCTAGCCAATGATGTGGCTCAGGTTTTCTATGTGAAGGACATGTCTTCCAGACCGAAAAAAAGAAAAGATAAGCAAGCGGTACATCATACGATGAGCCAAAGCGCCACATAGTTCTTTCAGGAAAAGAAACATCGTGGGAGTGGAGGACAAGACAGACATGTCAGAAGATTACAATAAGTTTCATGAAATTCCGCCCTTCAAAGTGAAAACTGACCCAAGCATCGTGTTAAATGATGAAGATTGTCCATGGCTACGGCGCAATCAGAAGAAAGGGACACACACGAAGAAAAAAGTGAACACTAGATAGGGATGTTGTTGGTGATGTGTAATAATGTATTAAACCTTTATGTGGTGAAAACCATAATACATAGCTCGGGTCCATTTTTATTTAACCATAATACATCACGAATAATGTCACTAACTTTTGCCGGGTCCTAAGCCACGGGGTCCTGAGCGGCCGGCGCTGCGCACCCAAAGAGCAGGAACCATCACAGGGGCAATACTCACGTCAGAAGGATCCCTCTGAAGAACCATCCATCCACTGTTATACACCGCTGGCGTATCCAACATAAACACATAGCGATTGACGTGCTCGTCCTCCTCCCTGATACGGCGACGTACCACCTCCTCGGGGGCCGGCTCCCTCTGAAACGAGAGTGGCCCACGCGACTTCCACCAAACAAGATCCGGGTCGACGATGTCACCCGGATTCCTCACCAAGCGACGCGTCCCGGAAGATACCACCTCCCAGTGCCAGCCCGGCGGAGCCCAGTCCCGGACATCGCCCCTCGCATCCAACAGGCCGGACATTGTCGCCGAGATCTGAAAAAATGAGTGGGAAATTTGATCAAACACCTAGGTAGGGGAGGGAGAGGGCAGCACCCTGGGGAGGGGACGGAGGGCGGTGTGGAGCCTCCTTATATATAAGCAAAACTGACCAAAACACACGGTTTCCCCGTCATACAGCCCTACGGTGCCTCGTGAGTGACTGCATATCAAATGCACCGTAGGGCTGTATGACGGGAATCCGAATGCTTTGTATACTGCAAATCATCGCGTGGTCGTGAGACGGCAAATCGGCCTTCGATCCAGACAGCGGCAAGACGTCTCTGATGATCTGCAACCGTCCGAACAAGTGTTGGGGATGTTGCTAATCATCAGAGACCCTTGCCGCTGCTTGGATCCGACCGAGGGGAGGGTTCACCTTCAGCCTCCGCTCTAGGAACTCCTGCCTCTCATAAATCTTGCTCTCTGCTACCCGTGAACTACAATGAGTGCCGTGAGTGCCCGGGAGGGGGCTATATATAGGGTTATCTGGCTCATGAAGAAACACAGTACGGTTCTAAAAATCCAACGGCTCACTAAGCCCTCAAAAGAAACACACCCCTGATCCAACGGCTCAGAAGCGTTTGAAAGAAACACACGATCCGTGTGATTCTTTAGTCCCGGTTGGTGTTACCAACCGGGACTAGTTCTAAAAATCCAACGGCTCACAAGCCCTCAAAAGAAACACACCCCTGATCCAACGGCTCAGAAGCGTTTGAAAGAAACACACAATCCGTGTGATTCTTTAGTCCCGGTTGGTATAGCATTTGAAAGAAACACACGATCCGTGTGATTCTTTAGTCCGGTTGGTGTTACCAACCGGGACTAGTTCTAAAAATCCAACGGCTCACAAGCCCTCAAAAGAAACACACCCCTGATCCAACGGCTCACAAGCGTTTGAAAGAAACACACGATCCGTGTGATTCTTTAGTTCCGGTTGGTGTTACCAACCGGGACTAAAGGCGGGCTTAGAAAAACCATATCTATTTGTATGTGAGACATATTCTTATTTATGTTCGTCTGTATGAGACATATTATTATCTATGTACGAGACATATTATTATCTATGTACGAGGCATATTATAATTGATACGAAACATCCCACATTGAATCGATAAATTAATTTAACATACAACTAGAGATCTACGTTACAACTTCACTAGTTCTAAATACTGGATAGAACAAATTAAGGTACAACTGCAAATTACGATACAACACAAGTAAAACAAAGACTCTACCTATCTCCCATCGATGCAGCCTGCACCATCCGCTGTGTTGCCACCCTTGCCCTTTGACGAAGATTCTGCCTTCTTGCCTTTGCACTTGGACGAAGCTTCAGCCTTCTTGCCATTACCCTTGCTCGATGCTTCAGCCTTCTTCTCCTTGCCCTTGCTCAGTGCTTCAACCCTCCTTTCCTTTGACGACGGCATGAAATTGTCGTCATCATCGCTGTCAACTACCCAGAGACATGAACGACCGTACGAATCACGGTCAGCTTCAGTTCGGTAGAACGGACTATTCGTAACTTTCCTGTCAAACTTATCTGCAAGCCTGAGCATTTCTGCACGAATTTGGAGCGGGGTCCTATACGAAAACCCATCGCGGCATAGCTTCGCCCCAAGCAAAGCGAGATGACTCTCAGTGTGCAAAATTTCTTCAATTGGAACTACCCTACTGTCGTGGGATT
This sequence comes from Poa pratensis, assembly GCA_947311845.1. NCBI lineage: Eukaryota > Viridiplantae > Streptophyta > Magnoliopsida > Poales > Poaceae > Poa > Poa pratensis. The sequence goes on from CAMZMU010000112.1 coordinate 31,927,504, forward strand.
GTCACGTCAGGTGTCATAGATGACTTCGTAGGTGTGGGATTATGCGAGTCAAGCATCTCCGAGCTTGGGATCGCAGGAACAGAAGATCAACACAGATTTACCCAGGTTCAGCCCCCTCAATGTGAGGTAAAAGACCTACTTCCTGCCTACCCTAGATTGGTATTGATATGATAATCGAGGTGTTACAATGGAGGCGATCCAATGTGGAACTCGCCGTATATGCTAGGGTTTAAGGGCTTGGCAGCTCGACCCTCTCTAAGTCCTGCGAGTCCTCTTTATATACACAGAGGCTCGTCAGGTTACAAGAGTTCTACACGAAGCCTGATTGTATTCTTGTCTTCCAAGGCAAGTTTGCACCGACCTTCTGGAGCTTTCCTTTACAGAGTCGTGATGCGAGATTGGCCCACCTTTCTTGTGGCCCAACAATGATACGCGGCCTTAAGTCGCTTTTGCTAAATTCAAATAAGTCGCGGGTTAACTATTCCCCGACATTAGCCCCCAAGTGTGGCCTGAACTTCATGGGATATCTTGTCATTCTTTGATCTTGAACGTTTAGGCCGCACTTTTCTTCTTTGCGACTTATGATTATACTGAGTTTGGCCTTGATTCGCACCTGGAAGATCATCTGGCTTCGTGAGCTTCTTTGTTTGAGCATCCTGATAGCTTCAAAACTTTGATGACGATCTATCTTCAATTTTTTTGATAACAATATGATGTAGCCCCCAAGGATTGAGAGGACGTAACTTGATAGTCACCTCAATTCTTCTCAGAAAGCTTTGAAGGTCGTCACCTGTATCTTCATATCATGAATAAAACAATTGTTAAGATACAAGTAATTGTAATTGGTGTTGCCGACCTCTCGTTAGGTCATCTGATTCCTGTAAGTGGGCACCCGCATGACTCAGAATTTCCCAGGTAACATGCGTGTTCAGGGTCGCTTGGCAGCCATGATAGGCGATCGCACTTCGATTGACACCGCACCCCAGTACTTTGGACACATAATGCGAGTAGCAATCCAACTTAAGGTAGGGTTGCCAATAAATTGGCTAAAGCCATGATAGGCGCCATGATAGGCTAAAGCCATGATAGGCTAAGCTATGATAAGCTTGGGCTATGATAACACATAAGGTCGCGCCTCGGTGGCAACCGTGTTATTCATAGGGTTGGATCGCACATAGGGGGCGATCCATGGTGAGACATGGGGTCGGTCGCGCCTGGGTGGCGACCTGATATGATACTTGGGTCGGTTGCGCCTAGGTGGCAACCAGAGATGTTATATAGGGTCGGTCGCGCCTGGGTGGCGACCAGAGGTGATACAAAGTTACGGCCGCGCCTGGGTGGCGGCCGATTTCTGATACAAAGGTTGATCGCGCCTAGGTGGCGACCTGATTTGAAGCTCTAGCCCTGAGTGGCTATGATGATACTCAGCTAAAAGCTGGAAAGGGTGATGCTTGGCTCTGATTAGCCTTTTCTTATGTATAGTAAGGTCGCAAGTGTGCGACATTCCAAGGGCGAGGCGCTTCCAAACGATCTTCAAAATCGTGGTGATCGCTTCTTTCTTCCCTTGCGTCCAGCAAATAGTATGAGCCATTGTTTAGCTTCTTGCTGATGATGTAAGGTCCTTCCCATGGAGATGATAGCTTATGCATGCCCTTATGGTCTTGCTTAAGTCGCAGTACTAGGTCGCCTTCTTGAAAGGTGCGGGTTTTGATGCGTCTGGCATGATAGCGTCGCAAATCTTGCTGATACACCGCTGACCTTGAGGCTGCCAAGTCTCTGACTTCTTCTAATGTGTCCACCGAGTCTTGCCGAGCTGTCTCATTATCTGCCTCGACGTAAGCCGCAACTCTTGGTGAATCATGTATGATGTCGCTAGGCATGACTGCTTCTGCTCCATAGACCATAAAATATGGTGTAAATCCTGTGGATCTGTTGGGGGTTGTCCTCAAACTCCACAGTACTGCTGGCAATTCCTCCACCCAACATCCTGGAGATGCTTCAACCTTTTCTATAAGGCGCGGCTTAATTCCATGTAGGATTTCTTGATTAGCTCGCTCAGCTTGTCCATTGCTCTGTGGGTGTGCTACTGACGTGAGGTCCAGCCTTATGCCATTGTTGGCGCAGAATATCTGTGTTGCTCCTTCAGAGGTATTACTCCCATTGTCTGTGATGATGCTGTGGGGATATCCAAAGCGGAATATGACCTTCTTCAAGAACTTGACTGCTGTTTCAGCTTCACAATCTCCTACAGGTTCTGCTTCTATCCACTTTGTGAACTTGTCCACCATGACAGGAGGTGAGTTTTTCCGTTTGAAGACCGTCTGAAGGGTCCTACCATGTCAAAACCCCATACAGCAAAAGGCCATGTGATAGGTATTGTGCGAAGTGCTTGAGCTGGCATATGATCCTGCCTGGCATATCTTTGGCATCCATCGCACACTCTGACAATTTGCTCTGCATCTGCTAATGCTGTTAACCAGAAGAATCCGTGTCGGAACGCCTTTGCCACCAAAGATCTTGACGAAGCATGATGGCCACAATCGCCTGAATGAATTTCGTGCAAGATTTTTCGTCCCTCTTCTGGTGAAACACATCTTTGGAATATTCCTGAGACGCTGCGCTTGTATAATTCATTGTTGATGATGGTATAGGCCTTAGATCGCCGTATGATTTTGCGCGCCTCAAACTCATCGTCTGGTAGTACTCCGCGACTTAAGTATGCCATGTATGGCTCTGTCCATCCTGGCTGTTCATGCAGGGCTGCGACTAGAGTTGAATCATCCTCTGGCTCTGCAATGTCAATTTCCGCTGGAGGCTTAACTGATGGATTGTGCAGCTCATCTAGGAACACATTGGGTGGTACGGACTGTCTATTGGATCCAAGTCGAGACAAGGCATCTGCCGCTTCATTTTGTCTCCGATCAATGTGTTCAACTTGATATCCAGTGAAATGTCCTGCAATTCTGTCCACCTCCCTTCTGTATGCAGCCATATTTGCATCTTTGCTGTCCCATGTTCCAGAGACCTGCTGTGCCACCAAGTCTGAATCGCCAAAACAGCGTATGCGACTGATGTTCATCTCCTTTGCTATACGGAGACCATGAAGCAGTGCCTCATATTCTGCCACGTTATTTGTACAATTGAAGTGTATCTGTAACACATACCGTAGCTTATCTCCCTTGGGGGATGTTAGAACAACTCCAGCCCCCGAGCCTTGTAACTGTCTCGACCCATCAAAGTGCATGGTCCAATACTTTGCTTCAGCCGTGCTGGGGGCGACTTGGATTTCTGTCCAATCATTGATAAAATCTGCGAGGGCCTGCGACTTAATTGACGTACGCGGCTCGTAACTGATATGATGTGGTCCCAGCTCAATCGCCCATTTTGCGACTCTTCCAGTAGCTTCGCGATTGCGAATGATATCTGCTAGAGGCGCTGAACTGACCACAGTTATTGGGTGTTCTTGGAAGTAGTGCTTCAACTTGCGGCTCGCCATGAACACTCCAAACACTAGCTTCTGCCATTGGGGGTATCGCTGCTTTGAAGCCGTGAGTACTTCACTTACATAATATACTGGCCTTTGGACTGGGTACTCCTTTCCTGGCTCTTGTCTCTCTACAACCATGACAGCACTGACTGCTCGAGAATTTGCTGCTATATACAACAGCATTGGCTCTTTATCCTTTGGAGCCGCCAAAACTGGAGCATTTGTCAACTGTTTCTTCAAAGCTGTGAGGGCTTCGTCGGCCTCTGCATCCCAAACAAAGGTATCTGACTTCTTTAGCAATCTGTATAACGGCAATGCTTTTTCTCCCAATCTTGATATAAAGCGACTCAACGCCGCGACGCATCCAGTAAGTCGCTGCACATCCCTGATTTTTTCTGGTTTCTGGAGGTCCATCACGGCCTTTATCTTGTCAGGGTTAGCCTCAATACCTCTTTCTGATACTATAAATCCCAACAATTTTCCTGCTGGTACTCCAAAGACGCACTTTGTAGGGTTGAGCTTCATGTTGTACCTCCTGAGGTTTGTGAACGTCTCTGCCAAGTCACTGATGAGGTCTTGGCCAACTTGCGATTTAACCACAATATCATCCACGTAAGCGTGAACGTTGCGACCTATCTGTTCATGTAGACAATTCTGAATGCACCTTTGGTAAGTCGCGCCTGCGTTCTTCAACCCAAAGGGCATGCTGACATAACAAAAAGCTCCAAAGGGTGTGATGAAGGACGTCTTTTCTTGGTCCTCTTTCTTCATCTTAATTTGATGGTAACCTGAATAGGCATCCAAAAAGCATAACAGCTCGCACCCAGCAGTTGAGTCAATCACTTGGTCGATCCGTGGCAAAGCAAATGGATCCTTTGGACAGGCTTTGTTAAGACTGGTGTAATCAACACACATCCGCCACGTACCGTTCTTTTTCATAACCAACACTGGGTTTGCCACCCACTCCGGGTGGTATACTTCTGTGATGAATCCTGCAGCCAACAGGCGAGCTATTTCCTCCCCTATTGCTTTCCTTCGATCATCATGAAAACGCCGTAGCGGTTGCTTAACCGGTTTAGCCGCTGGGTCCACTTTGAGGCTATGTTCTGCTAACTCTCTTGGTACTCCTGGCATATCTGATGGTTTCCATGCAAAGATATCTTTATTTTCTTGAAGGAAAGCAACAAGAGCCTTCTCCTGTTCTTCTTCCATATGTGCTCCAATGCTGGTTTGCTTAGATGAGTCGCCAGGATAAGATTTATCTGCTTAGTGTCCTGGGCTGCTTTGAATTTCATTGGTGGCTCAGCAGACGGCGTGGTTACTACGCTCATGTCATTTGGTCCACCTGCGACTTATAACCTTTTAGTTCTTCCGCAGCACAGGCCGATTCTGCGAAGGCTGCATCTCCTTCTTCGCATTCTATTGCTTTTTCTCTATCTCCATAAACTGTAATGACCCCTTTTGGTCCTGGCAACTTCAACTGTAGGTACACGTAGCATGGCCTAGCCATAAACTTAGCAAAAGCTGTCCTTCCAAACAAGGCGTGATATGGGCTTTGGAATTTTACCACTTCGAAGCATAGGAACTCGCTCCTGAAGTTCTCCTCTGTCCCAAAAGTTACCCCTAGGGTTATTTTTCCCACTGGTTGGGCTGATCTTCCGGGACAATGCCATGGAACACGGTTGATGTGGGCTGTAGGCTAGAATCCTTGAGCCCTAGACGCTGGAACGTGTCGTAGTACAAGATGTTTATGCTGCTTCCTCCGTCCATGAGCACTTTGGTCAGCTTATAACCTGCTACATATGGTGCCACAACCAGTGCCAACTTCCCAGGTTCCCGCACTTGTGGCGGGTGATCATCGCGACTCCAAGTTACTGTGTGCTCTGACCATCTTAGCCAGTTGGGCGTTGCTGGTATCACGGCATTCACCTGTTGGCTTCTGCGACTCAACTTCTCTTCCCTTTTGGAGGTGTCAATGACTATTGTGTGATATTGCCCTGTTTGCCTGGAGTTACTCGCGCTGTGCTGCCCAACATTTGCATTATGAGCCGTACCAGTGCCTCCTTCGTGGGAATTTCCTCTGTTATGTTGGCTTTCTTCTCTCCACTGCTTATAGTAGTTGCATTGTGCCTTGGTGTGGTCTGCTGGACGCCCATCACCTGTTGCGTGAAGGTCGCATGGCCGATTAAAAACTTCTTGTATGTTGATCGGACGGGAGCCGTATCCTCGACCCCTTCCTCGTTGACCTCTGAATCCTCCACGCGTATTGGCGACGAGCCCTGAGCGACCGTCTTCACTTTTGCGCTTATTTTGATTCACGCTGTTGTGGCTTGTTTGCTGCTGCTGCGGCTTACTAATGTTTTTCTTTCCTTTGGCAGCAGCCTCTTCTTCTTCTCCATCTGACGCATCTCTGGTCTTGTCCGAGGCGGCGTACTTGTTAGCCGCAGCCATTACCTCACTGAGGCTCTTGACTTTATCCTTCATGCGACCTAACTTATGAATCAGCGGCTCGAACTTACAGTTTTTCTCCATTACCAGGACGGCTGAGCTTGGAGGTATGTTATCTGAAGAGTGTATTATTTCTGCCACCCTTTTCATCCAATGGCGACTTGACTCGCCTTCCTTCTGAACACAACGCTCGAGATCTTCTATATTGCAGAGTCGCTTGCAAGTTCCTTGAAAATTCTTAACGAAAGCATCCTTCAGTTCCTCCCAAGTATTTATGGAGTTGGGAGGCAAATTTTGCAGCCATATGTGCGCTGCACCTTCCAGCATCATATTGAGGTACCTTGCACATATCTCTTCTGAGGCATTTAAGATGCTCATCCCCATCTCGTAATTGTTCAACCAGGTGGTGGGATCCATACTGGCATTGTAGTTTGCCACCTTGCGTGGCCCTTTGAAATCTTCAGGGAAAGGTTCCGATATGATCTTCTCAGTAAAACATGCTGGGCCCTTGAGCCGCGAGGACAAGGCTGTGGATGTGCCTGTGAGGTTATTAACTTCCTCAGGTCGCGTCTGTACCGCTGGCGCATTCGCCTGTGCTTCTGCGACTTGTTCCTGCTGCCTCTGTGCGACTCCTGATATATTTTCTGGTGGCTTGCTTTGGACGCTTCCTTCTGCAGCGATTTTGTGATTGATCGGCACAAGGGGTAGTTGCCTTGCGGCTTCTGCCCGGTTGGCCTGTTGCAAAACGGCGGTGCTTAACATCTGAATCGCGCGCCGTGCTTCAGTATTGACCGGGTCGTCGCCTGTTGGCACCATCTGAGTCAAGATATTAGCCGCAGCATACATGTTATCAACAGGGTTTGGTAATGACCCTGTGGGGTGTGAAACCTCCTTGGTTGCTGCTGGGCCTCCTGATTTATTGGTCCCAATCCTCCCACGGTTGTTGGGATTCCTGCTCCCGGAGTTGGAGTAGGCGGGAGCTCCACTGTTGGTTGAGTCGCACGTAATTGTGCTTGCGGGTTAACCCGTATTTGAGCCACAGCTAGCGCGGCTAGGCTTTGCCGCTCTTGTTGGATTCCTTGACGTATCTGATCGAGCCTACGGCGCTCCTCTTCCATCCTTCGATGCTCGTACAGAAGCTCGGCCCTAGCGGCTTCTATTTCTGTTGCACGGACGGCAGCGTTTCTTTCTGACACAGGGACAAGTAGCGGGTTGCTTGGGGGTGCCGATACTTCGGCTTCTCCAGCGGTTCCTGATGCGCCCGCTTCTGCGGTCGTGTAGACTGCGACTTGTGTTGCCTCCCGATCTGGTGATAACGTAACCTCCTGTGGGCAACCCCAGAGGCTTTCTTCAAAGGCGGACATGATGGACCCGAACTCCTGCGAGTCCATGCTCTCCATGGATTCATCTCCATCATCCGCGACTTCTTCTACTGAGTCGCCTTCTTGGACCGAGTCGCCGCCAATGAAACCAACGAAAACGTTGATAGATCCAAACGGGATGACGTGGCCGGTTTCCAAATAATTTGCTTCCGACCCCAGCTTGAATCGTCAATGAGAGGTGTGCCATTGACCGTGATGATACGGCCAACAACGAGATCTTCAGCTCCTTCATGGATCCTGCGCGGAACGTGACGCCTTTGACCGCAGGCCCCACGGTGGGCGCCAACTGTCGTGGGATTGTCACGTCAGGTGTCATAGATGACTTCGTAGGTGTGGGATTATGCGAGTCAAGCATCTCCGAGCTTGGGATCGCAGGAACAGAAGATCAACACAGATTTACCCAGGTTTAGCCCCCTCAATGTGAGGTAAAAGACCTACTTCCTGCCTACCCTAGATTGGTATTGATATGATAATCGAGGTGTTACAATGGAGGCGATCCAATGTGGAACTCGCCGTATATGCTAGGGTTTAAGGGCTTGGCAGCTCGACCCTCTCTAAGTCCTGCGAGTCCTCTTTATATACACAGAGGCTCGTCAGGTTACAAGAGTTCTACACGAAGCCTGATTGTATTCTTGTCTTCCAAGGCAAGTTTGCACCGACCTTCTGGAGCTTTCCTTTACAGAGTCGTGATGCGAGATTGGCCCACCTTTCTTGTGGCCCAACAATGATACGCGGCCTTAAGTCGCTTTTGCTAAATTCAAATAAGTCGCGGGTTAACTATTCCCCCGACACCTACCATCTACCTTCAAATTGCTCGAAAGCCTTGCGAGATCCTCGGATGCGGAAATGTGAAACCCGGACACACACTTCTCGCAAGGACCAATACACACCATGCTTGCGCTCAAGTGAGTATCATGCCTACCTTCGACTGGATTTTATAGAACAACCGGCAGGAAATAATTGGGCGGGAAACGGTGGCGCGAAAAAATTGTGCGGGAAAAGGTGGCGGGAAGAAATTTGGCATAAGACGGTGGCGGGAAAAAATTAGGCGAAAACTGCTCCGACGCCGCCCTATTTTTCAAATTTCCGCACCGCGCGTGCTATTAGGCGAAATTGCCATTAAAAATAATATTATTTAAAAAAATCTCATCAAATATGATTTTTACAAATATAGACAATTAAATTAAATAGATATAAAAGAAAAAGAAACTAGAGAAAACATAAGTAATAAAACAGAAAATCAAAAAGAAAAAGAATAGACACGGTGGCTATTAAATTAAATAGATATAAAAGAAAAAGAAACTAGAGAAAACATAAGTAATAAAACAGAAAATCAAAAAGAAAAAGAATGAGAAAAAATCAAAGCCCATTAGTACCGGTTGTTATTTACAACCGGTACTAAAGGGGCTGGCTCGCGCGCCAAATTTTCGCCGGCAAAAAATAGACCTTTAGCACCGGTTGCTAATAGCAACCGGTACTAAAGGGTCTTTAGTACCGGTTGCTATTAGCAACCGGTGCTAAAGGGCTATTCAAAGCCGTTACCTGTGGGGATCGACGATTCGATCCCCAAAAATCCCAAGTCCTCTGTTCTCCTCTCCGCCGGCGAACGACGTGCTCCCTGCCTCCGCCCTCCGCGCTGCGGCTCTCCTCTGCCCTCCGTCCTCCGCCCTGCTCCTCTCCGGCGAAGCCCCTGCGCTGCGGCCCGCCGACGTCGCGCCATTCTTCTTTGACGCCGACGACGCGCGCCCTTCTCTGCTCCGGCTGGCCGCCGCCGCACCATCCGTGACGCCGCCTCCCTCCTCTGCTCCGGCTGGCCGCCGCCGCACCATCCGCGACGCCGCCTCCCTCCTCTGCTCCGGCCCGGGAGCGCCATCGCCGCCCCGGCCTGCTCTGGCCTCCACTGCTCCGGCCCGGGAGCGCCATCGCCGCCCCGCCCACGAAAGAGGTAACTTTTTTTAATTTTTTTAATTTCAGTACTGTTCTTTATATTTTGAATCAATAATTTTAATTAGTGTAGTGTAGTCAATAATTTTAATCAATATTTTTTTTTAATTTCAGTACTCTTTTTTAATTTCAGTATTGTTCTTTATATTTTTTTAATTAGTGTAGTCAATAATTTTGAATCAATAATTAGTGTAAAATTTATGTTTGTCAAAAATTTGAATCAATAATTAGGAAATTTTAGTACTCATACATAATTAGGAAATTTTAGTGGAGTCATTTTAGTACTCATACATGATTAGTGTAGCAAAGTAGTGTAGCAAATTTTAGTAAAGTCATTTTATTAGTGTGAATTTTAGTAAAGTTATTTAGAAATTTTAGTAGCAAAGTTTGAAAATTTAGCTAAGTTTGAAATATTGCTAAGTCATTTAGATAAGTTTTAAAATAACATTACTAAAAATAACATTGTAAAGTTTGAAATATTGCTAATTTTGAAATGTTGCTAAGTGTTGAAATATTCCTAAGTTTGAAATATTGCTATGTTAGAAAATTTTAGTAGCAAAGTTTGAAAATTTAGCTAAGTTTGAAAATATTGCTAAGTCATTTAGATAAGTTTTAAAATAACATTACGAAAAATAACATTGTAAAGTTTGAAATATTCTAATTTTGAAATGTTGCTAAGTTTGAAAATTTTCAAACTTTGCTACTAAAATTTCTAAATAACTTTGCTAAGTCATTTTAGTTGCAATATTGTTATTTTAGTAGCAAAGTTATTTTATTAGTGTATAAGAAATTTAAAGTTGTTTGCTATGAATTACAAATTTGCAGTGACATTGAGCTATGGAGGACGACGCCCCCATCATCCGAGACGACGCCCCCTTCATCCGAGACGAGGAGAATGAAGACCGGATGCAAGCAATTATATATGATAAGGCTGCAGAACCCAATTCCGATGGAGAAGATTCCATCGAAGAAGACGACGAAGAGTTTAGCGCGAAATGTTTGAACGACTCTGGTGAGGGACTTGAGTTAGAAAATTTCAGAGACGACGACGACGAAGAAGTGCCGTTAGAAAACTCTGTAGAAAAATCCGGCGAGGTATATATTAAGTCTTGTTGATCACTAGCTAGATGCATTAATAGATTTATATTGCACTTATTAACAAAACATTTTTCTTTTAGCCCTCTGGATCTAAGTCAATCCCTAAACGAGGCCCGAACCAAGGGGTAAAGCTGCCGGATGGTGCAAAGTTGTCGATCGACGAAGTTAGTATAAAAGGCAAACCGGAGAAACCCGAAGGAATCTACACTAAATATGTAGCTCAATGCGGTGTTCTTGTTAGGGACATGGTCCCGATCACCGTTGCAGAATGGAATCAGCCGAAGAAAGCCAACATTGGCGCAAAATATCTCGAGCAAAGAATTAAAGATACCCTTTGGGACTCGATGTTGGCTTCTTTCAGCCTACCGGCAGATCTCCCACAGAAGAGGAAGGATAAAGTCAAGGAATGGACTCTTAGCAAGATGGCCCAGCAATTCAACAACTGGAAGAAAAAGTTGTGGCAAAAATATGCGAAAGAACCTCCAAATTTCACCGGACATCTAGTGAAGATAAAAGATGACTGGGCTGAATTTGTGGCGTATAAGAAATCGGCCGTCTCTGTGGCCCGATCGACCCAAAACAAGTTGAATGCTAAGAAGAAGAAATATCACCATCGTTTGGGCTCAGGTGGCTACAAGACTGCCTTGCCTAAGTGGGAGGCCTATGAAAACGAGCTGCGTGAAAGAGGGATCCGTCCACAGACAGATGACTGGCCCGACAGGTCCAAGTTCTGGTTGTTCGCGCATGGGGCAGTTTTGGACCCAGACACAGGGCTGATTGTTGCACGGGGAAAATGGAAGAAAAGAATTACAAGAGTCGTCAAAAAACTAAAAGACGCAATAGCACAAGTCAAGGCGGGAACATATGTTCCCGATAGAGAGGACGACGAGCTTTCACTCGCCCTCGGGAATAAAGAACACTGGGGACGATGTCGAGGCAGAGGAGGGGTGTTGGTTTTCTTGAAGGGTTTCCGGAGGACGCTGCAACTTATAGAAAACATTGCAGAAGTAAGAAGAGGGAGGCGGAGAGGTTTACTGCATTAGAACGCCAGATGCATGATGTGAAGGAGCAACTGGCCTTAATTACCCAGAGCAGGGAATCTCAGCTGCGAGTAGAAGATCCTGCAGTCGATGTCTGCCCATCTCAGCGGAAAAGCAGCGTGGGTTCCACGCAGCTACAAGATCCTGCAGTTGATGAACCGTCGGCGGCTCACTACCCCGTGGATGATATCACGGAGAAGACAAATTGTGAGTTACATGCGCCGTTGAAGAACATTTCTTTTCCGGTGGCGACTGGCTATGCTTTACCACATCAACCTGGAGCAACCTTCCATTTTGGTGTGATTCCAGCTGGATTTGCTCGTGTCGGGGTCACGAAAGTTATGTCGGGAATGAACTCAATAGAGCTCGACATTCCCGGAGCTGAAGGCGAGAAGACATTGGGAGAAGTCGAACTTGGTATCGTTCTATGGAAGAAGAATTTAATCAAGTTTCCAGACTCGGCGCCAAGGCCACCGACTCCTCCGGTTAGAAATTCACCACAGCAAAGTCCACCCTCCTCCCCCGACGATTGGAGCCCACCGCGAGTCCATCGCCCCGCCGTCCCGTCAGCCGACTGCTGCGCCCACTAGTAATTTGACAAAGCGGAAGCTGTTCACGGCGTCCCCTGTCAAGAAACGTGCAAAAAAACCCAAGGAAGTCAAGGCTCCTGAGAAGTTAGCTGGCGAGATGACTATGGAGGAATTAGAACTGAGCACACAAGGCAAGGCTGCAGCCTTTTTTGAACAGAAAAAAAAGGAAAGACTGGAGGCAAGACTTGACCCCATAAAGGAACTTCTGAAGACTATACCAACTGAGGTAAAAGATCGCACCGTTGACAACCTATATGACCCTCCACCGCCGCCCCTTTCAGACTATGAGCGAGGTATTGACAAGGTACTTTCCTCACAGAAGGAGGAAGAAAAAGCGTGCGGGAAAGAGTTGCCCAGCTCGGAGAACAAGAAGCACAATCGATCGCCCCGCTCATTGTGCCTTCTGAACCTCGGGAAATCGAGCATGGAGAAGTTGTCATTGGCGACACAGGTCTCCCCATAGCGCAGATAGCAATTCAATACCGATTTGAACTCGGGCTGCCTCTGGTCGAAAATCCGAGTGCTCTAACAACACAGTTATATAAATTGCATACCTGGTACATGACCGCCGCAAAAGAAGGGAGGACATATCTCATGGCGGGAGTTAAGGAACATCACTTGTTCCGAGAATATGTGTGCAGGTTGAGTTCTCCGAACTTTTTCAGATGTACAATCAACGTGCCCTCGACAAAGCTATCCTCAGCTGCTATTGTCTGTAAGTAATTTATTCGTGTAATTTAATTATTTATAGTTCAGCTCGTTCATTGCTTGTAATTATCCTCACAACATTCTTTTGTACGCTATTATGCAGAATGAAGATTCGTGAATGCCGAATGGGAGGAATCTGGGACATTGGGTTCATTGACCCGGATAAAGTTAATGTGGTGACCGTAGAAAATCCTCTGTATGCCGAGGACACAGAGAACTTTTGCTAACGTGTTTTAAGCGACAAAGTACCAAAAAGGAAATACTTCTTCCTTACAACTTCGGGTGAGTGTTACTGTCTTGTACACATTCTATTTTGCTTTCCGATATTAAGTGTAATTGATGAGTTCTGAATACCTGCGTATATAAATGTGCGCAGGTACCACTTCATTCTGCTAATCATTAGACTCGACGAAGGAGAAGTTGAAGTCTGGGACTCATTGAGGAAAGATCAAGATGATTACAAAAGCGTGCGTCTAATGCTCAAGAGGTAATTTCAATCGCACTATATCGTCCACTTTCGTTCATTTCCGGATATCAAAAGTATAAGTAATAACTCCTCAATTCATTTTCTTTTCCGGGCAGGGTTTGGAAAAAGTTCATCGCGGAAGAACGCGGTGAATGGAAACAGAAGCTGGAGTTCAAGGCTAACAATGTAAGTACTACTACGTATCTAGGTCTGTGTATCTTTCTAATACCATTATCGTTCTCTTGATTATTATTTGATTAAATTATATTCTTGTATAGTGGTGTCTGCTACAACCACAGGGGACGGAACTATGTGGATACTACGTTTGCGAGTATATTCACATGAGGGTCAATGAGAGAGTCAATAGTGTAAGAAATCGAGAGGTACGTAAACATCATACACAACTTTTATTTTGCTACCATCAATTGTGTTTAGTTTCGATCATAACTGATTTGATCTCCTTCTTTTAAAGATGTCAAGGAAGCGGAGCCAGCTCCTACCACAAAACCGCGTGAAAGCTATTGCGGAGGAATTGGCGGGATTCATTCTGACGCATGTCCTAGATGAATTCGGTGAATTCCACTATGTCGAAAAATAGACTCCCTCCATGCATGTACTAGCTAGCGGTGATCTCCATTGTAATTATGAGTACTTTATATGTAAGAGAGTACTTTATATGTGTAATGAGTACTTCATATGTGTAGTCAGTACTTTATACGTGATCTCCTCCGAAACCCTGAAAAATGAGCGAAAAGGAAAAAAACAGAAACCCTAAACCCCGAAAAATAAGCGAAAAGAAATAAAACCGAAAACCTAAACCCCCCGAAAAAATAAGAGGGGGGGGGGGAAAGCAGGAACCTTTAGTACCGGTTGGTGTATTACCAACCGGTACTAAAGGTCCTCAGCTGGGCGCGCACTGGTTCGCCCACGTGGCGGGTCTTTAGTACCGGTTGTATATAAAACCGGTACTAAAGGGGTACCCCTTTAGTCCCGACCTTTTAGTACCGGTTGCACAACCGGTACTAAAGGCCCAATAAGACCGGTACTGATGCCCTGTTCTGTACTAGTGATTCCCAGCCTGACTCCTGTCTAGTGGGGTGCGGCGGCAATGGAGGGGTCACGGTGTTAGAACTAAAACATCTAGTAAAACTAGATTAACATGGGACAGCCATCTAGAACACCATAAACAGGATCATATCAGAGGGGTTTAGGAATCATTACAGGATCCAGCACTTGTAGCCATCGTCGCCTGCGTGATGCAGGCCGTAGTGGAAGTAGAGGAAGTAGTTGTAGCAGATGATGAAGAAGATCTCCCGAACGTCCGGATGCCCTCCGGTCTCCAGCGGCACTGCCCCGGTACTGCACGGCGAGGTTCCAGCCTTTCCCGTTGCTGGTGCGCAATCTGCGATCGGGGCAGAGGTTTGGGGTGTTGGGGAGCTGCGTGACTTAGCGCTAACTGGTAGTCGTAAGACGCCAGGACTCCCCCTGATTTATATGCGCATGCAACAGGAGGCCACGAACCATTAGTTGGTTAGGGGCGCCCCCCGATCAGGGCGTGTTACGTTCGAGGATAGGAACGAACGTTGGTTCGTGTGGGCCCTCCCTCTAATCTCTTTATCTTTTTTTCTATTTTGACCTGGTTCTGTTTGAACCGTTCAGATCAACCAACATTCTCCCCTTGATCGTTCGGTTTAAACTTCTTTCGCCCATTCGCCAATGAAATGCCGTTTGAACCTCAACACTTATAGTATGTCGGCCTATTTCGAAATGGAAAACATTCTTCTTAATGGAGAGTGGTTCTTTATTGTGGTCCTTTTATTCCAGAATCATAAGGCTTCCAGTAATCCCATGCCGGCAACATGCTTTTGGAAAGTACTGGGTGGTAAGCCTTTCGTTAGCGGATCCGCAAGCATATGTGTCGTACTTATATGCTTAACCTCAATTGTTTGATCCTGGATTCTATCTTTCACAACATTAAACTTAATGTCAATGTGCTTGGCAGCAGCACTTGACTTGTTGTTACTCGTATAGAAAACTGCGGGTTCATTGTCGCAGTATAGCACAAGTGGTCTTGAAATGTTGTCAACCACTTTGAGCCCGGGAATGAAATTCTTTAGCCATACAGCCTGCCCAGTGGCCTCAAAACATGCTATAAATTCTGCCTGCATCGTGGATGAAGCAGTTATCGTTTGTTTGGAGCTTTTCCACGATATGGCTCCTCCGGCAAGTGTGAATATATAACCTGATGTGGATTTCCTAGTATCCACACAACCGGCATAATCAGCGTCTGAATAACCTACAACTTGCAGGTTATCTGACCTTTTATACGTAAGCATGTAATCTTTCGTACCTTGCATATAACGCAAGACTTTCTTTGCGGCCTTCCGATGGTCCGGTCCTGGATTTGATTGGAATCTGCCAAGCATTCCCGTTACAAAAGCCAAGTCAGGGCGCGTACAGACTTGTGCATACATGATGCTTCTGACAGCTGAAGCATAAGGAACCGACTTCATTTGATCAATTTCTATTTGGTTCCTTGGACATTGAAATGTCCCAAACTTATCGCCCTTGACTATAGGAGCAGGTGAGGGAGCGCACTTATGCAAATTGTATTTTTTTAGCACTCGCTCAAAGTATGCCTTTTGGGATAGTCCTAACATCCCCTTTGACCTATCTCGATAAATCTCAATGCCAAGGACATACGAGGCTTCACCGAGATCCTTCATATCAAAATTGGATGACAGAAATTCTTGGTCTCAAGCAGCATATCCTTATCGCTGCAGGCCAACAATATGTCATCCACATATAGGACTAAAATCGTGAACCTACTGCCTTTAAATTTAACATAAATGCAGTTGTCTTTCACATTCTCTGTAAAACCAAAAGCTCGAATAATCTTGTCGAACTTGAGGTACCACTGTCTTGAAGCTTGCTTCAAGCCATAGATGGATTTCTTTAAACGACATGCTAAATGTTCCTTTCCTTCCACGACAAAACCTTCCGGCTGAGTCATGTAAACATCTTCATTAAGGTCACCATTTAGAAATGCCGTCTTAACGTCCATTTGGTGTAATTCTAGGTCGAAATGAGCTACTAGAGCCATGACGATCCTAAAAGAATCTTTAGATGACACAGGAGAAAAGGTCTCATTGTAATCGATTCCTTCTCTCTGTGTAAAGCCTTTCGCCACAAGTCTTGCTTTGAACCTTTCGACATTCCCTTTGGAGTCAAACTTGGTTTTGTAGACCCATTTGCAGCCTACTCTTTTAGCACCATTGGGAATTTCTACTAAGTCCCAAACATCATTTGAGCTCATAGATTTTAACTCGTCTTCCATGGCAACTTGCCATTTGGACGAATTCATACTTTTAATGGCTTGTTTATATGAGGTTGGATCCTCCACCTTTCCTTTATCATTTACATCCTCACTCATGTAAGTGACATAATCTTCTGAAATGGCTTTCTTTCTATCTCGCTGTGATCTTCTCACAGGAGGTGGTGGTGGAGGAACATCATCATTTTGATGATCTTCTTCATTATCTGAATGGTGATCCTCTTCACCTTCTGGATTTTCGTTATTATTTTCGGGATCACCATTGGGTTCAGGACCTGAAACGTAAGGTTCAGAACCAACATTACGAGTCACTTTTCTTCGTATTGGCAGAACGAGCTCTTGGACAAGCGGGAATGCAACACATACCCGCTTCTCCTCAAGGTCGATCTTTCTTAATTCAGTGACTTCATTATCTTCAAAAAATACCGCTTGTCGAGTCTCCACAAACTTTGTGGTATGATTTGGACAATAAAAGCGATATCCCTTTCCCCTATGAGGGTATCCAATAAAGAAACAACTAACTGTTTTTGGATCTAATTTCTTAAGTTGTGGATTGAATGTTCTAGCTTCAGCGCGACAACCCGACACACGCAAATAATTCAAGCTCGGTTTTCTTCCCGTCCACATCTCGTAAGGTGTGTTCGGTGCTGACTTAGTGGGAGCAAGATTTAAAATATGTGCGCTGTCTTTAATGCCTCCATCCATAGGCTTACTGGCAAACTTGCATGACTAAGCATACTTCGCACCATGTCCATAAGTGTGCGATTTCGAAGCTCAGCCACGCCATTCTGCTGAGGTTCACCAGGCATTGAATATTGGGCAACAATTCCATTCTCAGCTAGGAACTTGGCAAAAGGTCCTGAAATTTGCCCATAAGGAGCATGTCTACCATAATACTCTCCCCCGCGATCAGATCGTACAACTTTTATTTTAACATTCAGTTGGTTCTCAACTTCGGCTTTGAATATTTTGAATTTTTCCAAAGCTTCCGAACGATCACGTATCGGGTAAATATACCCGTATCGGGAAAAGTCGTCTGTAAAGGTGATGAACGAATCAAAACCATCTATAGACTTAACATTAAG
Source organism: Poa pratensis (assembly GCA_947311845.1). Classification (NCBI taxonomy): domain Eukaryota; kingdom Viridiplantae; phylum Streptophyta; class Magnoliopsida; order Poales; family Poaceae; genus Poa; species Poa pratensis. The sequence continues at coordinate 31,945,086 of CAMZMU010000112.1, forward strand.
GGGTCCACATATGTCAGTATGAATAAGTTCTAGGACTCCCGTAGATCTTACTGCACCTTTCTTAATCATTTTTGCGTATTTTCCTTTTATGCAATCGACACATTTGTCTGCATCGGAAAAGTCTAATGGAAGGAGTACGTCATTTTTAATAAGTCTTTCTATTCTCCCCCTCGAAATGTGGCCCAAATGACAGTGCCACAATTTCGAAGAAGTACTAGCACCCTTCCATTTCTCCTCAACATTACAAACATCACTCACATGCAGAACTAAATCATTCATTGATAACATATATAGTTTGCCTCGTCTGACACCGAGGCCAACATTCTTATTACAATAATTTAACTCAAATTGTTTGTTGCCAAACTTACACTCAAACATGTTATCATCTAAGCAAGAGACTGAAATCAAATTCCTACTTAAGGTAGATACATAAAGAACATTATTCAAATGAAGATGAAAGCCGGTGTGGAGCTCCAAGGTGAGTGACCCTACAGCTTCGACATCGACTTCAACTCCATTGGCAACTTTAAGTCTTCTTGCCCCCTCTCTTATGGTTTGCATCATACTTAATCTCTTCATGGAATTAGCAGCATGAGCAGTTGCACCTGAATCAATCCACCATGCGGTACTAGAGAAATTAACATAAAAACTTTCATCGACAAATGTAATTTCATCTGTACCTTTCTTTAAAAGCCATTTCAGAAACTCTGGACAGTCCTTCCTGTAATGCCCTTCTTTTGACAGAAGAGACACTTGTTGTCTGAAAACTGATCATTGTCCTTCTCCTTTCCTTTAAACGACTTTGGCACATCCTTCTTGAAAGGCTTCTTTGGCGTCTTGGAAGAACTGGGCCCATCATATTTTCTCTTGGAGGATCCAACATGAAAAACCTGGTCCTTGCCTTGCCTCTTAATCCTCTCTTCTTCCTCGACTATCCGTGGGGATATTTCAGCGAGTGACCACTTTTCTTTGAGAGAATTGTAGTTTATCTTAAACTGTTCGAACTCTGAAGGGAGGGACTCCAAGATCATAATCACAAGGAGGTTATCGCTAAGTTCACATTTTAAAGCTTTCAACTTATTGGAAGCATTCACCATCCTCAGAATATGGCATCTTACATCTCCATCATTATTGTACTTTCCAAGGAGCTTCTGAAACAGCTCGTGGGCATAAACCTTCTCGGAGCCCTTAAACTGCTCCTCCAAGGCTGCCATGAACTCCTTGGCATTATCTTTCTTGGGGAGAGCCCCAATAATATCTGGAGAAATCGAGGACTTCATCACAAGCATTGCTATGTGATTGGTCTTCTCCCATTTTTCCATTTTGGAATCATAGGCTTTCTTTTCCTCATCATACCCCTGGCACCAACAACGGGTGCCACAGGTTTGTCCTCCCGCAAGGCATAGTCAAACTCGTTGAAAGCCAAGCAGAGTTCCATAGAATTCTTCCAACGAGGGAAGTTACTTCCTATCAAATGCTCGACAGTGTCTGGTCTAAACGGAGCGAAAGCTGAAATTTTAAATGGACACTCATAAGTATGGCATGAATATAAACATTACGTTGGTAAAAATAAATAAACATGCCAAAATCTTAAAATTCAAGCTCTATGCCAAAACACCGTTGGGCAGTAATGACATAAAATTAGAAACATTTTAGGGGAATGACATGTAAAATTAAAACAACGTTGGTCAGAATTAATATTACTGTCATGAACATTCCCAAAATTAAACATCAAAATTAATCTTAAAAGGAGGAACTTCATATGATATCTAATTTGATAATTCAACATTTAAACATGCTAATTATTCTAAACAAAAAATCTCGTTGGTTCATTTTAATTCAGAATAATAATATATTTCAACTCATATTTTAGGCAGTATTATTCTGTATTTAAAACAGTGCATAAAACGAAATTATAAAGCTTAAAAGGTGCACTGAAGTAAAAAACAGAAGCTAAGCAGAGAAAAAAGGGACAAAAATTCTGCTGTAGCCCATCAGCAAGTTAAACTGGGGCCGCAGCCCATTTCAGATTTGGCCCAAGAAAGGCCCATTAGCATGCCCGCGTCGATCACAACCGTTGGATGAAATCCAACGGCTGACCGCGCTCTGCGGTGGAACAAAACAGTGGGCCTGTGAAAACCCTAACCCTAACCCTCACTCTGCTCACTCTTCCCTCCCCGCTTCTTACGCTCATAGGAGAGGCGGCGCCAGAGGCGACCGCGCTGCTCCGCAGCTTTCCGGCGGCGGAAGCTCGCCCGTGAGAGAGAGAGAGACGACGGCGACAGCGGCGCATCGCCCTCTCCCCTCCATTCCGACGCCACGGTGGCTGTGCTCAGCGGAGGAGCGTGCGCTGGCGAGAGCCCACGTGCTCTCCCGTTGAGCATGGCTGCCGGCGTCGTGTGCATACGGGGCGGCGAGGAGGTGTTGCACACCGTTGAGACGGCGGCCATTTCATCGACAATCGACGACGGCGACGGCCGGCGCGGTGGCCGGCGACGCGTGCGTCCGTTCCGTGCAGAGCGCGTCTTCCGCGCGCTCTCTCCGATGGGAGAGGAACGTCGTCGTGGCGTCGTCGCCCTCGTGCAGCCACGGGCACTGCACGGGCCCAGAGGGAACAGGCGACAACGCGGCGTCCTTCAGGTGAGCTTTCGATCCCCAAATCGTGTTCTCATTTTTTAGGGTTCTTCCGAAATTGGGGATTTTTTCTAGGGTTAGGGTTCTTCTCGGGCAGGAGGGGATTTCTCTTTTTCTTGCCAATTACATACTCCCCTCCTTCTAATTGCTTAAACATGACTAACAGTAGATAGAATTAATTAACCGAAACTGAAATTCCTCAAAATAAACATAATTTGTTAATTAAAGTTGATCATTATCATTAACAGTGCATGTTTAGGGAGCAATTAGACTAATCTGAGACATAAACATGAACTTAATTGCCTAAAACATGATCAGATTAAACAAAACTTGATTAACAGACCCTAATTAGGGTTCTAGCGCTATCACAGAGGCGACTGATACCAATGTTAGAACTAAAACATCTAGTAAAACTAGATTAACATGCGATAGCCATCTAGAACACCATAAACAGGATCATATCAGAGGGGTTTAGGAATCATTACAGGATCCAGCACTTGTAGCCATCGTCGCCTGCGTGATGTAGGCCGTAGTGGAAGTAGAGGAAGTAGTTGTAGCAGATGATGAAGAAGATCTCCCGAATGTCCGGATGCCCTCCGGTCTCCAGCGGCACTGCCCCGGTACTGCACGGCGAGGTTCCAGCCTTTCCCGTTGCTGGTGCGCAATCTGCGATCGGGGCAGAGGTTTGGGGTGTTGGGGAGCTATGTGACTTAGCGCTAACTGGTAGTCGTAAGACGCCAGGACTCCCCCTGATTTATATGTGCATGCAACAGGAGGCCACGAACCATTAGTTGGTTAGGGGCGCCCCCGATCAGGGCGTGTTACGTTCGAGGATAGGAACGAACGTTGGTTCGTGTGGGCCCTCCCTCTAATCTCTTTATCTTTTTTCTGTTTTGACCTGGTTCTGTTTGAACCGTTCAGATCAACCAACACACGGCACTCTGGCAGGACGGCGCGGCGGCAGGGGGAGGAGTCAGGATGGTGGTGGTCGGCTGGGCGAGAACGGGGAATTGCGGCGGCGACTCGTCGTTTTGTTGTCCGCCGGATTAGGAAATAAACTCGGCTTCGAGAATCTGAAGCAGATCCCTTCAAATGCCGAATCCATTGTTATGATAACCAATTATTTTTGGAGTTTTGGCGGCAGAATGGAGCCTGTATTTTCTTCGAAATTGTAAAAATATATTAATGCACCCCGCAAAACAAACTCCATATGCGTGGACGAATCGGGGACGGTGGTGGCGCAGCGCTGACTCGTCGTTTTGTTGTCTGCCGAATGAGACTAGGCCCAATTATTTTGTCAGCTTCTGTCATAAGCTGCTCAAGGAGCATTTTTACCGGCACCAGCCGAATTTGTATCCAACACACTCACTTAATTAATTGAAGGTACTGGACATTGTGTTCGTCCAAGTAAAGGATACAATCCACAGCGGCGCACTCCAAACCCTTGGTCCCCGTGGGTCTCCCGTGTGACCGGTGCACATGCAGCACCGGCCATCCCACAATATGCTACACCAGTATGGCGTGGCTGCCGGGAACTTGTGACGCGGCGCCAGCGGACGACGGGTCTGGAACACCGCCACCAAGGCCGAATCGGATGACAACGAGTAGTGGCTAGGGTTTCTAGTTGTAATCGTACGTAAATGTCATGCATGCATTAATAAAATTCTCAAATAGATTGGATACCAAATAGTTTCGGCCGCGCCGGATAACAAGTATCAAATTCCAGCCTCATGAACCCCCTCGCGTTCATCGTAGTAGTGGCATTTTCGTCTCAAAAAAAATATTGTACTGGCAAACAGGATGGGTAGATCACGGGGACACTTGGGTCGGAAATTTTAATGGGCGATTGAGAGGGAAGGGAAGATAGGGCAGATGGCATATTTTATTTTCGTACGGGCAATGTTGCTACGTATATTTTATTTTCGTATGGGCACTTGTGTATTTGGTTTGGAGAGAACATATGATATCGATATTTATAGTCGTGCGAGCATTTGCACATTGCAATTGTCATTACATGCGGGGACTCTTAGGTATAGACTAAAAACACCTTTTCCCTTAAAGCTTTCATGCTTAATTAATATACGTTGCATCACTCATAGTGACATAACACACTGAAGTAAAGATATATGTTTTTTGGTGAAAAAATAAAGAGATGTAGTTGAAATAGAAATTTTGGAGATAGAGAGACACTTAGCTAAAAAGAAATCAGTTTAACAACATTGATGGCCATATGAATTTCAAACATTACAAAACCATGTTCTTGTGCCGCTTGGACTACTTTCAATGTGTCTATGATCCCAGGACGAGGGAGTTGTAAGTTTGTCATTTGCAGCTCTCTTCTCCCCCATCTGCGCACCTCGTTTGTATTACTCATTTGTCTTGTACTTTTACAGGTGAATGAGAAACAGTGTGAGACGGTCGACCACACTATATTTGTCGAACGAGGACCTCTTTTGACTCGTTGAATAACAAATACTGACAATATATGAAGAAGTTCAGTATTTGTCTCACATCCCTCCACCTCAAGTACCCTAGGGAATCTCTTGCATCTACAGTTGTTTGATCTTTTCTTAGACTAGTTAAATCAATTTAATTTATACCAAAAGTTTATACTTGACTCATTACAACTTATTTATATTATAGTAAATTCTTGATGTATGTATTTTTCCATTACGTTTGTAGCCCGGTTAACCAAATAAGGAATATTACTAATATTAACTTTCTTATTCTTTGTCTTGTATTGTATATTCAAAATGCAATTATCTTGTGCCAAGTTTAAATATATTTTGTAACAAAAAGTATGTTAGTTTTATACTATACTAGCAAACATGCCCGTGCGTTGCAACGGGAGAGAAAAAATCGCCCGTTGTTGAAACACATAATCATCAATTTCAACACTGATGACACCTACTTTTTCGACGACGAATTCTCATCGAATTCAAACAATATCGACATGGATGGTGGATAAGGCGACAACAAAGAAGAGTGGAATTAATATCATCATCGTCGTGGATCCACCAACTTCTTAAAATTGTAGACACTCGTATTTTTGACATTGTACCAAAAACGTTATTGCGGCATTAGTTTTTCGTGGAAGTCTACTTGTACTTCATATAATGTATAAATAGTTTACAAAATAAAACCACAATTTATTTATGTTTCAATTTCATGTACTATGAGTTCAATTTTATATATATATATAAAATGAAATTACTTTTTTAGTAAACTTCACATGTGACGCTTTTATTTTTTCTTACAGGCAATCGTACCTTTTCACCGACAGTCAACACATCATGGGCACTCCCTTTGCCTCAACGAGTAGTAGCATTGCACGTGCACGCACGAATCATAGTTTATATTTTGAATATTTAACAGAGCGCAGGTTTGGCTCCCGAGATCACATGCCCCTGATTAAGCACGAAAGTTGAAGAAAATAGAAAAACACTTCAAAAAATTCAGAAAAAAATTTAAATTGTTTTAGTTAATTTTTTACCGAGCCATTAAAATGTGTCTTTCAAATAAATTGATTATAATTAGTAATTCAAACATTTTAAAATATGAAGATACATTATTTATTATTTGATGATTATCTCTTGAAGATCCTTCTCTTGATGTGATCTATAAGGCTTAATTCCACAGCGGGATATTGTTTAGAGCTTCATTGGCTTCAAATTTTAAAATATGTACCAAAATTTGTCTTCTCCATTTTAAGCCATTCAACATATGCATTACACAATATTAATTGTTATAAAAATCATGAGCATGGTGTAAGCAAAAGGCAGAGCTATAAGCAATGGAAAAATTAAGTAGAGTTAGTTTTCATATAATGATACAACACAGACGTATCATGATGATGAAAACTGTACATGTTCATAAATGTCGGACAAATATCTCCCATGAATTACTCCATGAAATTTATCATCCAGAGAGCAAAAGATGAGCTGCATGATCATGCAATCCAATGTATACAATTCAATAATCCAATTTTGAATATTCTTAGTATTATTTTATTAAAACTTTCAATTCAAATATACGAATGTTTTTTTTTTAAACATGACATGACTCTACCCGTAAAAAATATTCGCAGATTAAATTGAAAAAAAAATCAGACAACTCTCAGTCTCACCGAGACACTCTACTCCCAGCTCCACCGCTTCTCTCTCAGACACAAGCTCACACAACCCGAAGCCACCACTGCCGTCCTTCCACTGCGCCCCACAGCCGGCGACAAGACCCTCGCCCCCTCCCCTGCTTCCGCGCTACCTCGGAGAAGACCTCCCGCTCCTCGTGCCTCCCGGTCGATCAGCGAGAACCGTGCCCCTCCGGCCCTCTCTCGCGGCACGACAAATTCCCCTTCCCCTTCCTCCCGCCGACGGAGGAACTCGTCTCCACCGAATCTTTGGCAGCGGACATCGCGCGCGCGTTGTAGGGATCCGCCTAGGCTGCCGGAGTGGATGGCCCCTCCCCACCTCGCATCGGCTGGAGGAGGCCGTCGACGGCGGCATGGTCCGGATGTCCGAGCCTGATTCAGCGTCGTTCCGGCCCGGGAACTCATACATCCAAGTCTCAGCCGGCCGGCGACTAAGGACACGCAGCCGTGGCACCCTGGCCCGCCCGCCGAGACAGCAGCTCGACGCCACCAACTGTGCCGAAACCACGTCCTGGATTACTTGGTAATAATCTCCTATCTAATCTCTGTATTGCGTGATAAAGAATAGCGACCTGTGGTTTGTGAGTTGAATTTATGAAAATTTGCAGTTTCAGTTGGCTGCACACGCCGATTTATGGATGGCAGAGATTCCACTCATTCTGAATGTTTGGATTAGTTCTGTATCAGTCTGAGGCAAGCAACTCTGTTCGCTTGCTATCTGCATGTGGTTGCTAGATGCCGTGTGCTTGTGCTTTTAATCTATCAGATGAGCATATTACATATGTTATTGTTGCATCGAAGTGCTGACAAGAGAGTGCTTGTGTTTTGATCTCGATGTGCAGTTTAGTGACCTATCACTTAACTCTGGGGAATGCAACTTCGTGCTTTTGTGAAGCTTAATCATTAACCACTAAATAACATCAAATGTAACTGAGCTTTCAAATATGCCTGATTAGGGAAAAGGCAACGTAAAATAGAAGATTGTTGTTAAATGTCTACTGTCTGCAGTTCAGACATGCTCTTTTGCACTTACTGCAATTTTGTTAGATAGCCTAATGGTTATACTATATTTTTCACACCCATGTGAAACAATGATTTAGTACTTGGATAAATTTCTTGCCAATGGTTCTTTTGTTTTTTACATAATAATGCATAAGGCCTAGTGCAAAAAACCTCTATTGCTTAGCAGGTTATTTACTGGATCATTATGTTGACTTTGAAATTTGAACTAAACTTATACTGGAGACAAATAGAAACATTTAGTTATTTTCACATCAAGTTATAATGTCTAGCTGAATGCAAGTATTAGTTGATCACTACCTGTTTTTTCACCTTATTTATATACGTGGCATATATCAAACAATTTTTTCCCATACTGTGTGTAAATGCTAATGCACTCTGCTATGTTGGCATATATCACCCCGCCTCTCCATAGTCTCGCCCCGCCGAGGCGGCGTTGGAGATTCGCGGCGGCAGCTGCCGGCGACGATGGCGCGAGGACGCTGAAGCCTGAAGAATAGGCAGGGGAAGAGAGGGCGCGGGACGAGCGTCCGTTGCCGTTGCCTGCTCCTTGTCGATTGTGGTGAATGGCGGCGTGCATGGAAAGGGTGCGGCCGAGGAGTATGAGATGGGCAGGCCGAATCCTTCTCATCGAAGGCGTCCGGAAGCCGGCGAGGCAGGGTAGCTAGCACTGGACCGCAGTTGCTTTCTTCCTCAGAGGCAGATCAGGTTGGTGTATTCATGTTTTTTCATGCTTTTCTCTTCTGATTTTTTGCACTACAGTGTATAGGTTTGCTGCTGTGAATGATGCTAACTCCGTTTGTATTTCTACATTCAGCAGCTTAGCATGGCAGGCGCTGAATGGGGCCAGTAAGGAGCAGACATATGTGAAAATTACTTATTAAAAATTCTCCAGTGGAGGCAATTTATGACATGCAATTTTCTGTAATAACCTCAATACTGATACTTTATAAATTTTGAGTCATGTACTCTGCAAGTCCTACTGATCAGACTTTGTTTCTTACTTTCAGTTTGAAGACAAACCAGATTATTCTTACCTAAAGATACTATTCCGTGATATCTCTTTTTCCGGGAAGGTATCTTTGTTAGTAAATTTCCCCCTGTTTTCATGAATTCTATCTGTCATGATGCTCATTTCTAACTGTATTATTTGTGCAGGATATCAATTCGATTATGTATTTGACTGGACCATTTTTAAATATCCCCAGATAGTCTCTAATCGACGTACTGTTACCTTCATATTAGTTATTTTGGAGCTTTGAAATATAGTTTGATGTATCCAGGTGATTTTATTTCCCCACCTAGCTTCAGCAAAGATAATTACTTTGGTGGACATATTGTTCGAAGCACCTCCGTTTAAGGAGAAGTATGTATTATGTGCCATCCAATTATCTATAGCAGCATGGTTTGCTCTTTTAGATTAGACGCTGAGTTCTTTGGTAAATATTTGGCATCCAGGTTGCATTCTTATCACTGAATTTTTTGGGCCGAGCTTAGAGGATTTCTTTGTCTACTGCGTGAGGAGTATCACGTCCAAGATGTCCTAATGTTGACAAACCAAATGGTAATTATTGCTGGACAGTGTCTACTTAAGTTTATCAGGTATTGCACTAAATCCGCACTAAGTTATTTTCATATGGGACTGCAGGTTGGAGAACATTTTTTAATTATTGAGTTCAGTAATCCAGATTACAGTGTAAGACGTTGCCACTTATTGTTTTCCTATGTTTCTTTTGAACTACATGCAATGCCTGCAGTTTATATTAATATATGCACATAGATATTCATATAACAAAAAAATAAATATGTTTTTTCCATTACATTTTGAAAGATATAATAATCATAAAGTAATCTGCTCAAATCAGGTCCAGCTATTTCAGTTGGTAAGGACTTCCTTGTAGACTATGTTCTTTGTGGTCCTTATTAAGGACTCAGTTCGTTTTCTCTTCTTTGAATTCTTGGTCACGTCCTTTCCTTTGACTTTCATGGCGAGGATCTTGATGTTTCTTTTTGCGGTTGCTCTGGATAACGCGACGTATAGCTGACCATGAGAGAACACCGGCTCGGGCAGGTACACGCCTACAATCGGGATGGTCTGCCCTTGCGCCTTGTTGATCGTCATGGCAAAGCTAAGCCTGATAGGGAACTGCTTCCTCTTGAATCTGAATGGGAACATGTCACTATCGGATGGACAGAGAGGTATCCGAGGAAGAAACACCCTCTCCCCAGCGTGCTGTCCCACCACGATCTCCGCATCGATGGCGTTTCTCTGAAACCCACGGACGACTAGCCTTGTGCCGTTGCACAACCCATTAGCTGGGTCAATGTTCCTCAACAGTATAATGGGGCAGTTTATCTTCAGTTTAAGCGCGTGTGGGGGCATCCCATTAGGAGTCAGCGAGTTGAGAAACTCTTGAGCATAGTAGCCATGCGGATCATCCTCCGCACTATCGAAGCTATGGTAGATCATCTCCTCTCCCTGAAAACTCTCAATCATGCGGATGTTTATTCCATCGACGTTGTCGTTCTTTGTGGAGAGGATCGCTCGAGAAGTCATGTAATTTGTATCGTCCATGTTTTGGTCTAGGGCAGGAAACACATGGTCGATCAGCTTCTATATGTCAGTCGCGTCGCCCGTAGACGACACACATATATCTTCCGGAAGCTGGATGTTTCCTTCCTCGTCGGTTTTCTCGGTGCCGTTGCCTATCCTGAGCAAGTAATCCGCGAACCATTGGTCTTTTTGCGCCCTCATGTTCCTTACGAGCCTTAGTTGGCGCATACCCTTCCATAGGTTCGAACTCCGCAGGCTCGCGTCGATTATCTGACCTCGTGACCCTTTCCTTACTACCGGAAGCACCTGCCTAAAGTCCCCACCGAACACGACAGTCTTGCCTCCAAAAGGTCGGTCTTGGCGGCCCATGATATCGCGCATGCTTCTGTCCAATGCTTCAACTGCCTGCCGTTTCGTCATGGTGGCCTCGTCCCATAGTATGAGTTTAGCCATCCTCAGGAGCTTGGCTGTCCCACTCTGCTTAGTGAAGCTGCATGAGGCCCCTTCTTCAAGGTTTAGTGGGATCTTGAACCTCGAGTGGGCTGTCCTACCTCCCGGCATGATTGAAGCGGCGACACCGGACGTCGCTGTGGCCACCGCGATATTTCCCTGTCCACGAACAGTAGCTAGCAGTGCCCTGTAAAGGTATGTCTTCCCAGTGCCTCCCGGACCATCGACGAAGAATACGCCGCCATCGTCGCCATCAACTGCCTTTAGTATGTCGTCGTAGGCAAGCCTCTGCTCGGTGTTTAGTAAGGCCGCCAGAGAAGCGTCTTCCTCGTCAACCTTGATGTTGGTTTCCTCGATTACCTCCATGGCCTCGCCTCCAGTGTTGTCATACGTCTCGTCAATGTCCGGAAGAGGGAACTACTTTATGTCTTTGCCCATGGATTGTAGCATGCCCCTTATATCAAGCAACACCATTTGCTCGACCGCTTTTGGACACGTGTGTTGCCGCCGGTAGTCGTCCGACATCGCCTCAAGGTGTCGATCCCAAAGACCGCGCACATCGCCGGGCTCACAGAATACCAAGATCGTTGCGAATAGCCTCCTGAGTGAGGCTGGCATGGCGAAGTGCTCCGACTCAGTAAGACACTCATCAAGCGTGTTGTCGGCTTCGATTAGACCCTTCCTCTCCGCGGCCTCACAAAAGGTATCACATAGCGCACCATCAACGGTTTTCAGGTCTTCGAAGGACGTCGAGCCTGGTACATGGTTAAGAAGCACCCTAAGAAAGTACCGCTCCCCCTCGGCGGGATTGGCTGTAACGATTCTGCCTACTTGGTGAATATCCCTTTTCCTTTTCCTCCAGTACTTCTCTGGTTGCCATGTGAACCATTGTGGAAAATCCCTATAGAGAATACCTCTAGCCCACTCGTTGTTCTGGTTAGCCACAAAATACTCTGTTAGCATGGATGCGTTCTCTTGGGCTGCGACGTCGTTTAGGTTGTCTCCCTCTTTGAATGTGAATCTTTGCATATCAGGGAGATGAAGCGGCAATTGTAGTACAGACGGGTGGATCTCAGAGAGTACGAAGCCAAATATCCTCCACATGGCTTCAGGTGGTGTAATCCACCTTGCGTCAACGTATCTCTTTATCTCGTCTATGTTACCATCAGCGTCGGGCTTGTCGATGTTAAGTGAAGTCTGATCGTGGCCCTTGTATATGTACTTATATAGGTACTTGACTGCCTTTATGCTGGAGCACACCTCCACGTTGATGTGGCAGTTGAACATTTGCAAGAGGTGAGGGTTGTAAGGCACAACCCATCTATTGTCGAGCGTTGCACCGCGGACCTTCGCCGAACGACCGTCCTTCCGTCTCCGATAAATGGGGTATGAGTCCTTCCCTTGTATGGTTGTTGTCTCGTTGAACGTCTGTGAGTACCTACACTTGCACGGCCCATCTTGCATACACACGTTGTTTGGCTTTAGGGCACCGCATGGGCCGTGCATCATATGTTTCACGACCATGGCGTATAGCTCCGGGTACTTATCCTTGTCTGGTAGCTCCGCTGATATGAGGTGGTCATACTGCTCCGGCACAAGTAGCTTATAATTGGAATCCATGATCAATAGGAAATGGGCATGCGGGAGGCCCCTCTTCTGAAACTCGACCACATAGACCCACGCCTTCACAACGCCTAGGATGTGCTTCTTGGTCAACATATATTTCATCATCTCTAGCTTGGCCCTAAATACTCGCGCCACAATATCTGGCCGGTCCTGCGGGGTTTGGCCTGGAAGAAGGGCATCCTGTATCTCCTGCCAGTTTGGATTGCATGTCATTGTCAGGAAGATGTCGGGCTTGCCATACGTCTGTACAAATGCCATGGCATCCATATGCCTCCGCTTCATGTCTCGGAAACACCCCTGGAATTTCCAAGGTAGCACAATCCTTGTGCCAACAGCACTTGCTCGAATCTCTCCAGCCGTGATGCTATCGACAATGCCTTTATATAGATCAGCACGTATCTGTGACTGGTGCTCCCTGATCCAATTCAACCTGCAACCCTCGATCTTTATGTACATGTCTGATGCAAGGCGTGCCTGCTCGTTGGGAAACCCCAAGAGGAAGGTTTGATGTAGTCCAGCAGCAAGTTTTCCCTCAGTATGAAACCAAGGTTTATCGAACCAGTAAGAGCAACAACTCTTCAGAAGGTCGTCAACGGCGAAATATGATGCGGCGCAACACCAGGGATTCCGGCGCTGACGTGGACCTGCACACAACACAATCACAATACTTTGCCCCAACGAAACAGTGAGGTTGTCAATCTCACCGGCTTGCTGAAAACAAAGGATTAAACGTATGGTGTGGAAAATGATGTTTACTTGCAGAGAATGAAAAAGGAACAGTTTGCAGTTTGTGGTTGTTTAATCAGTGTAAAAGAATGGACCGGGGTCCACAGTTCACTAGTGGTGTCTCTCCATAAAGATAACTAACATGTTGGGTAAACAAATTACAGCTGGGCAATTGACAAATAGTGAGCGCATGACAATGCAAATACATGGCATGATGATTACTATGATATTTAATTGGGCATTACGACATGATACATAGACCGTTATCCAACAGCGTCTATGACTAATAATCCACCGCCAGGTTGTCATCCGAGTCCCCCGTTGGTATTAAGTTGCAAGCAACGGATAATCGCATTAAGTAAAGCGCGTAATGTAAACAAACACATATGCCCGTGGACATAGCATCGTTGGGTTATCCCTAGTGGCAACAGCACATCCACAACCTTAGAACTTTCTGTCACTGTCCCAGATTAAACGGAGGCATGAACCCACTATCTAGCATAAATACTCTCTCTTGGAGTTACAAGCATCTACTTGGCCAAAGCATCTACGAGTAACGGAAAGCATGCAAGATCATAAATAACATAGGGCATAGATTGATAATCAACTTGACATAATATTCAATATTCATCGGATCCCAGCCAACACAACATGTAGCATTACAATAATATGACAATAATATGATCTTGATCATGTAGGGCAGCTCACAAGATCTAAACATGATGGCACAAATAGGAGAGACAACCATCTAGCTACTGCTATGGACCCGTAGTCCAAGGATGAACTACTCACGCATCACTCCGGAGGCACGCATGGCGATGTAGAAGCCTCCGGTGACGATTCCTCTCTCCGGCAGGGTGCCGGGAAGAGGTTCTGGACCCTCCCGAGCTAGGGTTGACGGCGGCGGCGTCTCTGGAACTTTTCGTGGATAATGGCTCGGGCCCTTAGGGTTATTTTCTCGGGGGGAATAAGTAGGCGAAAGGGCGGCGGCTGACGACCCCCGTGGGGCCCACACCATACCAGGGCGCGACCAAGGAGCCTGCCGCGCCCTAGTGGCGTGTGGGGCCCCTGTGGCTCCCCTCCGTTGCTTCTTCGCTCCATCTGGTGTCTTCTGGAAAAATAGGGATGTCCGTGAAGTTTCGTCCAATTCCGAGAATATTTCCAGACTAGCTTTTCTGGAATACAAAAACAGCAGAAAACAGAAAATGGCACTTCGGCATCTTGTTAATAGGTTAGTCCCCAAAAATGTATAAAAGTGCCATAAAGTAAATGCAAAACATGTAGCAGTTGGTATAAAACAAACGTGGAACATCAAAAATTATAGATACGTTGGAGACGTATCAATGTCCACCGCCCATTGCTGGAAAAGACGCCCTCCATGCAGTATGGGGTTGAATATAGCAGGACACGTTTGTAGTCGGTAATAGTAGTAGTCCCTGACGGAGACGCATAGACGGCCACCCCCCTCTGTGACAGAAAAATAAGGTTATTCAACATTTGCGACAGAAAAATAAGGTTATTCAACATATGCGAAGGATAGACTAAAAAATTCAGAAGTATCCGAGATACCTGGATCATCTTCACGATCTGCTCTTGGTAGCTGCGCAATGTCCCATGACTTATTACGTTTAGGTATATTCGGATGCCAACCAAGCTCTCCCTTTGGGAAGAACAGGGGGTACGAGAGCGGGTCATAGCATCCTTGTGTGGCATGTATACTGTGCCTCTCATTGTTGTTACCATAGAGGGTAATGCTGCGCTTGAACCTATTTGTCGGATCGCTGCCCTCGACCCATATCGCAGCCACCTCGGACGACAGTGGTGTGTTGTGATACGTCCATTTTGCATCACTATTTTATATCATAATTTACTGTTATCCATTGATATATTTCATATTAAGATGTGTTACTTATGTTATTTTGTCTTATTTTTGCATGTTTGATGATTATTGGATGATTATCTGCCGGAGTCAGATTTCAGCTGGAAAAAGCACCATCAGGACACTATATTTCTGGAGCTCCAAAAATATTTCCAAGAAGACAGATGTTCCTATTTTATCAGAAGATGGAGCTAGCCAAAAGGGGAGGCCGAGATGGGCCAGGAGGGGCCCACACCACCCCTGGGCGCGGGTCCCCCCTTGGCCGCGCCCAGGTATGGTGTGGAGTCCCTGGCCCACTCCAGGCGCTCCCCCTTCGCGTACTTCATCCCCCAGAAACCCTAAGACACGGGGGTTAGACGAGAAAATATTCCGCCGCCTCCACGAGGCGGAAACAACAGAGAGAGAAAAGCTCTCCGGCAGGGAGAAATCTGCCGGGGAAATTCCCTCCCGGAGGGGGGAGATCGTCGCCATCCTCATCGTCATCGTGCTGGACTTCATCGGGATCATCATCATCATCATCATCTCCATCACCATCACCATCATCACCGCTGCACCATCTCATCCCGCTGTAACATCTAGGGCTATACTTTGTCTAGTTCATAGGGGAAACTCTCCCGGTGTTAATTACTCCTTGTGGTTGATGCTATTGAGTTTTATCGGTGAATTGAAGTATATGTTCAGATTGTTATTCATCATTACATCACCTCTGATCATGATCCATATGATGTCTTGTGAGTAGTTTGTTTAGTTCTTGAGGACATGGGAGAAGTCATGTTGTTAGTAGTGGAACTATGTTGAGTAATATTTAATGGTTTGATATTTAAGTTGTGGTGTTATTCTTCTAGTGGTGTCGTGTGAACGTCGACTACATGACACTTCACCTTTATGGGCCTAGAGGAATGCATTGTGTATTTGGTTGCTAATTGTGGGGTTGCCGGAGTGACAGAAACCTAAACCCCCGTTAGTATACCGGTGCACAAGGGAGCGTAGGATCTCAGAGTTTAAGGCTGTGGTTAGATTTATCTTAATTACTTTCTTGTAACTGCGGATGCTTGCAAGGGTATAATCACAAGTATGTATTAGTCCAAGTAAGGGCGGTGCATTAGCATAGGTTCACCCACACAACACTTATCAAAACAATGAAGATTAATCAACTATGTGAAGCGAAAGCACTTGACTAGAATCCCGTGTGTCCTCAAGAACATTTGGTCATCATAAGTAAACCAACCGGCTTGTCCTTTGCTCTAAAAAGGATTGGGCCACTTGCTGCAATTATTATTACTGTCTTTTATTTACTCGCATTTTATTTACCTGCAATATCAAAAACCCATAAAAACTTGTCTGCTAGCATTTACAGTGAAACCTTTACCGAAACTCCTTGTCAGCACCTTCTGCTCCTCGTTGGGTTCGACACTCTTATTTATCGAAAGTACTACGATACACCCCCTATACTTGTGGGTCATCAAGACTATTTTCTGGCGCCGTTGCCGGGGAGTGAAGCGCTATTGGTGAGTGGAATTGGTAAGGGAAACTTTTACTGTAGGTGCTGTTTTTATTTCTGCTTGCTACTTTATTTTATTATGTAGAGATCTCCATTTGAATCCCTATTTGGAAACACTACTACCACTGCTACGGTAGTAGAGGAGGAACCACCTGATCAAGTAATTCCATTTAAAATACCTATGAAAATTGTTGAACGTGTTACGAATAACCGCTATGCAGGAGATGGAACTGTCCCTCCTGGAGATCATTTGCTATTTATTCATGAATTATGCGAGTTGTTCAAGTGTGCAGGTATTTCAATGGAAGAGGTCAAGAAGAAATTGTTCTCTATATCGTTGACAGGTAAAGCTGCAAAATGGTATAGGATGCTGAAGAATGGTCGATCTATTGGCTGGGAGGAAATTGTGCCTCTCTTTTATTCTAAATTTTATCCTCCAAGTGAAATTCATCAAGATCGGAATCATGATGGAGAAAGTATTGCCCAAGCGTGGGGGAGATTGAAATCATTAATGCTCAAATGCCCCATTCATGAGCTTCCTGGTAATGTCATTATTGATAACTTCTATGCAAGGCTTTCTCTTCAAGATAAAACTCTATTGGATACCTCTTGTGCTGGATCATTTACGCGTAATAAAGAGGAAGTTAAATGGGACCTTCTTGATCGAATTGAGGAAAATACTGAAGGATGGGAGAACGACAAAGGTAGAGAATCAGGTATAAAGTATGATTATGAATGCATTAAAGCTTTTATGAATACTGATAATTTTCGTAATCTCTATGATATGTATGGTCTTGATTCTCAAGTTATTGCAAACTGTTATAAGGCTTTTGCCTCTTATCTTGATGTCCCTAAAGAGAGTTGCAATAAGTACCATTTGCCTTATAAAGATAACATTAATTCTGCCAATGAAAAAACATTGAAGTTCATACTGTTGATCGTATCTTGCCAGAACCTTATATTGAGAAACCACCTTTTCCTGTTAAAGTTAAGGAACATTCTATCATAGCTAGTGTGGTTAATAAAAGTGCAAAGAAAGCTTTAGAACCTGCTGAACAAATAGAGGTTGAACCCACGATAGCAATAGTAAAAGATTTGGTAACTGAAAATGTGGAAGGAGGACATATTGTTTTTTGTGAGGATGCCTCTAATATTGTTTCACATCCTAGTAGAGCTAGGAAATCAAGTGTTCCTCTGCTTTCAGTCAAGATAGGAGAACATTGCTATTATGGTTTATGTGATATTGGTGCAAGTTCTAGTGCTATTCCTTTTGATCTTTATAAAGAAATTATGCATGAAATTGGTCCTTGCGAACTTGAGGAGATTGATGTGGTTATTCAGCTGGCTAATAGAGAAACTATCTCTCCAATTGGTATTGTGAGAGACGTTGAAGTTTTATGTGGTAAGACTAAATACCCTGCTGATTTTCTAGTACTTGGTTATGTTGCTAGTAAAACTTGTCCCATTATTTTTGGTAGGCCTTTCTTAAATACATGTGGTGCAATTATAGACTGTAGGAAAGAGAAAATCTATACTAAATTTGATGGAGAAGCTTATGAATTCAATTTTTCTAAGTTTGGTAAAAATCTTTATGAAACTGAATTACCTAATGAGAATTTAGCAATTGAACAACTTGCTCTATTGCTGTTGCTCCTAACAATGCCTTGCAGCAATTCATGGAGGAACACGAAAGTGAAGTATTTATGGAGGAAAGGAATGAGATTGACGATGTCTTTCTTCGTCAACCACCAATACTTAAGCATAATTTGCCTGTGGAAGATTTGGGTACCTCAATGCCTCCTAAGGAAGATCCTGTTTTCGATTTAAAACCCTTGCCTGATAATCTTAAATATGTTTACCTTGATGAAAAGAAAATATATCCTGCTATTATTAGTTCTAAACTTTCAGGTAATGAAGAAGCAAGGTTATTAGAGGTATTGAGGAAACATCGAGGAGCCATGGGATATACTTTAGATGATTTGAAGGGGATTTCTCCTACTATTTGTCAACATGCTATCAATTGAACCTGATGCAAAACCCGTTGTTGAGCATCAACGTCGTTTATCCCTAAGATGAAAGAAGTGGTAAGGAATGAGGTATTAAAACTTCTTGATGCTGGTATAATTTATCCTATTGCTGATAGTAGATGGGTAAGTCCTGTGCATTGTGTCCCTAAGAAAGGAGGAGTTACTGTTGTGCCAAATGAAAATGATGAACTTATTCCTCAAAGAGTAGTAGTTGGGTATAGGATGTGCATTGATTTTAGAAAGGTCAATAAAGTAACTAAGAAAGATCATTATCCTTTGCCTTTTATTGATCAAATGTTAGAAAGGTTGTCTAAGAAAACTCATTTTTGTTTTCTTGATGGTTATTCTGGATTCTCACAAATCTATTATATAATTAAAACACAAGACAATCAACGGTGAAGATTTGTCACGCTAAGCTCAACGGTTCAGATCAAAGACCAATAAAAGGACGCGCGTCCGGAAGTTTCGCTAAACGTACGATGGCATGCCGGCCGGAGGAAAGGAATAATGAGACGTACAAGATAGGGATGCTTACGAAAACTGGATCGATATCCAAAGATGCACATAACCTAATCATTGCTAGGTCATCAACGCATCAATTTCTATTTGGATCGTATCTGCATAAAGCAGGAGCAGATCGATACGAAGAGATGTCGTCGTGTATCATGGTGGCGAGGGCAAACAATGGACCGGCGAGTTCAATAGATTATGTGCATACGTTTCGGCGAGCAATGATGGAGTCGTTTGAAGAAGCTATGCTCTGGCCGGCCGGCGCACGTCGGACATACAAGAGATGCCGTCGTGTATCGCCGCGGCGAGGGCAAGTAATGGACCGGCGAGTTCTATATATTATGTGCATATGCTTCGGCGACCAGATGGAGTTGTTTGAAGAAGCTGCACGGCCGGCCGGCGACTCCGAAGGACGTCCGTCGTATTGCCGTACATCTCTCAAGGGTCGGCGGCCTTGAACGCCTCTGGCATGGTTCTGCACGGCAGCAAGCACATGCCATCCAAATCAACAAGCTTTTACAGTGCTGATTGCGCCGCTGGTCCCTAGGTCATCGTCGCTGCAATCCCCACACATGGAACCTAGAAGAAGAGCAGGCGATTTCAAGTAGAACTGACATGCAAGCCTAAAAGAAGACCAGACGATTGCAAGTAGAACGAGACCATCGACGTTGATTTGATAGGTACAATACTGATCGAGGCGGCGAGGTTCTAGCCGTAAGAGCATGTGGCTGATTGATTCAGGTTTTGTCGATGCTTCGCTTAGATGCGATTTGCAGGATTGCAAGTAGAACGAGACCATCGACGTTGATTTGATAGGTACAACACTGATCTAGGCGGCGAGGTTCTAGCCGTAAGAGCATGTGGCTGATTGATTCAGGTTTTGTCGATGCTTCGCATCTCTAATCGTTGCTGCATATGTCATAATCTAGCATTGGTTCCTCCTCCGGCTCTCCGACAGTTCAATCAAAGACGACCACCATCGATCGTTGATGAGGGTGCTTAGTGGAGGAATTATGTTGGACTGGTAGCACCGCGGATGAAACATCGCATCTGTATGGTTCAAGGATCGAACACGCCCCACAGGAAATCAGCAGAGTTAACGATTAGAAATATTTATTTCACAGATGGAGAGATTGAACGGAGGAGTCATGCGAGTACGAAGTAGAAGCGCACATCATCCAATCATTATTCCTGATGTTCCTTGGCTAACCGTGAGATCTCACTTGGTTTTCCCATCGTTGATTTTGCAGCAGGTAGAAGCACTGTCTTGCTTATTACGTCCAAAGCTGTGTCCGTTTCTTCTTCTTTACTAGCTGAGTAGCAAAATAGAAGGAATCGTAGGATAAAGGCACCGTGGCCAGATCAACGTCACGAGAGCTCTAATGGCGGTGTCGGCGAGAGGGTTTGGTGGAGCATATGCGCCGTGGACGAGAAAAATCATCGTCTTACAGCGAGGAAACAGCCGTCCGCGGCGAAATCCAGCAGCCTGTCCTAGCACGGAAACCGATGATGCCGTCTTGGCCGACGTAGATATGCAGTACAGGCATCACCAGACTTTCTTCCATGGAGCCTCCGATTCCAGTTTTTGAGTTTCAGAAATTAGTCTACCTGCGTGGCCATGGCGACGTGATATGGCATTACGCTTGATCGCCTCAGCTGCTATCGTGACGTTTGTGCTGATGCTGAAGATGGAGCCCCACGACTCCAAGTTCGGCTTCATCCCCATGATGTCAAGTTCCAACTCCACACAAGCACACGACAACGATCGATTGATATGTAGTTCATTGGATTGAGATCCGCTTGCATCAAACATAAGGTCAGTCCAGTTGCTGGTGTGATCTAACCTCTCCCGTCAAGGGTTTTATGGGCGCCGCGATCTCGACAAGACGACCATGTCAATCGATGATGTATAAGACCACCTCTGATATGCACCCTTTTGCAGGGATGACAGCCACGACGACGAGACGAGCGCTGCAATCTCTCCTGCTAGGCTGGCGGCAAACATCATAGAGGAGGCCGTGCGCGTGGAGCACTGGACTAAGCAGTGTATATGGGCCTCACAGGCATCAGAGAACATGTGCTTGGGCAGCAGGCGGACGCCACAAAGGCGTCTGTTCTAGGGCTCTATTCACACATGGTGGTACTCTCCCAAGATGTTTGGTTTCGTTGTTTAATTAGTTCATCGACTGAAACTTTTCTGTATTTTTCTTTCACGCTCAGGTCGAAGCTCTAGACAATCAGGAGGCCAAACGGACCTTGAACAGAGGGATCGTGGTATTATTTTCTACGTCTTTATTTTTGAACTGAACAACAAACGCAAAGAAGTTGGCCATGCATGGACATACTATTATTCTCTACTGTGTATTGTTTTTATACCAAATATGTATGAAGCAACATTGATTTGGAGGTATAACCTGAGTTCATATTTTAGGTATTTACTCGGCTCGGTACACTGACATAATTTTATTCTGGATTAGTGAATGTCAATGGCCAGCTCAAATTGAATTTATTTTTAAATTGGTTTTGCAGGCCAGAATAAGCTAGGTACGTTGTTAGCTACACATGTCCCAAGAAGCATTTTTAATTATTAGTTTCGTTCCAAATATGCATGAAACAACATTGATTGGGAGTATAACAGAAGTCTAGGAGTTACCTAAAATATGATCTTTCCAAATCTCCTAATCACTGCACTGGCATAATTTTTTCCTCGCTTAGTGGATGCTAATTAATGCCCAGTGCTAACTTAATTTTGTTTTTAAAATTTGTTTTAAAGGTGAGAATAAGTTAGGGAGGAGGGAGGTGCTTTGCTACACATGCCACGGCTAGCATTTTTCAGAAAAATGAGAATGCGGTTGTCACACTATGTTTTCTGGTGTTCATGTTTCCTAATGTTAATATGGTTAGCGGATATATTCATGTCGCAGCTGGGAGTGTTGCATAAACTTTGCTACAATAGGAGTGGAAATAACATGCTTGCTGGAGAAGTTGTGCAAGATCAGTTTACTGCGTTTTAGTGTTCTTCATCAGATAGAGATATAGTCTGCAATGACGGAAAATTTAAGTATACAAGCAGTTAAAGAATTATGTAAGTAAATTTGGGAGGTGCAAGGGGGCTGACTGCAGTGGCATTGTGCAGGATCGTCAGTCTCATCTTTTAACCTTCCTTTCAGCTCAAATGCCGCTATCAAACATACTTTTGTAAACATTGCCCTGTACACACAAAAACTGAGTTTTAACTTCTCAAATATTGCCACATTTAATATTCCGGATGATCCCAAACAAAACCAAAACTTCACCGAATTTGAAGAGTGTGCAAATTGGCGATGGCAAAAGAAGATCAGATTAAAATACCAGCGGACCTAATGCTACAGATAAGAAGAAGTCTGAAAGAAAAAATAGTGGAAAATATCTATGCTACTGAGTTCCTCGGTAAGTTGCTATTCGCGGGAATTCCAGACCATAGGCTTAACTGAAGGTATGTTACAACTTGGTAACAAATACATCGAGGTGAAGTATATGTGGAATTATTAGGAGTGACCGGAACGGATGGATTGAATTTACTAATTGCGGGAAATGAGTGTCCAGGTGAAGATAGAGCAAAGAATATTAGTTACAAGGAGATATTCTAATTTATAGTGTAGTACGAGAACTTCACAACGATGACTGATGGAGTGGAGGAAACAAACCTCTAAGCTGGAGCTAGAAAATTTTAGTCCATCGTAGCATGCATGTTACTGCTTGCTTACCATGCTTTCACGTGTACTTCTTGGACACGCTTCACTTTACATATATACAACAGTCTACAGACCTATATCTTGAATATTTCTAGCTAAAGTTTATATTTTTAGCATATTCCTTTCATCTCTCCCATGCTTTTTGAATGTCTCAGCTGATCGCTCTGACTGTCCATGGACATAGGCAGGAGTGACAGCAAGACCCTCATAGCGCTGGCCGCGGGAAGCAAACAGATGCACGGAAAGCTGCAGAGACACTAATCCACGCTATAGGATCAAATGTAATTACATTCCCGGCTGATCGCACTTGAGAAGCAATATAGATCATCATCCAGGCATCCTGAAACATAGCATGTCACTGGAGCCAACGGAGATATTAAAATCATGTGTTTCATTGAGATGCCAGGTTGCAGCAGAAAGAGCAAAGCCCTCCGCGTATCAGGTAAATGACATGACCAAAAGATTTTCCGTCAAGTTCAGTAAACTCAAAACATAAATATTGACTAAATCATTCTACATGATGAATTAAATCAATTCTTTAAGTGAGGAAAAATTATTGCCGAGAAACACTGCCTATATTGTTTGTGTTTATTTAATAATTATGTACAATTTGCAAATATTTAAAAACTAATATAAAATACAAAAAAAATATCTAACCGCGCAGTTGCGCGGGCCACCCAGCTAGTTGCTGTTAAAGCACAAGATCAGAGAAAACTACTTTTACTTGTCCTTATGGAACTTATGCTTATAGACGTATGCCTTTTGGTTTGTGTAATGCTCCTGCTACGTTCCAAAGATGCATGTCTGCTATTTTTCATGGTTTTTGTGAGAAATTGTGGAAGTATTCATGGACGATTTTTCCGTCTACGGAACTTCCTTTGATAATTGCTTGCACAATCTTGATAAAGTTTTGCAGAGATGTGAGGAGACTAATCTTGTTCTTAATTGGGAGAAATGTCATTTCATGGTTAATGAAGGAATTGTCCTAGGGCACAAAATTTCTGAAAGAGGTATTGAAGTGGACAGAGCTAAAGTTGAAGCAATCGAGAAAATGCCCTGTCCAAGGGATGTGAAAGGTATCCGTAGTATTCTTGGTCATGCCGGTTTTTATAGGAGGTTTATTAAAGATTTTCTAAAATTTCAAAACCCCTCACTAATCTTCTTCAAAAAGATGTACCTTTTGTTTTTGATGATGATTGCAAGGAAGCTTTTGAAACTCTAAAAAAGGCTTTAATCACAGCTCCTGTTGTTCAACCTCCTGATTGGACTTTACCTTTTGAAATAATGTGTGATGCTAGTGATTTTGCTGTAGGAGCTGTTCTTGGACAGCGGGTAGACAAGAAGTTAAATGTTATTCATTATGCTAGTAAAACACTTGATGCCGCTCAAAAGAATTATGCTACTACTGAAAAGGAATTTTTAGCAGTTGTTTTTGCTTGTGATAAATTTAGACCTTATATTGTTGATTCAAAAGTTACTATTCACACTGATCATGCTGCTATTAGATACCTTATGGAAAAGAAAGATGCTAAGCCTAGGCTCATAAGATGGGTACTTTTACTGCAAGAATTTGATTTACATATTGTAGATAGGAAAGGTGCTGAAAATCCTGTTGCTGATAATTTGTCTAGATTAGAAAACATTTCAGATGATCCTATACCTGTTAATGATAGTTTTCCAAATGAACAATTGGCTGCGATAAAGGTAAGCTCACGCGAAAGTCCTTGGTATGCTGATTATGCTAATTTTATTGTTGCCAAGTATTTGCCTCCGACCTTTACAGCTCAGCAAAGAAGAAAGTTCTTTTATGATTTGAGGCATTATTTTTGGGATGACCCACATTTGTATAAAGAAGGAGTAGATGGCATTATGCGAAGATGTGTTCCTGAGTATGAACAGAAAGAATATTGAGCAAATGCCATGGAAGTGCTTATGGAGGACATCACGCTGGAGATAGAACTGCGCAAAAGGTTCTACAATCAGGTTTTTATTGGCCTACCCTTTTTAGAGATGCTAGAAAATTTGTTTTATCATGTGATGAATGTCAAAGAGTAGGTAACATTAGTAGACGTAATGAAATGCCTATGAATTATTCTCTTGTTATTGAACCTTTGACTGTTGGGGATTTGACTTTATGGGTCCTTTTCCTCCTCAAATGGTTATACTCACATACTTGTTGCTGTTGATTATGTTACTAAATGGGTAGAAGCTATACCAACTTCTAGTGCTGATGGTGAGACATCATTAAAAATGCTTAAAGATATTATCTTCCAGGTTTGGTGTGCCTAGATATCTCATGACTGATGGTGGTTCTCATTTTATCATGGTGCTTTTAGAAAAACTTAGCTAAGTATGATGTTAATCATAGAATTGCTTCACCATATCATCCCAAACAAGTGGTCAAGTAGAATTATCAAATAGAGAGATTAAGTCTATTTTGCAAAAGACTGTTAATAAATCTAGAAAAAATTGGTCTAAAAAGCTTAACGATGCTTTGTGGGCTTATAGAACTGCTTATAAAAATCCTATGGGAATGTCTCCTTACAAAATGGTTTATGGAAAAGCTTGTCATTTGCCTCTAGAATTAGAACATAAAGCCTATTGGGCGGTGAAAGAACTTAATAGAGATTTTAAACTTGCCGGTAAAAAGAGATTGCTTAATTTGAATTCTTTAGATGAATGGAGAAATGCAGCTTATGAAAATGCTAGGCTCTTTAAAGAGAAAGTTAAGCAATGGCATGATAGAAGAATTCTTAAGAGAGAATTTAACGTAGGTGAAAAAGTTTTATTGTATAGGTCTCGTCTCAGATTTTTTGCAGGAAAATTACTTTCAAAATGGGAAGGACCTTATATCATCGAGGAGGTCTATCGCTCAGGTGCGATTAAAATCAATTCACTAGATGGGGACAGACCACAAGTGGTTAATGGTCAAAGACTCAAGCATTACATTTCTGGAGATTCTTATAATGAAGATGTTGATTTATCAAAGTGGTAACTCCAGAGGATTTTATAAAAAGTCAAATTCAGACAACTGCAAAAGCTGATTTGGAATAGGTAACAGTTTCGGTAAGAAAAAGTTCGCGATTTACTTTCAACTAAATATTTTGTTTTTTTAATATGGAAAATTATGAGTCGGAAAAGGGTAGGAAACGGTGCCCGAGGGCACCACACCACCCCGGGCGCGGGCCCCACCCTGGCCGCGCCGTGGGTGTGGGCCTCGGAGCCGTCTCCGACCCCGTTTCGTCCTGTACCTTCCTTTTGTCGTAAAACTTTTTGCTATATAATCACCCGGATCTCTCGAGGTCCGTATATCGTGTTTTCGTCGTTTTGTTTTCAAGCTGTTCTGACAGGAATTTCAAGTCCCTACATGGCGTCGCGAGGAGTGTACGGTGAGAAGTATGCAGCAAGGCGCCGACGTGAACTCGAACGCGATGTGGAGAGGGAACCTTCGTCGGTTGGGCGACGGAGGAGGAGATTGCTGCTAGGAGAGCTGACATGGATCGAAGCATCAGAGAGGAGGTGCAAGCTGGCCAGCCTCGCCAACAAGGAGAATCAAGGCCGAGCAACTCCACCTTTGTGGGATCAATTAATCCTCAACGTGCTTTTTCTCATAATGTGCAGGGAGTCACCCCACCAATTCCAGATTTGCGGTTTTCCCTGCAGCTGCTGAAGCTCTCCGAACCACGAACGAGTTTTGTGACCAATTTCGTATCCTGAGAGCTGAGGTGGAAATACTTCAAGATGAGAATAACAGGCTCCGCCGGATGCTCGAACGTTTCCTAACCCCGATTGCCGTGGTACCACCGTCACCACCAGAGATCAAGCCTAAATCGTCAAGGGGTAATGGCACTCCCTTGGCTTGTTCCAAGCTTGGGGGAGTGCCCAGTATCATCTTTATCCTTTCGTTTTTATAATTTCGTGGTCATATCATGAGTAGAGAAGTTATCTTATAAGATGGTTTGCGATGTGGAGTGTCAATCCTTTAGTTATCCATGTATCCGTTGGTTTGAGTGTGTCTTTGTTCAGAATATTAATGAGAAGTTCCACCTTTACTTTCGGTACATTTTATTTTAGCCTGCAATCTTCTTTATGTGCTGATCTTGCCATTGTATTGACGCCACTTTTGGGTACATCAAGTAAATTATATTAGTTGTGGCAAACTTAGTATTGGTCATTAGCAACTACCATGAAAACTTAAGTAGAAGGAGGGAATTACATGCAAAAATATTATCCCTTTATCTTTCTTTCTTGCTAGCCAATAAGATTAGTATTCTTTGAGTTAAAACATTTGTGCTTACAGGGAAGATAGCATGTGGTTCTATTACATGTATATTTGTGTGTATCCCCAACTTTTATGCTTGCTACATGACCTTGCTAGCCTTAACCACCGTACTGAGAGGGAATGCTTCTCGTGCATCCAAATCCTTGAGCCAAACCCATGCCATTTGTGTCCACCATAACTACCTATATGTGGTATTTCTTTGCCACTCCAAGTAAATTTTTCATGTGCTACCTTTAAATTATTCAAAATGTTATTATTCCCTTTTGTGTCAATGTTTACTAGCTCATGAGGAAGTAGTGTGGTTATCCTTTATTCTACTTGTCAAACAGACTTTACACCTGGACTAGTGGCATATACATCCGCTTATCCAATAACTTGCAAAAAGAGCTGGCAACGGGTGCCCAGTCCCAATTAATTACAACTTTAACCAATTAATTCTCTTCACACTTTTGCCCTGATTCATCAGTAAGCAATGACAAACAGTGAAATATCTGCATGTGTGTAAACCAAAGAGAAAGAGGGATGATCTGCCTTGCTGGTAGAAATAACGTCCTTCATGGGAGCCGCTCTTAAAAGTCTGTTTGACAGGGAGAATACTGTTTTCACCCGCTACCATTCGTTGACAATTAACAAACACCTCTCAAAACTTAATTTTTGCTCTCTATATGATTTCAAAAACTTAAAAGCTCTAGCACATGACTTAATCCCTGCTTCCCTCTGCGAAGGGCCTTTCTTTTACTTTTCATGTTGAGTCAGTACACCTATTTCCTTCTTCCTTGAGCAAGCATTTGAGTTGTTGTGATTCAACCATATATATCATTAATATTGTCAATCATGTCTTTTATCCTTCCTTGTCTTAGCACAAAGACTTTTGCCTCTAAGAATATAGCTTTGCAAGTTATCAATGACTGTAAAGAAGGTGTGATAATTGAGTGTGGAAGTTCTGCAATATAAGCTCTAATATAAAGACTCCTTTCGAAAGATAAGTATTGATTGCTTATTGTTCTATGACCAAGAATGAAGTGTGCCATTACTAATCTATAATTTCCTTCGTGTATTTTTATTGTGGTTGTTTCACTACTCATGTTCAAGTTAGGTTATATGAAGAGTAGTTGCTGTTTAAAATGAGTTGTGTTGTTTAGTAATACTGATGCTTCTTGTCCGTATTCTTTATTATCGACGCTTCACTCCATAAACTTTTGTTCTAGTTTACTGAGCTCAGCTTTCGCTTGGGGACAAGCGAGGTCTAAGCTTGGGGGGTTGATACGTCCATTTTGCATCACTATTTTATAGCATAATTTACTGTTATTCAATGATATATTTCATATTAAGAGGTTACTTATGTTATTTTGTCTTATTTTGCATGTTTGATGATCATTGGATAATTAACTGCCGGAGTCAGATTTCAGCTGGAAAAAGCACGTCAAGGCACTATATTTCTGGAGCTAAAAATATTTCCAGAAGACAGATGTTCCTATTTTATCAGAAGATGGACTAAGCCAAAAGGGGAGGCTGAGATGGGCCAGGAGGGGCCCACACCACCCCTGGGCGCGGGCCCACCTTGGCCGCGCCCAGGTAGGTGTGGTCCCTGGCCCACCTCAGGCGCTCCCCCTTCGCGTACTTCATCCCCCAGAAACCCTAAGACACGGGGTGAGAGAAAATATTCCGCCGCCTCCACGAGGCGGAAACAACAGAGAGAGAAAAAGCTCTCCGGCAGGGAGAAATCTGCCGGGGAAATTCCTCCCGGAGGGGGAGATCATCGCCATCCTCATCGTCATCGCGCTGGACTTCATCGGGATCATCATCATCATCATCTCCACCGTCACCATCATCACCGCTGCACCATCTCGTTCCGCTGTAACATCTAGGGCTATACTTTGTTTAGTTCATAGGGGAAACTCTCCCGGTGTTAATTACTCCTTGTGGTTGATGCTATTGAGTTTTATCGGTGAATTAAAGTATATGTTCAGATTGTTATCCATCATTATATCACCTCTGATCATGATCCATATGATGTCTTGTGAGTAGTTTGTTTAGTTCTTGAGGACATGGGAGAAGTCACGTTGTTAGTAGTGGAATTATGTTGAGTAATATTTAATGGTTTGATATTTAAGTTGTGGTGCTATTCTTCTAGTGGTGTCGTGTGAACGTCGACTACATGACACTTCACCTTTATGGGCCTAGAGGAATGCATTGTGTATTTGGTTGCTAATTGTGGGGTTGCCGGAGTGACAGAAACCTAAACCCCGTTAGTATACCGGTGCACAAGGGAGCGTAGGATCTCAGAGTTTAAGGCTGTGGTTAGATTTATCTTAATTACTTTCTTGTAACTGCGGATGCTTGCAAGGGTATAATCACAAGTATGTATTAGTCCAAGTAAGGGCGGTGCATTAGCATAGGTTCACCCACACAACACTTATCAAAACAATGAAGATTAATCAACTATGTGAAGCGAAAGCACTTGACTAGAATCCCGTGTGTCCTCAAGAACATTTTGTCATCATAAGTAAACCAACCGGCTTGTCCTTTGCTCTAAAAAGGATTGGGCCACTTGCTGCAATTATTATTACTGTCTTTTACTTACTCGCATTTTATTTACCTGCTATATCAAAAACCCCTAAAAACTTGTCTGCTAGCATTTACAGTGAAACCTTTACCGAAACTCCTTGTCAGCACCTTCTGCTCCTCGTTGGGTTCGACACTCTTATTTATCGAAAGTACTACGATACACCCCCTATACTTGTGGGTCATCATGTTGTATCTTCGTTGGTCTAGCTTTTTGTCCGTGTTCAGTTCTATACGGTAGTCCTCAAGGTTATCCTTGTGCTCGCCCAATCTCCTAAACTGCTCGGAGTAGGGGTTTCCTCTCAGTATTTCCACAATTTTCTGGACGACCTCCTGATCTAGTTCCTTGGTTGCTTCCTTGCGATGGACCAGGCTGGGATCATCGTCGTAGAAGTAGAGTTGTAGAATATTCCGAGCGAGAGCCTGACCCGAATGAATGCACGTTGTGGTACATTTTGCCTTGTGCTCGGAACGTGTAGACCCCGGACCTCATGTTCGTGCAGTCGTTGTCGAGACTGACGCCAAGGGTTGTGAAGGAGAAGTGGCCGTTAAAGAATCGTATGCTTTCTCGAAAATGTCGGCTGTCTGCATCCGCGCTAGACCATAACCTCATCAGCTCCGGTATAAGAACTTGTTCAGCCAGTTCGATCTGTCCATTTCGGCAGCAAAAACCGGGTGTCTCATACTCAAACCTCTTGGCATGGCAGTGTTCGCAGTCCGGGACTTGATTCAGTATGTGCGTGCTATCTGGGATGTTTGAGTACACAAAGTCAAAAGGATCTATATCAATAGCACCCTCATCTGATGAGTCCATTGTTGTATCTGTGTCCATGCCATCATCGTCGATACCTAAATGAATAAGATGTCACATCAATATTTTCATATTTACTTGTTACAGACACAGTGGAAAGGCTGGCATTAGTACCTTCACGGGTATACATGCAGCACTCCTCGTCCGTTTGGTCATTTGGGACGGTATTTTCCTCCATGATACCGTTGAGGAAGCCCTCCATGTCGCCTACAACATTCTTTATCCGGTAAGTATGATTCTTTAATGCACCATGACATAAATAATTTCTTAAAAATCAGTGTTTTACCGTCGGTCCTGATGGTATACTCGGGCGTGTTCGTTTTCAAAGTTGCTGCATTTGGGCACGGCATTGCGATGGATTCAGCGCATGGGGTGTCTAGCCAGTTTGTGATAGGACAAGGATGTCGCCTAGAGGGGGGGGGGGGGTGAATAGGCGATTAAAACTTTTCCGGTTTAGGCTTGTTAATTGCGAAATAAAACTAGGTGTTTAAATTAACAAGCCAACAACCTAAATAAACTAGGCTCACCTATGTGCACCAACAACTTATGCTAAGCAAGACAAACAACAAGGTGATAGCAATAGAATACTTCAAGCACGAAGGCTATCACAATGTAAAGTGCATAAGTAAAAAGCTCTGGTATAGAAATAACCGAGGCACGCGGAGACGAGGATGTATTCCCGAGTTCCTCCTTTTTATGGGAGTACGTCTCGTTGGAGAGGTGTGAGGCACCACAAAGGTCGATCTCAACGCCACAAAGGCTCACCCTATTCTCCGATGAACCGCACCACAAAGGTTTGGTTCACCTTCCACTATCGGAATCCTTCGAGGCGGAAATCCGGAGCCTTTCAACAACAATCCGGGGCACAACCCACAACGGGATTGGGGGCTCCCGAACGGCTACAAGTGACCACCAAGGGTCTCAACCACCACACGGGCGTCTAGGGTCCAAAGACCCAAGAGTAACAAGTTCTCAAGCTTTCAACTTCCACGAGGGATTCGTGGAGAGTACAAACCGATGCACAAAGCAATGGCAAAGAGCACAAGGCTCAAATCCTTCACTCTCAAATCCCACCACAAGCAACAAATGCTTATGGGGGGAGAAGAGAGGAAGAACAACGAAGAACACAACAAATGGAACTTCAAGAACTAGATCGAAAGGGTTCCACTCACTTAGAGGAGAAATGGATCGGTGGAAATGTAGATCTAGGTCTCCTCCTTCAATCCTCCAAAGATCAACAAGTTTGGGTGGAGGGATTGGGAGATCTTGTAGTTTTGAGTTTGCAACAATGAAGGAGAGAGAAAGCAAATCGTGTTGGGCAGAACTAGCTGGCTGGAGGAAGGTGGAGGGTATACCCCTCCCAGAAAAAGAGCCGTTGCAGCCAGCTTGACACCGGAGTCTCCGGTCCAAGTGACCGGATACTCCGGCCTGGGGCGGAAACTCCGGCCTCCTGGACCGGATACTCCGGCCCCCACCAGGGGTGAACCACAACCAGCCACGGAGCAGCTCGGGCAGAGATTCCGGCCACAGAGGCCGGAGACTCCGGACCAGGGGCGGAGACTCCGGCCCAAGGGTCGGATACTCCGGCCTAGGCCAGGAGCTGAACCTCAAAATCTTCGACAGGGAAACCCAAGGACCGGAGACTCTGGTCCAGAAGACCGGAGACTCCGGCCTGAAAGCAGTGAAACTGCAAAACCTGAAATGCAATAACTTTCTCGTTTGAACACCAAAACAGGTGAATCCAATTGCGTTGGAAAGGTAACGAGAAAAACTTTGCTACATCTACCAGATGCTCCAGGGATTGTTTGATGCCATGCAAGATGCAGCGTACGACAAAGACGATGTTGAATTGTTCGATGTACATATGCAGATTTAAATATGCAAGATACATATTCTCGAGTTGTTTGATAAAAATGCGCAATTCTGCCAGAGCATACGGAATGGGATGTTAATTCTGAAGTTCTATGCAACATTGTGGAGTATGGATGTAGGTTGAGCGGGTGGAGGAATCCTGAGCTCATCCTCTCCCCTCCTTCATTCAAGTACTCAACTTATCCTTTTAAGTTTTTCACCTTTGCCAGTGATAAATGGATCCACCGTCTGTATTAGAGGAATTCCCCAGCTGTCAAGCAGCAGAACTGAGACCTCGCCGTGGCAGGATCACCGACAACATTAGAGTTCGGAGGGATACTTCGCCGATGTTTTGATATTCGTATCCATTTAAGGTGTTGCAAAGGACCTGATAGTTTCATCCATTTCTGTCAAGGTAACTAAGTTTTTGTTCTTTTCATATTGCTACTTCCATTACACGATTCTTTCTAACTACTGTTATAAGCTAACCAATGAATGATTGATGATGTATGTTTATGTATTAGTGTCTTACTATTATCAATAGCATATTGATTTCAGTCTGTAATCGATTAAAATATGCTGCAGAAAGATGATTAAAAACCTTTCAGTTTTCAGGGTTCCCCATTTGGCGGTAGACTCACTAGTAAACCGGGTTTATAACTCCAACAAACTGCCCTTTAATTTTTAACATTGTAAGACTGTATTCTGATATTGCCTAGTAACATGCCGGCGAAACTGTAACATGGCCTTCTCAGTTACTGTTTGAGTCACATAAAAAGACAGAAGCTTAGCTAATAGTTTCATTGACAGTTTGGACTGTGACTTGAAAGATTGCCTTGGAATCGACCAAATGACCTCCAGCTTTCAGGGTTCCACCTGCTATTGCTAATTACTCTAGGTAGTTGAAGCAAATGAGGATGAAAAGAAGTGTGTCTTCTACTCTTCTCTGAGAAGGATGTCACTTAGTCAACATACTCCTCTCAAGTCAAGATTTTTCTTTTTGAGAAGTTCTCAAGAAGATTGGTGATACATACATATGATGGAATTGTCGGTTACCTGTTCCACTAAGGTGCATTTGTTCACCTGCGATGATGGTACTTGGTCATTTTTGTTCCAAGTATTTCAGAGTTTGACAGCAATGATGCTTAAACTTGAAGATACCATCTTACTTGTCTTGAACATATCTCCGAGGTCTCTTGGGATCTTTGTCTGTCCAAGATTTTCTAAATGAAAACGATACTGTTTAGGTCAATGGTGAATATTTATGTATAAGTATCTTATGCTTGAGCGTTTTAGTTTGTCGTCGAAGTATCTAGATCAATGATGTATTGAAATTATGGTGTAGAACATTTACTAGACTACCAGAGAAAATTTGTCTGCATTTTCTCCTGGAAATTGTTAGTAAAATCATATGCATTCTGGTGCACTCCTAGTTTGTTTGTAGTAATAACCTAGTATATATTAGCGCATACAGATGTGAAAATTAATAAGATCATGCTATTTGGCATCAGAGATATGAACTTTTTACGGTGGCAATTGTACAATACATGGTGTTTGTAAGGGTTAGATGGATAAAATTAAATGAATCTATTTCAGGCACGCGTTCCTATCAATGAGGGATATCAGGAAACACTGGATTTCAGGCGTTCTTCAGAGCAGTAATAGCTGGCCAACACGACTGTGCGCCTACGCCCTCGCACTACGCCTGCCTGGTCGACATGCTGGGACGGATCGGCAGGTTCGACGACGTGCTCCGGCTGATCCATGACATGTCGTCTGAGCCTGGCGTCCTGATATGGAAGACGCTGGCGTCGTGCAGGCTGCACGGCAACCTGGAGACGGGGAGGCTCGCCGCAGAGAAGCTTGCCGAGCGCTCAGAAGGGGGAAAGGACCGGGACTCGGCGAGCTACGTGGTAATGTCGGGCATCCACACCGCAACGCCGGCAGGGTGCAGCGGAGGATGGACGAGGCCGGTGTGAGGAAGGAGGCCCGGCGCAGCTGGGAGGAGATCAGGAAGGAGGTGCACGGCTTCGTTGCAAGGGACGCGTCTCACCCAGACAGGGCGTCCATCTACTGGATGATGTGGGAGTTGTTTGATGTAATGCGAGAAAGTAAAGGTGTACATATGCAGATTTAGACTGTACATATTATAGTTAGGCTCAGGTAGTGAATTTGTACAGGCGGTTGCTTAGATGAACTTTGTGATGATTTTGCATGTACCAACTGGCGGTGAGTTAATTGCTGACAATTGCTTAGATGAACTCTGAGAAGTTCACTGGAATCAGAACTCTATATTATCTATGCTAACATGAAGTTCACTGGGGAAATTTCGTTCCAAATTACTTCTATACTACCTCCTCTTAATAAAGACTGATGCCTTACATTCTGAAGAATGTAACGATCAAAGATGAATCACTTATTCATGCAAGTCGGCTACAAAAAAATATAACAGAACTACATGTGCTTCTGTAGTACTATAGATTGCATCCTTTTAAGATTTTTGACAAGTTGCCCAATATGTTGGTTCAGCTGTTGGTGCTCCCAAATTTGGCAATATCTTGTAATAGCAAACACACACACCTTGTTTTTTTTTTAAATTAAACACACTCTATATATAATAAGCAAGCAAGCCGCCTCATTAAAAACCAATATACACACCTTGTTTGGCTGACTCCAGCTGCGCAAATCATGTCTACACTCTAAAAGTCTGAATCGTACTAGACTGTTAACATTACTGAAACAGATAGAGTGATAGTACTGACATTGCCAAAACAAAAGAGACACCAATTTTCCAACACTTCACTCAAAATCGCTATCAACCTGAAGAGAATGCAAGCAACGAGTTGCTCATGAGATATCTTAATGGAGATAAGTTTTCATTTTCAGAGAAAGACACACTAAGTTACTAAGCATGCACGACGAGCACAAACAAAGAGTACAATCTTGGAGCTCTAACACGGAGCTACGGTTCAATTGTTTGGAAAGACATGACGAAAGTCGACTTGCATCCATGAAAGATCAGAAACCGGAACTAGGCAGCATCAAATCCCCTGCTTCTGTCTCTTCCTCCCACGAGCAGACGTGAGAAGGTCACGCAGCACCGATGGGTGGCTTTCTACAAGGTGTGTATACCCATCGGTCGCCAAGACCTCATCAAGGATATCAGGAGTGCTGACGATGAAGTCGATACACTTGGCCTTGAGCTGCGAACAGTTGTGCTGCTCAGCAAAAGCCAGAGTTGTGGCTGCAGTCCCGGCAGTGATGCCATCATAAATCTTTGCCTCGCAGATCAGCTTGAGCCTGTCCAGTCCATACCTGTCAGCAGCAACAAGTAGATGTTGAGCCAATGCTGTCGCGGCCTCCGACTGCTCATCAAATTCAGACACCGCGTCGGTGTAGATGAAGTTAAGCATGGCCTTGAAAGTTGCTGCATCTATGTCCTCGACCTGGATTTGTTGAGCATTCTTCTCACCAAAGTCCCCGAAGAACTCGGCGTTGAATACAGGGGATCTTGCTGCAAGTATGAGCTTGTGTGCAGCAAAGGACTCGCCGGACACGATAAATGTGACGTCTGCTCCGGTCTTGCTCTGCTGGAGCTGTGCAAGGTCCAGGTTCAGGTTAGAGGATGGCACGGGCACCTGTTTATCCGGGAGGACAATCATATCAACGGATTTCCTGAGCACCATGATGGTGCATTCAACGGTCAGGGAATCATGCTTGAGATATCCTGATTCTGCTAGCTGATTTCTTGGCACAAGAAAAGCTACAATGTTTTCTCGCGAAGGACCGGGGTGGTCTCCTCTAGAAGGATGCAGCTTGCCTCTCGGATCGACCAACCGACAGCTCAGCCTGGCGCCTATGCAGGCTTCACCTTCACTACTGGTACTGGTACTGGTACTGGGGAAGGCAAGCTCCACAGCTACCCATGTATCCGGCATACAAGGGTTAGTAGCGTTGGCCACCTTCATTGAAGGATAGAAACGAACTTCCCAGTCATACCCGTAGATGCTCCATGTGGTTTTCACGAAATGGTCGTCCATGCTCATAGGATTGGTCCTGGGCATCAAGCTAAATCCCTCGATCCTGAGCAGCCGCACAGAGCGAGCGACCTCGAAGTTCGTGGGGGCTTTTTCCATGGCGACGGCCGGGGCCGGGGTCGACCCGCGTTTGCGGCGAGATGCCCCGTACACGCGAGACCACGGGACAGGCCGGGGCGGCCGGGCGCTCTCTATGGTTCTGTGGGAGTGATTGGGGATTAGTACGCAGGGGGGGAGTTATACATACAGGGTTGCAGCAGCTCAGAATGCGCCGCCGCGTGGGAAGGTAATGCAAGACTAACCACGCCGCCGGGGAGAAGGATCCTTCTGCTCGCAGGCTTCCGAGTCGCGCCGACCGAGCTGGCGGCTAAAAGTCGGCGATCTGGGCTCCGGTTGGTGACGGGTTTGGCCAGATGATTTGCTCCGGCTCGTGGACCCGCTCCTGTCTAGTGGGGTGCGACGGCCATGGAGCATGGAGGGGTCACAGCACTCCGGTAGGACAGTGCGGCGGCAGGGGGAGGGGATGCGTGGAGGAGTCAGGACGGCGGTGGTCGGCTGGGTGAGAACGGGGAATTGCGGCGGTGACTCGTCGTTTTGTTTTTGTTGTCCGCCGGATGAAACTAAACTCGGCATCTTTATCAACGTCCAAAAAAAAGTGTCCACAAGCAGAGTAAAACTTAGATTTCTTTTTTTAAATAGAGTTCGATTTTCAACTAATTCTCAAGATATCTTATTACGAAGTATTTTTTTTATTACCTTTGAAACTCATGTTCATGGTCCGGTTTATTCCCAATTGTTGCCCGAGTGAAAAGAAATAAGAGAAATTGGGCCATGTTCGCTGAGAGATGCTTCAGCGAGTAATGTCCGCATTTCGACTATGATCTCCGACCTTGATCCAATTCGATCTTTTTTGTATGATCACAGGCCAGCCTTTGGTACATTTGATAATTTGAACCATCGGTTTTTACAAAAGGTTGATTAATTAGAAAAGTGAACTAGAATAGATAAATTGTGCCAGAGGTTGCCTCTTTTTTAAAAGGGTATAAACCGGAGATTTTTTCCTTAGAGCTTGTCCAGTACCATCGGTACCGATGGAATTCAATCTCACTTTATGTGTTTTCCCTATTAAGTAGATAAAAAACACTCGACTTGTATAACAATTTAAGAAGAGCTTACCCTTTACACTTTTAGTTGTATCTAAGTTGCGTAAACAAGATTG
Organism: Poa pratensis; assembly: GCA_947311845.1. Classification (NCBI taxonomy): domain Eukaryota; kingdom Viridiplantae; phylum Streptophyta; class Magnoliopsida; order Poales; family Poaceae; genus Poa; species Poa pratensis. The sequence continues at coordinate 31,982,662 of CAMZMU010000112.1, forward strand.
GAACTCTCTTTCCATTCCTTCCTCTCACATCTAAATCTCCGCTCAAAGTGTTACCAATTTCGGAGTGCACTGCTGCCTTCCTCTTGGTGGGAAAGCTTCCGTTTTAACTTTGCTTCTTGTAAGCTTCGGTATAAATAGCGCACTTGCTGGGTCTAGTCTCCTTCCATGGAACAACTTCATTTCTATCTTTTGGCTAGTTGTGGTGAACAAATCATTTCTCTTCACTTTTTTGCGCTCTGCATGGCTCTAGTCAGTAGCGTAGCCAGGATTAAGCAACGCCCCAGGCCAAGCTCATACCACAGTGATAAACAGTGTAGAAAAGTTGCTCATTAGCTAGAGTTAACAAAGAAATTAGCTGTCATGCCCCAGGCCAAGGCCAGTGTAGCCTGGGGCCTGGCTACGCCCCTGGCTCTAGTCAAGATATGACTCTTCCTATATATAAATAATTAGGAGACCTCTCACAAACTTGTTAAAGAAAGGAGCATAGTCTTGATCTCTCCCCCTTTGTAAATATTTCACATTTCAAAATGCAAGTTTGAAAGATTGCCTTTCTCTTTCTTTTTCCGCACAAGCAATGAGCTAGCTTAACCTTGATTGTTTAAGTTTTAATACAGTCATGTTGGATATGCTACTAAAAAAAGAAGAGAAAAACGGATTGTGTCTCCTATTTGCCACGGACCAAGGATCACCTTAACTCTTTATAGAGTTGGATCATGTGAAACTTAGATTTCTCTTTTAAATAGAGTTTGATCCTCAACTATTTCTTGCTATTTTCTTACGAAGGTTTGTCAGGGCATCTATAATCGTCTCCGGTTTAGGTGGCAGCCAGAACTTCGTGGGAATCCCTTCCAATAATCAGTCTGTGAATTTCCTCTAACTGAGTAAATGACCTTCTAGATTGTAAAGATGAGACGTCGGAGGTTGTGCGTGACCACTGGCGGAGACAGGGGGGACCAGCAGGGCCCTGCCCCCCCCCCCCCCCCCCCCCTCTAACACCAATGATTTGCTGCTAAAAATATATGAACAGTGTTGATTTTGAAAAAAATATAGCTAACCGGCCCCCTTAACAGTCAAGATTAAGCAATCCTGCCTCCGCCACTGTGCATGACCGCAAGCGGCTGGACAGGCTCATGAAGGCCGGCAAGCTGGCTGACGCCCTGGAGCTGTTCGACCGAATGCCGCGGAAGAACGTGGTCGCGTGGAACTCGGCGGTGTCCGGGCTCACGCGCGGCGGGCAACCCTTGGAGGCGCTGGAGACATTCGCGGACATGGTGGCCTCGGGCGTCGAGCCGAACGACTTCGCGTGCAACGCAGCGCTGGTGGCGTGCGCGGCCGCGGGCGCGCTCCGCACCGGAGAGCAGGTCCACTCGCTCGCCGTGCGGGCGGGACTCGCCGGGGACGCGTGGGTCGGGTGCTGCCTGGTAGAGCTCTACTCTCGGTGCGGCTCCCTGCGCGCAGCCCAGGACTACGCCTGCATTGTCGACATGCTGGGACGGAGCGGGAGATTCGACGACGCGCTCCGACTGATCCAGGAGATGCCGTTCGAGCCTGGCGTCCTGATATGGAAGACACTGTTGGCGTCGTGCAAGCTGTACGGCAACCTGGAGACAGGGAGGCTCGCCACCAAGAAGCTCGTGGAGCTCTCGGAAGGGGAAAGGACCAGGACTCGGCGAACTACGTGCTGATGTCGGGCATCCACGCGATGCGCGGGGAGTGGCGCGACGCCAGCAGGGTGCGTCGGAGGATGGACGAGGCCGGTGTTAGGAAGAAGGCCGGGTGCAGCTGGGTGGAGGTGAGGAACGAGGTGCATGCCTTTGTCGCCTGGGATGTGTCTCATCCCGACTCGGTGCCCATCTACCAGATGCTCCAGGGATTGTTTGATGCCATGCAAGATGCAGCGTACGACAAAGACGATGTTGAATTGTTCGATGTACATATGCAGATTTAAATATGCAAGATACATATTCTCGAGTTGTTTGATAAAAATGCGCAATTCTGCCAGAGCATACGGAATGAGATGTTAATTCTGAAGTTCTATGCAACATTTTGGAGTATGGATGTAGGTTGAGCGGGTGGAGGAATCCTGAGCTCATCCTCTCCCCTCCTTCATTCAAGTACTCAACTTATCCTTTTAAGTTTTTCACCTTTGCCAGTGATAAATGGATCCACCGTCTGTATTAGAAGAATTCCCCAGCTGTCAAGCATCAGAACTGAGACCTCGCCGTGGCAGGATCACCGACAACATTAGAGTTCAGAGGGATACTTCGCCGATGTTTTTATATTCGTATCCATTTAAGGTGTTGCAAAGGACCTGATAGTTTCATCCATTTCTGTCAAGGTAACTAAATTTTTGTTCTTTTCATATTGCTACTTCCATTACACGATTCTTTCTAACTACTGTTATAATTTAACCAATGTGAATGATTGAGGATGTATGTTTATGTATTACTGTCTTACTATTATCAATAGCATATTGATTTCAGTCTGTAATCGATTAAATGTGCTGCAGAAAGATGATTAAAAACCTTTCAGCTTTCAGGGTTCCCCATTTGGCGGTAGACTCACTAGTAAACCGGGTTTATAACTCCAACAAACTGCCCTATAATTTTTAACATTGTAAGACTGTATTCTGACATTGCCTAGTAACATGCCGGCGAAACTGTAACATGGCCTTCTCAGTTACTGTTTGAGTCACATAAAAAGACAGAAGCTTAGCTAATAGTTTCATTAACAGTTTGGACCGTGACTTGAAAGATTGCCTTGGAATCGACCAAATGAGCTCCAGCTTTCAGGGTTCCACCTGCTATTGCTAATTACTCTAGGTAGTTAAAGCAAATGAGGGTGAAAAGAAGTGTGTCTTCTACTCTTCTCTGAGAAGGATGTCAGTTAGTCAACATACTCCTCTCAAGTCAAGATTTTTCTTTTTGAGAAGTTCTCAAGAAGATTGGTGATACATACATATGATGGAATTGTCGGTTACCTGTTCCACTAAGGTGCATTTGTTCACCTGCGATGATGGTACTTGGTCATTTTTGTTCCAAGTATTTCAGAGTTTGACAGCAATGATGCTTAAACTTGAAGATACAATCTTACTTGTCTTGAACATATCTCCGAGGTCTCTTGGGATCTTGTCTGTCCAAGATTTTCTAAATGAAAACGATACTGTCTAGGTCAATGGTGAATATTTATGTATAAGTATCTTATGCTTGAGCATTTTAGTTTGTCGTCAATGTATCTAGATCAATGATGTATTGAAATTATGGTGTAGAACATTTACTAGACTAGCAGAGAAAATTTGTCTGCATTTTCCTCCTGGAAATTGTTAGTAAAATCATATGCATTCTGGTGAACTCCTAGTTTGTTTGTAGTAATAACCTAATATATATTAGCGCATACAGATGTGAGAATTAATAAGATCATGCTATTTGGCATCAGAGATACGAACTTTTTAAGGTGGCAATTGTACAATACATGGTGTTTGTAAGGGTTAGATGGATAAAATTAAATGAATCTATTTCAGGCACGCGTTTCTTTCAATAAGGGACATCAGGAAACACTGGATTTCCCAAGCATCTGCACATTTGGGGAATGAAAGTTCAGATTCAAAGCAAATGACCTCAGCAGTAAATGGAACAGTTGAAACTTCATGGAGAAAACCACAATATGCTAACATAGTTTCACAGGGATCTAGCGGACCAAGTCGTCGCTTTACTGTACTTACCAGGGAGTTGACATCTACTGGTACAAGGTCTAAAGCCACGGGACAAGAAGGTCTTTGGATTTCTAAAAATATGGGAACACTGGATTTCAGGCGTTCTTCAGAGCAGTAATGGCTGGCCAACACAACTCTTCGCCTACGCCCTCGCACTACGCCTGCCTGGTCGACTTGCTGGGACGGATCGACAGGTTCGACGACGCGCTCCGGCTGATCCAGGACATGTCGTCCGATCCTGGCGTCCTGATATGGAAGACGCTGCTGGCGTCGTGCAGCTGCACGGCAACCTGGAGATGGGGAGGCTCGCCACGGAGAAGCTCGCGGAGCTCTCAGAAGGGGGAGAGGACTGGGACTCAGCGAGCTACGTGCTAATGTCGGGCATCCACACTGCAACACCGGTAGGGTGCGGTGGAAGGAGGTCCGGCATGGCTGGGTGGAGGTCAGGAACGAGGTGCACGGCTTCGTCGGAAGGGACACGTCTCACCCAGACACGGCGTCCATCTACTGGATGCTCTGGGAAGTAAAGTTTACGATGCAGAGTTGAAATGTTTGATTTACATATGCAAATTTAGGTGTGAAAATATACTGTACATATTATTGAGTTGTTTGGTAAATGTTTGATGTACATGTGCAGATTTAGATGTGAAAAATATACTGTACATATTATTGAGTTCTTTGGTAAGGATCCTGTATTGTTAGGCTGAGGTAATGAATTTGTACAGGCGGTCGCTTGGATGAACTTTGTGATGATTTTGCATGTACCTACAGGCGGTGAATTAATTCCTCACAGTTGCTTAGATGAGCTTTGAGAAGTTTACTGGAATCAGGATTCTACATTATCTATGCTAACATGAAGTTCACTGGGAAATTTCGTTTCAAATTACTTCTATACTACCTCCTCTTTATAACGATCAAAGGTGAATCACTTATTCATGCAAATCGGCTACAAACAGTTGTGCTGCTCAGCAAAAGCCAGAGTTGTGGCTGCAGTCCCAGCTCTGATGCCATCATAAATCTTTGCCTCGCAGATCAGCTTGAGCCTGTCCAGACCATACCTGTCAGCAGCAACAAGCACATGTTGAGCCAATGCTATCCCGTCCTCCGACTGCTCATCAAATTCAGACACCGCGTCGGTGTAGATGAAGTTAAGCATGGCCTTGAAAGTTGCTGCATCTATGTCCTCGACCTGGATTTGTTGAGCGGTCTTCTCCCCGAAGTCCCCGAAGAACTCGGTGTTGAATACAGGGGATCTTGCTGCAAGTATGAGCTTGTGTGCAGCAAAGGACTCGCCGGACACGAGAAATGTGACGTCTGCTCCGGTCTTGCTCTGCTGGAGCTTTGCAAGGTCCAGGTTCAGGTTAGAGGATGGCACGGGCACTTGTTTATCCGGGAGGACAGTCGTATCAAGCGATTTCATGAGCACCGTGATGGTGCATTCAACGGTCAGGGAATCATGCTTGAGATATCCTGATTTTGCTAGATGCTTTCTTTGCACAAGGAAAGCTACAATGTCTCGTCGTGAAGGAGGGGGGTGGTCTCCTTCGGAAGGAATCAGCTTGCCTCTCGGATCGACCAACCGACAGCTTAGCCTGGCGCCAATGAGGGCTTCACCTTCACCACTGGTACTGGGGAGGGCAAGCTCCACAGCTACCCATGTATCGAACACAAGATTGCTAGAAGTAGGAGGAGTAAGGAGGCCGGCCTTCATTGAAGGATAGAAACGAACTTCCCAGTCATACCCGTAGATGCTCCAAGTGGTTTTCACGAAATGGCCGTCCATGCTCATATGGTTGGTCTCGGGCATCAAGCTAAATCCCTCTATCCTGAGCAGCCGCGTAGAGCGAGCGACCTCCCTGAGGTCCGTGGGGGCGTTTTCCATGGGGAGGGCTCGTTTGCGGCGAGATCCAATGTGCGACATGGGATAGGCCGGACGCTCTCCATGGTTCTGTGGGAGTGATTGGGGATCAGCACGCAGGGGGGGGGGGAAGTTATACATACAGGGTTGCAGTAGCTCAGAATACGCCGCCGCGTTCAAAGGTAATGGAAGACTAACCACGCCGCCAGCGGGGAGAAGAGGTCGTCCGCTCGCAGGCAGGCCTTACTTCCGGGTAGCGCCGACCAGGCTGGCGGCTGAAAGTCGGCGATCTGGTTGGGGATGGGTTTGGACCAACGAAAAAAATAGCACGCTATTTCCCGGTTAATAGCACTATATAGCGTATTTGGAGAGGCTACGCTATATTTAGCCTAAAGTTGACGCTACGGCGCTATTTTCGTCTTATACGCTCGAAACCACACTAAACGTGGTAACGTTATAGCTACGCTAACAAAAAGTCTGGAAATAACGTTAGGTGATGATGATGGCGGGCAATCTGGTGGTTCTTCTAGTTATTCTGAAGATGATGTCAATGATTCTGATTAAAGTTTAAAATATTTATCTTTTAGTTTATTACTTTTTCATGATTTTAAGCCTCATATTTGTATTCGTGCCATGGATTTGGCATTGACATTTGAATATGGTTACCTGGTTATGCATGTATTGTTTCTGGAAAAAAAAATTTAGTGCTGAAATCCTTAATATTTGGGCTATTTCTTACAATTTTTTCATCACGCTATTTTATATGTAACTTCGCTATATCACGCTATATCTTGTATAGCTTCTGGACGAGAGCCACGCTATTTTTGATAGCACGCTATTTTTTTCCTTGGTTTGGACAGATTTGCTCCGGCTCGTGGACCTGCTCCTGTCTACTGGGGTCTGTCGGCCATGGAGGGGGTCACAGCACTCCGGGAGGACGGTGCGGCGGCAGGGTGAGGGGATATGAGGAGGAGTCAGGACGGTGGTGGTCGGCTGGGCGAGAACGGGGAATTGCGGCGGCGACTCGTCGTTTTGTTGTCCGCCGGATTGAATGGAAATAAACTCGGCTTCGAGGATGTCAACCAGATCCCTTCAAATGCCGAATCAATTGTTATGATAACCATTGTTTTTTGGAGTTTTGGCGGCAGAATGGAGATCCTGTATTTTCGTCGAAATTGTAAAAATATATTAATGCACCCCGCAAAACAAACTCCATATGCGTGGAGGAATCGCCGAATCGGGGACGGTGGTGGCGCAGCGCTGACTCGTCGTTTTGTTGTCTGCCGAATGAGACTAGGCCCAATTATTTTGCCAGCTTCTGTCATATGCTGCTCCAACACACTCACTTAACTGAAGGTACTGGACATGTGTTCGTCCAAGTGGAGGATACAACCCACAGCGGCGCACTCCTAACCCCGCCCCTCAAATGGCCCGAAATTTAGAGCAGATTGAACACCTTACGGGCACCGGAACCGCCGTTGGTTCAATTTCGCGTCGCCTGGGAACATGGCGGTTGGTATCGACGCGTAATCGCCGCCGAGTCACTTTGGGATGCCGTTCGTACTGCTTCGCATGAATATAACCCTCGTCGTCGGTCACACGTCGCTCACATTCTCTCCGCACACCACCGTCCACAACTCTCGCGATGTCGTTACCTGAGAAGGAGGTCGTGGTGCCCGATCGAGAGTACGAGAAGGTGGTCGTGATGGCCGATCAAGGGCAGGAGAAGGAGGACGATCAGGCCGCCATGGTGGCCGAGGCAGAGCAGGACGTGGAGGACGCCGCGGCGGAGGACGACGACCCACAACTCCATCATCTGCATGCCCGACTTTCTCATTGTGGGAACCTTTGTCCCCGTGGGCCTCCCGTGTGACCGATGCACATGCAGCACCGGCCATCCCACAGTATGCTACACCAGTACTGGCGTGGCAGCCGGGAACTTGTGATGTTGCGCCAGCGGACGACGGGTCTGGAACACCACCACCCAAGGCCGAATCGGATGACGACGAGTAGTGGTTAGGGTTTCTAGTTGTAATCGTACGTAAATGCCATGTATGCATTAATAAAAGTCTCAAATAGATCGGATACCAAATAGTTTCGGCCACGCCGGATAACAAGTAGTATCAATTTCCGGCCTCATGAACCCCCTCGCGTTCATCGTTGTAGTGGCATTTTCGTCTCAAAAAATATTGTACTGGCAAACAGGATGGGTAGATCACGGGGACACTTGGGTCGGAAATTTTAATGGGCGATGGAGAGGGAAGGGAAGATAGTGCAGATGGCATATTTTATTTTCGTACGGGCAATGTTGCTACGTCTATTTTATTTTCATATGGGCGCTTGTGTATTTTGTTTGGAGAGAACATATGATATCGATATTTATAATCGTGTGAGCATTTGCACATTGCAATTGTCATTACATGCGGGGACTCTTAGGTATAGACTAAAAACACCTTTTCCCTTAAAGCTTTCATGCTTAATTAATATACGTTGCATCACTCACGGTGACATAACACACTGAATTAAAGATATATGTTTTTTGGTGAAAAAGTAAAGAGATGTAGTTGAAATAGAAATTTTGGAGATAGATAGAGCGGGAGATCTGCAGCAAAGCATGGACACTTAGCTAAATAGAAATCAGTTCAACAACATTGATGGCCATGATCCCAGGACTACTTTCAATGTGTTCTTGTGCCGCTCGGACTACTTTCAATGTGTCTATGATCCCAGGACGAGGGAATGTGTAAATTTGTCATTTGCAGCTCTCTTCTCCCCCATCTGCGCACCTTGTTTGTATTACTCATTTGTCTTAAACTTTTGCAGGTGAATGAAAAACAGTGTGAGACGGTGGACCACACTATATTTACCGAACGAGGACCTCTTTTGACTCGTTGAATAATAAATACTGACAATATATGAAGAAGTCCAATATTTGTCTCACATCCCTCCACCTCAAGTACCCTAGGGCATCTCTTGCATCTACAGTTGTTGGATCTTTTCTTAGACTAGTTAAATCAATTTAATTTATACTAAAATTTTATACTTAACTGATTACGAATTATTTATATTATAGTAAATTCTTGATGTATGTATTTTTCCATTACGTTTGTAGCCCGGTTAACCAAATAAGGAATATTAGTAATATTAACTTTGTTATTCTTTGTCTTGTATTGTATATTCAAAATGCAATTATCTTGTGCCAAGTTTAAATATATTCTGTAACAAAAAGTATGTTAGTTTTATACTATAAATGTTGGCTACAGATTTACAAAGTCCGGCGCATCCTTTTTTGGGTAGCAACGTTTAGATTAAATATCTTTGAACATATCTATTGTGTACAGCCTAACAAATATCTTAATAGAGATTTGTAGTATACCCTTAATTAGCCGATCCATCTGTAAACCACAATTAAGTAGCTCAAGATATTGGTTAGATATAGCTATTAATTTTGAATAGGTGGTGATGGTTAGTTACTAATGGGCTTGGACTATATCTACGACCGATCTGATCCAATCCTTAGGACATATACAATGGTTGATAAAATAGTCGTACCTTAATCATGCCACATAATCTTGATAAAGCAATAAAACATGTTGTACAATGGTTATTTTTTAGTCTTATATCTTTTAATCAGAATCCCTAAATCAGAAGGTAACCTTTTTTTTTTGTTCCTCTCTCTTTCAACTCAACAATTATCCTACATGGCGAGGCTCAAATATTACCATTCTACATGCCCTTACCTTTTCTGTGAAACATAGTACAACACAGACACTCACATACACGCGCATACACTCACCCCTATGAACGCACATACGCACACTCTCCGAAAATTGAGTCGGCGGATTAGGTCTTGAGATTGACGAAGTCACCATGGGCGCCTCACTGTCGACATGAACATCAACTCGCACTGAAGAATATTCCACCTAAATGAGAAACATCAGCGTCAAACCTGAGTTTTAAACTCTGATTGGCTGGTGGTACAACCACCCTTCTAACTATCCTACGACTCCCTTACCTGGACCTGGGTGTGTGACGGTAATCTTTAGGGGCCTGGTCTATACATGTGATCCGATCTGCCTCACCCTAATCGAGCGGTGTGCGACGGTAATTTTTTACTGTTTATTTTGAAAAGGGTTTTAGGGGATTCTGAATAGGTGGTGATGATTTCTTATGGTACTCCCTCCATCATATTTTATAAGGCGCACACGCGGTTCAAGAACACACTTTAACCACTACGTTAGTCAATAAAAAATAAATATTATATCAAAAAAAATATCATTAAAACTTCTTTTCAATATAAATCCTATGGTATAATTTTTGATACATACAATTTATATTTTTTTGACCCAATTTAATGTTAAAACCTTTTCTTAAACTGCATGTGTGACTTATAAACTGTTATGGAGGGAGTAAGTTATTAGTGGGCCTGGTCAATACCTGCGTCCATCTGATCCGATCCTTACCAGAACCTGGCCGTCCTGGCGGCGTGTAGCGCTTCGAGCACACCGGCCTAAAAAATTGGAAAAGTATAGTAATCATCCGGGGATCTTTGGGAAAGATCACCCGGGTCACCCGTGTCCCTTTTTTCTGTTCAAATCCCGCTTTTGCTACCGTGTAGCAAATAATTGCCCGCTTTTGCTCCTATGTAGCAAAAAAACGGTTCGTCCAGAAAATAGATTAGAAAAGACCGATTTCGCCGGCGACCTCACCGGAGAGCTCACCGGAGATCCCGTAGCAAAACAGATGTGCTATTGTAGCAAAATCAATTTCGCCGGAGAAAAGACCGATTTCGCCGGCGGCCTCACCGGACTCGCCGGACCTCACCGGAGACCTCACCGGAGATCCCGTAGCAAAAAAATGTGCTATTGTAGCAAAATCGGTTTCGCCGGAGACATCGACAGAGACCTCGTCGGAAACATCGTAGCAAAAACTTTATCCTATTGTAGCAAAACACATAACAATAATAGCAAAAAAATTGTTATATTGCAGCATTGCAGCATGCACACGCCGCCGGAGAAGATCTCCGGCGAGAGTCTCCGGCGAAGTTGATTTTGCTACAATAGAACTTTTCTGTTGCTACAATAGCATAAACTTTTTGCTACCACGTCTCCGGCGAGGTCTCTGGTGAGGTCTCCGGCGATGTCTCCGGCGAGTCTCCGGTGAAGTTGATTTTGCTACAATAGAACTTTTCTGTTGCTACAATAGCATAAACTTTTTGCTACCACGTCTCCGGCGAGGTCTCCGGTGAGGTCTCTGGCGAGGCCAGAATTTTTCCCTTCATGTTTTGTGTACGAACCTTTTTTTGCTACAATGCAGCAAAAGCGGGACGATTTGCAGCAAAAATCGGGAGTTTTGTAGCAAAAGCGGGATTAGCCTATATTAGTGGACACGTGTCGGGCTGGCGACCCGGGGGATCGGACGGAAAGATCCCCCGGGGGACGCCTAGTCCTGTCCTAAAAAATTGTCGCTCTGCGTACGTGCGGCCGGGTAGCTTTGTATGGTGCAAGGACCCGGATATATTCAAATTAGACCGAAATTTTCTTTCAAAAATTGTATACCGAAAATCGTTTATTTGGCTAAATTGGTCCTGGTACTCACTGATCCACAGGTACGCGCAGCATGGAGAGATTAACATAGCACTGGAGGCATTCGGTGAGATGTGCTCCGACGACGGTGGCGATGAACCAGACCAGCCGACGTTCCTGGGAGTCCTAGCAGCACACAACCACGCCGGACTGGTGGATGAAGGAATGGCATTCTTCAGATCAATGATGGCTGCATGGTGCTGCACCGACGTCCTCGCACTACGCCCCTGCGCCAGGTTCGATGACGCACACTCCACCTCCACTAGTAGAAAATGAGGTTTTCGTCCTGAGCCAATTTTGCATTAGCCCCGATTCAGGGAAAAACCAGGACCAATGTCAGGCATTGGTCCCGGTTCGAGCTACCAGGGGCCCGTGGAGCATTGGTCCCGGTTCGGTTGGGGACATTAGTCCCGGTTCGTGGCACGAACCGGGACTAAAGCTCCAGAGCCGGACACGTGGCGTGCCGCGGAGTTTTAGATCCGGTTCGTGTCTCGAACCGGGACTAATACCCCTCCCCTGCCTATAAGTAACCCCCCCTAGCCAGCTTCTCTCCTCTGTTTTTTTTTCTGCTTGGATGTGTGGGAAGTGGGTGCTAGTTTTTTTTTTTCCTTTGCTACGCACAAGATGTGTTCGATGAAATGTCCGAGCCACACTTAAGTTCACACAAAATGATATCCTCGACCGAGGTTAGCAACTTTATCCTTTTCATCTGTAATTGATACAAAAATATTGCATTGGCGATGTACGGTGGTCATTTCACTATTCAAGATGTTATTGTAATGGTATTTGATAAACTTAATTATACTAGCAAAATGCCCGTGCGTTGCAACGGGTTTAGAATAAATCAAACATATTAAGTTTGAAGTGAACTTGGATTTTTGTTCTATCATCGTTTTAGCCGTGCGTTGCTACGGATAAATCAAACAATTTTCCTAATTTAGACAGGTGTCACACAGAACTCCGTGTGGTCTCCATTCAAAGAAAAATACAACTTTCTTACTCTTATTTCCTCCTTGGCACATGATTTAAACTTTTAGCAAATCAAAAAACTCTACACATAACATGAAGCCTAGCTATCCGTTTAGAAGAAAAAGAGAGACGACAGCTGAGTGTTACATGAACAGTTGATCAAATGCAAATGACGGTCCAATCAAGCTAGGACCATGCAAATGTTGCCTAACAAATAATCCATTCTGACGAATTTCAGTAATTCATATCTGCAAGGTCAAAAAAATGTGTCCATGATATCATTGAGCAAGCGCGCACAACAGAAATTGCACTGGGCATAAATAAAACTATCTAGATCTTGGACACGTCCAGAAGCAAAATTTACATACAGTAGGAAATAATGGAGCTAGCTAGGTTTTCTTGGCATATCCCTCTTTTCATCGTAATTCTGTTGTCTACTTAGGATTTACTACGGCTTGACAGCATGAACATAGAGCATCTCCAGCATCGAGAATTGGCGGAAAGGCCGTGCAGTTCTGAAGCAACACTTGAGGTGCACCTAGATTAAAAGAAACAACCATGTAAAAAACTAAATCACCTAAATTCGAACAAAGATAGTGACAATGTAAAAAACTAAATCACCTAAGTTCGAACAAAGATAGTGGCTGTTTTGGTAACTCTTATTAGGGAAGAAAAGGTGGACCATGCTCGCAAAATCTCTAAGACGATAGCCTGCCACAAGATAAGACATAATCCTAAACAGCTGATATCATATTTAATCACATTGGCTGCAAGCGTATATATAGTATCCAATACGAAACAAAAGGCATGAAACGAAATTATTTTCCATCACAATTATGCCTATTCTGAGAGTGCCAATTGTTCCCATTTAAAGAACAAAATGTCACCTATAAGGGTAGAAAGTATGTGAATCAAATGTTCGTAGCATATTTAACCAGTCGGTTTCAGTCATGCACATACACTGATCGACAGATGCAGACTGGTAGCAACTCTCTGATCTGACTGCAGTTTGATTGCTCCATATGATCCTCAACCTTTGTTTGCCTAATTAGCAGACCCCAGATGTGCACAAACTGAAAGAACTAATATAACTGTTGCATCAATCGGTTCTACATCTGTGCGCAACATGCTATCAAATAACGTCAGTGCCTTGTCTAAACGACCACCTTCACCGTATCCACTTATCAGTGAAGTCCACAACACTACAAGACTACATCTGTGCGCAACATGCTCTTCCATTGAACTAAATAGACACTCTTGATTAGAAAAGCAAGATGAACCTCGATCTTCTCCATACAGGACGACGCCAGCAGCATGGGAAGCACCAGATGGAGACTCCACAGCTAGGATCTGTGGTCATGGCCTCTCCAGTCTCCCGGACACCTCGGTCCTGGATGCCTGGGACAAAATCAGAAGGGGAAGGAGCAGACCTGATGGGGTCGATGCGTTGAAGGATGGGGTCCAGATATGGATGGAGGACACATGCAACAACTACAGCGGCGCGCCTACCTCGAGAGCCGCCCGTTGACTCCTTCCGCCGCCGTCCCGACCACCGATGTAGAGGAGTGCGGGAGATGGTCGGGAGACCAGGCGGGTGCATGTGCTTGGCCCGCTTCTCATCCTGGCCGCCGGAGATCGAAGGTGAGGAGGGAGGCCGGAGAGGGGTCCGGGAAGCAGCCGCCTGCGGCGGCGTTTCGCGAATCGCGAGGTCAACGGGAAGAGACGCTGGGGAGAGAGATGGATCGCGGAAGGGGATGGGTTAGTGGTGGACTGCGGGTTTATTACCAGAGAATTGAAGGGCTAAACTGAAAAACGACACGACGTACCACGGTCGTTTACAGATATCATATAGTAGAGATGATGCAGATGGATGCACGGATGCGATGGATGTACGGCGAACAACGCAGTTCCGATTTTATTGCAGGCCTGCATAAATTTATCGATGTGGCTGAGGCAAACAAAGTGGATAATTTTATGCCTTGTCCATGTGTTGACTGTCGGAACGTCAGGGAGTACTCTAACTCGAAAACCATTCAAGGCCACGTGCTTCGGAGAGGTTTCATGCCCAGCTATAATTGTTGGACCAAGCACGGAGAAAGAGGGGTTAGGATGGAAGACAATGAAGAAGAGGAGGATGATGACAACTATCCTATGTTCCCTGAAGAATACGGTGATACTGTAATGGAAGACAATGAAGAAGAAGGAGGTGAACATCGGGCATCAGATGAGCCCGCTGATGGTCTTGGTGGGGTCATTTCTGATGCAAAGCGAGAATGCGATACAGAAAAGGAGAAGCTAAAGTTGGAGGCCATGCTAGAGGATCACAAAAAGTTGTTGTACCCAAATTGCGAAGATGGCAGCACAAAGCTCGGTACCACACTGGAACTGCTGAAATGGAAGGCAGAGACTGGTTTTCTGACAAGGGATTTGAGAAGTTACTGAAAATAATGAAGCCGAAGCTTCCAAAGGATAACGAATTGCCCGAGACTACATACGAAGCAAAGAAGGCTATCTGCCCTCTAGGATTAGATGTGCAGAAGATACATGCATGCATTAATGACTGCATCCTGTACCGCGGTGAGGAGTACGAGAATATGGATAAATGCCCGGTATGCAATGCACTGCGGTACAAGATCAGACAAGATGACCCTGGTGATGTTGAGGGCGATGACGAGCCCCCCAGGAAGAGGGTTCCTGCTAAGGTGATGTGGTATGCTCCTATAATACCACGGTTGAAACGTCTGTTCAGAAACAAAGAGCATGCCAGGTTGTTGCGATGGCACAAAGAAGAGCGTAAGAAAGACGGGAAGTTGAGACACCCCGCCGATGGGTCGCAGTGGAGAAAAATCGAGAGAGAGTTCTCGACTTTGCAGATGACGCAAGGAACTTAAGATTTGGTCTAAGTACAGATGGCTTGAATCCTTTTGGGGAGCAGAGCTGCAGTCACAGCACTTGGCCCGTGACTCTATGTATCTACAACCTTCCTCCTTGGTTGTGCATGAAGCGGAAGTTCATTATGATGCCAGTGCTCATCCAAGGCCCGAAGCAACCCGGCAACGACATTGATGTGTACCTAAGGCCATTAGTTGATGAACTTTTGCAGTTGTGGGCCGAACCAGGTGTACGTGTGTGGGATGAGCACAAACAACAGGAATTTGACCTACGAGCGTTGCTGTTCGTAACCATCAATGATTGGCCTGCTCTTAGTAACATTTCAGGACAGTCAAACAAGGGATACAATGCATGCACGCACTGTTTAGATAAGACTAAAGTACATATTTGGAAAAAAAAGAAGGTGTGTACCTGGGGTGTCATCAATTTCTTCCGAACAATCATACCGTAAGAAAGAAAGGCAAGCATTTCAACGGTGAGGCAGATCGCCGGAAGAAGCCTAACCTCCCTGATGGTGATGTATATTTGGTATGGTCAAGGATTTAGAAGTAATCTTTGGAAAGGGTCCTGGCGGTCAATCTGTTCCGAATGACGTCGCTACCGGACACGCCCATGTGGAAGAAGAAATCTATATTTTGGGAGCTACCCTATTGGAAAGTCCTAGAGGTCCGGTCTTCAATCGACGTGATGCACGTGACGAAGAATCTTTGCGTGAACCTGCTAGGCTTCCTGGGCGTGTATGGGAAGACAAAAGATACACCAGAAGCACGGGAGGACCAGCAACGTATGAAAGACCCATACAACAAGCAGACGGATAAAGGGCGTCAATACTTAAGCAGCTACGCTCTTACCAAAGCAGAGAAGGAAATCTTTTTTGAATGCCTGAGCAGTATCAAGGTCCCGGCTGGCTTCTCGTCAAATATAAAGGGAATAATAAATATGGCAGAGAAAAAATTCCAGAACCTGAAGTCTCATGATTGCCACGTGATTATGACGCAGTTGCTTCCGGTTGCATTGAGGGGGCTTCTACCGGAAAATGTTCGAGTACCCATTGTGAAGCTATGTGCATTCCTCAATGCAATATCTCAGAAGGTCATCGATCAGTAACTCAAAGGCTACAGAGGATGTGGTCCAATGTCTTGTCAGCTTCGAGTTGGTGTTCCCCCCATCATTCTTCAATATTATGACGCATCTCCTGGTTCACCTAGTCGACGAGATTGCCATTCTCGGTCCTGTATTTCTACACAATATGTTCCCCTTCGAGAGGTTCATGGGAGTCTTGAAGAAATATGTTCATAACCGTGCTAGGCCAGAAGGAAGCATCTCAAAGGGCTATGGAACAGAGGAGGTCATTGAGTTCTGTGTTGACTTTATTCCTGACCTTAAGCCGATTGGTGTTCCTGAATCGCGGCATGAGGGGAGACTGAGTGGAAAAGGCACGCTAGGAAAGAAAGCACTGATATGTAGGGACGGGCATTCTTTAACTCAAGCACACTACACAGTTCTACAAAGTTCCACCTTGGCTCCGTATATCGAGGAACACAAGAATTATGTACGCTCCAAGAACCCGGGGAAGGCTGACTCCTGGATTAAAGAAAAACACATGGAGACTTTCGGCAGTTGGTTGCGATTACAGCTCATGAATGACACCACTGTCGGAGATCAGCTCTACTTGTTGGCCGCGTCACCATCTTCGACTGTATTGAATTTCCAAGGGTACGAGATAAATGGGAATACATTTTACACGATCGCCCAAGATAAAAAGAGCACCAACCAAAACAGTGGTGTCCGCTTTGATGCAACAGACGAGAATGGGCAAAAGGACACATACTATGGTTACATAGAGGAGATATGGGAACTTGACTATGGACCTACTTTTAAGGTCCCTTTGTTTCGGTGCAGTTGGGTCAACATGAATGGAGAAGGGATAAAGGTAGACCAGCTGTACGGAATGACAACAGTGGATCTCAAGAATCTTGGTTACAGAACGAACCATTCGTCCTAGCCAATGATGTGGCTCAGGTTTTCTATGTGAAGGACATGTCCTCCAGACCGAAAAAAAGAAAAAAATAAGCAAACGAATACATCAGACGATGAGCCAAAGCGTCACATAGTTCTTTCAGGGAAAAGAAACATCGTGGGAGTCGAGGACAAGACAGACATGTCAGCAGATTATAATAAGTTTGATGAAATTCCGCCCTTCACAGTGAAAACTGACCCAAGCATCCCGTTAAATAATGAAGATGCTCCATGGTTACGGCCGAAGCGATCATAGGCAAGGGACATACGCGAAGAAGGGTTCATGGCTTTTATGTAAATCAATGTAATGTATTAAACCTTTATGTGATGTGTAGTAATGTATTAAACCTTTTAGAAAACAAGTGACCATATGTAATACATGGTTCCCGAGCATTCTGAATAGTTCCCAATACAATCTCTGCATATAACTGATGATCTTTAGCATTTCCAAGTGATGCAGAAAGCGCCAACGGCGAGAAAGTGCATCCCACTATTCATGAGTACTAATAATGATCTCCCCTTTGTCAAGAAGCTTCAAATCTCTGCATTCCAAGACAATCTCTGCATTCTCCAAGATCTTTAGCATTTCCAAGTGATGCAGAAAGCGCCACAATCCGGATGTTACTTCCAATATGACTTGAAATATGACTTGAAATACGCCACAATCCGGATATGCTTTCGCTGCTTCCAATGGCGAGAAAGTGCATCCCACTTTTCACCAAGACAATCTTTGCCTAATGTTGGTGATGTGTAATAATGTATTAAACATTTTATGTAAATCTATGTAATGTTTTAAATCTTTATGTCAGGAGCATGGTTCCCGAGCATTCTGAATAGTTCCCAATACAATCTCTGCATATAACTGATGATCTTTAGCATTTCCAAGTGATGCAGAAAGCGCCAACGGCGAGAAAGTGCATCCCACTTTTCAGGAGTACTAATAATGATCTCCCCGTTGTCAAGAAGCTTCAAATTTCTGCATTCCAAGACAATCTCTGCATTCTCCAAGATCTTTAGCATTTCCAAGTGATGCAGAAAGCGCCACAATCCGGATGTTACTTCCAATATGACTTGAAATATGACTTGAAATACGCCACAATCCGGATATGCTTTCGCTGCTTCCAACGGCGAGAAAGTGCATCCAATTTTCAAGAGTACTAATAGTGATCTCCTCTTTGTCAAGAAGCTTCAAATCAGCTACAGTTTCACTTGTTAATTCAACTACACGAGCAAACTCTCCAAATTTCTTCGACTAGTCCCTGAAAAGTATACAAAAAATATTAGTTTCACCGGTTATTCAAATTCAAACACTTTTCATGTTGAAAGTTTTGTCAATTCAAAATATGCAATAAAGTTAATGCATTTTTAATTGAAAATGGCAAAATGGTTAATAGTTTGTATAGTTAGAATAATTATTTTAGAAAACAGAAAATGGTTTTGGATTATTTATTCAAATTTAAACACTTTTCATATTGAAAGTCTTTTCACATTCAAAACCATTTGAAATTCATATTCAAACACCTAAATAAGAAAATAAAAAGGCGGGAACAACATTCAGAACTGAAAAGTTTGAAATAAATTTGAAAAAGGACTCACTGGTCCCGGTTTATACGAAGAACCGGGACTAATAACCCATGGACGCGCGAAGCAAATCTAGCATTAAATTGCCATGGCATTGGTCCCGGTTCCTTTGGTCCCGGTTCGTGGGAGGAACCGGGACCAATGAGTCCTGGTACATAACTGTCAGCCCCTTCTCCTTCCCCAATCCATCCCCAAATCCACCAAGTCGCACGCGGGCGCCGGAGCCAAAATCCACGCCGTCAGGCTGCCCGGCGCCCGCGCCGCTCCACGCCGCGCCCCGCCGCCGCCGTCAACGTCCGCCGCGCCCTCGACGCTCGCGCCACGCCGCCCGCACGCCGGCCGCCCTTGCTGCAGAGAGAAGAAGGAGAGGAGCTGCGCCGACGCCGCCCGCCCCTGGAGAACTACAGCCCGACGCCGCCGGCGCGCGCCCGCACGCCGGCCTCCACGCGCGCCTGATAACCCACAAGTATAGGGGATCGCGTGTAGCCTTTTCGATAAGTAAGAGTGTCGAACCCAACGAGGAGCTAAAGGTAGGATAAGTATTCTCTCAAGTTCTATCAACCACTGATACAACTCTACGCACACTAAAAGTTTACTTTATCTAGGAAATAAAAACTAGACTACAATACGGGTACGAGGGATAGCTTTGCGAGATAATAAATAACAAGAAAGTAAATGTTAGCGCTGCAGCAATAAAGTATACTAAGTAACCATAAACTAACAGTACCATGAGTGTGGAAAAGTGGTGGTAATTGTGATGGCTTTGTCCAAGATTAATTACCGAATATATCGGGTTCATTGTCTTCGATGCAGTTTTCTATGCGGGAGAGGCTAAATATACATGCACTCCACTATTTGGGATTACAAGTACTATATGATTGGATTGTTAGCAAACATCCGTATAAACTAACAATGCATTAAGGTTTCCCCAACCATAGCCTTAAGTTTATGGTCCTCTTACTCTCATACGTGTAACTAACCGGTTCGCGCCCTCGGGTTTCTGTCACTCCGGCAGGACTCCCCCCTTCGTTTACAAATACTACTAACCCCGTGATGTTTGATCCATGCGCGCACAAGTATAATGGACACCAAAGGACAGTACCATATCAACATACAACTCTAATGAACCAAAGATATTCAACCAAGTAATCAAAAGACAAATAAACTACACAAACATGATATAGATCATAGGATAAATATTATAGCATCAAACACCATGTTTACATAGGACGGTACAGAGGTTTGTGGGAGGATGAACCACTGTATACAAGGAGGAATTTGCGGTGGAGATGGCGGTGAAGACGGTGGAGAGGGCAGCGAGAGGTGCAGGGCGGCGCCGGCGCCGGCGGTGGCGCATGGGGCTCCTCTAGCGCCGCCGGCTCCATGGGGGAGCGCCGCCCCTTAGCTCTCTTCCTTCATGGCTTCTTGGGAGCCCTCCCCCATGGAGATGGGATCCATGGAGGAGGCAAAAACGTGGCTTTGGTGGCTGCAAATTCGTGGTACGGGGGTCTCCTTCACGACCTAGGGTTTCCTTATTTATATGGACTCTCGGATTTCCGTCACCCCCTTTTAGGGTTCCACCAAAACGGGCCTACAGGTCGCGTCCGAACTCCGATTGGGCTGATCTCAGGCTTAAAATCTTCGTATGGAAAATTGTGACAACTTTCTCTTTAATTGGATTTCCATTTCACGCCGTCTTCGAGGGTCAAACTAACAATCTTCGTAAAAAGTTCTCAGACAGATTTCAGGAAGGCCCCAATTCGACTCCAACAAGGTTTCCTCTTGTATTTTTGATAATTTCTACACATCAAAGAGTAAAACAAGAACATTGTGCAATTTTACAACTATTAATAGGTTAGTCCAAATAAATCATAAACTTAATATAAAAACAAGTGTCAAAGGCATAATATTAACATGAAACAATCAAAAATTATAGATACGTTTTGGACGTATCAACATCTCCAAGCTTAATTCCTGCTCGTCCTCGAGTAGGTAAATGATAATAAAATAATTTTTGATTGTAAATGTTATGATCAGATCTTTAACAATTGCATGATGTATGGATAATAAAACTTAGCAATCATGTTACCTAATGAAAAGTATCAACGAACTAAGAGCTTATAACATGAAATTTATAAATATCAACAAGATTGTAATGACCATAATAAAGCATGATAGAGTGGTATCTCGCTTGCCCTTAATTGTGGAGCAAAACATAAATGCCAAGGCACCTCTGAAGTTCAAGTGAAGACTAGATGTAAAGATATCAAAGGTAAAAACATCATAGTTATACCGCAGATAACCGCATTCTGGGACAAGCACATTACACTAAGAATGACAGTTATGCTCTCGAGGAAGTCCTCAAAGAAAGGATGATGACTCAACATTAAAATAAAAGATTGGCCCTTCGCAGAGGGAAGCAGGGATTAAATCATGTGCTAGAGCTTTTTAAGTTTTTGAAATCATATAGAGAGTAAAAATAAGTTTTGGGAGGTGTTTGTTAATTGTCAACGAATCAGAAAATGGAAAGTACAATATGACCCCTGCCAACCATACTTTTAAGAGCGGCTCCCATGAAGGACGTTATTTCTACCAGCAAGGCAGATCATCCCTATTCTCTTTTGTTTACACATGCAGATATTTCACTGTTTGTCATTGCTTGACTGATAAATCAGCGCAAAAATGTAAAGAGAATTAAGCGGTTAAAGTTGTAATTAATTGGGACTGGGCACCCCATTTGCCAGCTCTTTTTGCAAAATTAATGGATAAGCGGATATATATGCCGCTAGTCCGGTGGTAAAGTCTGTTTGATAGTTGACATAAAGACATCCACCCCGTCCTCATGAGCTTGGCAAACATTGACACAAAAAGGAGTAATAATTTTGTTTTTGAATAGTTTAAAGGTAGCACATGAAAATTTTACTTGGAATGGTTCGAAATACCATGCATAGGAATTTATAGTGGACTCTTTGGGATAACTTGGTTTTAGGGATTTGGATGCACGAGCAGCATTCCCGCTCAGTACAAGTGAAGGCTAGCAATAGACTAGGAAGCGACAATCAAGAGAGCAATGACCGTCATAATCATACTTGCGACAGAATAAAATTAACGGAGGCATAAAAATGATACTCCCTCCGATCCATATTAGTGGGCATAGCTTTGTCTAGATTCATATGTATCTAGTTAAGTATTTAGACTAGATACATGTGTATCTAGAGAAAGTTGTGCCCACTAATATGGATCGGAGGGAGTACTATAACTCTGAGGCAAAATAGATCATCAAGGCTTAATTGACTTTTATTTTTCAGTCATGAACATGTGTGAGCATGTGCCAAGTCGATTCAAGTAAATCATTCAGAGGAGGATACCACAATTCCATACCATCTTATGAACAGGACAATGCATGTTAATATCTAAATAACATAATATGCACTATTAGCTAGTTGAGACTAACCATAAGAAAACATAAACTACTAAACAGTATTATTCACACATCATTTTTAAGTTTCAACAAGTAATCCATTAACCAAGTAAACATTGAAAACAGAGGATAAATAAAATATGTGACGATCAACTTATTAATGTAACTGGTGTTTGATGCTAAGATAAATAAATAATAAGATACAGACGCTCCAAGAACAGCACATATGATGTGAAAGAATTAAAATATAGTTTCACTAGAGATGACCTGATAATTTTGACGATGAAGAAGGGGATGCCTTGGGCATCCCCAAGCTTAGACGCTTGAGTCTTCTTGAAATATGCTGGGGAGATCCATGGGGCCTCCCCAAGCTTAAGCTCTTCACTCTTCTCCATCCTATTATATCACTCTTCCCTCTTGACCCTTGAAAACTTCCGCCACACCAAACTCAAAGTAAATCTCATTAGAGGGTTAGTGCACAATCAAAAACTCACATGTTCTGTAAGGACGCAATATGACCGTTACTTTAAACATTAGCTACTGCCACTGATGTTATGTGAAGCTCTTCCACCCAAAAAAGAATTCCACTCAACATAGTAAAAGAGAGAATGCAAAATAAAAGACATAATCTGTCTAAAACAGAACAGTCCGCAAAGACGAATTTTTTCGAGGCACTTACGTTACTCAGATCGAAAACTTTGAACTAACGAAAGATGCATACATATATCAGGATTACGCACAAAAATTTCAGATTTAATTCACAATCTGGTGATTTTATGAATTTCGTACAGTGAACAGAAGAAATCTGTTCCTGCGCAGCAATCAAAATTTTAGCAACATCTTATCATTAGAGACTACTCTTGGCACAACAATGCATGAAAGTAAAGATACAAAGGAGTTGCTACAGAAGTAAACAAACTCCTTGACTCAAGAAAAGAAAAATTGCAGAAAAATAATGGGTTGCCTCCCATAAGCGCTTTTCTTTAACGCCTTTTAGCTAGGCACTTATTGCAATACATAATATTTCCAAAGTGCTGCTATTAAACCAAATCAAATTTTTTTTAAGTTACAGAAAGGTTGCTTAAATGGCCAACTTCTAAATGAAAGGTAAGAACCATTAAATCAAATGAAAACGCAAAGAGGCCACTCTTGCAACAAAAGTCGAATCTGTCCAGAAAAACAGCAGCTGGCAAACGTAATTTTTAGGTGCACTTAAACATGTCCGAAATTTTAGCCAATTTTTGTGCATGCAGAGGATTCGGTGATACAACATCAGTAATTTTTAGAGTTTCCAGTAAAATATGAAAAATCGCGCAATGAGCAGTAGATACCGAAAACAGAAAATCACTTTTTACATATGCATCAACTAAGCTAAAGGGTAAAACTTGGTACATTATTTTGATAAACTAAAAGACCAGAGGCTAAGCAAGACCTAAACATGCTAGCTACAGCAAGGAAAACTCTAAATAAAAATCAAAAGTAAAAACCAAATAAAATCAAAATAAAGAACCAAACAAAGAAACAAAACAAAAGAAAATATTTTTGTTGTTTTGAATTTATAAGTGAAAGTAAAGAAGCAATGAAACCAAATAAGAGCCTAATAAAACTAAAGAAGGTAAAACCAAGACATATAAAAGCAATTATAATACAAGTTAAGACAATACATATCATGTGGACGGGTAATATAGAGTATGAACGAGACAACCTCATGTTAGTTGATGAATAGGGGATGACTCGGGCATCCCCAAGCTTAGATGATTGTATCTTCTTGAATATGTTCTAGGGATGCACCTACACATCCCCAAGCTTGAGCTCTTGCGTCTTCTTGTTCATCTTATATCACCATATTGATTAGATCTTATAGGCTACATCCACATAAAACTTCACAAAACTCATTAGTAGGGTTAGTACTCATTAAATAAAATCCACTCATGTTCAAGCATTGACAAGTTTTATAATCTTTACTCAACATTAGCCACTGTATATACTAAGGTGTTCATGATTTCCGTTGTCCGTCGAAAAACTAATGAAACTAATAACACCAAGTACAATATTGAATAAACAAAGAAATCTGTCAAAACTGAACAGTCCGTAAAGATGGCATTCAACGAGATAGTTAAGTAGCTCAAATCGAAAAACTTTTAACTAATGAAAGGCAGATCATAATCTCAGTTTACGCACAAAAATTTCAGGTCAAAATACTATTCTGAGATTTATCACGATTTTTTACAGTGAAGCACAGGAATCTGTCTAAATTGAACAGTCGGTGAAGATCGAATTTTTCGAGACACTACGTAACTCAAATCACAAAAAGTTAGTCTAATGAAAGAAAGCTAATAAGCATCACTTTGCACTCAAAAATTTCAGATCAAGATCACGTTCTGGTGATTTTAAACATTTATACGGTGGAGCACAGAAAATCTGTTTCTGGACAGCAAAGCAAAACTATCAACTTTCAATTAACTTGAGACTATAATTAGCATTTTATTTTTATGTACAGAGGTATATACACAATATTTACATGTTTTTGATGAAAGCTTCCATGGAAAGATTTGTTTTGGTTTCATAGGCATGAACACAAGTGTTCAAGGTCGACCCCACTTAACCATTACTCATCTTTCCAATCACTTTTCTTTTTGAAAACGTTTTTAGATAACAACTACAACTAATTTTTTTTATAATTCGCATTCCCTATCCATACTAAGATAGAGAACAACTTAAAACTGAAAATAAAAATTACTTAGAGATAAAGCAAACAAGTGCACACAAGAATATTCACCTACGCTATGCTCCCCGGCAACGGCGCCAGAAAAGGTCTTGATAACCCACAAGTATAGGGGATCGCGTGTAGCCTTTTCGATAAGTAAGAGTGTCGAACCCAACGAGGAGCTAAAGGTAGGATAAGTATTCTCTCAAGTTCTATCAACCACTGATACAACTCTACGCACACTAAACGTTTACTTTATCTAGGAAATAAAACTAGACTACAATACGGGTATGAGGATAGCTTTGCGAGATAATAAATAACAAGAAAGTAAATGTTAGTGCTGCAGCAATAAAGTATACTAAGTAACCATAAACTAACAGTACCATGAGTGTGGAAAAGTGGTGGTAATTGTGATGGCTTTGTCCAAGATTAATTACCGAATATATCGGGTTCATTGTCTTCGATGCAGTTTTCTATGTGGGAGAGGCTAAATATACATGCACTCCACTACTTGGGATTACAAGTACTATATGATTGGATTGTTAGCAAACATCCGTATAAACTAACAATGCATTAAGGTTTCCCCAACCATAGCCTTAAGTTTATGGTCCTCTTACTCCCATACGTGTAACTAACCGGTTCGCGCCCTCAGGTTTCTGTCACTCCGGCAGGACTCCCCCCTTCGTTTACAAATACTACTAACCCCGTGATGTTTGATCCATGCGCGCACAAGTATAATGGACACCAAAGGACAGTACCATATCAACATACAACTCTAATGAACCAAAGATATTCAACCAAGTAATCAAAAGACAAATAAACTACACAAACATGATATAGATCATAGGATAAATATTATAGCATCAAACACCATGTTTACATAGGACGGTACAGAGGTTTGTGGGAGGATGAACCACTGTATACAAGGAGTAATCTGCGGTGGAGATGGCGGTGAAGACGGTGGAGAGGGCAGCGAGAGGCGCAGGGCGGCGCCGGCGCCATGGGGGAGCGCTGCCCCTTAGCCCTCTTCCTTCATGGCTTCTTGGGAGCCCTCCCCCATGGAGATGGGATCCATGAGGGAGGCAAAAACGTGGCTTTGGTGGCTGCAAATTCGTGGTATGGGGGTCTCCTTCACGACCTAGGGTTTCCTTCTTTATATGGACTCTCGGATTTCCGTCAACCCCTTTTAGGGTTCCACCAAAACGGGCCTAGAGGCCGCGTCCGAACTCCGATTGGGCTGATCTCGGGCTTAAAATTTTCGTATGGAAAATTGTGACAACTTTCTCTTTAATTGGATTTCCATTTGACGCCGTCTTCGAGGGTCAAACTGACAATCTTCGTAAAAAGTTCTCAGACAGATTTCAGGAAAGCCCCAATTCGACTCCAACAAGATTTCCTCTTGTATTTTTGATAATTCCTACACATCAAAGAGTAAAACAAGAACATTGTGCACTTTTGCAATTATTAATAGGTTAGTCCAAATAAATCATAAACTTAATATAAAAACAAGTGTCAAATGCATAATATTAACATGAAACAATCAAAAATTATAGATACGTTTTGGACGTATCAGCGCCCTCGACACTCGGCCGCGCCCTCCACGCCGGCCACGCCCTCGACGACCGCGCCCTCCACGCCCCCGCTCGCGCCGCCTGACCCTCTCGGTGAGGGTTTAGAAATTTAGAAATTTTATGAATTTTATGATTTTTTTTCTTAGGTTTTGAATTGACAAATGTACACAAATGCTTAGGTTTAGAAATTCAAATCTAAATGATTTTTTTGCTTAGGTTTAGAAATTCAAATACTTAGGATTTTTTGTGTTAGGAAAAAAAATTGTGTTAGAAAAAAATTTGTGTTAGGAATTGTTAGTACTGTGTTAGGAAAAAAAATTGTGTTAGGAAAAAAAATTGTGTTAGTACTGTGTTAGGAAAAAAATTGTGTTAGGAATTGTTAGTATTGTGTTAGGAAAAAAATTTGTGTTAGGAATTGTTAGTACTGTGTTAGGAAAAAAAATTGTGTTAGAAAAAAAATTTGTGTTAGGAAAAAAATTTGTGTTAGTAATTGTTAGTACTGTGTTAGGAAAAAAAATTGTGTTAGGAATTGTTAGTACTGTGTTAGGAAAAAAATTATCTTAGGAATTGTTAGTACTGTGTTAGGAAAAATTAAGAAATAGCTTGTTTAAGAATATTTAAAGTGTTAGCAGAATTTATGTGTTAGCAAAATTAGCAAATTAAGGTGTTAGCAAAATTAGCAAATTTAACTTTGTATTCAGATTTGCATTCACATATCCGATTCACATTTGTATGCAAATTTTAGATTCAAATTTTGTGAGTATGCAAATAAGATGTTAGATATGCAAAGATGCAAATTTTGTTGGACTCCTTTAATCATCGTGGCTAGAACCGGGACTAATAGCCCCTGCAAATTAAGAGTATTTTATTTTAGGTTTTTGGGCAAGGCAAAAATTGTGTAGATGTATCTTGACATATGGAACAAGTTACCCAACTAAAGTTTTGTGCATTGTTCTTAATTTGCAGAAACTATGGAACACGACAGAGACGAAAATCAGGAAAACATCCTCGAGGATATGATCCGCGGGGAAGATGTTGGCGATGTCACCTCGCAGTTTCTGAACAACTCCGGTGAGGGAGATGAGTCTCTCAACCGAAGAGACGGCTCCGGTGAGGTAGAAGCCGACGGCTGGGGCGAGGGAGAAGCCGGCGGCTTCGATGAGGGAGAAGTCGACGAGGGAGAAGCCGACGGCTCCGGTGGAACATTAAATATTGCAAACTCCGGCGAGGTGCATATATATATATATATATATATTAATTAAGCTCTGTTGTCTATATACATATATTAACGCTCTTTCTTCTTTTAGCCCTCCGGATCGAGCAAATCTTCTGTAAGGACGAAACGAGGCCCAGCCAAAAAGTTGGTGACCATGAAAGGTACAGGATCGAAAAAGTCGCTGAAGACGGCACACCGATTGCTCCCCCTGATGTTGCAAAAAAAATTGTAAAGCAATGCGGAGTTATTGTTAGGGACTACATCCCGATCACCGTTCGAGAATGGCATAAGCCAAGGCGGGAGGAATAAGATATGTCGGCGACAAAGGCAAAGAAAACCTTTGGAAAAAGCTCATGGTTAATTTCACCCTGCCGGCGCCAGAGGTGGATCCAGATGAGGAGGATCCAAATGAGGCAGAAAAGATTGCCAGCAAAAAATATCATAGAGCAAAAAGTCAAGGAGTGGGCTCTTAAGAAGATGGCCGAGCTATTCAAGAACTGGAAGAAAAGATTGCACACCGAGTTTATCAAGAAAGATAAGACTCCGGACTTCGATAAAGGGTATGAGAAGATAAGAGACGACTGGGAAGAATTTGTGGCGTACAAGAAATCGGAGGAAGCTCAGATAAAGTCTGAAACAAATAAGGCAAATGCTGCTAAAAAGAAGTACCACCATACTATGGGGCCTGGTGGCTACGCCTTTAGCATGCCTAAGTGGGAGAAACTTGAGGCCGACCTGCTGGCTAAAGGGATCACTCCAGAGCCATACACATGGATCGAACGGGCAAGAAATTGGTTTTACGGGCATGGGGGCACGTTGGACGCAGAAGGGAAGTGCATATATAACAGAACACACAAAGATAAGCCCCTACTACCCATCGAAGACATTAGAAATGCAGTAAAGGATGTTGAAGAGGGACGGTTCTGTCCCGATAGAGAGATGACGAGCTCACACGCGCCCTTGGGAATAAGGAACACGACGGACGAACACGAGGCACACCAGGCTCCAAGCCGTGGAAAATTGCGATTCCCGAGGACAGGAAGAAATTTCCTGATAGAAGCCATCAGAGGAGAAAGGAAAGGGAGGCAATTGAAGCACGCGCTGCTGCAGACCGGCTGCGTAATATAGAAGAAACAATAAAGCGCAGCAGGATCAAATTGACGCACTTAGCCAGCAAGGTACTAGCGGCCAATCTCAGCGGCACATGGTAGAAGCTGCATGCGATGGTACCGGCGGCCCATCGAATCGGAAAAGCAGCGTGGCTTCCACGGAGCTCCAGGATGGTAATGATGATGCACTGACGATGGCTCCTCTTCGTCGCTACCCAGTGGATGATATCACGGAGAGCACACCTTGTGAGCTACATGTGAAAGTTTTTAACTTAACCATGAAGGTGGCGGTCGGCTATGCCGTACCAATTGGACCTAAACCAACTTTCCATTTCTCTCCGGTTCCACATGGCTACGCTGTTGTCGGGGTGGATGAAGTGATGAAATAATTTGAGGAGCTGAAGCTGGAACACCCTGCAGGTGAAGATGGGGAGGTGGTTGAACTTGGAGAAGCCAAAAAAGGGACCATTCTATGGCCAAAGGAATTCATCGTGCTTCCAAACTGGCAGCCAAGGCCATCGACTCCTCAGAGTAGCAATCCATCTTCGCCGCCGCCTCACCAGTCTCCAGCGCAACAGTCCTCTTCGCCGCCGCCGCCTCAGGCGCCGTCTCCGCCGCCACACCAGTCTCCAGCGCAGCCGTCTCCGCCGCCGCGTCAGTCGTCTCCGCCCACTGAGGCTCAGCGTACCACCGCTGGTACTATGAGGGGTAACCGATCACCGAAACGTAAAAGGTCGCCCTCCCAAAAGTACCTCATAAGAATCTTCCCATGAGACCTTACGACTATACGGAGGAGGAAAATGCCGCGATCGCAAATGCCCAAAATAAAGAGTGGTGGGCTAACCGGAAGAAGCCGAAAGCGCCAGAGTTCCCCGCCACCCCAGAAGAAAAAGCCGCCGTCTTCAAAATGCTGAAGACCCTTGAACAACCCCCGCCAAGGCTGACACCAGACTATGACCGCTCTATTCGCAAGTCGGCTGAGGCAAATAAGCAGCGGTCGAAGAGTAGTAGTGCAAGCGGGAAATCAGTTCCCCAGCTCGGAGAACAGAAAAACCAGTCGTGCCCCCCGCTCAAAGTGTTTTCCAATACCGAGGTGGGGTCGAGCAGAGGTGCAGTCGACGTCGATCCTGAGTTTGTTGCAATGTACGGAGAAGCGGCCTTGCTCAGGGCATGTCTATTCCTCAGTACTTAGACCATTTACAAGAGTTCCAGGAAGTAGCATACAAATACCGGCACGGGTATACTCTCGTCAAACCTGAGTTAGTCAACGGTCTACCAACAAAAATGCGAAGATTGCATAAGTGGTACATGCGAGCCTCAAAGGAAGGGGCAAACTGGATCTACGTGGGATATAAAAACGAGCATTACGGGCATGGAGATGGCGTGGTAATGATTGAATTTTGTGAATTATTTCATTATACCAACAAGACGCCATCGACAAATCTATCCTCAGTGCCTATTGTCTGTAAGTATTATTTCTGTAATTAAGTCTCTAGCTAGCTCAGCTCGTTCATTGCATGTATAATCTTACTCATCACTATATTAATTATGCAGAATGAAGATTCTCCAATGCAAAAGAGGACAAATCTATGACATTGGGTTCATTGACCCATATTTCGTTCATCAAAAAACTCTCCAAGATCATTACATCGACACAGAGAATAACTTGGTAAAGGCGTTAAGGTTTTCCGAAACCAAAAGGGAAATACTATTTCCTTACAACTACGGGTGAGTGTTACTGTCTTGTACACATTCTATTTCGCTTACTCGATGTTAAGTGTATAATTGATGACTTATGCGTGCGCAGCTTCCACTTTATTCTGCTAATCATTAAACCTGACAAAGGAGTAGTACAAGTCATGGACTCGAAACGTAAACCCCTTGAGGAGTGGGCGGACATGCAGGAATGCCTCCAAGGGTAATTTCAATCATTATGGCACTATATCGGCAACTTTCCGTTCATTCCCTGGTAGCAAGTAATTAATATATAACTCCTTTATTCATTTTCTTTGGACAGGGCTTGGAAACGGTTCACCGCCAAGGCTAGGGTATTTGGGCGCCGGAGCTTACATTTGAACCAATAAATGTAAGTACTACTAGCTAGATCCGCGCATCTCTTTGATTCTAGTTTCAATACCATTATCATGCTTGATTATTATTTTGATTGAACTCTGTTCTCGTAAAGTGCTTGAGGCAGGAACATGAGAATAATTTATGTGGATACTACGTTTGCGAGTTCATTCGCCAGACGACCCATGAACGGGCAGCCGGTACTTAGAACAACTTGAAGTACGTAAACAATATTCACAATTTTAGTTTATTGCCATCAATTGTGTTTAGTTTCATTCATATATATTGACCCCTTCTTTAAATTAGATCGAACGGTTGCGGGACGGTTTCTACCACAAGATCGCGTACGAGCAATTCAAGAGGAAATTGCGGGATTCTTAGATGCAGAGGTGCTAGATCCGAAGGGAGAATACTATCGGAAGGTTGAAATGTAAGGGTGAGTGTAAAAGAGATGTATATATGCATGAAACTCGTGTGTACATGTACCATTTGTAATATGTTCGACCAAACATGACGAATGAGATGTGTGTAATATATTCATGACGATGATGTGTAATAGTGGTTCCTTCATTGCTGTATTTAGTACCATCGAATTGAGTGCGAGATGGAGAGCCGGCGAGTAGTACCTGCACAGAAATATCGAACCTTGGCCTCGATGAGCCGGCGTGTGAGAGATGGAGAGCACGTCGGCGATGCGAAGAAGAGGGAGACGACGGAGGCACCGGCGAGAGGGAGAGAGGGTGGATGGACAAATAATTAAATGGAAGTGTTCGAATTGAGTGCAAAACACAAAATAAAAAGTGCCCAAATAATTAAATGAAAAAATACAAAATCAAAACATCAGTCCCGGTTCGTATTACGAACCGGGACTAAAGCTCCTCCCCCACTCGCTCCAGCACAGGCCACGTGGAGCCCCATTGGTCCCGGTTCGTGGCCGAACCGGGACTAGCATTAGTCCCAATTGTCCAGTCCCGGTGCCCAACCGAACCGGGACTATAGGCGTGTTTTGTACTAGTGCTCATTACTGACATCGAGACGGGGAGGCTCGCTGCGGAGAAGCTCGCGGAGCTCTCAGAAGGGGGAGAGGACCGGGACTCGGCGAGCTACTGTACGTGCTAATGTCGGGCATCCACGCCGCGACGACGGCAGGGTGCGGCGTAGGATGGACGAGGACGGCATGACCGCGTGAGGAAGGAGGCCCGGCGCAGCTGGGCGAAGGTCAGGAACGAGATGCACGGCTTTGTCGCAATGGACGCGTCTGCACCCAGACACGGCGTCCATCTACTATTCTACTGGATGCTCTGGGAGTTGTTTGATGTAATGCGCGAAAGTAAAGTTTACGATGCAGATTTAGATGTTAAAAATATACTGTACATACTATTGAGTTGTTTGGCAAGGATCCTGTATTGTTAGTACAGGCGGTTGCTTGGCAGATTTGAAATTTTACTTCAAATCACTTCTACTAGTTGAATTTTGCGTGGCGTGACGCTACGCTTGATGAGATTTTATGTGCATTTTTTTTGGCCAAATGTTTGCTAAATTGGAATGTGCAAAGTGGTGTGAAATGTTCAAACATGTTTGTATGTTGGCGTCATTGTTTAGTTGAAATTAGAAAAATTCTTTCGAATTTGATTCTACATTTGGGGAAAGTTTGTTCGTATGGTGTCGAAATATTGGGCAAATTGTAATGTCCATAAATATTTGTATTTTGCTATAAGTGTGTAGCGTTTTTCTTGTAGCATTTTCGATATATTTTATTGAATATTGGAATATTCGCGCAAATGTACACCAAATTAGAATTTAGGAATATGTTTAATTTTTTATTTTGGTATGAGTAGGTAGCATTTTTTGTGAGCATTTTTTAAATATGTTGTGCAATATTCAAATATTTGGTAGTTCGAAATGTTCGGGCATGGTTGTGTTTCGTCGTCAATATTTAATTGAAATTAGAGGAAATGCATTTGAATTACCTCAAAATGGTGACAAAATTTTGAGTATTTGGGATTGCATGTTTGCATTTCAGCGTTAAAATTTAATTGAGATTAGGAAAAATGCATTTGAATTGTATCTAAATGGTGAGAAATTGTGAGTATGCCTTTTTTTTCCGTTAGCATAAGTGATTTGTATGTAATTATACATGGCATAATTCTCAGGGGGTTAACTAACTGTTGTGTAAAAAATTTAAATTTGGGAGTGTGCATGTCCAAAAGTTTGAACGTAAAATTTGTTCGAGTTTCAAAAATTGTTTAAATTGGAGAGGCATTCATATTTGAGTTTGGTTTATGTGTTTTTTAATGCTCGGATTTGAGAGGCATTATAAATGTTGGAACGCCGAAACTTGAATTTTGATCGTATATCGTGAATAGTCAGCGTTTATTGTTGTGGTCATGTTGATATCTTTGTGACACTTGTAATAAATGTTGTGTAAAAAATTTAAATTTGGGGGTGTGCATGTTCAAAATGTGTTTAGATTCGAATGTGACGATGTACAAAAAAGGTTTGTGCTTATGAGTTGTTTGGTTTCGAAAAGTTCGTAAAATAGGTGGAAATACTGTGGGATAAAAAATTCAAATTTGAAAGTGTCCATATTGCAAATTTGGTTTGGAAAGTTCGTACAATAATTAGAAATACTGTGGGGTGAAAAATTCAAATTTGGGAGTATGCATGTTCAAAATGTGTTCAGAGTTGAATGTGTCGGGGAAAAAAAATATGCATGAATTGTTTGTTTTACAAAAGGTGGCCACATAGTTAAATTTGGAAGATATGCTAAATTTTGAAGTATTGAAATTTGTATATAGTGTTTTTTGTGGTACAATTCATATTCGGAAATCTCTACATTTTAATATTGTGCAGATATGGAAATATTGAATTTGTATTTCAAAAGTTGTAAAAAATTCGGAAAAAGAAAAAAAAGAAAAGGGGAAAAAATAAAAAGGGCCGACCCAGCTGCGCAGCAGCCAGGCCGGCCCAGCACGCGGCCCAGCTGCTCGGCCCAGGCCCACTGGGAGGGCACGCTGACGTGAGCGAAGGCCGGAGCTGCCGCGGCGGCGTTGACGTCGCCGGCGTCGATCCAGCGCGTTCCGGGATGCGCGGCTGGGCGCGCTGGAAGCGGCTCGCCGCGGAGTGGCCGCAGGTAGCGGCGCCGCCGAATTTGGGTCGCCGGAGCGGCGCCGGCCCGAGCGAGCGCGGCGGACTCGATTGCGGTGGCTCTGGGGCATCCCGGCACGCGTCCGTCGGCGAGGAGGGATGGGGCGCGACGGCGGACCTGGCCGTAGGCGTCGATTTGCGTGGGGAGGGGTCAAACGGCGGGGCGGCGCGGCGGCGTCGCCGGCGATTTCCGTTGTCGCGCGCGCCAGGGGGAGGAGAGGGGGGGGGATTTGTTGACATTTTTGCTAGAAGGTCCTTCACTTTTACCGTAATTTCAGTCGGTCCTTCGTAGCGTATAATCATGGACTGCGGGTTGGTTCGTCTGTTAGGGAAGGGGGTTTTTGCAAAACCGTCGAGGGCGTGTTATGTGGACCGTTCGATCGACGGCCGACAGCGCGGATCGAAACACTGTTCATGTGAACAGTGCTGAATAGTGCGTCGAGCGCTGAGAGCTCGCGATTTTGGCCAGCTTTCATATACTTAGTAATACTACCACCTCTTTATAAAGACTGATGCCTTACATTCTGAAGAGTGTAATGATAAAAAATGAATCACTTATTCATGAAAATCGACTACACAGAAAAGAAAAGAAAAACAGAACTACCTGTTGGTGCTCCTAAATTTGGCAACATCTTGTAATAGCAAATACACATACCCTGTTTGTCTGACTTCAGCTGCGCAAATCATGTCTAAAAGTCTGAATCATGCTACACTGTTAGCGTCACTGAAACAGATAGAGTGATGGTACTGACATTGCCAAAACAAAAGAGACACCGATTTTTTCGGACACTTGGCTCCAAATCGCTATGAAACTGAAGAGAAAATGCAAGCAACGAGTTGCTCATGAGATATCTGAATGGAGATAAGTTTTCATATTCAGAGAAAGACAGGCACTAATTTACTAAGCAATTAAGCATGGACGACGAGCACAAACAGATAGTACAATCTTGGAGCTCTAACACTAAGCTACGGTACAATTGTTCGGAAAGACATGACGAAATTTGACTTGCATCCATGAAAAATCAGAAACAGGGAACTAGGCAGCATCAAATCCCCTGCTTCTGTCTCTTCCTCCCACGAGCTCGGTGACTTTCTACAAGGTGTGTATAGCCATCGGTCGCCAAGACCTCATCAAGGATATCAGGAGTGCTGACGATGAACTCGATGCACTTGGCCTTGAGCTGCGAACAGTTGTGCTGCTCAGCAAAAGCCAGAGTTGTGGCTGCAGTCCCGGCTTTGATGCCATCATAAATCTTTGCCTCGCAGATCAGCTTGAGCCTGTCCAGTCCATACCTGTCAGCAGCAACAAGTACATGTTGAGCCAATGCTGCTCCTTCCTCCGACTGCTGATCAAATTCAGACACCGCGTCGGTGTAGATGAAGTCAAGCATGGCCTTGAAAGTTGGCGCCTCTATGCCCTCGACTTGGATTTGTTGAGCATTCTTCTCACCAAAGTCCCCGAAGAACTCGGCGCTGAATACAGGGGATCTTGCTGCAAGTATGAGCTTGTGTGCAGCAAAGGACTCGCCGGACACGATAAATGTGACGTCTGCTCCGGTCTTGCTCTGCTGGAGCTTTGCAAGGTCCAGGTTCAGGTTAGAGGATGGCATGGGCACTTGTTTATCCGGGAGGACAGTCGTATCAGGGGATTTCATGAGCACCATGATGGTGCATTCAACGGTGAGGGAATCATGCTTGAGATATCCTGATTCTGCAAGATGCTTTCTTGGCACAAGGAAAGCTACAATGTTTTGTAGTGAAGGAGGGGGGTGGTCTCCTCCAGAAGGAATCAGCTTGCCTCTCGGATCGACCAACCGACAGCTTAGCCTGGCGCCCATGAGGGCTTCACCTTCACCACTGGTACTGGGGAGGGCAAGCTCCACAGCTACCCATGTATCGAACACAAGAGTGCTAGAAGTAGGAGTAGGGAGGCCGGCCTTCATGGCAGGATAGAAACGAACCTCCCAGTCATACCCGTAGACGCTCCATGTGGTTTTGACGAAATGGCCGTCCATGCTCATATGGTTGGTAGTGGGCATCGAGCTAAATCCCTCGATCCTGAGCAGCCGCGTGGAGCGAGCGACCTCCCTGAGGTCCGTGGGGACTTTTTCCATGGGGGCGGCCGGTGCCGGTGCCGGGGCCGGGGCCGGGCCGCGTTTGCGGCGAGATGGACCGTACACGCGAGATGCCCCGTACACGCGAGACCATGGGACAGGCCGGGCCGGCCGGGCGCTCTCCATGGTTCTGTGGGAGTGATTGGGGATCAGCACGCAGGGGGAAGTTATACATACAGGGTTGCAGCAGCTCAGGATACAGCGCCGCGTTGGAAGGTAATGGAGGACTAACCACGCCGCCGGGGAGAAGAAGCCGTCCGCTCGCGCCGACCGAGCTGGCGGCCCAAAGTCGGCGATCTGGTTGGGGACGGGTTTGGCCAGATTTGGTCCGGCTCGTGGACCCGCTCCTGTCTAGTGGGGTGCGGCGGCCATGGAGGGGGTCAGAGAACTCCGGGAGGACGGTGCGGCGGCGGGAGGACGGGATGTGTGGAGGAGTCGGGACGGTGGTAGCGAGAACGGGAATTGCGGCGGCGACTCGTCGTTTTGTTTTCCGCCGGATTGAATGGAAATAAACTCGGCTTCCAGGATGTCAAGCAGATTCCTTAAAAGACCGAGGCCATTATGATAACCACTTTTATTTTTAGACTTTTGGCGGCAAAATGGAGATCCTGTATTTTCGTCAAAATTATAAAGATAGGGTTTGCGTGGTGGAATCGGGACGGTGCCACGGTAGTGGCTAGGAATTGCGGTGATGACTCGTCATTTTGTTGTTCGCCGAATGAGACTAAACTTGACATAGACCTCTCCCGACCTCTCCCAATTCATCGTCCGTTGACACGTCAGCATCTTTATTAATATACTAAATACTTTCTCCGTCCAAAAATAATTGTCTTAGATTTGTCAAAAAGTGGATGTATCTAAACATGAAACATATATAGATACATCCACTTTTATACAAAGTTGAGACACTTATTTTAGTACGGAGGGAGTATATGTTCGGCAACCTTAAAAATGTGTTCGTACAAGGATGTGGTGGACACGTGTCTCCCATTATTGGCCTGCTCTCAAATTTTCCATTTTTTTATATTTTCATCAATGTGTTCACACTAAGGAGATATATAGTTAGATTGCATGATTCAACAATAATCTAAATATATAAACAATATAGTTATATAACAATGCAAATTACAATTCTGCAAGTTCTTGAAAACAACGTGACACTCGTCCAATGTCAAAAAAAAACATGACACTCGGATTATTAATTTTTTTTTTGAAATATCACCGTCCGACTTTATTCACAAGACGACAACCTGTCTGATTGAATAATATCAATCAGAAAACCAGGGGTAGTTTCATACAGAAAATCTGGAGATCTAAGGGAGAGAGCTTCGCGAGCGCAAGCATGCGCCGCTTTATTAGCTAATCGCTTTACAAAACTGAACGAAAAATCCTGGAAAGTGGAGATACAAGATTTCATCTCCAAAACTACCGGAAACCCAGCTGATCGCTGCTCTTTGTCATTTGTCCAAGCTGTAACAACAGATTGACAATCGGTTTCCACCTCGACATGAGTCCACCCTTTTGTTCTAGCCATGAAAATCGCATCACGACATGCCAGAAGTTCAGTAATTCCTGGATCAATGACATGCTGATACCTTCTCCCCTCAGCTGCCACAAAGGACCCCATGTTGTCACGCACTACAACTCCAGTTGCGGCCACTGCTCCCCTAATATCGAGAGCACCATCACAATTCAACTTCATCCAGTTCACCTTAGGCCTTGTCCATTTTTGCACCTCCTCAACTTGGACTGGCGGCGCTTGTGGTGGTATTTCCAGCGACTTAATAAGTTCACCAACCAGCTCCATGGATCTATGCGGCTGGTAAATTATCTCCCCATGCTTGTAGCTGTTCCGACTACTCCAGATTGTCCACATGACCGAAACTGCAATTGCAGCCTCCTCCTTCTGAAGACAACTAGTATCCAACACATCCCTTGCCCAGGTCAATGGATGTAGGCGTGGTAGCTTGACAGCAAAATGACTCTGGGCTGCATGCCAGAAGGATTTAGCATGCTCACATTCGATCAGTGCATGAAAGGACACTCGGATTACTTGAGCACCCATAAGTGTTGGATTAGATCATCTTCTAGATAGTGATGAACTTTTTCATCAGAAATTTTCTTATTTATGGCGAGAAATTGAGCCAACTAGGCCGGAACGGCCCATTGTGACTCGGCGAGAGGTCTCTGTTAGTCCTAGTGCTCCTTGATCAAACGCAAGACCAGCATCATGCTCACTATTGACAACGATGTTGTGCATGATAACACAAACGTTTATTGTTAGATCCCTGTCAAACCTC
This sequence comes from Poa pratensis, assembly GCA_947311845.1. Lineage (NCBI taxonomy): Eukaryota > Viridiplantae > Streptophyta > Magnoliopsida > Poales > Poaceae > Poa > Poa pratensis. The sequence goes on from CAMZMU010000112.1 coordinate 32,020,933, forward strand.
CTTTCGGTAGAACTAGGTGGGAATCAAGTGTGTGTGTGTGGAAACAGAGAGAGAGAGGGATCGAAGAGGCAAACCTTCGCTGTGGCTCGAAGTGCTCGAGCCGGAGGCCATGGTGGTCGACGGTGACGGCGGCGGAGCGGTGGCGGCGCAGTGGTGCTTCCCGTGAGCACTGCGCTAACCCTAATCGGAAGGGGGTGTCGGTGGGGTGGCTGGCAACGCGGTGAACCTCATACTGCGTGCTGTGACCCCCCACCTCTTTATGTAGCGCAGGTCACAGGGGCCCACCGTCCATAACGGAAACGGGCGCCCCCGATTAGGGCGCAATCAAGGGGATCGTGGAGCCGTTGGGCTCACGACCAGGAGATCAATTCTAACATTCTCCCCCTTGATCTCAACTTTTACTTTTAACTTTTTACCTTTTACTTTACTCGTTTCATCACCGATTAGTACATAGAGCATGTTTCATCGTCACAGCTCAATTGCCGATAGAATCAGACAGCCACTATATACTTTTCTGTTTTGAAACAAATCCTGTTACTTTTGGGCCTCTGTAATCCAGGAATCATAGGCTTTCCATTAAACCCATGCCGGCTATGTGTTCCTGGAACACATTGGGTGGTAAGCCTTTCGTTAGCGGATCCGCAAGCATTTCCTTTGTCCTTATATGCTCGAGACTTATAGTTTGATCCTGGATTTTATCTTTCACAACATAATACTTTATATCTATTGCCTTTGTAGCATTACTCGACTTGTTGTTGTGAGCATAGAATACTGCGGGCTGGTTGTCACAGTACATCTTTAGTGGTTTGTCAATGCAATCTACCACTTTCAAGTCGGGTATAAATTTCTTTAACCATACCGCCTGCCCCGTGGCCTCATAACATGCTATAAATTCTGCATACATCGTGGACGATGCAACTAATGACTGTTTGGAGCTTTTCCACGAAATAGCCCCTCCTGCGAGAGTGAACACGTACCCTGACGTGGACTTTCTATCATCTTTGTCTCCCGCAAAATCTGCGTCTGAATACCCTCTTATCTCTAGGGAATCAGATCTTCTATATGTTAGCATGAGGTCTTTTGCGCCTTGCACATAACGCAAAGCTTTCTTTACCATATTCCAGTGTTCATGGCCTGGATTTTCTTGATATCTACCGAGTACCCCGGTGATAAAAGCTAAGTCAGGGCGAGTGCACACTTGTGCATACTGTAAGCTTCCAACAGCCGAAGCATATGGTACTGCTTTCATTCGATCGATCTCATATTGGCTCTTGGGACATTGAAATTTCCCAAAACTGTCGCCCTTGACTATAGGAGCAGGTGAGGCGCTACTTTTATGCATATTATATTTCTTTAGAACCTTTTCTAAATATGCCTTTTGTGATAGTCCTAGCACTCCATTCTTTCTATCCCGGTGAATTTCTATACCCAAAACATATGAAGCTTCACCAAGATCTTTCATATCAAAATTTGAGGACAAGAACTTCTTTGTTTCTAGTAATAGACTGACATCATTGCTCGCAAGCAGAATATCATCCACATACAGAATTAGGAAAATATATTTTCCACTTTTAAACTTTGCATAAATGCAGTTGTCCTCAACATTCTCTTTAAATCCAAAACTTTTAATTGTATTATTGAACTTTAAATTGATCTCCTGGTCGTGAGCCCAACGGCTTCACGATCCACTTGATTGCGCCCTAATCGGGGGCGCCCGTTTCCTTAATGGTCGGTGGGCCCCTGTGACCTGCGCTACATAAAGAGGTGGGGGGTCACGGCACGCAGTATGAGGTTCACCGCGTTGCTAGCCACCCCACCGACACCCCCTTCCGATTAGGGTTAGCGCAGTGCTCACGGAAAGCACCACTGCGCCGCCACCGCTCTGCCGCCGTCACCGTCGACCACCATGGCCTCCGGCTCGAGCACTTCGAGCCACAGCGAAGGTTTGCCTCTTCGATCCCTCTCTCTCTCTCTGTTTCCACACACACACACTTGATTCCCACCTAGTTCTACCGAAAGGAGGTTTGACAGGGATCTAACATTTATAACTTTCCATATATGATCTAGCGATTATATTTTAGCAGAGTATCGAACAATAGCAAAATGAGTTTGGAGGACATCAAATGTCCGCTCCATGTCCTTCTTAACATTCTACAAGTCAGAATTTTCTAACCTGTAGGGTTGTAGATTTTCTTTACAAATATGGACAGATGAGGATATATGCCATCCACTAGGTTACTCTTGTAGTGGCGATTGATCTAATGGGTCACTCCGAAATTTGGCCTTTGGAAAATCTCACAAATATTAACGCTGGAGAGTTTTTTTTTTTTTACGGGAAACGCTGGAGAGTGTTGCTTGATGTTCGAACGCAGCTTTGCCCTTTTTTTTTTTACCGTTTGAGCTTTGCCTGGTTGGTAGATGGGCCTCAGTGTGGTGCCTTCTGGTAGGCCAAAAGGGCTCGCGTGTCGACCAGTGTAAATAGTGCAGCCCAACTGCCACACTGGACTGAGGCAGCTCCAAGCTCTGCCGTGGGAGTGGTCGGGTGGACACGGACGAGCAATGGCCGTTGTGCACGCCAAGCTCCTCCCGACCCGACGCCGCTAGGCCATGGAACCCCGCCGCGCCGCCACCTCCTTCGAGATCATCCGGAGGTCGTGCGCGACTGAAAACGGCTTGACGGGTTCATGAAGGCCGGCAGTCTTGCGGACGCCCTGGACCTGTTCGACTGAATGCCGCGGAAGAACGTGGACCTCCGCCGTGTCCAGGGTCACGCGCGGAGGGCAGCCCAGGACGTGCTCGACCGGATGGAGTCGTCGTATACACCTCGCTCGTCTCGGCCTTCTGCTGGAGCGGTGAGTTCGGGCTGGCGGTGGAGGCGCTCGACCAGATGATGATGCGGGGAGTGGAGCCGAACGAGCACACCGTGACAAGCATCCATATGAGGCGGGGAGGAAGGAGGCCGGAGGTCAGGAACGAGGTGCACACCTTTTTTTTTTTTGCGGGGTAAAAGGGAGTTTTATTCCATAGTAACAGGGTTACAATCTGCTAATACAAGATTTTGTAAAAAGTCTGGCGCTCGTTGCTCCCAAAGTGCAGTGCTCCGAGCCGTTCTAGCATAATTAGCAAGACAATGTGACACCCTATTTTGCAGTCTAGAGATTTTCATAGGAACAACCTCCCTCTCTTCAGCGTGCTTCTTGATTTCTTGTACCATATGACCATAGGCTGATCGTGCGAGTGAGTCATCAGTCAGGGAAGAAAGGGCTCCCAGCGAGTCAGATTGCACTATCACAGGAAGGTCAGTAAAGCGAAGTGCTGCCTCCATTCCTTCTAGTATTGCCCATAACTCAGCTTCCAAGGCAGTAGTGCAGTAGAATAACACCTGACAGGCTGCAAACACAACCTCACCATCGCTATTCCTCAGGATCATTCCGGCACCAGCCGTGCCATCAGCAGCTGAGAAGGAACCATCAACGGACAGCGCCACCATCCCTGTTGGGGGTGGGTTCCAATGCGGATCAGGTTTACGGCTGACAGCAGCCGAGCTGGGAGTGTATCCTGTGATAGGAGCCTTTCCCTTAATGATCTGATCAGTGCTTAGATACTTGATGTTATGCAAGGAATTCATGTAGCTGCACAGAAAATTCTTCGAGGCTTCAGTCGATGGAATCTGTTTCCCATGGACCAAATCATTGCGCATATTCCAAATCCGCCACACTGTCATAATAATCATATTCCGAACCTCCAGCGTGCAAGTCGCCAGGAGGTCCAGTAGCCATTCCTTTCCAGTATGAACAATGTCCTCCTTCTTAGGGATCGGCCAAGCCTCTCCCATAGCCTCCCACAACTTGCCAGCGTTGTCACATGAGACCAAGGCGTGGAATGTGTCCTCTTCAGCCATGCCACACAAGGGACATGTCGCCAATGTAACCAGGTGCCTGCTCTGCTTGCACTTTGTAGTTGCTAGGGCCCCTGTTACCACCTTCCATGCATTTACTCGCATCTTGTGCGGAACGTCAGCTTGCCAGATTAGCTTCCATGCCGGTCTCTCCCCATTGGGCCTGGAACTAGAGGCACCCGGAGATACATCCGCTTCGTGTTGTGCCATCGCCAGTTTATACGCACTGCGGACACTGAATTGGCCTTTTGGATCAGGAAACCAAGCCAGGAAATCCTCCTGTTGTCGTGGAGATGTACGGATGCTCCTGATAGACTCAATGTCCGCCTCCAAAAAATGCTTACGCAATAGGTCCAGGCGCCAATCTCCTCTTTCATCTAGGAACGCCGAAACTCTGTTAAGACGGCAATCAGCTTTACGCGAGACCGGCCGACACGAAGGACCCCTTGGGATCCAAGGGTCACGCCATGTGCGGATTGACCTACCATTGCCCACACGCCATATGATACCTTTTTTGAGAAGTTGTAATCCGTGCTCCACTCCTCGCCATACAGGCGACGCATTCCCAGTGAATACGGTATCAACCAGACGACCAGTGGGGTAATATTTTGCCTTCAGTAACCTTGCACACAGACTCTCCGGTTGATCTAGCAGCCGCCAAGCCTGTTTAGCCAACAAGGCCTGATTGAAGGCTCTCATATCTCTAAAGCCCATGCCTCCTTTCATTTTTGGCAGGACAAGCTTATCCCAAGATAGCCAAGCCATTTTCCTTCGACCCTTCTCCACTCCCCACCAATATTGCCTGATCATGCGAGTTAGATCATCGCACACCGAGAAGGGCAACTTAAATATGCTCATCACATAAGTGGGAATGGCCTGCGCCACAGATTTTATAAGAATCTCTTTGCTTGACGATGCCATGTATTGTTCTCCCCAATCGACCAAGCGTTTACTTAATCTTTCTTGTAGAGTTTGGAACTTTCCCTTATGCACTCTACCTTCAGGAACTGGAAGCCCCAAATACTTGGGTTCAAAGGCCTCAAGAGTGACTTCCAGGATATTCTTTACCTCTTGCGAGACAGAAGGCGAACAGTTGTCAGAAAACAGGATGGAACACTTTGACGGGTTGATGAGTTGCCCCGTGGCCGCAGCATAAGTGTTCAGAACATCCTTGACAATGAACGCTTGTTCCTCGCTAGCACGAAAGAATAACAGCGAGTCATCGGCGAACAAGAGGTGTGATATTGGCGGTGCGCGCCGACAAATCTTCACAGGCTCCAGATTACGCTCGGCGATCGCTCTACTCACCAAGGCAGATAAAGCATCAGCAATAAATAAGAATAAGAAAGGTGACAATGGATCACCTTGCCGAAGTCCTCTTGAAGGAGAGAATTGATCCAATAATTTCCCATTAAATTTGACAGAGTACTTAACAGAACGCACGCACTCCATTATTCTTGATACCCAGTCATATGAAAAACCCCATTTAAGAAGGGCCTTCTCCAGAAATACCCAATCCACACGGTCATATGCCTTGGATAAATCCAACTTGTACGCACAATAAGCCGCATCATTACCTCGAAGAGATGAAATATGGTGGATGCATTCGAATGCAATGATGGCATTATCAGAAATTAGACGGCCGGGAATAAACGCACACTGATTCTCAGAAATCAACTCTCCAAGTAGAGGCCGTAGACGATTAACCAGACATTTCGACACTATTTTGTAGAGGACATTACATAGGCTAATAGGCCGAAAGTCCTTTAGCTCCACAGGATGTGGAACTTTTGGTATCAAAACAATCGCCGTATCATTGACCCCACTCGGCATCATACCAGTCTCAAAGAAGGATAAGACCGCAGGAATAATCACTTCCTTTAAACTGCCCCAATGTCGCTGAAAGAATCTTGCCGGAAACCCATCCGGGCCTGGTGCCTTAATAGGACCAATTTGAAATAAAGCATCCGACACTTCCTTTTCTGTATATGGAGCACATAACTCAGCATTCATTTCAGCTGTTACTTTCGGAACAATACTGTCCAATACCACATCCGGCACAAGTGTGGGATCCTTTGTGTAAACATCCTTAAAGTAGGAGGCAGCCATGCGCTCCATATCCGATGGCACCGTGCACCACGACCCATCCGACTTGCGAAGACGTTGGATTCGATTCTTCCTTGCTCGCCACACAGCTTTCCGGTGAAAATACTTAGTATTACGGTCCCCCTCCTTTAACCACGTGATGCGTGACCGTTGGAGCCAGAGCATCTCCTCTTGGTATAACAGTTCATCCATCTCATTCATTTTAGACCGCAATAACTCACTACTAGCATCGGCTTGCTGAAGTGCAGCAAGTTCAATACGTAGGCTCTCAATCCTTCTCAGTACATTGCCGAATTTTTGATTGCTCCATTCCTTTAACTCGAGCATGACCCCTGGAGGGAAGAGGCCACCGCACCAAGATTCTTCTCAGGTTTGCATTTGTCCCACGCCAAGTCCACAACCTCTCCCAAAGCAGGGTCACGCTCCCATAAGATTTCATACCGTGGTGCTTGTCGAACGTGTGTATCCGATGAGTCGGCATTCGACAAAATCAACAGAGGGCAGTGATCCGATCTAGGCGATACAAGGTGTTGTACACGGGCAAAAGGAAAGATTGCCCGCCATGCCTCATCAGCACAAGCCCTGTCCAGACGAGCCTGAACATTATGCTCACCACGCCTGCCATTATTAAATGTGAAAAGAGCCCCAATATAGCCCAAATCAGTGAGCTCACAGGCTTCCAGAACATCCCGGAACGCAGCCATCTGACTCGAGGACCGAGGTGACCTTGACTGATGCTCATGTTGCCACATGGTTTCGTTGAAATCACCACACACAATCCAGGGTTCATTCGACAACCCTCTCAGCCTCGCCAAATGCTCCCACATGAGGTGCCTATTTTCTGGCCTTGGTTCACCATACACGAAAGTCGCTCTCCAACTTGTATCACTGCTATGGTCTAAGACACGAACATCTATATAACGATCATGCTTGTCGAGCACCGTGACCGTTAGCGATTCGTCCCAAAAGAGAGCCAATCCTCCACTGAGTCCATTACTAGATACACCACAAAAACCTCTCAGGCCTAATCTGAATCTCAGCTTCTCCATACGATCAGCAGCTTGTCTTGTTTCGCAGAGAAAGACAAGCTTGGGGAAATTGGCTTTGGTGAGAGCCAATAACTCTCGAACTGTCCGACGGTTCCCCCCACCCCGGCAGTTCCATACTAGGTAAATCATCGTCCGATCAGCAGCGTTGCAGGGAACCAGGCAGATCACGCTGTAGCCCAAGCAACAGAGAAAACTTCAACCGGACCAAAAACTAAATCCCAAAAACTCACCGCCGGTTGGAGTATGCAAATTGAGGCTGGAACTTCGTGGTGAGGACCAAGAGGAGGCTAGGTGAACAGAGTGGCCACAGCTTACAGTCGCCTCCTCCAGAAAAACTGCTGAAACGGAAATTTGACAGCCTATGGGACTGCCTGGAAGCTGAATCTCAGCGTCTTGATCGTACGTGTGGAGGCTGACCCTTCGCCTCCGGAACTGCGGGCTTCTTCTGAGGACTGATGCGCCGTCCGATGCGCCGGTTCCAACCCCTCCTACCGAGGCGACAGCAACAGCAGGCTCGCAGGCAGATGGGATGGAGCTGCTTGCTCGGCTGTAGAATGGCCGCCCAAAGCTAAGAATCGAGCTGAGGATGGGCTCCTTGAAGCTCTGCGTGAGGATGAAAGGGTGTGCAACCAGACGGATGGATCTAAACCAGGATACGTCTCCAAGTTTCTCTCTAGATTTGGGGATTTTTTGAAGTCGTGGAGAAGGCTGTAAGAACAAGAAATTGATTTGCTGGGAGAGATAGATCAGGTGGTAGAGAGATCGGAATCAAGATAAATCAGAGACGATCTATCTTGGGTAGAGATCGAATTGGAAGAATCAAGAAGAGAAAGACGGCATGTCGCCAGACGCCACACAGGGACTTTGCTTATCTCATCACGAATGAGTCTAACGAGGTGCACACCTTTGTGGCACCCGGACACGGCGTCCATCGACAGGGTGCTCTGGGAGTTGTCTGATGCCATGCGAGATACTTAGTACAGTCTACGACGAAGATATGTTGGATTGTTCGATGTAAATATGCAGATCTAGCTGTGAAAAAGATAGTGTTGTATTCGAGTTTTTTTAAGGAAATTGGATGTCTAGACACGCAAAAGTTCCAAATGTCTCGTGGCATCTCACTATCTTAGATAGAGCAGCAACGGCAATGACAGCATGAGCACCAAAGGTCATTTAAGCTCAACCGGTCAACGCTGTCAAGATTTCAGATAGACCACAACGGTTAATAGCACCACACCATTGCTTTAAGGTTCTGGAGAACCACATCGAGCACCAGATGGAAGTTTTGAGAGTATGTTGCATCTAATTCCAAATAACGTCGAAGTTTCCAACACCTCTGCTGTGTGTGTACATGCGAAAAAAGGGAACAACAAACAACGTTGAACCTACAACAGACCAATGTACAGAACAAATCTCAAGCAGCAAAAAAAAACCTAGGGTGGTAACCAACTGGCAGGGGGTATTCATGCATTCTGTATCCAACCGAACTAAATGTCCAACCAGCTCCCAGTTACACCCAATGTGCTACTATCACGAGGTAGTAAGCGCCGAGGGGTCCATGATCTAGCTCTTCAGGCCTCGGTTGTCGGGGCCACGGGCTCTGAGGCTGCTGGCGCTGCTGCTGCTCTCTGTGTTAGCAGCGGAGTCAGCGCCTTGACGACAATGCTCATGTTGGGCCTGAACTCCGCTTCGTATTGCACGCACAGGGCTGCCACCGCGGCAAGCTGCAGGTGAGAGTGCAAAGAGTAACATCAGTAACGCCATTGTTCATTAAGCTAATAACTACTCCCTTTGTTTCTAAATATAAGATGTTTTAGCTTTTTTCCACATTCACATGTATCTAGATGTATGTGGACATGTATTAGTGTGTATGTACACTCATTTGGGTTTGCACCTAACCAACATGTGATCTATCTAAAACATCTTATATTGTGGAACGGAGGGAGTATAAAATAATGCAGAATGAATGAGAGAGATATACCTTAGCAACTCCCTTCGGAGGATACTCTCCCTTCATCCTAGGATCTATGCACTGTTTGACCTTATCTTCACTCAATCTTGGTGTGGCCTGAAGAGAAATTTGCACAACCCAGGTTAGTTATGGAAATTTTACAGTTCTTGCTACCAGAGAAGTCCTAACAATAGCAGGTACTCATCAACTGCTAGAGCTGGAACCAGCCAAAATTTGAGCTATTAGAGAAATCCAAATTTCTTAACGGAGGACGTGTGGATGGTCATCATCCCAATTTCCGGTTAGGTTTGGTGTCAGGCACTAACTGGTTGAAATACTCGAAGCTGGACTAAGTTGTTGCTTGTTCAAGTCCACTGCTCAGTTAGATGGGACTAAATTCAAATCCAAAATCACGTATAACTAAGCTAACTTTCAAGATCATATCAATGTGCACATGTGGGCATCCTGTCGCCTAGTAACTGTTTTCTTTGTAACTTTTACGATTTCAGTTCTACCAGCAGTGACAGAGAGATGAACAGTCATAGTAAACAGCATGCAAACAAAATGACATACCCAAGTGACTAAACTTTGTTGCCCCCGAGGCATTGTATGATCAACGGGTTTCCTTCCAGTCAGAAGTTCGAGAAGAACCACACCAAAGCTGTAGACATCACTCTTCTGTGTCAGCTGGCCAGTCATAGCATATCTGCGACAAGTAGGAGCGTCAAAGTTAGAAAGGAAATGCATGAAAAGCAGCACTACAAATATCTCCACAACTCATGCCAAGAATGCAAGTAAGCTTTTGATCTCGCTAGAATCCTAGAACGTTAACTTGGGACAGTCTTTAATAACCATACACCTAGTTTACAAATATAAGCATCATGAACAGATAAACCAACATGGTCCAGGCAAAACACAAGATTGAAGTTCCCAAAGGCAGAAAACAATATCAACCATGGGCAGACAAAAAAAACTAACTTCCAAGTGTTCGAAAACACTATCAATGAATACTTTTTTTCTTTGCAGGCATAGGAAAGCAATGCAGCAGGTCTGGGATGCAAATCAAAGAAATTCTACCTCCGATCCGTATTAAATGTCGGAGGAAAATAAATAGCTATGTACAATCTGATAGCAGTACTCACATCAATTATTTGGGATCGGAGGGAGTATCTAAGTTCTACCAGAAATGATACCCTAGCAGATTGGGAAAAATATCCTGGACATTTAGGCTTAAGTAGGCCTGCCATAAAAGGTTACTGCTTAACTAGCTTACGTAGTCCTCCACAAGGTTGTAGAACTCTTAGAAGACACACACCTATATTGCAAATTAGTGATGTTCTGAGTACTGTTAAAAAATGCATATTACAGACAGCATTAATTAGTCTTGTCGGTAGTATTGGGACAGCAGATGCAGAGCAACGTGCTAGATAACTTTGCCCAAAAGAAGATATACAATCTCCAAACATTCTAAAATGGTGAATACATTTTACAATCTCCAAATTGTCGGTATTGGAGCCCACACCAGCTGACTTTCTAAAAATGGCATTAAAAGCAGTTTGTCGTTTTTAGCACAGATACCCAATACCAGTGTAGACTGTATATAGGAACATTAGTTAAGAGAAAGGATGCATGCCTGCATGCCAAATACCAGTAGAAGCCAAACCACCTTATAGTTGGAAGTTCAAATAAAATGTCCAAACAAACATATAATGGCGAATAAATTTTATAAGATGAGAAATCAATATCAATATCAAGCACGATATTTGTATCATATGAATGTCCAAACAAACATATATTGGTGAATAAATTTATAAGATGAGAAATCGATATCAATATCAAGCACGATATCTGTATCACATGAAAATATGACGGCTGAGACGAACCGATATCAATGTAAACCACGATTATCAGTCTATGTAGCCTATTTGATTGACACTTTGAAGCCAGACATGCTAGTGTTCCTTTTGGATATGTAGTTAGCACTAATTACTGTCCGAATGTGTAAAAAAACTAAAGTCAGTATCATAATCATGAAAACCAGAATGGCTGCCGACCTTGCTTTGTCCAGGTTCACTATTACGACCGTTGGTTCTAAAGAAAAGGTGATAGCATGAATAAATTATTCAGAAATCATAGTAGTTATGTACCCTCGTGAAGATAAAATGTGTTGGATGTCTAAACTGATCTATTTACGGAAGTGAACAGTGGACAAAAATAGTGAACCTCGGATTATTCGCACATATCACTGTAACCATATTTGTCGACCCAAAATCGATTTGCAGCACAATGACGGGTTTAAGATAAATTTTAAGAGGACAAGTGTCGTGTTATGCACCATGTTCCGGTGACTATGGCATGAACTACTACTTTCAATTCCTACATTTGCACACAGAATGGAGTGTAGTGGTTGAGGAGTCCATCCACTATACAGATACAGGTGTACATCATCGCGTTCAAATTGGGAAGTTCTTTAATCCACTATATTTGGTCCATTCTTATTTGGTCGGTAGGTGTACTCGCCAGAACTGTGCTACAGTGTTGATTTCTTGGGTGCGGAAAACAGCATACCTCCATGCCTTGATGTACTACTGCAGCCCCTGCAGGGTTACTTTGGCTCGGGGCACCTACGCTTGTTCTAGTGATGTTTAATAAGTGTGAACCTGAAGTCTATGTGCACCATGCTTCCATATTGCTACATCAGGAGAACCACAACTGTGGTTTATGTTGGCTGAGTAGTTACGAGAACCGTCAGTCTGACATCAGTCCATAGGAACCAACCAGCTATAAAACACGTACAATCGCAAGGCACATAACGAGGATAACATAAGAGTTAGTTCAGCCAAAAGCATATAGAACTTTTCAAAGCAGCTGTCATATTGACCTGAATATGAACTAAAACCACAGCAATACTGACGTTTGCAATATGCTACTATTATGTATAAGATTTTTGACACTTGTGAGCTGGAAAGTTGATAGTTGAGTTACGTTAATGCAAGGTAGTGAAGGGCATGCAGAAATGCATTAGTATGAATTAGACAATTACTCTGGCGCATGGTATCCAAATGTCCCTAATACACGAGTTGAATGGAGACGGGCTGCCATATCTGGAGCTTGATTTAAGAGGTTGAAGTCTGCAATTTTCGCCTTGAAGTCCTCAAAGAGAAGTACATTGCTTGATCTGATGTCCCGATGGATGATTGAAGGCTGAACCTTCTCATGTAGGTATTCTATACCTTTTGCCGCCTCGATAGCAATCTTGACCCTCTGCATCCAGTCAAGCACAGGGCCAGGCTGGGCACCTTGAACTCCTTTTCTTCCTGGTTATCAAGAAAACGATGCAGGTCCATCATGACTGAACTTGATATAACAGTCTCATGCCATGTGCTAAGGACACTAGGTTCCTAATGTCTTACCATGCAGAACATCGTGAAGAGAACCCATAGTTGCAAATTCATATGCCAGTATACGATAGTTGCCCTCCACATAGTAGCCTAACATCTCAACAAGATGGTCATGTTTCAGCCTTGATACAAGTGAGACCTGGATTCATAAAATAATGAAACTATAGAGCTTAAGTCCTTTGGTACTATCATCAATGCATGAGGAATAGCAAACAGAAAAGCTTATCTAAAAAACCAGAAAAGGGTAAGACTAAGGAAACTGAAAAGGAAGCAAATGTTCACCTGTTTCAAGAATTCGTCATTTGGCTCATTTTCAGATGCATCGAATTTCTTAATAGCCGCTTGCCTGCCATCATCCATAGTAGCATGATAAACTCGTCCATACGAACCTTCACCAATCAGAGAACTTGATCCAAAATTGTCGGTCTTTTGTTTTAAATCCTCAAATGACAATTCTGGGACATCAATGGTAGGAGGCGAAATATCTGGTTCAGGTTGATCAGCAGGTTTCGAAGATTTTTGCTTGCCTGATAAACAACATAAAAACGCAATCATTAAGGACTCAGGAATAAAAATCATGTCGGCAAAAAGACAAGATGCAACATGCAGTAACATATAAATTTGAAACCAACTTTTCCAATAGAATGCAACCGAATACATCAAGGCTATGACTGCAACTACACGACAGAGAGAGTCGAATATGACACGAGACCATTAGCACACAATATTGCTACTCAGAAATCATATAGTTATTGCCAAACAAAAAAACAACAATGGGTCCATAGCTCAGTGGTAGAGCAATTGACTGCAGATCAATAGGTCACCGGTTCGAACCCGGTTGGGCCCTACTCTTTTGTTTTCCATATATATGTTTTGTTTTTTAGCTACTGTTTAGGCATTCTAGACTTTCTCCATGAGTAAACCATCTCTCATTTTATTCCTTTCTCACCGCTTCTACTTTTTTTGGGGGGGGGGGGGGATTCTTTTTGCGAGAACCGTTGTTCTTACACTGGATGGTTACCACTATTCAGACAGTTATCAAATACTCGGAAATCAAGTTAATTATTTACTATTCTGTGGAGAGTGGTTGGCCGATCTAGGCATTGTTAGACACGTGGAAGAACATTTCATCAATGAGGGCCCATGACAATAATCTAAGAATGGTTTGCACAACACAAAAGTAGTCTGGCAGTCCGTAAGCGCAGCTTGAAGTATTTTTCTACCTAATTTGTAATGGCACCATTTGCCATGAGCATGTGCTTCGATTCTTCTTTGTGAGATTTGTTGTTCTTACACTAGATGTTTACCGCTATTCGAACAGTTATTAATTACTCCAAAGTCAAAATAACTATTTGCAAATTAGGTCCATTCAAAGGAATCTAAGAATGGTTTGCATAACCCAAAAGTAGCATATATTACATAAAAGCTGCAACTGGCAGTCCATGAGCACAGTTTGAAGCATTTTCCTACCTATTTGTAATGGCGCCATTTTCTATGAGTATGTGCTTGCTACCTATCATTCAAATCCATATATAAATCCACAGGGATACACTTCGTATTTCATTTGCATTCGTGGTCCATGATGAACCAAACAATATTAACACGAACATATGAACATACCATCTATCTTATTGCCCTGAGCTTTGGAACGTTCCACTTCACGGCCGTCTTCCTCCTCGCCAAACCGGCAATTGCAGCAAAACCAGTGCCCCATATTGTCTCCTCGCCACTTCAAATCCATGCAGCAGATGCACAAAACAGTCAGGTTGTAACAAAAGTTCAAAGCATAAAGCCATTTCATTACGCAAGAAAATACATCTCCACAGAACCTTTCAACATGCACACAAGTGTATTCTATGCAGAAAGGATTACATTTCCGAATACGGAAGCAAAGCTCCAGAGAAGCACTAAAGCTTTTTTTTTATCCCAAAACAAACGAGGGGAAACGTTTGGGATGAAGTAAAGCCAGCTATCCGATGAGTTCACAAATTCATTAACCTCAGGCAGGTAAATGGACACAGTCATTAGCCAATTCCAACACGAACCTATTTGCCCCATCAAAAAACAGGGGGGGGGGGGCAGTAGCACATAAATGGAAACCTCACATCAAACCTTTCCTTACTGAATCACTTGCTTTAATACGCCGAAAAGACCTACTAGGTTCTGAATGTGCGGCACCTAACACAGACGCGCACACTTCAAATCCAGTGGGTACAGAAGCAGAAGTATATGTACTGTGCTAATTTAGGAAGGGAACCAGCCGATCGAAGTGGAAACGTTCAACCGGGCGCTAACCGAGCCGCTCAAACCACCGCCCACAATTCCTCCACCGATTGAACCAAGCAACCAGGGATTAATCACGAGCAGGAGGAGGCAAATCGCTCCACATTTTTTTGAAAATAATTCCAAAAAAATAAACAAGTCCTCCCCGCGGCCGCCTGGACGAATCGACGCTCCTCGTTAACTCCGCACACTGCGGCGGCAACACCCCACTAGAAAACCAGAGCTCCAGCGATCTCGAGGAACCAACCAACCGGGAGGAGGAGGCGGAGCTCTTTTACCTGCGCGCCGGCCGCGGCCGCTCCCTCCCTCTCGCCCCGCCACCACCAGCAGCAGAAGCAGGACCGCCGCGCGAGTGGATTCGCCCGCCGAAGGGCCGAAGCGTAGCTTGGAAGGGAAGCGAAGCGGCGAGGGCGGTGGGCAGCAGCAGAACAGTGGCTTGGCTTCCCCTCCCTCTTGCTGCCTGCCGCCCGCTTAAGTTAAAGCCGTCTTTACCGGAGAGAGCGGGGACGGTGGAGGCGGCGTATTAGCGCCGTTAATTACACGATTAGCCCTAAAGGGCCGTGCCCACGGTCAGCGAAGCCTGCCGACGCGACGCTCCCGATGACGCGTGGGGACGACCCAAGCAGGGCCCACGAGTCGGTGAAGCTTGGGCCCGTCGGGGCGGACCTGGGTGGGCGGCGTTTGGCCGTTACCGGCCGCCCGCGCGTGTCACCTGTTGTGCTCTGAGTGACGTGTGGGGACAGGGGATATCCGGCCCCACGTGTTCGTGGGTACAGCTTAGGTGTGGCGCGTGCGGGCGGAAGCATCCGCCCGTTGCTGCGTGGACCTGGTCTACGAGCTGGGTGCGGCACTGAAAACGCGTGGGCCCGTGGGAGGATGACGTGCACGTGCTGCCGCGGGGTCGCTGACTATGTGGGTCCCGACGGGAGGGAGCGTAGCAAGGCCAGCAGCACGATAAGAGCAGTGACGTGGCATTGTGAATTTACAACTGGCTAATGTATGGTCTAGCGATGGTGTAGGGCCCACTTTTTTTCGGCTCTTTTCCAGGAAGCTCCTCTCCACCAGATTCTCCCAGAAGCTCGCCTCAAAAATTACTTGAGTCTTTCAAATTAGTCTTACAAAGAGTATTTTGGAAGGCTAAATGAATTTGGGCTGCGAACTTCTGGGAGAAGCTAGGAGAGGACAACTTTCTAGAGAAGCTCCCCTGGAAGCCGAAAAGAAGTAGGCCTAGGTCTGCTTTGGTAGGTAGACATTGTACAATTTGGAGTTACGACACATGACTAGTGTAGGTAGGCACGTGGTAATAGAGCATGTTCATCCCGCACATCGGAATGTGAACGGTGCTCGACGTACAAGCCAAAAAATGTCTTCGATTTTACCATCTCTCTCCCTTTGGTGAACCCTTCCGCTGCAAGATGGTCGGCAGGCTGAAGCGCCAGGTCGCGAGTTCGAGTCACACTTTTATCCTAATGACAAGCCGGGGTGGCATCTCCCCCTTTAGTCTTACTTTTTTTTATCTCCCCCTCCCCCAACCCTTCTCTTCGTTCACTCATGACGTGTTTTTCTATGCTACAATATGTTAGCGGAAATTTCTAGGCCTAATCCGATTTACACAACTCACGTCCGTTTGAAAAAATCCGATAGATAAGGATATAAGGTTGTGAACAAACACTACATATGGTATATGATATGGTATCTCAAATAGTATCCGAAGATGAATTATTCAAAAACTATTTACGATTATCCTATTGTTTTAAACTAAATAATAGAGCATGTCTACCGCGAACTTACAAATGTGAACGGGGCTTGAGGCACTACGCAAATATGTCTTCTATCTACCGTCTCTCTATCGATTTTCTCTTCCGTCTCTAAAGGGCCTCATGATGCTTGCATTTTTCACACCTTATATGTGTTGAGTAAGCAACATACTTTTCTCGCGTTCTCGACTTATGATCTCCTCTTCGAGTTCATTCTTAGGGTGCTTTCTAACTCATACCTTCACTCTCATGCTAGCGAAGATTCACATGTATGTATGTAGACCCTGTGGCAAATCAATGATCCATGTAAAATATTGTTTGTCATGTTTGGCAAACAAATACTAGTTTGCATAGATTCGATAACTCTCTGGTCTCCGTGCAACCAATATTTAGTGGTTCTCTTATAAGAGTAAGACCTCTCTCTCTCTCTCTCTCTCTCTCTCTCTCTCTGTCTCTCTCTAAATGGATGGATGATCTGAGTTTTTTCTCTAATGTTGGATGCTTCGAACTACTCCCCCTGATCCACAATGTAACCCTTTATAGCAAGCTGTTTAGAAGTACTTGTTAAAGCATGGGTTGTAGACCTATTGATTGGTTGAAATCTTCTTAATTCAACACTTCAAAAATGGTCTATCATGGACCATTTCTTAGTTGCTATGGGATTTAGACCTATACTTACCAATATCGTCAAGCTCTTCAAAGCTTTGTGCCAATTTTGAGATCGCAAAGTAAAACTGCTTTTCTTTAAACCTAACTTAGTATGCCTAATACTTTATGTTTTCCACGTGAATGGATTTTCTTTAATCGATGACGAGACCATCTCAAAATGTTCTATCATTTCTACGCTATATTAATTACCCGTTTTCAGGTTGTCTGATTCTGTGTAGTCATGAATTAGAAAGTGTCCGCTGCTACTAGTTTGTTGGTTTGCACTTCAATTTTCAAGGGTGTCACTCAATGCATCCACCTTCTACTATTCTATATATTCCGAGTAGACGTCATAGCCTCATCGCCTTCTCAGCTTAAGATCTCATCTTTGAGTTCCTTCTTCGCGAGTTTGGTAATCCACACCTTGCCTTTTATGATGCCAGTGGCCCA
Source organism: Poa pratensis (assembly GCA_947311845.1). Taxonomy (NCBI): domain Eukaryota; kingdom Viridiplantae; phylum Streptophyta; class Magnoliopsida; order Poales; family Poaceae; genus Poa; species Poa pratensis. The sequence goes on from CAMZMU010000112.1 coordinate 32,038,476, forward strand.
CATGTATTCTTCAGATCCCTTGTATCACTCATCTCATGCGAAAGGTTGACCTTCAAGGAGAACCATTTTGAGATCCCTTTTATAGCAAGTTGTTTAGAAGTACTTGTTAAAGCATGGGTTACAGACATATTCATTGGTTGATTTCTTCTTAATTTTACACTTCAAAAACTTTAAACGTGGACTTTCACACTCTTGCGACGCAACTATTGTTTTATATTGAACCATGGACCATATCTTAGTTGTTGTAGGATTTACATCTATACTTACCAATATCGTCAAGCTCTTCAAAGCTTTGTGCCCATTTTGAGCTCAGCAAAGTAAAACTCCTTTTACTTATGTTTTCCATGACTATACATAATCAGCCTAAATTAGTATGCCTGATTTTCTTTATGTTTTCCATGTGAATGGATTTTCTTTTTAATCAATGACGTGACCATCTCAAAATGTTCCCAAAATGTTTTCAGGTTGTCTGATTATGTATAGTCATGAATTAGAAAGTGTCAGCTTCTTCTAGTCCATGTGTCATGTTTGTTGGTTTGCACTTCAGTTTTCAAGGGCGGTGTCACTCAATGCTTCCATCTTTTACTCTTCTATAATATGCCGAGTAGAAGTCATAGCCTCATCGCCTTCTCCGTTTTAGATCTCATCTTCGAGTTCCTTCGCGAGTTTGGTAATCCACACCTTGGCTTTTATTATGACGGGGGGCACATGTATTCTTCAGATCCCTTCTATCACTCATCTCATGCGAAAGGTTGAGCTTCAAGGAGAACCATATCCAACAAACCCGTGCAAATGCGCATAGTTTCGACAACTCCATGGCCTTCGAACACGAGTAGCTCGTGATACGGAGGTTCACGGTTCGAGGGTATGATCACGCCAAATGGTTGGATGCTCCTCTGGACCTCATGTTTTTTTTCAGTTCCAGGGGAGTTTTCTTCCATTTTCCTGCCAGCATGCTTAAATTGCATCATCTACCTGATTGTTCTTGTAATTTATGTTTAATCATTAAGCCTATCTTAGGTTTTGGATCGAGTATGAGTAGGGAAAGTTGTAGTGTGCAGCACGTGAGATGGGCTCATGATTCTGCTAACTCGTAGCTAATCTCAGCACGGCCAGCCTAGCATGGCAACCACCGGGGAAAGCGATCCATCCAGCCCAGCAGCAGACCCAACTGCCCTCCGTCGCAGGCACGGAATTTTTCAAAAAAAGCGACGCGCACTGCCACGTCGCCCGCCCCTCCACATTTCTTTAGCCTATACTAGGAGGCGACGGCGGAAAAAAAAGAGGGGAAAAAGCGAACGAGGCCGCGGAGGAGAAGGTCCAAAGTCCTCTCTCCCTCTCTCTTCTGGCGGCTTCCAGCGCAAGCGACGCGACCCTTTCCACCGGACGCGCCGCCCGACGCCAACCCCAACCACCGCCCGACTCGGCGGACCGGGATCCGCCGCCGCCGCCGCCCCTCGGAGGTACAGCCGTATAGGTGCGTCCTGGCCCCGGTCTCCTGTGTCGCTCTCGTGTGTGTGCGCCGCCCTGGGTGGGTGCTGCTGCAGCGGGCCCGCGCGCCGCCTCGATTTGTCCGCCTCGGTGGCGGGGCACTAGTTTACTCTTGCGTGCTCGCAGCCCGATCGGCCGCGCGCCCAGATTCGGCGCTACCTGCGCCGCCTTTTTGCTTCATGTCGCGGCCAGGGGCGGGGGGATTTGTTATCATTTTGGGGATATTTTTGGCTATACGGGTAGGATTTATTCTCGATGTAGTCTGATTATTCTCCATTTCCGCTATGAGGGGGTAGAGCCGCCTGCTACTTGGGCCGATCGATTACCGCGAGCCTGATCCTGCACAGAGATTCAAGCGATCTTACTGTGATTTGATGTTTCTAACTGTCAATTCGGTTGTTCCAGGTCGGAGGGGCTCGCTTTGGAGCGCTAGCTAGCTCGCCGGAAAGGTCAGGCTGAGGGTGGGTGATGTGGCAGCGGACTTAGGGTTTACTGTTCAGCAATAGAGTCCAGGGCGGCAGCTCCTGCTAAGTTGGGAAGCTCTTCAGAGTTGGTGTTGGGGGGATTGGACTGATCTTTGCGGTAGCATGATCAAGCAGATCCTTGGGCGGTTCCCTAAGAAGCCGTCCAAGTCCGGGGACAAGGATCACATCGGCCGGCCAAGCCCCTCGGCGTCGAACCCGCCGTTCGGGCAGAGGGGCGCAGAAAGGGCCTCCAACTCGAGTGTCATCTCCAGCTACGGGCTCAGCTATGGCGGCGGCCTGCATCCGGGGAACGGGAACTCGAGGGCGAACGGCAATCCAGCTTCGACGACCTTCGAGTTGTTGCCGAGCTTTAAGGATGTGCCCAACGCGGAGAAGCACAACCTGTTTGTCCGGAAGCTGAACCTGTGCTGTGTGACGTTTGACTTCAGCGATCCGACGAAGAACGTGAAGGAGAAGGAAATAAAACGGCAGACTTTGTTGGAGCTTGTTGACTATATTGCCGCCGCCAATGGGAAGTTTCCGGAGATAGTTATGCAGGAGACCACGAGAATGGTTTCTGTAAACTTGTTCAGGACACTGACTACCCCTCCAGGGAGAACAATATTTCAGCCTATGATCTGGATGAGGATGAGCCTGTGATGGACCCTGCATGGTCACACCTGCAGATTGTCTATGAGCTCTTCTTGAGGTTCATTCAGTCTCCTGAGACCGATGCCAAGCTGGCTAAAAGGTACCTTGATCATTCGTTTGTTCTCAGGCTACTTGATCTCTTTGACTCTGAAGACCCTAGGGAGAGAGAGTACCTCAAGATGATACTTCACCGTGTCTATGGAAAGTTCATGGTTCATCGGCCAGTCATTAGGAAAGCCATCAACAACACCTTCTACCAGTTCATCTATGAAACTGAAAAACACAATGGAATTGCGGAGCTACTGGAGATCTTAGGGAGCATCATCAATGGGTTTGCGTTGCCACTTAAGGAAGAGCATAAACTGTTCCTTGTCCGGGCCTTGATTCCACTGCACAAGCCAAAGGGCATTGCAATGTATCATCAACAGTTGTCTTACTGCATTACCCAGTTTGTCGAGAAGGATTGCAAACTTTCAGACACGGTTATCAGGGGCCTACTGAAATATTGGCCCATCACAAACAGCACCAAGGAGGTGATGTTCTTGGGAGAGTTGGAAGAGATATTAGAAGCTACACAGCCTGCGGAGTTTCAGAAATGCATGGTCCCTCTTTTCCGCCAGATTGCACGTTGTCTGAACAGTTCTCACTTTCAGGTAGTATTAACCTTATTTGTTACCTTTTCCATTAAAAATATCCATCTGTATTCCTTCATTTTCCATTACTCCTATTGTGTTGCTTTTGTTCATTCTTTTGTCCCTGAATAGTTAATGAGTAGTAAGCACCTTTTTTTCTTACTATTATGTTTTAATTCAAGGCATGGTAGTGCAGTTTTAGTGTTTGGATTGTGTTAATTCGTCAAATGGCAGGCCTAGAGTTAGATAGCTTGCTGCTTAGGTTTCTAAGCGGGACACATAATTTTGTGCACAGGGTGTAATATTTCCATCTATAGTTTTCCAGTCACTTCTCACTGTAGTTTCTTATTATATACTTTTTCGTTTACTCCAGGGCTTCTATTTTTAGAGTCCCTTGATATCTTGTGCTAACAACACATTAGCAGAAGTCAAATTTAGGCCTTTATTTCTAATAATGGTTGAGCAGTTCTGTGGTTGCTGACAATATCACAAAAGCAAATTCTATCTCCAAAATGGTTTCTTACCAGATTCTTCATAAGGAGATGGTTGTTTAGTGTGGGCATTGACCCAGTTCAGTGACTTCACTTGCATTTTAATTCCATTAGAGCCCTTGTGGCACATGTCAAATCTGTCAGAAATTCAAGCTTATGCTTCTGGTTCCTTGTTCTCATTCTCTGCAGTTACGTAAATATGATCTTTGCTTTATTGTTGGAAGGCATTCATAATTTTAACTGCTAGTCCTCTCAAAGTTGCAGAACCAGAGTATACTAGTAACATATGAATATTAGCTAATGGTGCTTATGCTGCTTCTAGGTTGCTGAGCGATCATTGTTCTTGTGGAACAATGACCATATCGAGAGTTTGATTAAACAAAATAGCAAGGTGATATTACCTATCATCTTGCCTGCGCTGGAGAGAAATTCCACTGGGCATTGGAACCAAGTTGTGCAAAGCCTAACTATTAATGTACGCAAATTATTCTCTGATCATGACGCTGGATTGTACAACGAGTGTTTGCGGAAATACGAGGAAGTCAAAGCCAAAGAGAAGGAGACCAAACTGAAGCAAGAGGCCACATGGAAACGCCTAGAAGAGATCGCATCAGCAAAAGCAACGAGCGGGGAGGCTGTGCTCGTCTCTCGACCCTTACCCCGTCAATCTTCAGGGGTGTAGCTAATTATTCAGGTGGTAAAGATGTTTTTCCCCTTTCTGCTGGAGGGTGGTTTGCAGCTTGTGCAATAGTTTCTAACGTATGATTTCTTAAATTGGTAGGTCTCCAGAGTTTCGTGAAACATTGTACAGGATTAAATTGTATATACAAGGTATATTAGGCGGGCAAATCGACGGAAGATCTGAGAAGCCAGTTGGGTTAGGCACAGCGCATCATCGTCATTGTGTCTAAACCCAAGCCTTGGCTTCTTTTGGCGCGCTGAGATCTGCGGTTCATTGCTGTATCCTTTGTCCTTGTCGGAATTCGGTTGCGATTTGTTCCACCCATGGAGAAAAGTTTGTTTCAGAAGCAGGTGGTCGGTCGTTGTGGTGGGTGGGTAGATCTCTAGTTAGAGAGGGAGTTCATTTGGAGATGAGTCATGGTTGTTCTTGAGTCTGGCATGGTTGTAAATGGAAGCAAATTTTTCTTTCGAGTACATTATGACTAAAATATTTCTCACAGAATGTGTGAGACGCATTCATTTCATTACTGTTCATTATGCCGTGGTCAGTGAGTGTTCATGCAATTTGTTATTTTTGCCGAAGAAATCTGAATCTGAATACTCAAGGTTGACAAAAAAACAATCAAGAACTGGCAGATGGAATTTTTTTATCCTAGGGTGTACTCCTTATTTAGCCCTCTGTTCATCGTCATAACGTCAAATAGGACTACATGTCTGACAAATCACATTGGATTCAGAGCGTGCTGGTGAAAAATTCAGTTGTAATCAATAGCTACCAGACTGCTGCTGCTGATGATATGGTCAGTTGCCGTGGCTTTTGCTGGCTAGCAAGGAGCCGAACGCCGGCCGGAAGTACTTCCCAGAGCCATCCCGGAAGAACATGCCGGCGACGACCTTGTACATGGCCTCCGTCATGTGCACGCCGTCCCAGTTGACGTACCTGGCCGGCTGCGCGCACGCCGTGCCAACCTCCGGCGAGCCACATGTGGCGAAGACGTCGAAGTTGTAGTCGCCGCCGCCCGACCCGCAGCAGGCCTTGAAGGGCTCCGCGAAGCCGTACGTCGCCGGGCTCTTCATGACGGCGCGGTGCGCGGCGTAGTAGTCTGCGTAGGCGATGACGGCGCCGGTGTGGTTTCGGCGGAGCTGGCGGAGGCTGGCCTGGAGGCGGCGGTTGTGGGCGAGGCTCTGCGCGTTGACGGAGGCGGCGCAGCCCAGGTCGTCCCGGTCGTCCGGCTTGGCCAGCGTCATCGCCATCGACAGGCAGCCCGTCAGCGGCAGCCCCTGCACGACGATGTACTTGGCACCTCTCTTCAGCAGCCCCTGCAGGTTTTTTCCATTTTCATTGTCAGTCTGTCATCGCAGAGGAATCATTCAAGCGTTTTCAGAAAACCTGTGCTTAATTTTGATCATAACGAAAATGACAGTAATTTCACTATGGTAATTTACGTTTGGTCCTAGTTGGCCACTGCTGCAATTTTTTGTTTTTCCTGCTGGTGAGATTGTTACAGAAGTACTAGTACTAGATGACTGCAAGAACGAAACTGATCAAGCAGATGATTGCTGCAATCTCTACCAGTTTCCACGTTCGTGATAGCAGTTCTTCTTGCGAGTAGGTAGCAGAATTTGAGGCTGGTACTGTACGCTCATATGCAGTGTCAGCCGACAGAGACATCGAAGTAAATGGCCACCAAATTAGGTCGGGAGACACTCGCACTGGAAACTTGCAGCGCCTCATCAAAGCGGCAGGCAAGAATTTTTAGTAGCAGTGCAGTGCAATTAACCATTCATCCTTTTCATCTGGTTGTTTAGCAGGGTTTAGTGTAACTTAACAGTGCTTAACCGAATCCAGATCAGGATTTCACCTCTGTTACTACAACGTGGTTCAGAGTAGAATTTGCTCTTCCTATTCAGGATGTGGTGTTACTGTTTACAAATAGCTGGATTCTCCCGGGGAAAACATTGAAGAAGAGGTAACCATTCAGCCGTTTCATTTCTGTTACTAGTACATGGTTCTTCAGAGTAGAACTTGCTCTTCCTAATTAGGATGTGGTGTTACACTGTTACTGTTACAAATACTAGCTGGAATCTCCCGGGGAAAACATTGAAGAGGGAGCAGCTAGCGGCAGTAGCAAGCGTCGGCAGGGACAGCGGAAAGGACGCCGTAGATCTATCTACTCTTGGGCAGTATCAGGAAGAACAGCTCGCTCAATTCAGTCACAGCCATGGAAAGACAGACAAACTCTGTAGAAGTAATTAATAGTACTATCACTCGTAGGCCAGGTCTCAGTAGCATTATTAGCCACACCGAAAATCATACGTAGCAAGTAAATACACCGATCGACCTGTCAAATCGAATGCTCTGACAGGGTGCTAACTGCATTTTACTACCGGCAACTTACGGATCGCTTGGTTATAACAGTCATTACTCATTGAGTAGTAAGTTGGAAGTCTCATCTATCTGTCGGATCTAGCAAGCATTTCAAAGCTAATTGCATTGCTAATTAATCCTTGGGTAAGCTAATTGCAGTTGAAACCAACGTGTGCACTCATTGTGGTCTAGATTAATGCATCATGCGCGCGTGTAGGTGTGTGCGCCTGTCATAAGTGTTTTCAGAGAGTGAAATCGAATGAGATGAACTGATTCAGTAACAAGCAGAGTACTGGTGATTAATCAAGCCAAAGTAAGTACCTCGAGGAAGGTGGTGACCCTGTCGACGGCCATGGTCCGGATGAGCTTGCGCGGGATGGTGGCGGCCTCCAAGAAGCTGTAGGCGTAGTCGTTGGCCCCGATCTCCCCGACCCAGAACAGCGCGTCGCCCACGTCCTTCTGGCTGCCCCGCCGCGTCTTGAGGTGCGCGTCGAACCATCCCAGCTCCGTCATGATGGACTGCGGGGTGATGTCGAAGCTGAGGTTGTTCTTGACGAACCACTCGTGCTCGATCGCCGTCGCGCCCGCCACCGCGAAGTTGACCGAGCCGCCGGGGTTTGCGGCTGCGGGGGAGCTGGAGGAGGAGTTGGAGGTGGAGAGGGTGGAGAGGTAGGGCGGGAGGAAGGAGGGGAGGCGGAGGGCGTCGGCGGCGAGGAAGTCGACGACGAGGCGGCCGTCGGAGTAGCGGTTGGTGGAGCGGTGGAAGAAGGTGGCGCCGTAGGGCGGGTGCGAGACGTAGCCGAAGGAGTAGGGGCCCGTCGTGGAGTGCGTGTTGCCCGTGTCCGTGAACGAGTCGCCGAACGCGTACACCGTCCGGAACGGCGCCGCTGTCGGAGCGGAGGACGGCGATGATGGCGCCGCGGCGGCGACGGTGACGAGCAAGGCGAGGAGCAGGTGGCGCACGGCGTCCATGGCGAGCGCGATCGCGATCGAGTGAGGTGGCTGCTGGATGCTAGTACGTTTACTGCGTCTGCGCTGCTGTGTCAGTGTGGCAGTTTTTATAGTTGGATTCAGGCCCACCGGTACATCAGGCCGGGCCGGGCTTGGACTTGACGGCGCATTCATGGATTGATTGATTCGAAGGAATTCTCGTTCGATTCCCCGAATGAAATTTTCGTAAGCTTTGCATGAAATTTCCACAGAGGCCGCTTCAGACAACGTATCCATGTCCGGCCCGTGCAGCTGTTCGTTTCATGGAAGCTGCAGGGTAGCCTGCAAGTCAATCTGCTGTACTCCATCTCCATGCCACTGGGGAAACTAATAATTTGTCCGGAGCGGAAATGAGTAATTAGGAGTAGTTGGTTGTTAAGGAACCATAATGACGTGTCTCTGAGGTAGGCAGCTCGATCGAAGAGAGGGAAAGGGTTTATGAACGTGCGAGATCATCATGGCCGCACCAACCACTTGGGATCAGATCGGACCGGCGGCAGGCGGCCGAGCAGGCGCCGCACTTACACTTGTGTCGATCTTCTTCTAGATGACTGCTGCTTCGTTTCCGTGCAATTGATTAGGGCGTGTTTGCTCGCCGCAGCCCTTCCAACCACCACGGCTAGAGGTAGTGGATGCAAAATCGGCCATTTCCGTAGAGTCACACTCGTCGCGCGTGCAGAAAGGGGGAATGAGGCGTCAAGGTTGTGCGACCGTGGAGATGATGCGTGCCTATGAAAGTATAGCGAGTGAAATTTGGCCATCGGCCCGACAGAAAACCTCGCCTATATATGTACCCCTTCGGCTCGCTGCCGAAATCCATGCCTCCATCCTCTTCCCCAGACCCCAGTAGCGGAGGCGGAAACAAAATTTAGGTATGGCAGACGCATGTAGCCATGTACACAACAAAATCAAAATTGAAGTTTTTATCAATGTCAAAACATATATAGGGTGAAGTTGGAAAAAACTTTGGTGTAGCGGAGGCCTAAGCTTGCCAGATTGCTCCCTCCGCCACCGCTCTTCCCCAAGATCTCCGCCGGAAGCAACTTCACCGCAGGGTCTCTTTGATTCATATGATTCTAAGAATGCAGGATTGCAAGGTCACACACATTTCAGTTTTACAAAAAAAAATCATATGCAACAAAGTTTGTTTGATTATAACACGGAAAAAGTGACGGAATTTGAAAAAAGTTAGGCTCCTTTGATTTAATCTTTTTTACTACTTGCCATAGGAAATCTAGCAGCCACTCCAATCTCTTTTTTACAATTCGTTTGATGGAATCAAAAAACTTTGATACATGCAAATCCTATAGCAATGGAATGTGCATGACATTAGAATCCTACTATTTTCCTATTCCTACGTTTTTTACCATCCTACGAATTAAAGATGAGAGTAGATGTTAGATTTCCTGTAGGATCAAGTACAAATAATTTTTCCTATAAGATTTAATCCTACAAATCAAACAACCACGATAGGAAAAAATCTTAGCGATTTCAATCCTCCGGAATTACAAATCCTTTGAATCAAAGAGGGCCTAATAAGATAAGCGGTGCCCTCTTCTCTGGTTGTCCGTGCCGGCAAGGCTTCTTCCTCCAGTTCTTCAAGGTGTACTTTGCCTCCTCTGCTCCTCGGATGGTTGTAAGTAACATCAAACTCTACCTCTGATGGCTTAGATCTATGAACATGCAGAAAAAGACATCTAGATATATTTGTAATTAGTGACAGATTTGGGGCGGTTTTATATCGGTGAACCCTACGTGACCTAGTCTGAAATTACTAGTGGCATGTGCCGCTAATACCACTGCTACTAGTGCCGTACGTGTAGTCTTAGAGCAAGTACAATAGTACAGCCAACAGCTGGCTATAAGAGATTGCCATGTCATCTATAGCCAACCATATAGCCAACATGTACAATAGCTAGATACAAGAATGTGTTATTTTATTAAGATATGGCCCACCTCTCACTCTCACAATGTGTCTAGGAGCACGTGCTAGAGCTGGCTCTTGCATGAGAGCCCACTCCCCTTCTCTCTCCTCTTCTCTCTCCTCCATGTCATACAACAAATAGTATTTTTATCCTTATAGCCTGCTTACATAAGCTTATTGTACTTGCTCTTATCAACACACCACTAATAACTTAGATCGTGTCTCACACCTGAGCCCCACATAGTACTCCGTGACATTTGGCCGGCACAACACAGACATAGGGACTCTTTCTGATTGGGTGAGTCTGACGACCTTACAATCTTGCTTTCTTTATTTCTCTCCCCTGGAACTCTTTGATTTGGTGGTAAATAAAAAAGATAATTGCGATGTTGTTGTCTGGAATCCGGTAGTGCGTACCGAATCTCCACGCGCTGCTATATCTGTGTGTTTGTTGATTGAAGATAACAAAGGTGTAGTCTTCTCCACTCAGCCCAGGCCTCCGGCGACGGGCCTCGCTCCGCTCTGTCTGAAGTTAGCCTCTATCTTTATATGAATTTGGATCAAATCAAAATAACAATTCCTCGGTCGAGCCATAGCCCTGGAACCGTTCCTGTTGCTGGGCGATAGCCACTACTAGATATCTCCATATAGCCGAGGGTCCAATTACCGTCGGTGATTTGAGTTCACCGTCGGCTAAGCCTATAACCGACGGGTCACCGTCGGATATCCACCGTCGGGGAAGCTCGGTCGGCCATTACTATATTGGCCGACGGTACGCTCGGCTAATAGGATTTCCGACGGTATAAGACCGACGGTGCACTGTCAGTTCTATGTTGGTCGCGTGCAGTCTTTTTGACCGTCGTAGTAACAATTTCCGAGGGGTTGTGGAGACCGTCGGTTATAATATATCCGAAAGGTTCACTTGGCTGTCGGCCCTATGTTAATCCCAGAAGTTTGTGTCCAACATTTACGCTATTTCTAAATGTCTAGAATATGCTCGCGGCAACTAGCAGCTGGTTTATTCCCCCACTGAATTGGGTATTTTTAAACTGAAACACATAGATATAACTCCAGAATTATGACAAGATATATGTATAACATGTTCCATGCCATCGGTAGTATTTATTTCATCATACAAAAGAGTACACAAAACTCTCACTAGAAGTTCACATAACTCTACTTTGAAAAGGTCAACATCACTAGTTTATGACTCTTCCAAATGGGTAAACTCTGAAGGACTTGTTTTGCACTCCTTCCCATGGATAGCAGCATCCTGATCACTGATGGCACCATCTTCATCAAATTTATCGAGCTATGAAGAGTCTGCATAATCACAAAAGAATTAGAGCTGAACTTCTATAAGTTTCAGCAACAACTACTTTAGACAAAGACAAAACACTGTAAATCAGGTCTCAAGTTTTAGAATATTTTCATCAATCGTATATGAGCCAACAATTTAATGAATGTAAAGTAGGGGCGTACTGTTGGTAGACTAATTTTTTGTACTATGGCAAAGTAATAGCGATAAAGAGGTCTGCAAAGTTAATAGTACAGCACTTGACAAAAACAGGTTGGTACGCAGAATATTTAATCGTGAGTGATATTTTAATTCGTACTTTGTTAGGTCCTAAGTTATGGCAAAACTTGTTGATCAAGTGATATATGCACGTCTCAGTATATGATCAACCATAGATTAATTCAGGAAATATTTATGCATTGTATTGTACCAAGAGTACTGTCGCCAGACTGCAGCCTGATGAACAACAATAGCGCCATCTCTTCCCCTTCGGGACGGAGATCACACCATTGTCAAGAAGGTACCTGGCGCTCGGCTGCCAGGTAGCCGCAAGACACGCCATGCTCCAGGGGCATCTTCTTGCCTATACAATACGTAGATCAAAAGATGCATTTAACCATCGATCCATAATCCAGATGATTCACTAATACATGAAGAGGATTGAGGAGGGCCGGGGAGATTGATTACTTGGGGATCTAGCAGCAGACGGCGAGGTAGCAGAAGCCGCCAACGGCGATGTGGAGGATTTTCATTGCATGGTAGCTGCTGGCGGCGACGGTGCTGTCGACCTCTCTCCTGCGTTCTCGTCCGGCCAGCCTCTTCGCGAACTCTACAACATTGGAATACGCATTAAGCGGAGCATATGGCAAGGCGCGGAAGATCGAAGGAACACACAAAAAAGGTATCTTTTTTCTGATCGCCGTGCAGTGGAAAGATGATTGAATACTTACGTAGATTAGTACCGTTCAGGTGACGGACACTGCAGCAGGAAGTCCATGTCCATTCTCTCTCTCGCTTCTTCGACGGCGCCGGCGTCTTGGAATCTATCTGACTCTTGTAGTCTTATGGAACGGAAGGCAAGGGGAATGGAGGCGAAGGTTGTGGAAGCAGAGATCGTGAGAATGCGGGAGTTACGGGATTAATAGGTGGGCGTGGGCGGCAGCAGCGTGGGAATATTTTGGGCCGCGAAAAATTCTAATCGTCGAGCAGCAAAACCGCACAACCCTACCGCGCGCCGTGTGGTGTTAGTTAGATTTTTTTGGATCCAGATTTTTCGCTAATTAAATGGTAAGCGAAATTGTCGTTCTTTCCCCGGAAAATATTCTTATCCTTATTGGTTCAACCTAATCCTTATATTTAGGACCGTATATTTAACAACTAGCGATTCGTTCTCTCCCTCTAAATATTTTCTCTCTTTTTTATTTTTTTCTCTTAAGAAAACAACCAAACAAGCTCCCATCGTATCCACCTTGAGGAATCAAAACGGATATCAGCGATCGGGCTATTGAATAAGATAACCGAGGGCACCTTAACCGTCGGTTATCATTATTCACGCCGTCGGAAACTTAGAATATAGCCGAGAGTTGTGTTTGAGTCGTCAGATATTACAAAGAACCGTAGGCTATTACACGGTAATCCCCGAGCGGTGGTTCATCCCCGTCGGCCATTTGAAAAACCGTCGGTTATACGAGGTAATAACTGAGGGTTCGACCAAAACCGTCGGCAATTAGTGGTACCGTCGGCCATTAGTGTAATAGCCGACCGGCCGTCGGGTATTTAAACGCACCGTCGGAAATAAGGGGATTTCTAGTAGTGAGCGTAGAAGACTACACCTTCGTCGATGACAAGAGGTCTCTTTGGACGGTGGACTGCTCCAACAAGGCGGCCTACGGCCACGGGCCCAACGGCGACGCCATCGTGCAGGGCCTCACGCTCTTGGTCCGCCTCGGCCGCGAAAATGATCCGGACAACCGCCCCGAGCTCTGCCTCCGCGCGACGGACGAGGTCTTCCGCCACGTCACGTCTGAGCTCGACACCGACAAGGTTGACAGCTACGGGAGCCACACCCGTCTATGCTGTCTGAGAACGTGATGGTCCTCCACATGTCTTTCATCCCCACCTTCACGGGCGACTATGTGCCTACTACCTCGTCTACGACTCCGCCGCGCCGTGTCGTTCTCCCTGCTCCCTCCCCGGCCTCCCTGCTGCCGGCCCATCTACAACTGTTTCCCCTCTCAAGGTCAAGGCAAGAGGACAAGACAAGTACTTCCTGGTCCTCCTGGCTGAGAGACACTTCAACCAAGTACACAAACCCCGTTCTCTGCCTCTGGTCACCACCACCGTCGCCGTCCACCGACGACAACAGAGACAGACAATGTGTGTGGGTTCTCAAGGCCCGTGTGCCCGTCAACGCCACGACATGGGTGGGATCTCAAGGCATGGGTGGTATGCTCGCCTGGGTGCTGGGAGGCGGCGGGGTCGTCGTCTACAAGCCCCAGGAGCAGCCACAGCCACGCTGCAGCGAGGAACATGCAGCGACCGGGACCTCTTACGAAGCTGGACACTTCATCGAGGCAGTCGTACACTTCATGTCTAAGGCGAGGCGGACGCCTTACCATCCTTGGGTGCTCTGACGCCTATGCGTCGCCTAGGCGACGCTTAGGTGATGTCTTAAAAACCATGATGAAATCACAAACCTGAGAAGGTGGATCATTTCTTCACACAGGCAATTGTCCGCAACATAAGGTCGTTCACGATCCCGTTATCGTTCAAAGCATGAGTGTCTTCCACGTCCCAATTCTCCTTAGAACATCTCTAGCAGTGACAGAAAACTGCGTTCGCGCAAAACATGTTTTACAGGCTAGAAATGACCGCGGCAGAACAGAAACCGAAAGCCTACCGCTCGGCTTTCGATTTCTGTTCTGCCGCAGCCGTTTCCAACCCATAAAACACTTGTTTTTTTTCAGCATTTCAACACATATGCATCATTTGACATTAGAAATATAAAATCAATATAAAGTACCAATATTGTTTATTGTACAACACAAACTTAATCCAAATTACAATAATGGTTTAAATTCAAACCAAACAAATTAAATAAAAATTAATCCAATACAAGCCGAATGAAAATAATGGTTCAAATCACACAATAATGAATCAAATGAATAAAAGTGGCAACTTACTGCCCATGTCTCTGCCAAAGGTGCTCAATGAGATCTTTCTGAAGTTGGGTGTGGGTGTTGGCATTCTCAATCTCCCGGTAAGTCTAAAGGACTGCTTGAATATGATCTGGGTTTCTAGCCGGCTTCACACGGCTACCAGACCAATTCCAAGTCCAAGTCTCTCTCATCCTCGACAGTCATGCTGTGAAGAATCACACAACATGTCATTATGTTCCTGAGAGTTTATTGTCCAAAAAAGAGCAGGACCTCGAACAATTGCAAACCCAGATTGCAAAACCCCAAAGGGACCACGCCACCGAGTCTAACACCCTGTCCAAACGAACCATGCAAAATCCCCCGTGGCGCGTTTTTCAATCCTCCACGGTCTCCCTTCAAAACCTAGATGACATAGCACATTCGCATCATCCATATCTCTGGAACCCACCATCTGAGATATACCGTTTTCATTTACACTCCAACGCTCCTCAGTGTGCAAAACTTCATTAAAATCCGTAAGAGGAGCCACGACAGGTCAGACGCTGACCAAGTATATTTTAGCACCTCCCGTGTTATGATTTTCACTAACTTGTGCGTAACCAACACAATATATAGTTAAAAGCCAGGGATTATGCCCCTTCTGAAAAAATTACATCTATATGATACAGCGAAAAGGGTAAATTTTTTCATTGATATGCTCTTATTCCAGTACAGCCCAAGACCACTGCTTACAATACTACTTGTATTATAGCCTATCCTTTGGTGCTATTTGTTCCACTTGCGATTTGTGAATTTTTGTCTCAACAACACACATCACATATACTAGCACATATCTTCTCGTCAAAGCTCAAAGTTCATTGACTGTCGTGGTGTTGCCAAGTCCACGACATTGTCAAACAACACGGTAGTAGTCATACTTATTGTGCAATCCTTCGAGGTGGAAGTCACCGATCCATCTGCAACGATTCCTTCTTTTGCTCCCTCACCTATTTCGACATTAAAGATGAAGGTGGTGGCGAATGAACATTCAACTCAAACATGCTGCCCACGCCCTTCAGTAATCCTCAAGGGCTATTTGTGATCGTTCGTGAGTAGTTTCCCTGGGATGCAGGTACCTACGCTCGAAGCACCATGTAGGCATGAAGACGAAATTACAGATATAATTGATCTCTATATATTTGTGCAACTGCTTGTTGAAAAGTCTTAAACTTATCTATAATGTTTTATTGATCTATGCTATTATATATCATTTCACATACTTTTGCTACTTTATAAATTATTTTACATCATTTCTATTGGGCTAGCCTATTAACTTAGGGCCAAGTGCCAATTATTTTCTGCTTATTTCTGCAGCGTAGATAATACCAAAAAATTGATGGGAAAATTTAGGAAAATTGGAAAACACAATAATTTTTTGAGAAAAAAATAGACAACACCGTAGGGGTCCACATAGGCCCCACAGCCGTTGCGCCCCACAAGGTGTGGCATCGTTACGGGGGCCCGCTGTCAGCGCCGGTCCCATTGTGCTTGGAAATCTGAAGATACTGTTTGCTCAAGACAATGTTGCAATATGTGTCCTCAAGATAATCTTTATAGACTACGATACTAAATATCCACTTCGGATTCTGACCGTAAAATGCGAGAAGCAGATGTATGGGGTGGGGGGAGGGGGCACAGTATCTTCAGAAAAACCATGGCTCTGTAAGTAGATCTCTTCCACCATGTTGCCCTAAATCGATGTGATGCTCCATTGACCAGATGTCGTCACCGCCATCTGGCGCCGCCCCGTAGCTCCAGATCTCCACCAGACTATCAGAACGACGACGTAGGTCCCGGACTATGCACAGTCTGCCAGCGAGCTCCGTCAGGTGCGCGGCGTGCGCCCATCCTCCTTCCTCCCAGTCGAAGGGCGGTGGCCCGACCCAGGCGCTGAAGGTCTCGTCGACGATGGAGAACGATAGCACCGCCGAAGGCCTGCTCGTGGAGGTGGCAGCGGGGTTGAGGAAGTTAAAGGTCGGATCGACGAGCCAGTGGAGGAACTCGTCCACGAACACTGACACCATATTGTACAAGGTTGACGATCAGCTCTCCCGTAGAAATTTATTTATAAAGTATGGCGAAAGCGTCCATTTATCAGAGTATAATGCTCCATCGAATAGGATGTAGTTACTACGGAAAAATCTGCCTGCATCTAATATTAGTTGTTCTAAGAGCATGTCTTGATTTTACTAAAGTACGATCTACCCTCACGTATCAGAAAATAGCTCACCTTAATAGAAAGAAATTAAATGCTAGACCATGGAATAACACACGTTATCTTTGGCGAAAACGCTTTGTGTCGCGCGTGCGAGCGCTCGCACGGTTCTGCGCGCGACGTGACGACGTCCTCTGCCCTTTCTACTCGTTTGACTTTCTCACAAGCTTTGCTTTACTGACCGTGATGATGTGCTGCTGTAAAATCAGCCTGTCTGCATGCTTGCACTGCTGCCGCTGTGGTCCCGCGATGCACTGCCCCTCTATTCTTTTTTTTCACAGCATGCCACGGCTAATTAAGCACAACTAATTACTGCTGCATGCATGTACTATGTACTTTTATTTGCACTCGATGCATGCATCTATTGCAATGAAACGTTTCTCTTCCCCTTTTCTATTCTCTTTTAGCCTAATGTTAAAATGTATTTTATATCAACGTGGACCGTGGTTTTTATATTCCTTTTTACTATTGTCTTTACGTGCTAAAGACAAAAAAAATCGAGTTTTTACTTACAAAAATAAGTATAATTTTACTATTCCCTTTACGCACTAAAAAATACTCGATTGTTGCCTATAAAAAAAATACCCGGTATAATTTTCAATTCCCTTTTTGGGACACTGGTTTATTAGGGTAAATAAAAATGGGTGGGGAATAGGAAAATTCCGCTTTCTACTAGTACAAAAAATTAGAATAGAAAAGAATTACCACTTTCTACTAGTATAAAAATAATAGAAAACATAGTTCAGACTGCTACATATTTTGATTAAAATAGACTCCTGATGAACAAAAATCTTCTATTTTAGCTTGTAAAAAAGTTCCCATTTATAATTTTTTAATTCTCTTTTTGGGATAGTGGGTTTTAGGAGTAAATTCTCTTTACCTAGTTCAAACTAGGATTAATAACTTGTTTGCTGGGTAGTTGGTACATCATCTGCTATTTTGTTTAGGTTGGTAATTAATGGTATAGATGTTTGGTAACACTTTAGTTAGTCGTAGGAATAGTAACTTGCTTGCTAGGTACTTGGTATCATCATGTACTAGTATTTAGATTGGTAATTCGTGATCTAGATGCTTGGTAACACTTTTGGTTTGTTCTACGTTCGGTAACTTTCTTGCTAGGTATTTGGTATCATCATGTACTAGTATTTAGATTGGTAACTCGTGCTCTATATGCTTGGTAACACTTTTGGTTTGTTCTCCGATCGGTAACTTGCTTGCTAGGTACTTGGTATCATGTACTAGTATTTAGATTGGTAACTCGTGCTCTAGATACTTGGTAACACTTTTGGTTTGTTCTACGATCGGTAACTTACTAGTATTTAGATGTATTTAGATTGGTAACTCGTGCTCTATATGCTTGGTAACACTTTGGTTTGTTCTACGATCGGTAACTTACTTGATAGGTACTTGGTATCATTATCATGTACTAGTTTTTAGGTTGATAATTCGTGCGCTAGAGGGTTGGTAACACTTTATTAGTCCTAGAATCAGTAACTCGTTTGCTATGTGGTTGATATCATCATCTACTAGTTTTACCAGTATGTCGACGCAAAATTGCATACGACGGGTTGGTTACTTTTAGGTCAATTTTTTTTTGTCAGAACATATCAATATGGGATCTAGTTTTGAACATCTCGTCGCGACTGACTTACTGGTGAAAGCGGATTTTCAATTTGATTTGTCATTTGAAATATAAATCATTTTAAAATTTAGAATATGAGAGAATCTGTGTGACTTAGCATTTTTGTCCTGTAGTGCATGCATGCACCGAATCAATTATTCCATCCTATCTTCTCGTGGTGCATGCATGCGAGATTAAGTTTTCAGTAAAGGAATAGGCATCCGCTCTGCGCTGCATTTATTAGTTTCCTAATTAGGATTGTCGGAAACCGTGCGGTGGTCGAACGTGCGAACATTAGCATCGCCGTGGTTCAACTGCTTATAAGACAATAACATGCCTCTTATATGTTGCTCTTAATCTATCTATTATATACTAAAAGCAAAATGAGGTATTTTTCTATCCACCACGTTAATCCACATCCCTTAATTATATTGACTCTTAGATCTAATATTTGTGGTTGTGATTTAATTATATAACTAGATTACGTACATATCCAACACGATAGGAAAGTCCACATTTTTTTTTTTTGCACGGAAAGAGTCCGGTTGTGTTACACATGTACTACGTACTATGCAACACGAAAAGGAAGTCCACTTTTAATTACATGGAACAGTCCGGTTTTGTTACACATGCTGATGTCATGGATGACATCAGCAGTTTTTTTCTTTGTACGTGTATCGTTCAGTAGTTTGATATTTTTTTGTGGCAACAATTATATTGAGGGGTTGGTGTACGTAGTTTTTTTTTTCAGCTCTTGATCACGTAAACACACTGAGTGAGATTTGATTTTAGGGAAATTATAAATAGGCGAAAGATACCTTAGCACAATGTTTTTAGCATAGCTTCCAAATTTAGGTAAATAATTAAATATGGCTAACTTTCGCTAAGCTCTTTTTCATGTGTGTTAGACCAAAAGAGTATGCATCCGCATCAGACCAAAAGTTTTCAAATAAAATGAAAACCAAGTGCAACCAAGAGTTGTCACAAAAATGAAAACCAAGTAGGACCAAGAGTTTCTAAAAAGAAAAATGGCTTACGTGACATGTAAGCGCGTAAAATAAATGGTTTATATAAAGTTTAGCGATCATACTTATCCGCATAAACTGGTCGTATTTTGATAGCCCCGAACATATGCTTTTAGGGTAAGCTATAAATTATTACTCGCTCCAATATAAGATAAGTGTCACGGTTGTAAATTGGGGTTGGTTCAAAGCTGCGACACTTATTATGGATCGAAAAACCTCCTCCAATCGAAAATGATTGACACAAATATGGATTTTCATATTTTGGTAGCCCCGAACATATGATTTTAGGGTAAACTATAAATTATTACTCACTCTAATATAAGATAAGTGTCACTGTTGTAAACTGGGGTTGGTTCAAAGCTGTGACACTTATTATGGATCGAAGAACCCCCTCCAATAGAACATGATTGACACAAATATGGATGTATGTAAACATTTATTGTGTAAACACATCCGTATTTGGAGAAATCTGTGTCAACAATTCCCGATCGAATGGACAATAATTTTTTTCACTATACAAATTTAATATCAGGCATATGAATTGTTTCATGAGCAAAATACATAGGTCGAGTCATATATTTTTTAAAAATAAACCGAACACACAAAAGAAACATTTGTAACACCATTTTTTCACATGCAACAAAAGTTATCCTTTGTCAGTTAAAATTTTCATGTAATCATAGCACAATCACATTAATATGTCAAAACAAAATCTATGTTGGGAGTGTCATTTGTTTCCCCTGAGAACATATACTCTTTTGAGTAAGATTCAACCGCTCTAGGTTTGCAACACCTACACTAATGCCTCGATGTTATTAACCTCTAGAAAAATTAGCAACCGATTTCAATCAGAGGAAATAAATATTGAATTTACTTTCTATCATAGGAGGGCACCAATCTGTAGATTTTTTCTCTTCACTTTTTTCCTCCTATAGCTCGGTGTTCCAGAGTACAAAAATTTCCGACGTTCAAACTACAAAGTACTAAGTAGTATAAACTACACACAAACACGGTATACAAATTACACATAATTGAAAGTACAGAACAAATAGAAATGTGTACAAAGTGAACGGTACTCTCTCGCCTCGATTCTGGGCAGTTTATTGAAGGGACATGGTATATACAAAAGCCTATATTAAACGTCAGTGGAGCAGGTTTGGCATGATAAAATCTATCTCTTACAACGGCTTGTCTATTAGATTTGACAACTGTCTGACATATCCTTTTTTGGGTCTCGATCGAAGAGTTCAAATGATATCGCCCATCGGTTTCTTTACGCTTGTGTGTTTTTTCTTTGTTTTGTTTTTGTGTCCCTGTATGTTTTTTGTTTTCATGTGGTCTACCCACGGGCGTGGCGTGCCGCCGCGCCAAGGCCTACTAGTTTGCCTCTAGGTCCCATGCGTTTCACATTCTTGAGACTCACAGCCGAGACGACGCGAAAAAAATCAAACTCAATCAGTAAAAATATAAAAGCCTAAATGCAAAAAGATACCCAGAAATGAAAAATAAAGAAATCCCAACAAAACCCAATAGAGCAAGAAAAAACACATTAGACAGGCCACATACCCCGGGCGCAAAATAGACCAAACCCATTATCTCACGCGTCCACAAATTGCAAAAGCTGCTCGATCAATCAAACGGTCCAGCTCATCGACCGAACGTTAAGCAAACTCTCATGCATGTTAAAAAGTGTGTGTAATTGCATGCTAAATAATCAGGTGCGGTTGCACGCTAACGAGAGTCATATGCAATTGCACATTTATATCATGTGTATTTGCACAGTACCGAGAATCATGTGAAATTGCACGTTAAAGAAAATTACACATGTAATTGCATGCTAACAAGAACCATGTGTAATTACATGCTAACGAAATCATGTGTAATTGCACGTTGACAAAAGAAGTTCATTAAAAAATCATGTGCAAGTGCACACTCATAAACAACATGTGTAATTACACGCTGAAAACTCATCCGACTCGCTGTCCTTGGGACATACCTACAAAGAAAAGGCAAAGGAACTAATTCCACCCATTCGTGGGACTTCCTCCATACTCCCACGCCATTTACCTCTTTGTCCACCCCCACATTTTGCCTCTGGAGAGTACACACAATGTGGCAACCGACGTCACAGAGGAGACACCGCATAGGATTCCACTCGCCTGTGAAAAATAAATAACAAAATCCCAACACAAAAAAAAATGCCCAGCGGAAAGAAAGGCCCAATAAAAAAGCCAAAACAGAAAAACAAGAGCAACTAGAAAAGCACAAACTACAAAACGGGCTACAAATCGAGCACAACGGGCCGAAACACCTGGCTCCGTGCGTTAAAATCGGAAAAGTGATTGATCAATCACAAGTCTGAATCGTGGACCGAGACGTAAGTTAAAAATGGGGCAACCGAGTATTAGCAAAAGCCTGCCCTTAAAAATATGAAATTACATGCTAAAAAGTGAATGTGTAATTGCGCACTAATTTCAAATGCAATTACAAATGCACACGAAGGGAAATAATGCAACACTATAAGAATACATGTGCAATTGTGAATGATTTCATGTGCTATTGCGAATGGTTCCATGTGCAATTACATACGTGCACAAGCAAAACGGCATGCATGGAAATTACAATTATAAGAGATGAAAAAAAGCAGTTACACAAAAAATGAAAGTGTAATTGCACAATGTTGCATGTGCGATTGTAAATGACATAACAAAAAAATATGCATGTCAACTGCAATTGTGCACACTAATAAGGTTTGCTCGTCCGCCTTCTACGACACGAATACTCTCTCCCAATTGAAGCCAGCTAAAAATGACTCAAACAAAACACAAAGAAAAAAGGCAAAAAGGCCTAACATCACGTCCTTCCATGAAGCAGTTGTTGGCGACTGCATCCAAACCAGAAACATCACCTTAGAAAAAGTCAGCAAAAAAAAAAAAACTGAACTGCAAGTGGGCAAACAGGACACAACCGAGCAAACAAGAAGAAAAAAAAAAAGAGCACAAACTGCATTCAGGTTGTAACCGGGCAAGATGGGCCGAAACAACCAGCTCCCTCGAACGTTAACGATCGCCAAACAACAACCAGCTCCTCTCGTACATATAGCACAATTGCCAAAAACCGTAATTACCGATCGTACGGCCGGAAAAGTCGACCGAGCGCTAACATAGTTCTGAAGCAGCCGAGCGTTAGCAAACACCATTTTATATTGATCAACCCGACGTGACCTAGTCTGAAATTACTAGTGGCCTGTGCCGCTAATACCTCTGCTACTACTGGCGTATAGGCTTATTAGCACATCACTAATAACTTAGATCGTGTCTCACACCTGAGCCTCACATAGTACTCCGTGATGTTTGGCCGGCACAACACAAGCAAAGGGACTCTTTCTGATTGAGTGAGTCTGACGACCTTATAATCTTGCTTTATTTCTTTCTCTCCCCCTGCAACTCTTGGTTTATTGTACACAGTATTGCTGTAAATACTCTATTTATGATATAAAATATATACCATATATAGCTTCCCAGCGGTTTGGTGGTAAAATAATAAAGAAGATAATTGCGATGTTGCTTTGTTGAGTCCAGAGTAGTTTTCTTTGGAATCCGGTAGTGCGCACGGAATCTCCACGCGCTGCTATCGCTGTGTGTTTTGTTGATTGAAGATAACAAAACATAGTAAACAAACCAAAAAAAAACTTCAAAAACGTACCAGTGTGGCCGCGCCACCGGCATCAAACGTGCCTCCGAGGTCCGAGCCCATGAAGCTGGCGACATCGAGTAGAAGTCGGATCGGGCCTGTCCTCTCTTTCTTCTTTCCTTGGTAAAAGAAAGAAGACCGGATCAGGCCTGCGGTCGTCTACAAAAAAAGAACATCTGATCGATCTGCCCTATTCCTCGGTGGAGCCATAGTCATGGTCTCATGGAGCCGTTCCTGCTGCTGGGCGACAGCGTAGAAGACTACACCTTCGTCGACGACACGAGGCCCTTTCGGCCGGTGGAGTGCTCCAGCAAGGCGGCCTACGGCTGCGGGCCCAACGGCGACGCCATCGTGCAGGGCCTCACGCTCTTGGTGCGCCTCGGCCGCGAGGACGACCCGGACAACCGGCCCGAGCTCTGTATCCGCGCCACCGACGAGGTCTTCCGCCGCGTCGGGTCGGAGCTCGACGCCGACAAGGTGAACAGCTACGGGAGCCATACCCGTCTCTGCTGTCGCATCTATGCCGTGGACGGGGACGTGATGGTCCTCCACATGTCTTTCATCCCCACCTTCACGGGCGACCATGTGTCCTACTACCTCGTCTACGACTCGGCCGCCGCGTCGCTCTCCCTGCTCCCTCCCCGGCCTCCCCACTGCCGGACCGTCTACACTGAGGTCCCTCTCAAGGTCAAGGCACGAGGACAAGACAAGTACTCCCTGGTACTCATGGCGGAGAGATCGATCGGCACTTCAGCCAAGTACACGGACCCCGTTCTCTGCCTCTGGTCACCGCCGCCGCCACCGTCCCCTGACGACGACGACAACAGAGTGAACTACAGCAAACGTGGGTGGGATCTCAAGGCCCGTGTGCGCATCAACGCCACGGCCGACCCCTTGGAAGCTCACGTGGTCTTCTCCTGCAACGGCAACGCCGTCTGGGGCGACCTCGCGCAGGGCATCCTCTACTGCAAATGCAGCGATCTGATAGACGACACGGAGCCCGTGAGTTTCAAGCACGTCAAGCTGCCCGAGGACTGCAGCAGGACTGTATACAACAAGTACGACTGGGATCTGCCACCTATCGAAGGATGCCGGACCATGGGCTGTGTCGGGGACTCCATCTGGCTCGTGGACATCGAACCGTCGTCGTCCACCTGCCCCGGCGATAACATGGTGACGGTCTGGACGCTGGACCTCCCGTCGGAGGAGTGGAGCCTGCACAGGGATTTCAGGCTGCGAAGCTTGTGGGAGCTAGAGCTCTTCAGGGCAATGGGGTTGCCGAAGGCCGTACCCCAGTATCCCATCCTCAGGCAGCAGGATGATTGTGGCATATATGTGTTCCTGCGTGAGCCACTGAGCCCTACAAAGGCGATGGAAAGGACTATGCTCACCTTGTGTGCATTGACTTAAGCAGCAGGTATAAGGTGCGTATCCGGTCGAGGAGACGTTTGGCAAGGCCGAGGATGGAGCTCCCTGTTGTCCTAGATCCGGGTTTCTTCGATCCGCGCCACTAATTAAGCTGCTACATTTGTGTACCAAACAATTGTTTTGACATGTGAACTATAACTAGACAACAGCTCACTCATGGCTACGCTCCCTAATTTGTCAACTACTACCTCTCTGTTTCACAAAACAAGTCATATTAATTTAGTCAAAAGTCAATGTTGTCTATAAATAACCACAATACCAAATCAATATCAATAGATATACACAATTTTTTTCATAGTGTATTCACCAACTATTGCAAATATTGATATTTTCTTGTATATGCTTGGTAAAACTTAGCAAGTTTTGACCTTTGACCAAAATTATAGTCCTTGTTTTATGAAATGGAGGTAGCATTGCTACATTACTTCTTGATGAATTGCTAAACGTTGGTGCGGCGCAACGAATAAAAAAGAGATATGTGGGTATTAACCATTAGATTTATTTTATTTCATGAAGAAAAAGTGTCAAGAGTGTTGAGTGTAATTTGCGCGTAGACAAGTGTGTTGAATCGGTGGAGATTGGTGGTGCTAACTTGATATCGATGTCATTGCGCGTGTCCATGTTTAGGTGAAACATTGATGCTTGGCTAGACATTCATGGTTGCATCTGGTGGAAGCATACTTGATTTTGATGTCATTGCGTGTGTGTATGTCCTCTCGAGTCGTTGTCTTTGGTGTAGGGCCGTATGTCGTTGTATTTCACGCACAACATGGTAGCATGCGCGTGTCAATTTTGATATCGACCAGATCGTCGCAGCGTGCCGGCTGGGTGCACACGGTGGAGAAACAATATGGAGTAGTGCATAAGATGCACTTTCAAATTTCAATTTAAACTAGCACGGCTAATGGAATCCGTCTTATATTTTCTCAACAAATTTAGAATTTAGAGTTTTCATTGGTATGCAGTCAGTCATAGCTTATCAAGGGTCGAAATATTATGAACGACAACCATTCTGAGTAAAATAGTGAGGTTCTTCCTTGCTTCTCTACAATTGTGTGTTTTTTGTGACCGGTGAAATGGTCGATTTTGTGATGATGTCAATTCCAGTTGTCCTTGGAAATCTCAAGATATATTTTCTCTAGCCAATATTGAAATATGTGGGACTCCCCTCATGATGCTGTTCATACACTACGAGACTACCATCCACTTCTGATTGTGGCGCTAAAGTGAGAAAACCAGGGGGCACATGCCCCCCCTCACCTGAAAATTAATAATTGCGCTAGAATGGTAAGCTCGTCATATGATCTATCTAAATTTTCTGCAGTACCTTTCATTTTTCCCAATTGCTAAAAAGTGCACGGGTGCTATTTGACACGAATGAGCACTCGCTTCTCGTCCGTCCGATGTGTGTGATCAAGCCACGCGAGCCGCTCCGTTCCGACAGCTGTGGACAGCGACGTCCCCTTCGTTCCCCCTCTCTTGTCTCTCACAATCTCGAAGGTTCCGTCCCGGCGACTTCAGCGCGCTCACGCCATCGGAGAGGACACGCGCACGCGAGGCCATGGAGCTTGTCATCGCGTGAGCTAGGAGACGGAGAGCGGCCACTCCGAACAGCAGCGGTGAGCGCAAGCGGTGCTGTGATTGGGGACGAATCAGCCACCCGTGGATTTGGTTTCCATATGATAGATCCAGTCATATATGTTCAGATAGTCATTGGATTTTCATCTCGTGACTGAACTATGTCATTGGAAATCTCAAGATAATATTTTCTCTAGCCATATTGGAATATGTGGGATACCCCTCATGATGCTCTTTATACACTACGAGACTAACAATCCACTTCTGATTGTGGCCCTAAAGTGAGACAACCAGGGGCACATGCCCCCCTCCCCTGAAAATTAATAATTTGCGGTAGGATGGCAAGCTCGTGTGATGATCTATCTAAATTTTCCGCACTAGCTACCTTTGATTTTTGAATAGCCATAGTTGATCAGATAGAATCCCCTTATAAAAACCATGCCATGTCCTCATGGCCATGGATACGTCCGACTTCAAAATTGTTAGTTTTCCTTTTGAATTTTTTCAACGAGAATGTCTTTGTCTTATACATAGTAGTTGTTCTAAGAGCATGTCATGATTTTCTTAAAGTACGATCTTTGAATCCTCTTTGAGATTACTTGTTTTAAAATTAGGTGTTCCAAGTTGCACTTAATGCAAGAAGTATGGTACCAATCCACATTCAATTCTATTTGTGATATCTATACGGATTGTTATAGTTCTAAAAATTAAGTATGTATTACACTGTGAATGCTATCCAAGTGGTTAAGTCTAGTAACGAGTAACCCAAAAGTAAGTTACATCTACTAGTTGATTACACTTTAGTTATATCAACTATTTTCCATGAGTGCATGCAATGTTTGCAGCTGAAGCCTCCAGGATGTTTCTAGCATATTTCATTGCAAAGGGTTTGGTAATAAACACTCATTGGTATTGTAAATATGATACAAAACTGAGCATAAAAGCACACATCAGATCATAGTACTTCACAAGACACTTTGCTTTGGCTAACTTGTAGTTTCTAGTTGAGACCTTTCGGCTTAGTGACAAAAAACTTTTAGTTTCTTTCTATTTGGCAGTGACTTAGAAGATGCTTGCATTTAATATTATATGGAGTGATATAGGTGAAGTTAAATTACAAGAAAAGTCAGCTTTTACCACTGGATGGCCCCAACATCTGTTTTAGATAGTTGCCTTCTACCATGTTTTTTTGATATTTTTTAGCTTCGTGGTAGATGTGTGTGATGCTTTCGGCGGCTCGAGAATCTACAATGGATCATTGCAATACTGGTATATGTGCGGCCCGGTGCGTGGTAGGGCGATGGCTTCACCATCTACCATAGTTACTGATCGTTGTATAGAAGTAATTCATGGTAGAAGTTAAGTTGTCGTTAGTGTTTTGATTGCGCCCCGGGATCATTTGAAGCTCCACGATGGCAGTGTATATCTAGACAAAATGTGTGCTATGTTGCATTTTATATCTGATCGCCGCTAGAGGTCATTTTGTTTCGGTTAATGGGATGGATTTTATGCCTGAGAGTAAGTCCAGGAGAACGGAAGGATCGATAGGATTTGGTGTCCTTCCAGGCCGCTTCATCGTCTAGAGGGAAACAATCCGGATCACCAGCTAAGGCCCCTAAATGACTTCTTAGTTATAAAGGAGATAGGGGCCTTCCCGCTGTGCGCCTTGTCTACGATTAAGAATGTCATGCATACCCCCCCCCCCCCCCCCCCCCCCCCCTCCCTCCCCGATCGACTATTGAAAACAAATCTTTCTATTAACTCTAAATGAATTGTGGATACATCTGTATGCTTAACATACTGAGACATTTGCCAGTATTCGTATAAAACTAATAACGATTCATACGAGCTAAATCTTCTAATCAGTGGTGTGATTTGCTAAGTAAATTGACCAGATTAGATGGTATTGCTAAACCGCCATTGTTGCCTAAAAGAAATAGGTCATGAACACTTTAGTTGTTGCCTTAAGATGGTCCTTGTTGCCTTAATTGATCCAAGTTGAACCCATGTTTCCTAACATGAATCATGCTCTCTAACCAACAATTTGGAAACCAATATTTATTCTTGACTTCCCATATTTATGTTACAACATTTAAAAAGGCCACACCTAAGGTGAAGGAAAATACTTTTACATTAACAAAATGTTTCTTTTGTCTTTGTTGTTTTCTTTTGCAGGTAGGAAGAAGATCAAGATTAGTATATGATTCTCTTTTCTTCTTTTGTCATCTTCCTTTTATTCATCTAGGTAAAATTTAATTAATGTTATAAATATTCTCAAATATTCAATAAAGCAATGAAATATTTATGCAACTTTTGTACTATTTATTTATATTATTCAGGAATTAATGAATATTATTTCTTTGGATTTCATTTCCAAAATGATTGTCAGTTAGATATGTGATGATGTCACTGCTCTTTGTGCAACTTTTTATTTATATTTTCTCAATATTAGAATTGTGTTCAAAATTCATTTTAAAATTTATAACAGTCAATCCAACGAATGAACCCTAATTCTCTGAGTGTTAAGCAAAACTTAAAACCATCGTCACTCTTACAATTTTTTTTATAAAATTTAATTTCCAGTTGCATGAATGCAATGTACATTTGGAATCTAACTCGTTTGGGTATATAAGGGGTGTGACAGTTCTGCCTCTAATATAAAAGCCACAGCTAATACAGGTCAGGGGTTTAAATCCTGATCAGGATTTTCCCTTCTGGCCTGAAAACGTCAAATAGTACATCTGTTTGACCAATCACGCTGGATTCAGAACAAGGTGGTCACAGACTCACAGTTCAATGCCTGTGCACTGCCTGTCATCCCAATCCACGACGTTCCTACCATACCGGACGGGAGCACACAGACTATAGCTGATTGGGAACTTAGTGAAAACTAACTGAACACAAGGTATTAACTGAAACTACTGAAAACTGTAAACGACCGATGACAGCAGAGGAGATATTATTCGACAGATGGTGGCGCTCAAGTCGTCAGTTGGCATGAGCTTTCCTGGACAGCAAGGAGCCGAACGACGGCCGGAAGTACTTCCCGGAGCCGTCCCGGAAGAACATGCCGGCGATGACCTTGTACATGGCCTCCGTCATGTGGACCCCGTCCCAATTGACGTACCGAGCCGGCTGCGCGCACGCGGTGCCGACCTCCGGCGAGCCGCAGGTGGAGAAGATCTCGAAGTTGTAGTTCCCGCCGCCCGCGCCGCAGCAGGCCTTGAAGCGCTCCGCGAAGCCATACGCCGCCGGTCTTTGCATGACGGCGAGGTGGGCGGCGTAGTAGTCGGCGTATGCGATGACGGCGGAGGGGTGGCGCTGCCGGAGACGTAGAAGCTCCTCCTGGAGGTGCTGGTTGTGCTCGTGACTCTGCGCGTTGACGGAGGCCACGCAGCTGAGGTTATCACGGTCCTCCGGCCTCGCCAGCGTCATGGCTAGAGGCAGGCAGCCCGTGAGCGGCAGCCCCTGCACCACCACGTACCTGGCGCCTCTCGTGAGCAGCCCCTGCATGCCGTCCCATGTTAATTTTCTCTTTCTCCGTCGTAGAAAAATTATTGGAAAGTATTTTGACTTTTTGAGACGATTTGACAAGGAAATATCAGCATGCTGACAAAGATCAGGTGGGTCTTTCCGGGCGAGATTATTTGTTACAAGAGTATTACTCACATAATTGGTGACTTCATGAATAAAAACAATTATCATTCAATTATCAAGTCCATGCTGCAATCTTTACCAGTTTCCTTATCCATTCCATGACAATAGTGCTTCTTTTTTGTGAGTGGTAGGTGGCGAAATTTGAGGCTGGTACTGTATACAGTGTGGTAGTAAATAAGCAGACAGAGACAGCGCGGTACTGCAAATAGGCAGTGTCTCATCAAAGCGGCCGGCAAGAATTTGATAAAACTTCAGTCTGTGGTTAGTTTAGTACGATGTACACATTATTTGGTCTAACTTAACAGCGATTAACCAAATTCAGGTCATGATTTCAGCTCTACATGTACATGGTTCACACTTCACAGTAGAATTTAATCATGTTTTTAGGATGTTGCTCCTATTAGGAATCTACATTTTCTGGAGAAGAATCATATGAAAGGGGATTTAAGATGGGCTCAGATAAGGCTACCAGCAGCACCGCAGCAGTATAGTAAGTGTTGGGCAGTGCCAGGAAGAAGTAGAACAGCTCACAAACTCACTTGGTGTGTATTCAGGACCGTACCTCGAGGAAGGTGGTGACCCTGTCGACGGCCATGGTCCGGATGCGCTCGGGCGGGATGGTCTTGTCGTTGGCCATGAAGCTGTACGCGTAGTCATTGACGCCGATCTCCCCCACCCAGAACAGCGCCTCGCCGACGTCCTTCTCGCCGGCCCTTCGCGCCTTCACGTGCGCGTCGAACCACCCGAGCTCCGTCATGATGGACTGCGGCGTGATGTCCACGCTGAGGTTGTTCCTCGCGAAGAACTCGTGCTCGATCGCCGTCGCGCCCGCCACCGCGAAGTTCACGCCGTAGTACCTGGTGTCCTTAGCGGCGGCGTTGGAGGTGGAGAGAGTGGAGAGGTAGGGCGGGAGGAAGGAGGGGAGGCGTAGGGCGTCGGCGGCGAGGAAGTCGACGACGAGGCGGCCGTCGGAGTAGCGGTTCGTGGAGCGGTGGAAGAAGGTGGCGCCGTACGGCGCTTCGGAGACGTAGCCGAAGGAGTAGGGGCCCGTGGCGGTGTGGGTGTTGCCCGTGTCCGTGAACGAGTCGCCGAACGCGTACATCGTCCGGAACGGCGGCGCCGGCGCCTGTGCCGCTCCGGCAACGGTGAAGGCGAGTAGGACGGGGAGGAGGACGGCGGCCGCGGACAAGTCCATCACGCCAACCGTGCGATCGAGTGAGTCACTGCGCTACTTGCTGCTCGGCGTCAGTTTGTTGTATTTTGGTGCACCGTGTGTGTGTGTCCGTGTGGTGGTTTTTATAGTTGGATTCAGGCTCACCAATACACCGGGCCGAGCTTGGGCTTCAGGGCCTATGGGAATGGCAAAGACCTACACCCGGAAATTGGCTGACTATGGAGCCTACTCCGGTAGCTTGTTGAAATGCTGAGTTGAGTTCGAGGCAAGACTAGCTCGCTCGATTTTGACTTGACATACCTCGAATCCTCGAACTAATATGTTATATTTCATATAGCAAAATTATAATTGGAATATTTATTGCATTTTTTGGTTTTGAATAAATATCTATTACCTTCAATTGGTTGTAGGTGAGATTTAAGTGCGCTTTTGTATGAAAAGCAAATGCAATTCCATCATTTAATCAAGTCTAACTATGCATGCCAAAGATTGAACAATGTTGTTATTTGTTTGATAAAGGTAAGGGTAAGCTAGTTTACACTATTATTTTTCATAATTAGGATAGCTAATCTATCGGTATAGTGCGGCAGTCACCGGGTGGTCCGCCGTACGCGGAGGATAAAGCGAGCAATCCCTGCACATGTTGAACTACGTGTGTATTACAATCATGGCCCCATGCATGGACCCTATTCATACATTGGCGCGGGGAAATTCAGACTCACTTATCAAATATTAAATGAGTAAATGGGCATGTGAGTATGGATTATACTATCTCATACTCGTACACTCTCTACACGATGAGTATGATATATTCCTATTTACATACCATGAGTGATTTTTTATCCTCAGCCTAATAGGGTTTTTACCCATAGTTTACGCGGGTTTGCCAATTTGCCATCCTAGGCATGGCTGGCCCAGCCCGGCCCGAGAGACCAGACCCCGGACTGTGCCTGCCAAGTCAACCTGCTGTACGGCTACACCATATTCATTTGGAAATTAAATTTTCTGGTCACAAGTGATAATTGGTAGGTGGCGTTTTATTTTTGCGAATGAAAGTATAGTACTAGGTGGTCTTTTTTTTTTTTGCGGGGTAGTACTAGGTGGTCGTTAAGAGACCATAATGACGTGTGTCAGTTCGAGTTCATGGCTGCACCAACCTCTTGGGCCTGGTCAGTCCAGGGCTAAGCAGAGGTCCAGGCGCCGCACTTAAGCCTCTGTCCATCTCCTTCTAAATGACCACTAAGCGACACTGCCTTTTTCCTATTGCAATAGAACTAGTGAAAAAAATATGTTTAAACCAGGAACTCTGGCAAAAACCCCAGACGTGAGCTGCATGTAGCCCGAATTTTGGAACAAAAAAAATCCAAAATATGTATAGATGCCTAGTATAAAGTATATATATACGTATAAAGTTTTACATAATTACATTTTCACACGCGAGCTATAAAAAATCAAAAATTAAGAATCAACGATTTTGAATATCTACTTAAAGTCACGTTCTATTATTTTTCTGCAAATTTGTTACACGTTTTATGTATACTAGCAAAATGCCCGTGCGTTGCAACGGGTGAAAATCTAAAATACTTAATTTGTTTAGACAAAGGGGCGAGAGATGAGAGGGACCGCCAGCGAGGCGGCCAGCCGGAGACCGCTAACATATAGACGGCGCTCGCCGTCGAAGTAGCGGATTCGTGCAGATCGGGAGTAGCAACATGCGGTTCCAATTGCCGACGCGCGAGGTTCACAACCGAGCTGAGCATGGGCTCACGGTCCTCCTTGTCTCTGCATCGAGCGAGAGGTCATCGCTGTCGTGGCGCTCACACATTAGCAACACCAGATGCCGGGGCGTAAACCTTCGACAATGAGCTATAACAACGAGAGCGCTTGCAATTTTTCTGTCAACCGGCTCAAAATAGATGCACCTCATTATACCAAAAAAGTTTTTTTATTTTCACTATGAAACCACCTTTATCACGTACTCAATTCACAGTATTACAAAAATTGTCGTGTTTTTTGTTACCTCTAAGAAAAACATCTTAGCCAAATTTGTTCCAGGTTGGACGGCAAAATAACACATTCATGTCTTCATAGTAAAAGCAATTTATGACGCACTTAGAATATAAACTGATTTTTTTTTGAATAACACATGTATTGCAGAGTGCTAGCGACAGCCTTTTTTTACTTGCATGGATGCATAGAATCTCTAAAAAATGTGTGTCGGAGATACTGGTATGAATAATTGCTGGATCCCTGGATCATCACACTATTGTGCCACTACGCCCAATATGTTGCATTCCTACTTATACTTGCGTATTATAGCCAGCAAAGTTATAACAATACACTGTTGTCTTCAGGGAAACAGTGTCGCTCCCTTGCGGAGACCGCATGCGCAGCTGAAGCATAGGTCGCTGCTACCTCTTCTCTGCTCCCTGTGTGCTCTACCAGCGGCCACCCCTCCTCCCTCAGACCACGACGATAGAAGCTGTGGCTTCGGGGCGGCAATCTAGTCAGGCCGGAGAATCGGCTTCACAGTCCACACCAAGCCTAGGCCGAATCCCTCCAATACATCAGCTTAGGCAGCAGGTTCCAGCCTCCAAGGTAGAACCAGACAGCTAGTATTCAGATCGCCGCCATCCGAGTACAGAGGATCTCAGAGACGCCGCAGATTCCAAGTTGCGGTCAGGCCAGACATGGGCCGATGTGACGGGATCGGGGCGGGGTAACGGACGCCACGGCGAGGGACCAGAGAGAGGAACTCCACCTTGGCACTCATGGCCGGAGGGAGCTGAGACCCGCGTGAAGATGGAGGGGGCGACATCGAGGTAGGAGCACTTGAGCAGGAGACCTCGGCAGCGGCAGGACATCGCATCGAACGGATCGACGAGCGCCTCGTTGCTCTGGAATCGCTGGGAAGGAAGTCGTCGGGCCCAGTAGGACTGCGGCTTGATTTTGCAAAACGTGACGGGTAAACTGTAAAACCAACGGGTACGAATACGAAACAAAACCATCGAGCGAACGTGACCTACGCGCGCGACGTACGACCTACCACCGAACGGACGAAGCAAGAAACACTACTCGTATTATATAGTAGAGATGTACAAACAAGTGAAATTTCCTAATATTTATATACCATCTTATTTTTTTTTTAAAATACCAGGCTACAAGTAGTCTGGGATCCATATGTTTGTGCCGGAGTTTTTATGGTTTCATTAACCAGGAAAGACATGATTCAGTTTTACAAGAGATACCGGCTAGACAAGGTTGTTTTTAGAGGGAAGGCCCACAGAGCCTGCTTTTATAAAGCATAGCGAAACCAGTTATGGGGGACAAGACCACCCTACTGGTAAACCAGGTCTGCGGTAAAAAAGAAAGACAACAAAACACTCCAGGTCGCTACTAAAAGATAGGGCATCATAGAACACCACCACAATGCTCTATTTCCCTTGCCCCAAAAGACCGACGAAACCCCAAGTGTATCCCCTCATGGCGAATACACTACTAATCGTCGCCTCCATCTCATCGCAGATTTCATATAATCTTGGGGATTAATGCACAACGACACCTGTGTGAGCCAAAACATCTCTTCAGAACCGGGCCTCGTTGCCATCCCCTATACGGTAAGCAATGCCCCGAGCAACCCAGCGTTTGATCGAATGAAGACCTTTCTAAAATCGTGATCC
This sequence comes from Poa pratensis, assembly GCA_947311845.1. Taxonomy (NCBI): domain Eukaryota; kingdom Viridiplantae; phylum Streptophyta; class Magnoliopsida; order Poales; family Poaceae; genus Poa; species Poa pratensis. Next base: position 32,072,733 of record CAMZMU010000112.1, read on the forward strand.
CCCCGCGGCTTCTGATTGGAAAAAGCTTCCATCACCCATATATTTCTTCCTTAGGATCTCACAACTCAAATCATGGTCACTTCTTTGTAGTTTGATAATCTATTTTGCCAACAGCAAAATATTCCTAGCTCTGCTGACCAAAAAACCCAAACCCCCATACTCTTTAGGTTTGCACAAAACCTCACACCTAACCATATGATATTTGTGATGGTTGTCCTTGTTTTTCCCCATAAAAGATTCCTCTCGCCATATCCGCTGCATGATGCATGCCCTCCGGCAGCAAACGGAAGCCCATGATGTAGGTTACAACATTACTAAGACAAGAGTCTCAAGATTTTTCTGCCACCTGAAGACACCGGTTGCCAATTCCCTAATTTTTTCTTGATCTTTGTCACCACAAAGTCCAAGTATGAAATTAAGAGTTTTCTATCCGACACCGGAACTCCCAGATATTTTATCGGGAAAGTCTCAGTTTCGCAGTTAAAGAGATTCGCCACTCTGCGTTGCTCCTCCTGGTCCACCACTAAAACAAAATTTTCAGTTTTCGGATAGTTCACTTTCAGCCATTACATTGCTTTGTAGCAAAAGAGCAAGAACTTCATCGTAGCAATTGATCTAGCATCATTTCTATGAAAAGGATCGTCTCGTCCGCATATTGTAAATGCGTCAGCCCTCCCTCAATGAGATGGGCCCAGACCTCAAAGGTGCCCTTTTTCCTTAGCTGAAGTAATCATTGCCCCCAACGCGTCCCTCATAATGTCAAAAAGGATTGGAGACAGCGGGTCTCCCTGCCGGAGCCCTCGATAAGTTCTGAAGTAATCACTGTTCTCTCCATTGATATTGACGGACACTTTGCATGTCTCAACTTCCAGCACCACCCAAATCATCGACTGTTCACATAAGGCCCTTTTCCTTAAGACATCAAACAAGAAAGGCCATTGAACCTTGTCATATGCCTTCTCGAAATCAAGTTTAGGATAATTCCCTGTGCTTAGTCCGTTTGATTTCATGAATGGCCTCACTTAACACTACCATTTCTTCGAGTATGTGCCGGCCAGGTATAAAAGCAGTTTTTGTCCCGTGAACAACTTTATCGGCAACCCGGGAAAGTCTCACCATCAACACCCTAGTGATTATCTTGAAAATAACATTCATCAAGTAGATGGGTCGATATTGTTTGATCATATTAGCATCCTTGACCTTTGGAATGAGTGTAATTACTCCATTGTTCAGCCTTCCCAGCTCAAGCTTTCCTACTTGCAAATCATCCATCATTACTTCGACAACACTAGTACAAGACGACACATCGGAAACGGGTCAAAACCGTCATCGAAAACGGAGAAACGGTCTGTGTCCCTGCCCCCGCTGCTGATGTGAAGAGCTCAATGGCAACGGAGATGATTCACTGTTGCCCCTTACATGGGAAACGGTTAGTATATTAGATCATTACCGGTATGTATCACATTAATCACCGTTTCTAATAAGGACTATAGGAAACCAAAAAAAGCACGGTGACGGGGCTGCACCGTAGATGGAGCTCCGCTCCATGCGACTAGACAGCCGCCGTTCGTCACTGTATTCATGTTCAACCAGCTGTACAAAAGTTCATCGGTGCGCGTGGCGGAGCCCTGCTCCTATGTCTTCACGGCCGCGGGATGATCATCGACTTTCTTCACTTCAGCTCGTGTTGCACAAAATGTACTGGTTCTGGTGACGACACCGTGTACGGAGCCCCACTCCTAGGTCTTCACAGCAACAACATCGTCACCAGGCATCCACCAAGCCTTCACACAATGAATACTCATTGTTAAAAAAGAGCAAACAGATCTAATACAGCTAATAAGCAGAGCTAATAAACATTGCAAATTAGCCAAGAAGTTATTTACAACATAAACAGACCAACTAACTAAGAAGCAGTTTACAACATAAACATAGCTAATAAACAGAGCAAATTAATCTAAACTAAATAATTAGCCAACTTTGCTAAGAAACAGTTTGCAACATAAATAGAGCTAATAAGCAGAGCTAACAAACAGAGCTAACTAAACTAAACTATCAAAAACAACTTTGCTAAGAAGAAGTTTAGAACATAAATAGAGCGAATAATACACAACACTCAGAGCTAAATAACATCTAATAAGATGAGCTAAAAAAAGAGCAAATAATACACAGTTTAATCATCGGTGAGCAAACTATACTTAACTATTAAACAACTTTGGTAAGCAGCAGTTTACAACATAAAGAGCAAATACAGAGCAAACAAAGCTAAATAACAGAGCGAACATAACTAAATAACAGAGCGGTTGTTTAGGCCCTTTAGGGTTTACCTTAGGCGAGGCGGGGTTGCTTACAACCGCTGGATGCATCCCAGGCGCTAGACCTAGTGTAAGAGGACCGAGACCTCATCCTCATCGAACACCAACTCATCCTCCTCTGCCACAGTCGCCCCCACCGCCGCATATGAACCAGGGCTCTGCCAGGGAGAAGAGACCGGTCTATGGCCCCCGGAGCTAAGTCTGGAACAACGCCTCCTCGACGCCTTCCATGGTGTGCTCGACGGTGGAGATGCGGACTGCTCTCTGCATCGCTGCCGCCTGAATGACCCCGTCGGTGCGGTCACACTCAAAGGAGGCGCGAGAGGGGAGGAGCCTGACCTCCAGGTCCAAATCCTCTTCATCCAAGGAGGACGAGATCCGGGCGTCGGGGGCCTCCGCCGCTGTGGATTCATAGGGGATCTGACGGGTCCGCAAGAACTCGCGAGATCGGTCGACGTGGGCCTCGGTGAAGATGTCGGGGAGAGGCTACGGCGGTTGGCGACTCGGAGGGTTGGCAGAGAACGATGCTCTATCATGAGTCCCGTCAGCGCCAGAGGGGTTCGCCATCGAGGGAGTGAAGTGCGTGGAGAGAGTGTGTTGCTAGGGTTAGGATCTGGGGGAGGGAGTGAGAGTGAGATACACTGGAGTGGGTGTTTTATATGGGCACCGCTTACTGGGCTTTCACGAGAAACGGAGATTGTCAGATAACGTAAAACTCCCCCTGCTGACCTCATAGCAATCGCTCCTAACGGGCCAGACAAGGTCAACGAGCTCAATTAATTAGATTAAAAAATTAGGGTAAAATACAAAACGTGCGAACACTACCTAGATAACCAGGTTTGGGGCACTGATGATGACATGAACAACGCAACTAATAGCACCACAAAAGGCCCTTCTTTGTAACTGTAGAGACAAGCGCAACAACAATGCTGCCTAAGCGCATAGCCCCACATGAGGCCTTGTTTGGTTTGCCATGGTTTGAAGTGGATTGACAGGGATTTGAGGGATGGTTAAATTATCTCCATTAACCGAACAAGCCCTCAAGAAGATGGTTTTCTATTGGCAACAAACAAAACCAATTTGCTCACCACCCAAAGTTGAAACTTAAAAAACGATGTCACCAAGAAGGAAGTGAAGCCAAATGGGCCACCGTTGTTTAGGAAACTAGCACGTGGCACGGGGAGAGTGGAATCTTTCAAGGAAATCCTGCACGCCTGAAAATATATCACTCCCTGTTTCCTGATATTTAGAAATATATATCCTTCCATCCCACATTCACACCCATAAAAGCATTCCACTCCCTGTTTCCTGATATGTAGAAATATATATCCTTCCATCCCACATTCACACCCATAAAAACATTCCAATCTAATAATAGAAATTTGATGTCACATATATTAACCAGAAAATAATCGATCCAGTTTACAAGAGATATTGGGTACACAACCTCACATAAGTCGATTAATTAGAGTCAAATCAGGGTAACATACCAACACACGACAACACTACAAGGTTTGGGCCACTGATTATGACATGAACACTACAAAAAAAAATCACCACAAAACAACCCTTCTTTGCAATGTAGAGACATGGAGCAACACCTGCCTAAGCGCCTAGCCCCACACAAAGAAGATGGTTTTCTATCGGCAACAAACAAAACCGGTTAGCTCATCACCCAAAGTCGACACCTAACAAATGATGTCACCAATTGTTTAGGAATTGGCACGGAGAGTGGAATCCTTCAATGAATCCACTATGCCCGTCCGAAAAGATATTAATCCCTATTTCCTAAAATTAGAAATATATACCCTTCATCTGACATTCACAATCATAAGATTTATTTTGGTCAATACGAATCTAATAACATCAATTTGATGTCACATAAGTTAAGGGTCAATGGAGATACAGTTGGTCAAATATTTGTTATAAAAATATACTTGTATTTTGGAACGGAGAGAGTGTATATGTTTCGATATTTTAGGCAAGGAGTAGATTGTGCAGCCTACATTTAAATTTACTTCTCTATGGCAAAGAAAAGAAAAGAACTTCCATGTTTTGAAACATGGTTCCACTAACTCTTAGCAAATCTTAATGGAGGCGGATGCGCCCAAATAGAAGGAACATTAACCAACACCTAGTCACTATTGGAGCTAGCATTGCTTATGTTGCGCATTCAACACGAGCATACCAAATAATCAAATCATATGCTTGCAAAAGTAGGATCTGCAAAAAAATGTGTTCATATTATAAGAGATGTTGCTCCAATAGCAAGTGAAGAGCATGCACATGTGTTGTCGACTCATTACTGAAACCAACTAGGGCGGCACATTTTCCAACAGTTTATACGCTAGAAGTTTCTATAATTATATTTACCCAATGATGTACTAGAACCGCTACTAAAATATTTGTGAGACTGCATGCTTTGGAGATATATATATATCAATATTTAGTAATATTGAAATATAAACATGAAACACATATATACACAAAAACACATATGTATACACTACACAATTTATCCAGCTACGAAATTAGTTCAAAGTGAATCTTTATGACAATATGCAAATTAAATTTTGCGCGGGAAAATTTTGCAGTGATATACATCACAATTGTATAACAAAAAACATTACTACCTAAGCACCTACGCAATAGAAAATCGTAGTCATTAGGATTATTGTTTGATAAAAGTAAGGTTATTGTAAGTATAAAAGTTTGATATAAAATGGTGCCCCGGGTCCAAAGTTTGTTTAGATCAGCCTTGCAAGAAGTGTGGTGATGTGACATTGTAGCGACTTGTACCTCGATATACTAGTTCCGGTTTTTCCTCGTGTTTCAGGATCAGGGGTAAAGTTTATTTTCCTTCAAATATGAAGACGAGTATTGTCTTTTTAATAGTGTCGACATAAGAGGCTGGTCGTTGAATGGCAGAGTGGAGATGATGTGGACTTGCGCTCAGCCGGATCCAGCAGCACCGACGAGGTAAAATGGAGAATTCTAGGGGCAGTGGTGGCCGTCGGTGCAAATACACGTCAGGAGAATGTAGGGAGACATCAACAATTGGTGTTGTGCTTCGCCCATGACCGCCCTGTGGGTGAAACACATTCGATAGGGTTAGAGGCATCTTCTCTATCGAGGAATTCGATCTGGACGATTTCTCTGTAAATTATTTGGTTACATGGTTTTACCCCTAGAAGTAGTGTTTTAATCTTCCTATGTTTCAAGTTTTTTCTTTGTATTCCTTTTTTTTGGATTTGGGGGTGACTGTTAGATGTGATATTCGGCATAATATTGACAAATAAATGTTTGTTAGCGCAAATATGGAGTGAAAGCATAAGATTTAGCAGGTGGAATATTCCCATGCCAGTTTATGTACACCGTCGAATATGTTTTTATAACGATATTATTTGGGACCAATTTGAGATGATTTTGATGCTTATATAACCCTTGATATGAAATATAATGACATGCATTTTGGAGTAATAACAAATCTTTAGTACAATTTGAGCAAATGAGGTGCACTTTTATCAAAACTAGGTAATTTGTGTCGAGTTTTGTGATTGTCAATGAACATATAAATGGGTACTAATACTGATTGTTTTTATCGCTAAAGCATGTAAATTGTATCCGCTAGGCTTAATTTCTATCAACATACTCTGACATGAGCAGTTGTGTTTTATTTAGTGAAGATTTATATTTGTCCATGAAAATTAATGATAACCTCGTCACCGTTTAATTCTTCAAATTTTGAAAATGGGCGGAGGAAGAATGGCCAGGACCCAGCGCGTATCTGTTTTGCATAGAAACCCCTCTGCAAACTGAAGATTCAACAAGAATTCCTCACATGGGATAGGGAACTGACAATTTGCACAAAAGAGCCGTTTTGATTTAATTTTGCTATGTGCTACCCGACCTCCATCAATCACGGCAATTCTGTTGGCATAGTTTGCCTTTTTTCTCAACCGCGGAGAGACCGAAGCTGGGAGGAGAACGGAGGCGAGGAGGACGGAGCTGGAGCACGACCTAGGCAACAATGGCCTCTGATCTGCGCCGCTGAAACTGGGACGAAGATCCTCCGCAGTATGGTGAGTTCTCTCCTCGAGTATGTCCTCGTGTGAGTTCTCTGCTCCGCTAAGGGACATGCACGAGTCCCTTAGTATGACAATTTCTTTGTAAATTAAGAAATAGCTGCTGGCTGTAGGTAGAGCTTCATCAAATATAATTTTGTGTAAATAAAAAATCAAGTGCATTTTCTAACTTGAAAATCATCTCTTCATGTTACGAATGAAATTGTAGCAAAATTAACGTGAAGTGTTCATTTGGCAGCCAATTTTTTTTTTGGCCCCCTCTCTGCTTTTGGTCACGCTCCGCCACCGGCAGTGAGGGGTTTAATTAGAGTTCCCCATGGATGATCAGGTCGAAAACGAGATCATGCACGTGGTGTTAGTGTGTCCTAATCATTTCCCTGCAAGTAATATGCAAAAAAAAAGGGTTTTTGATGTTGTCCTGTTTCGGTATGGTAGGATGCCTGAAAGGTCAAATTGCATGCCTTGGAGCTGTTGATTTAGATGTGAATTTGTTTCGGTAGTGTCTGGTCACCTTGTATTACGTTTGTATGAAAAAATTGAGGAGTAGCAGCACAGTTATATGGATGCCGTGTACATGCCTTGTTTCCTGTATCTCTTAGCTCTGAAAGTGTGACAGCATGTTTTTGTTCAGAATGTTAAAATTGGAGGTACAAGTAGAGTATGCTCTGATGTACAAGCTAGCAGTGTGGAAATTCACTTGGGAAATTCAGAATCGTGGTGTATGTGTGCTGAACCTGGGTGCTTGTGATGTTTCAGTTAATGATATTCAGTTAATATTGCTGGTTTACTGAATTTGGGGAAATTCATCTGCTTTACTGAATTTTACTCATATGCTTTACTGAATTTTGCATATTCTGCTTTACTGAATTTTGCATATTCTGCTTAATTGAATTTTACTCATATGCTGTACTGAATTTAGCATATTCTGTTTTACTGAATTTTGCATAGTATAGAATTAGAGAGAACATGTTTTGAATCCCTGTTCCTGGGCATACAGATTCGGATATCATCATTTTCGAGTACCCACATGGCAAAATCAGAGGATCAATAGTTGGGATGTTTTGTCGGCCTCGTTCATAGGATCTTTTTGAGAGGTTAAACGTTCCAATCGGAGTTGTAAAGCTCCTGATATACCTGTTTCATTGCGTTTGTCCAAAGTTTCAGATACAGCGAAGAGTAGAGTTTTACCGTGTGCTTTAGGAGCCTTTAACATTCATATAAATTCATGTTTTGACTCCACACGCATCGCAGTCACCGAGCAATCAATCGGTGGAGCAACGAATCGACGGCACGGAGGGAGTAGGGACGGAAGCGAGCTCGCAAATCGGAGGTGCCCGGCAGGGAAGGTTAGAGGCGGGGGCAAGCAACGGCTTCAGCGGCCACCGGCGTGTCAGAGAGGCGGACATCAACGTTGGGAAGCAGTGGCCATGAATCGACGGAACAGATCGAGGAAAGGTGAGCTCACAAATCGGATGTCGCGACAGGTATGAACTATGCGGCGGCGAGCGAGGGAAATCGGCCATCGCCGATGTCGGGGAGAGGGGGGGAAGCGAAGGTGGACGGGATCGTGCGATTTCTTTTTGCACGAGGTGGGAGGACCCAAAACTAATAAAGAAATATGAGAGGGCCTTTTCCGCGCTGGAAGGGGACACGTGTCATCTCCTGGTTGGCTTTGTATGAAATTGCACATAGGATACAACTCCTTGTACCACCGCACCCCACATTGCGAGTTTTTGTATGAATCTGCACCTGGTGGACAAGTTTTTGTATGTCTGGTGTAATTACCTCAGAATAAATCTATGCAAATGCATTTATGGGTGTAAAGTTGCGCAATTCCCCCACGTGAGGCACTGAACATGATCATGTGCAGTGTTGGAATTCTCGAAATAGCAGAAGCATGAAATACATGAGAAATGCACCACCTAAACCCTATGTTTTCACCAATCTTGTTGCACACAAACGACCTAGATTAAGAGCAACCGTGGGCCTTTACCCAAATGAATTTTAGCCTCCCAAGTCACTAAAATCACTAAAACAGAACAGTGATACGTCTTAAATCATATCGACTTGTTCAATCAATTTGCTTAGCATTTTGTTTGGATTCTGGTGAAACTTGTGATCAGCTCCCTTAATGTGCAAAGTTTTTTTTTTGCGGGGTTAACGTGCAGAGTTGTACATCGATGCACACTGCCGTTAGTGACCTTTCTTTGAAAGTTAATCATAGTTTGAGTAACCAAAAAAGGACGTGGAATTAGTGGATGCACTAATCTCAAGATGTTCATGCGTAAGGAAAAAGCATAAAACCTAAACTGGGGCGACAAGGAGCGTGCGACCCGCACGGCCAGTGGCGTCTCGCGTCCATTAGCCACCGCTCGTCTGTGCATGCAGTTCAAACCTCCCGCCAAATTCGGTTAGCTGGTCAGTGCCATTCCATCGCACATATATACCTGTCTCCCATCACGACCAAGACAAGTTTGCCTCGACCGCTAGCTCGATCGTTCCAAGAGAATCTCCACAGGACAATCTCCACGCAACCCTCGCACTCACGCCATGGTCGCCGGACACCGGACGCTTCTGCTCCTCCTGGCCGCCGCAATGCTGGCGGCGGTGGCCGCCGTGGCCGCGGCGGAGGAGGCCAAGCCGACCATCCTGACCCCGGTGGCGCAGACCCCCGTGGGGTCCTTCGAGGGCGACAAGCCGGGAGCGGACGACGCCATGGATGACGACGACGCCGCGCCCGTGGTGCCCCATCGGCACCACCATGACCGAGCCCAAGCCGAGCTCACCACCACGCCCGGCGCCGCACAGGGGAGGGCACTCCAGCTGCCAGCGCCGCCTCTTCCCTCGCGGCTTTCGGTGGTGCTGCCGTGGTCGCCGCCGCCAGCATCCTCGCCTTCTGAGTTCCAGGGAGAGATGTCGCTTGTTCCGTTCCGGCTGGTTCCGTGTGGGTCGCGGGCAGTGGCGGACACAGGCCTTCACCCAGCTCTCCACTTTATGTATCCAAGTACAATGACATGCGTACGCATATGTGACAGCACGGCAAAAACTACAAAAACAAGAAGAAATACCGAGGTATATGTAATATGTACACAGTGACACACACTGATGCTAATCAATTTCTCACGTTCGTCTTTGTGTTTTTTTATCTGTAATAAACTATTAGACAAATTTTTCGCAGATCACGTGTCTCGGTGTAAATGTAACCATGATATTGATAAATGTTGGTACAATTATTTTTGATGTAAGTGCTAACTAAATGTGGAGCCTGATATGTCAATATCAGGCAGGGAAGACGTCCATTTACAGCAGTCTTACATCCATCGATCCCAAATTCCCAACTGAGAAACATCAGAGGGATGAACAGAATAATTCTCTCCACGCGAGCGATCTACAAGCTAAGCGTGCTCTACATCTTCGTTTCTAGAAAGACGGTCGTCAGGATATGGTTTGCATCTTCAAACAATCTCGCAGCCTCATGTCCTCCTGTAAGAACTAGCCCATGTTGCAATTTGGATGAACACAGTTGAGGCAGCACAGCAGATCGGCTAGAGCCGATCGACGTATAGTGTCGCGCGGATAGATTAGAGCCACCAGCCTGCATTCACTACACTGCATTGTTCCCGCTCCCTTGGTCTCTCAATTCATCGTCAGCGGGCGAGGCAGGGTTGCTTACTGAAGAATGGCTGTCGGTGTCAGTTTCTTCCTGCATTGTTCCCTGCACAGCAGGACACCTTTATTAGAATCTTTCAAGCTATAGTTGATTGAGAGCACATAGATTTGTGTTTGTGAATTCTCTGGTTTCTCAGACTAAAATATGCTCCTGGGCAAGAAGAAAATACCTCTTCTGTGTTTCTGTCCTGAGTGTTCCATTTGTACCGTGGCTAAGTCCACCATTGCTACTGGCTGAGATCGGTTCATTTTCAGGGGATTCCTGATTAACATTTGGGAACAGCAGAAAGGGTTTCAGTTTCTTGAAGAATTGATATGCCAATCAACAAAATGACCTGACCTCTTCCTCTTTGCTGTCTGCAGCATAGCCGTCAGAATTCTGTTTTCCAAGGGCTTCAGATTCTATGACGGCCTCTTCTGTTTGTTTTGGTTGTTCCAGAAGCTGCTTTCTTCTTGACTCTTCCTCCATTAATTTCTTAAACCTGAAATAAAAATGCACACACAATATCACCATATTTGCACCGTGCCAGGGTGAACAGAACCAAACGTAAATCCATTAATCTTCAAGCAACACATGGCACCCTGCATTATTTTTCTTTTCTTTTCTTGCTGGTCCACTTCTAAAATTCGATGTTCCTAGCTCTCCACATTCTAGATTCTTCTCTCTGGTGGATGCATTTACCTTTATATTTAGTAATGACATGAGTGGCTGTTCCTTTTAAATGCTATACCCAAATCCAAAGGTCCGAATACCTAAAAGCTCAGCTGGCATGCTGACAACATGATGCAAGAGTATAACTGAAAGTGATGCAATGTCCAAATCCTCCAGTTAGGTACAGATAAGACAATATTGACACGAACACGCATAAATGGTGCAAAGGACAAGAGGATGTGGTGCCGTATTCATAGTTCATATGAAGTTGACCTAAAAAAATATAGTTCATATGAAGGATTTTATTCATATGCAGACTCAGCTAATTTTGTAATACTGATTGCTAAATGTCAAGCATTTTCGAGCAACCTAAATTCAAGCATTAGTCTGGAAAATTTAAAATGTATCCTTGAGACCATGACACAGCCTACATTTCTTGCTGTACAAAAGGCTTCAATATCAAATTTTATTTCCTTCTGTTTCCCCTTAAATTTAACTTCTAAGCATTTCACGCTGTTCCGACACTTGAGTTTTTCTCACATTAAGTGTGTCAATTACCAACTAGATTAACTATAGATAGCCGCCTGAATTCTCATTTACCACGATGCCAGTTAAAATGCTTGCCAAACTGTTTGTTGTTGAGACTTGTAAAAACTTAGATCCAATGGTTTAAAGACCACAATGACATTACTGCTGTGATACTACATGCATTGAGCAGCAATCTTAAGCCATATCTAAACATTACCTTCCGCCACGCTGTGGTTCGCTTGGTTTTGGCACTTGACCAAGCTGGGGTTTACCATCTTTTGGGAGAGCCTCACTCTTATCAGCAGGTGCATACTTTCCAGTTGATTCCTCTTAGCAAGCTTGTCAATATATTCTTTGACAGGATTGTTAGCACCTCCAAGCTTTTGAAGCCACACTTGCTGTGCACTGCTAAGGACATTATTTGTAAGCCTGCAAGAAAAGTTCAAGTATTGAAGACCACAGACACAAGGAATTAACCAGAAAATGACACAGATAACTGTCTAGGTTTCATGGTAAGTTCACATATGTCGACCTAAAACTAAAGAATGCAACAAGTCATCCTATAAGAGAAAACCAGGGTGCAATTAGTCAGTGTTTAAAGCAAATCGAAGCATGAGAACTTGATCTCCAGTATGTAGCATGTTATAGTCTTGGGCTCTTGGCACAGCTAGCATATGGGAAATGCTCCAGTGAGCCTATGGGCAACAGTTCACCATTGCCTGATAGCGAATGGGATATCCCAAATTGAAAGTAAGACTATCAGGTAAAGTCAAACCAAGCTCGTTATAGACACAACAGCCAAAGCGACAGTGTGTTGCACCTCATTGCAAGAACTAACCATCAACAGGATTCTAGACAATTTGAAGTAAATAACAGTTCAGAAAAATTAACTATTGTCTGCATTCTAGTGGATCAACCTCTACTTACAGGAAGTTATGATGAAATCCTTGTTTCAGTAAACATGTTTCTTTATAAAAATCAAATAATTTTTCACAGCATATGCTTTACCAATATAGACTCAGTCCAGAAGGAACGGAAAGAGCAAAATAACCAATTAGCAAAGGCAGGAACTTCACTGCAGCTTGGGCACCTTGTTGGCTAGGATCATTGCTCTGCAAAACAAGGACATGAACAACACAAGTCGAAATAAGGATAAAGTGATAAACCTCTGGCATCATAAAACAAAGGATCTGTGTGGCCTTGTTATTGTGTTTATTTGATGAATCTGATTCCTGACTAGTACAACTAGTATAATCAAGCCAGCCAACAGATTGCCTTGTATGTAATATCATTACAAGATTCGTAGTCCGCATAGGCACAATCAAATGGTAACAAATTTCCATAACAGTACTGAAGACCAAAACCATGTCCTAAAAGGGTATAATATATTACAGTAAATATGTTCAGCACTTGGCAAAACAAACCTGTGATGGTTGCATTATCTGGGCAGATACGTATTGCGAAATAACCAGAAGGACTGGTAGAACAAGGTATGCCAGAGTGTCCGACCAGCCAAGTGGTGGATGGCCATCCTACAACATCATGAATTATATCAGTAAAAAATATGGAGAAAACTCCACTGACTGCCAAGTGTCTGAACAATTGAAATTTCAAGAGCAGAATTAAACTAGATGTGCCTACTTCTAAAACCATGGTTTTAAAGCACCTAGAGGTTGTCCACCGCACATGCACATGCACATGCACATGCATCACAATAACATGCCATTGCGATTTTCTAATGTCAACAACTAAATAGCGCAAAGTTGTGAATAACCTTATCAACTAGATCTCAATTCTGCAGTAGCATTTTGTATGCAGATAAGAAGTCTGCAGATCGTAGTAGATAGATTTATCTACCAATGGCGATAAATATCGTCACCAGTTCATGGACCATAGAATTACGTTGAAAACATGATTGCTGCAATGCCTATCATGCACACAGCATACTTATACGTATACAGTTTTTTTACGACAGCTAAACAGAAACAAATCTAATCTAAGCAAGATCACAATCTTTTGTGACAACGAAAGTGTGAACAAGGATAATTTTTCTATACAACAAAATAATGGTAAAATGAAATACTTGAGCATTACATTGCAAAGAATCAACATGATCCTTAACCCTATAGGTTGCATTTGAGTCAGGGGTGATAAGTAAACAACATTGCTGTGTGATTGGTAATGCAGCAGTGCTAATGCACAAAAATAAATCTAGTGTTACTTGACCCTGTAATGAAGGAACAAAAGCTGGATTTACCATGGACTTATCAAGTTCTATGAGATTACCGTAAATGGGAAAAGCCAGGATATTCCTTGGCCACTTTGTCGAGCAGCAATTGTTGTTGGACCAGCCAAAGAAGGTATCCAGAAAAAGCCTTCATTAAGAAGTCCCTTGAAGATAGACACGTTAGGTGACATAGATGTTTAGTGGTGAACCAAAAGAAGAATGACCGAATGATGAAGGTTTAATCATATAAACCTCATTAGCCACATTGGATAGAGCTCTGTATAGACCAATCCAGACTGGTATTGTCACAAGAGTAGGCAAGCACCCTGGTGTAGAAAAATGACAAAAAATACTGCACGTAATCAACAAAACAAAAAACCTCAATAGAAAAGGTAACAACTAGCAATAGATCAAGAAAGTGTGAGACTCCATTAAACCAAGTCCTACAATGTACATTGAGCTTCAAGGGGCTCAAATCAAGTCACTGTTAGGAAAAAATACCTCGCATAGTATTTATAACTACCTGCAAGTGGATCAACGCCAGACAACTTATATAAACGAGCAGTTTCGAGTTGTATCCTTTCCTGGAAAATAAATAAACAACTTAGAGAAATAGTAGGTTCAGTAGTATTCCAAATCTATTGGTGTGGTCTATAATATAATTTGCAAGTCCATTGCATTTATCACTCAAGTGCCAGCTGAGTTTTTCTAGTAGTTTTTTACAACTTTACATGCACTTGGGAAATAATTACCATTTTTTTTGGAAGACATTTTGGATAATACCTCAATTAGCTGCATGTCCTACTTTGGGATGAGTTAATCCTACATCAGAATTCGATCATGAGGATTTCCCACGAAACATCTGAACAGATCTATGAGGAAATATAAAATAACTAGATGGAAAATGTGTCTTTCACTTGATGTGGACCTTAATGTATATTGCATAATGCATATATTTTGCGCATAATTAACTGACAAAAAAACATTGCATAGTTTGTCATGTGTTATTGGTCTGCTATGCTCATTGAAGAATCCGTTGTAGGACCATGTGCAATATTTAAATTAAGTTCCATATATGCAGCAGTTTAGATGTAAAACATACCTGATCCCCAGCATATCGTTCTTGAATAGCCTTCACTTGAGGTTGAAGTGACCTCATTGCAAGTGCAGACTCAACCTATATGGAACAAACAAAACGCAAGGTTCACTATTGGAAAGAAGAATATCAGAAAAATATATGCACTTATTTTAGCAACAAGTGACAATGCAAAACCTGATTATAGCATGTACTGTAAGCAATGCACAGTATATTGTACAACTCTTTGCATGGATGATCACGTTTCAAGAATTGTTAAAATAATGAAAATAGTGATACTAAGATAAGTTCAAATCAGGTACGTTCGTACATGAGTCATGAGTGCATGATTACCAAAATTAATAAGAATAAATTACAAATAAAAGCTCAATGCACGAATGTGACAGGGTGTGCTTTTATATCCTCATTTATTACTAGTAGGTAATGCTTGAATGCAATAATAAATTCAGAAATCAGAAGGCTTAATGTCATCAATTGTTTTGGGCCAAAAGTTCTTCCCCAGGTGAAACACATGTGATTCACATTGTCCTGGTCAAACAGGTCCCACATAAAAGTTTCTGTCACATAGTACAATTCACGTATTGATTACTGGTTCAGCTGAGAGGGACCTGCAAGGAAGCACCATCTAATAGCATATGCTTTAAACTACAACTCCTATAGAAATATAAAAGAAAACAGTGATGGATGCCAAATATGTATTGTGTCGTAATGTATTGATGAGTATCTCGATCTTTCAAAAGTTAGGTGATGGTAAACCGTACTCATTTCACATGACTGTTGACTGTTGAGTGGAAGTGCAGACATATCATGCAGAATACACTTTATAAAACCGAAAAAATACCTGCCATAATGCACACTTTTAAGTAATAATACACTTGAACGAGTAACTTTTAATGATGTTTGGACAATATAGTGAGTATCCTTCACCACCTTAATCTTAATTTGAATAACATGTATTACAATCTAAATTCAGTTTTATTACAGAGTATAGCAATATGACAGAAAGATTTACCTGCTTCTTTGTGAGAGGAAATGTGGCCCCCTTAATAAGAACTGTTAGGAGGATGATCGCAAAACCATATGGATAAGGAATATGTAAAGTCGATAGACCACCTTTCAAAACCTGCCAATGGGATAAAAATGTATATCACCTAAAAGTGTGTTCAAGCTTCAAGCATGATACCGACATATCACAAAAATGATATTTGAACTAAGGTCACATTGTGCACAAATGTGAACACATACACTTACACAGTTATAGTAGTAAGTTCATAACTACAAAATGCATTCATATGATAACATGGACAAAATGGAGTAAACGGAAAGTAACTAGATAAACAATCATTCTCTCTTCATCTCATCTATCCGTGAAAAGCTAAATCTAATCTTATTCCAAACTTAACATCATTTGCGCTTGCTGGAAATTACAACAGAAAAATCAGGGTATGTTCGTTCACCCAAAAGGGTGGAAACAAGCATGTAAAAGTTAAGACACACGGAAATTTCACAGGACAGCAAGTATTCCATTTCCCCAAAGAACAAAATATAGCTCAAGCTGTAGAAATCATATTAACTAGCACTTTTGTCTTCTGAACTGGCAGTGACCATGACAAACCGATCTCACCTAATATAATTTGGGCACGTATGACAGGGAAGCCTTTTCCTTTTGAAAAGTCAATGGGAATGTTGCGCACGTTGCAAGAAAAAGGAAATACAAGGCCTCGAGCCCTCGAGTAGAACAGCAATTAAATATCAACACTGTAGATCTGAAACTCTAAATAAGAGTTCCTTGAATAATGATACTTATTTACCGTCGTATCGAAATACATAGGTAGGAGTACTAGATAATGCAATCAATGCCATGCCAAAACTTTAATGAAATAAACATGCGGAAAAGAATGAAATTATCCTGCACAAATTCCTGAATTCCTAGGAATATTTTGCATATATTCTTTGTGGCCCGCTACGAAAATGGCAGCATTTCAACAAGAATATTGCTCGCTAGTCGCGATTATGCAGATTAGCGTACTAGTTGGTTGATTTGGGGTTTAACCCCAACTCCACTGTCACCACAATAGCTATGTTTGAGCATGTTGAGAAACTCCAGTGCTCCCTTGTAACAGCAGCAACTCCACCGACTTCTTAACTGAAATTGCCCAGCGAATGGCTCCCAGCCAGAATCAGAAATCTAGGCTCGTCGATTCCCGTCGTTTCCCAAAATCGTGGCACAGGTTTGTCCAAGACAAAAAGGTTGTACACCAAACAGTCACACGCTAGAGGAGGCGCAAAACAGCAGTATCCTCGAACGAACATAACAGAACGCCCGCGCACACACGGCACGCAACTACGCATACGTGCATAGCTAGGATGAACGAGCTGCAAGACCCTGAATCAGTTGAGCAAACCCACTCAAGCGCAGTAGCGGGTGACGCAAACGCGGTAGTTACTAATTAAGCAGGCTGGGGTGACACTGACATCAACCGTGGTCGAACAAACGGGAGGAGGTAGGCGCACCTTGAGCACGGTCTCCATGGAGCCGGTGATCCCGGAGAGCCAGTCCCCGGCGGCTGCCTCCTTGGCCCCGCCCTCCGCCGCCGCGACAACAGCGGCGTCCGCGACGGTGTAGAGGAACGCCTCGACGCGGCCGAACAGCTCACCCACATCCTCGATCCCACCGCCTCCTCCTCCACACCCGAGCGCGGCGACCGGGCGCAGAAGCGCGACCTGACGGCGCGCGGGGGAGGCCACGCGGCGATAGGGGCGGGGGAAGAGGACGGGTGGTGGGAAACTCGAAGGGGAGGGCCGGAGAGGCAGGGCTACAGGGGTCTGGGGGAGGCGGAGGTGGAGGCGGGGGGGCGCCATTGAGGGGGAGGACTGGAGGAGGAGAAGGGGAGGCGGTGGCCGGCGATTGGGGCGGAGGAGGAGGCCGCCGGTCTGGTCGGAGCGGCGAGTGAGTTGGACTTGTGTATAGTCTAGTGGGGAAGGGAGGCTGGTAGGAGCAGTTGTGTACGGAAGTGGCGTACGCACGTGGGCCGGTGCTGCAGTGGAGGGCGCACCCGGGCATCTACGACGCCGGCCTAGGGGAATGGGGCCCGCGAGATTCAGGGTGGGCTGGGATGGGCCTACCTCGTAGCACAGAGACCACGGGTGGGCCTGTTCTATTTACCACATGTAGCAAATTTCAAACATGTGTGAAAAGATCAAATTTTTTTGAATTCACCAAGACGCCCTCGATGCCGCTCTGGATGCCTTTCTCGTGCACTGGGTCCGTGATCTGCCTCTCGATCTTATGCGAGAACCCCTCGATGAAAATGTTTGACTGCAAGCGACGAAGCTCATCCAAGAGAAATATAAGGCATAGAAGTGAACTTTACCACAGATACGTGCACATGTTTCGAGCTATCTTCATAATAACATTACATTCATAAAACTAGGTCATTTCGCCTTGGTGCTCCGAAACATCATCAAGTATTCCAAAGCGTGTCTGCACATTTCATCAGCTTCTAGCTACATGGAGCTCGTTTTTTCAAAAATTTGAAATCTACATTTTTCAGTTTCCAAAAATCGCGAAACAATTCCTGGATGTAGATATTGTCTAGATCTACAATCCTGCAAATTTGCAACTCTAAAATCGTTATATTTTAGCCTGTACAAAAAAGACAATCGGACCAAATTTCAAAATTTTGAATCTGTGATTCACCACCCAGATTCACACATTTGTCTTTTTTGTGCAGCCCAAAATATAACAAATTTAGAGTTGCAAATTTGTACTATTGTGGATGTAGATAATATCTACATCTGGGATTTTGTTTCACGATTTTTGGAAACTAAAAAATGTCGATTTCAAATTTTGGAAAAACGAGCTCCATGTAGCTCGGCCTCCATTTTAGGTTTTTGCTACTCATCACCTTTACATTGCTTTATTCATACATGTTTATTTCTGAAACAAAGAATGTAAGCTGCAAACGAATATATTCTACAATTTCTATATATGGAGAGAAAAGGAAAGCATGAAGGTTAAGTGTGCCAAAAGCTATTTTTTTACAACCCACCAATCTTTTATTTATGATTTTAAATATAGCATCAATCTGCATCATAGAGTTGAATTCAGTTTGTTCTTCATATATGAAAAACTTCAGACCTAGTATCCTAATATGCATTTTCTTGTTTATTTCAGCAGAGCTTGCATTTTCGAAGAGGCAGCTCACAATACATGAACACCAATGTCGACCTTATAATGGAAAATCAATGTCGAAAGTTGTACATAAAAAGTAACATCACCGCCTCATCAAAACACAAATGGGGAGAGCCGTGAGCATTATTGGCTTACGGTAGAAAACAACTCTACTAGTATACAAAGAGACGGAAGAGACACTGCATACATCATTTCGAACACACATAAATATTATTGCACTAAACTTTTATACTTTTTATTTGAGTTGCGCACAATTTTTCCTTTGTGAGATATTATTTAAGATGCAAAACCACCTTAAATATGAAGATAAACAAAAAAAATAAAAACACACACCTCCTTGATTTTTTACAATGAATTTTATAGGGTATATGTATATTTTTTTGTGAATTTTGTCTCTCTTTTTAATACTATTGAACAGTCTGGTAGATATTGCAAAGCATACGGACTATCAAATATCTTAATGGAGATGTGTAGTATATGCAAGCAAATACATAGAAACTTCTAGGAGTAAAAGGTGTAGGCAAGATCATTTTTTCTTGGTTAAACGTGTCTTGCAAATTACTGTGGATTTAGTGATAAATTGATAATATTTTGATGATGTATTTTTTAATTAACTAGCATTGATTATAGTAATCACTGATGAACATTGAATACTATGGGTCTACTACTTTCGCACATACAAAATTCAATTATAATGGGAAGACTAGGGATCGACACCTGATATTGGCTTCACATCAGACAACTGTATATGATGTGTGGCAGGCTGGACGTCGGATTTTCGTGGAAAGCATTGATGCATGCGGGTCGTAGTATTGAATGGGAAGGTGCGGAGTTCGATTGGTCCGATGTTTCTTTCCATCGGACTGCAATAGGTAATATTTACCGAAATAAAAGGGTGGGCGATCTTATGGAAACACACGGTTGAAAAGGCTAAATCAGGTGAAATGCCGAGGTTATAGCACACGATTGAAATACATAAATTGTGTGCGAAGTTGGAACTACCGCACGTGGTTTATTTACCATGTGCGATGGTAGCCTCATCGCCCACCCATGGATAGCGATGGGCAAGATCAATTGTGTGTGATGTGCAAGATCGATCGGTGTGATTGGTTGATCTATATGTAAAGGTCCAAATCACTTTGTCTTCAATTACATGCACGAGCCAAACCTTCATAGTATTTCATTTAGAGGAAAATAACTTAATGTTAGTAGCGCAATGCGGCGTCCAAACGGCCGATATTTTCTTCGTATGTACTTGACTTGATTGCAAACGCTACAATTAGATGGTCATCAAAGTGTAGAGTTTAGCAACCTATGATCTGTTGTTATGTCAAACCTCATAGAAATTTTCCTTCATTTCTATGACAACTATGGCTTGCACACAATCCTTGAGAAAGAATACCGTGTTTTTCCTGAAGCAACCACACAACACATATTATAATTCAGGTGTTTTCAATTCCGCTAGAATTCAACATGCCATTATGTTCTACTACAATCGCATTTCTATTCGGGCGTTTAAAAGATCCTTTGAAGCAAACATGCCTCTAATGATTTAACATCTTGTTATTTCATTGGCAAGTTGACCTTGGCCCCGTATATATGTCAGTGCCAGACTTAGTGGTAAACCATAGATCTCTTTCATTTTCTGCTTTATCGTGCATATACAGTTGTGCTATACCCATTCGACAGTGAATCCAGTGAGTGGAGCATCCATTATAGACTAGACTGCTGACTAAAACAACCACCACTACTGTCTTATAAACCTAGCCTTGGAAAACAATTGCGACTAACTAACAACGTGCCAACTTTACCCCAAAATTACTACCTATATTAAAGCAGTACAAAATCGCGGCCTCTCAGCCACCCGCGCACTGTAGAAGTCTAAGTGTTCTACAGTGCGCAGTGGGCCCCACATGAACAGTATCTTATTTTTGCAATTTTTTGTTTGTTTTCCAAAAAAATACCTGTCCGCGTTCGCGCACTTCTACAGTGCGAGGGGATGGGCCCACATGAACAGTTTTACAGTGTGGGGTGGGCCCTACATGAGCAGTAATCTTTTTTTAAATTTTTTTTTTGTTTTCCAAAAAAAAAATTGTCCGCGCTCGCGCACTGTAGAAGTCTATAGTGTTCTACAGTGCGAAGGTGGGCCCACATGAACAGTATTCCTTTTTTTGTGATTTTCTTTTTTGAAATTTTTTTTGTTTTCCAAAATATTTTTCCCACAGCGAACAAATTTTTGCCTGCATACCTACCTATATTAAGGCGATGCAAATCGCCACGCCCTCAGCGCTCCACCCGTGAAAATCACTGAAGAAAGCTACAGTTATGAACACTGCCTGCCCTACCCCGCCGCGACCTGCGCCGTTCGTAGCTGATCCAACGGTTCCGCTGCGATCCCCGCGGCAATTTTGCAAACAACGACAAGCAACCCCAAATAATATGCCTCAGCCCTCATTTTATCGAGTGGAAGGACCTAAACATAATTTGCCAAAAACGGAAGGACTTCGCCGAAAAAAAACACGTAGAGCCCCCCTTCCCTCTCTTCTCTCCCCGCGCAAGCCAAGCTCGTCGCGGCGCCGCCGCACCTCCCCGCCGCTCCGGTCCTCGCCCCTCCAATCGAAGCACGCAGCGGCCTCCGCGACCGCTGCCTCTCCCTCCTCGCCCGAAATCGCCTCGCCGAACTTCGCAGACTCGCCGCAATCGAGTCCGCCGTGGTCGCCGTCTTCCGCTGCATCTGCACGTCGCAAGCTCCAGTTCCGGCCACACAAACGCAGCGCCACCGCCGCCCGCGGCCGCCTCGCGTGCACGCGCGTCGCCATCGCCGTCGTTGCCACTTCCACCGTCATCCTGACGTCACGTAAAAAGTATATGAAAATGGTAGGAAATTTTTTCCCGGACTATTTCATGTTTGAATAATTCAAATTGCCGCATTTTCAAGTTCAAATTTTACCCACAAAATAAAAACCTTTTAAACTGTGATTTACAATAATCTTCCAACCAAAAAAAAAAAGATAGAAATTACTACCTATATTAAAGCAGTACAAAATCGCGGCCTCTCAGCCACCCGCGCACTGTAGAAGTCTACAGTGTTCTACAGTGCGCAGTGGGCCCCACATAAACAGTATCTTTTTTTGCATATTTTTTTTTTGTTTTCCAAAAAAATACCTGTCCGCGTTCGCGCACTTCTACAGTGCGAGGGGATGGGCCCACATGAACAGTTTTACAGTGTGGGTGTGGGCCCTACATGAGCAGTAATCTTTTTTTAAATTTTTTTTTGTTTTCCAAAAAAAAATTTGTCCGCGCTCGCGCACTGTAGAAGTCTACAGTGTTCTACAGTGCGAAGGTGGGCCCACTTGAACAGTATTCCTTTTTTTTTGTGATTTTCTTTTTTTGAAATTTTTTTTGTTTTCCAAAATATTTTTCCCACAGCGAACAAATTTTTGCCTGCATACCTACCTATATTAAGGCGATGCAAATCGCCACGCCCTCAGCGCTCCACCCGTGAAAATCATTGAAGAAAGCTACAGTTATGAACACTGCCTGCCCTACCCCGCCGCGACCTGCGCCGTTCGTAGCTGATCCAACGGTTCCGCTGCGATCCCCGCGGCAATTTTGCAAACAACGACAAGCAACCCCAAAAAATATGCCTCAGCCCTCATTTTATCGAGCGGAAGGACCTAAACATAATTTGCCAAAAACGGAAGGACTTCGCCGAAAAAAAACACGTAGAGCCCCCCTTCCCTCTCTTCTCTCCCCGCGCAAGCCAAGCTCGTCGGCGCGCCGCACCTCCCCGCCGCTCCGGTCCTCGCCCCTCCAATCGAAGCACGCAGCGGCCTCCGCGACCGCTGCCTCTCCCTCCTCGCCCGAAATCGCCTCGCCGAACTTCGCAGACTCGCCGCAATCGGCCCGCCGTGGTCGCCGTCTTCCGCTGCATCTGCACGTCGCAAGCCCCAGTTCCGGCCACACAAACGCAGCGCCACCGCCGCCCCCGGCCGCCTCGCGTGCACGCGCGTCGCCATCGCCGGCGTTGCCACTTCCACCGTCATCCTGACGTCACGTAAAAAGTATATGAAAATGGTAGGAAATTTTTTCCCAGACTATTTCATGTTTGAATAATTCAAATTGCCGCATTTTCAAGTTCAAATTTTACCCACAAAATAAAAAACTTTTAAACTGTGATTTACAATAATCTTCCAACCAAAAAAATAAAGTTAGAAATTACTACCTATATTAAAGCAGTACAAAATCGCGGCCTCTCAGCCACCCGCGCACTGTAGAAGTCTACAGTGTTCTACAGTGTGCAGTGGGCCCCACATGAACAGTATCTTTTTTTTGCAATTTTTTTTTTGTTTTCCAAAAAAATACCTGTCCGCGTTCGCGCACTTCTACAGTGCGAGGGGATGGGCCCACATGAACAGTTTTACAGTGTGGGGTGGGCCCTACATGAGAAGTAATCTTTTTTTAAAATTTTTTTTTGTTTTCCAAAAAAAAATTTGTCCGCGCTCGCGCACTGTAGAAGTCTACAGTGTTCTACAGTGCGAAGGTGGGCCCACATGAACAGTATTCCTTTTTTTGTGATTTTCTTTTTTTGAAATTTTTTTTGTTTTCCAAAATATTTTTCCCACCGCGAACAAATTTTTGCCTGCATACCTACCTATATTAAGGCGATGCAAATCGCCACGCCCTCAGCGCTCCACCCGTGAAAATCACTGAAGAAAGCTACAGTTATGAACACTGCCTGCCCTACCCCGCCGCGACCTGCGCCGTTCGTAGCTGATCCAACGGTTCCGCTGCGATCCCCGCGGCAATTTTGCAAACAACGACAAGCAACCCCAAAAAATATGCCTCAGCCCTCATTTTATCGAGCGGAAGGACCTAAACATAATTTGCCAAAAACGGAAGGACTTCGCCGAAAAAAAACACGTAGAGCCCCCCTTCCCTCTCTTCTCTCCCCGCGCAAGCCAAGCTCGTCGGCGGCGCCGCCGCACCTCCCCGCCGCTCCGGTCCTCGCCCCTCCAATCGAAGCACGCAGCGGCCTCCGCGACCGCTGCCTCTCCCTCGCCCGAAATCGCCTCGCCGAACTTCGCAGACTCGCCGCAATCGAGCCCGCCGTGGTCGCCGTCTTCCGCTGCATCTGCACGTCGCAAGCCCCAGTTCCGGCCACACAAACGCAGCGCCACCGCCGCCCGCGGCCGCCTCGCGTGCACGCGCGTCGCCATCGCCGGCGTGGCCACTTCCACCGTCATCCTGACGTCACGTAAAAAGTATATGAAAATGGTAGGAAATTTTTTCCCGGACTATTTCACGTTTGAATAATTCAAATTGCCGCATTTTCAAGTTCAAATTTTACCCACAAAATAAAAACCTTTTAAACTGTGATTTACAATAATCTTCCAACCAAAAAAAAAAGATAGAAATTACTACCTATATTAAAGCAGTACAAAATCGCGGCCTCTCAGCCACCCGCGCACTGTAGAAGTCTACAGTGTTCTACAGTGCGCAGTGGGCCCCACATGAACAGTATCTTTTTTTTGCATATTTTTTTTTGTTTTCCAAAAAAATACCTGTCCGCGTTCGCGCACTTCTACAGTGCGAGGGGATGGGCCCACATGAACAGTTTTACAGTGTGGGGTGGGCCCTACATGAGCAGTAATCTTTTTTTTAAATTTTTTTTTTGTTTTCCAAAAAAAATTTGTCCGCGCTCGCGCACTGTAGAAGTCTACAGTGTTCTACAGTGCGAAGGTGGGCCCACATGAATAGTATTTCTTTTTTGTGATTTTCTTTTTTTGAAATTTTTTTTGTTTTCCAAAATATTTTTCCCACAGCGAACAAATTTTTGCCTGCATACCTACCTATATTAAGGCGATGCAAATCGCCACGCCCTCAGCGCTCCACCCGTGAAAATCACTCAAGAAAGCTACAGTTATGAACACTGCCTGCCCTACCCCCCCCCCCCCCCCCCCCGCCGCGACCTGCGCCGTTCGTAGCTGATCCAACGGTTCCGCTGCGATCCCCGCGGCAATTTTGCAAACAACGACAAGCAACCCCAAAAAATATGCCTCAGCCCTCATTTTATCGAGCGGAAGGACCTAAACATAATTTGCCAAAAACGGAAGGACTTCGCCGAAAAAAAACACGTAGAGCCCCCCTTCCCTCTCTTCTCTCCCCGCGCAAGCCAAGCTCGTCGGCGGCGCCGCCGCACCTCCCCGCCGCTCCGGTCCTCGCCCCTCCAATCGAAGCACGCAGCGGCCTCCGCGACCGCTGCCTGTCCCTCCTCGCCCGAAATCGCCTCGCCGAACTTCGCAGACTCGCCGCAATCGAGCCCGCCGTGGTCGCCGTCTTCCGCTGCATCTGCACGTCGCAAGCCCCAGTTCCGGCCACACAAACGCAGCGCCACCGCCGCCCGCGGCCGCCTCGCGTGCACGCGCGTCGCCATCGCCGGCGTTGCCACTTCCACCGTCATCCTGACGTCACGTAAAAAGTATATGAAAATGGTAGGAAATTTTTTCCCAGACTATTTCATGTTTGAATAATTCAAATTGCCGCATTTTCAAGTTCAAATTTTACCCACAAAATAAAAACCTTTTAAACTGTGATTTACAATAATCTTCCAACCAAAAAAAAGAAGATAGAAATCACCTACAATAGAAACCAGAAAAAAAATTAGTACATGAAAATGGTAGGAAATTTTTTCCCGGACTATTTCATGTTTGAATAATTCAAATTGCCGCATTTTCAAGTTTGAATTTACCCCACAAAATAAAAATCATTTAAACTGTGATTTATAATAATTTTCCAACAAAAAAAAATAGAAATCACATACAATAGAAACCAGTAAAAAATAATTTCCCAAAATAATTCTACTCAAAAAAAAAACAAGCTTTAAACTTAATTTTCGAAAAAAGATTCCAAAAAATCACAAAAATTGAAAATAGATTTCAGAAATTCACAAAATCAGAACCTTTTAATCTACGAATTACAATAATGCATGGCCTCCCATGTCATATTCTTATTCTTTTTGGAAACAACTTCACGCACTGCTCATAATTCCGCTATGTGGGGCCGCCCTATTTAACCAATTTCATTAACACAAAAAAAGGTCGACAATTCATGACATACGATTCAAAATTTGAAAATTCCAAAATTTCAAATTCCTTTACTTATTTTTACTAAAGGCGCGGCGTGCCGACGCGCCACAATTCAACTAGTTTCAGGAAAACAAATGCGAAACTAAAGGTCACTCGCACCATTGACGCGAGTCAACGCGCGATGCTCTAGTGGACCATTCTTGAATTTGATGAGTGGATCATATGGAAGCCGTGCTCACATCGACGTTAAAGACCGACGCATTTGTGAACCATTGTTGAATTTGACGAGTGGATCATACCCACTTCGAGGAACTCTCGTGGCCAGTCGTCCAAGTCTATATTAAGCCTTAGAATCAACACAAGTTACACAGCCAGGAGAGTGGGGAGAGAGGTAGCAGAGCAAGTGAGGAGGGATCGGAGATGGTGCGGCAACATGCTTCGTCTTTCAGCAAGCTTCTGATGCTGGCTTTCATGGTCATATGTGCTGCTCTGTTGGCTGTCTCCGTGCAGGGAGGTATAGTACAGTACAATTTGTGCAAGCAGCGACACCTCCTCTCCTTTGCTTGATTCCCGTTACCTTCTCTTTACTGCGCAAATTACCACCAATCCCTTCAGATTAGAATGGTTCTGAGATAAATTACCTTGTCTGTCTGGAGGGATTGAGTCGGTCTATATCACACAACAATAAGGTTCAGTATTTTAACTATCGATACATGCATGACACAGGGTCAAGAATCCCAAATATCGTCGGAGGTGGAAGGCCATTTCCCTCTCAACCACGCCGGCCTGGCCGGCCTTACACTGGCCGCGGATGCGGGGATATATACGATTGCGGCGATTCACCTGAGGTGCCACCTCCTGCAGCACCATAAGTTACAAAGGAAGTTCTTTCATGACCAGTTATCACTCTCATAAACCAGACGACATCATCAAGAATATGAAGAAGACATGTTGATATGTAGCTGCTTAATTTTAAACCTATACCCGCAAGGTCTCAGTCTATTTTGTTGCATTAAGATTTAGTAGGTGGTGATGGTATGACGAAATATTTGTGTATTACCTCATCAGTTATTGGCAAATCGAGCCACGGTCCCTCCTAGATCTAGACGTCGACACTTTACCGTTTAGTCCCTCAATTTTGCGAAATTAACTCGCAATTCCTACCCTCCAAATTCATGCTGCAGTTCCACCAGCCCCTACCTCCTCTCTCGAAACAGCTGATCCGATAAAAAAGTGATATCAAATATAAAATAAAAGAACAAGAGTAGCCACACCCTCCAAGAAACAACCAGGACTAGCGACTAAAAGCGTGACAACACCTCATTGTGAAATCATCGAACAACGTCGCGACGTAACCATGAAATTGTCGCCAGAAAGGGGGCAACTCCCTTATCGCTCCAAGTCGTGGACCGACGATCACAATAGCATACAACGAGTACCATGAACGGTGACAACTAAGTCACGTGTATATGATAGGATGTCGCTGAGACCGTCCCACGCTAGGACCAAAGTGCTTCGAGATATAATCCGAGCATACCCGCCGATGTCAACACGACAAGTCCGGTGGAACCAGAACTACACGACGATGCGACACAAATGGTGACAACGGTTCATGCCACTATCGTTGGGACTTAAAATAAACAAGGGTTTTCACTTGGAGCCTTGGTGCAAGTAAGATAACTAAGATGGCGTCCCTAAGAGGGCCACGAGCCCACGACACACATACATCGGTGCTGCTGGCGCTGGAACGGTAAGGTTTCACCCAAAATCACCTCTACGTCACGACCGTACGACGGTCTGCCCGTTGCCACCAAAACAGACTGAGAACCGTCACCACCAAAACACACCATCAGCACCATGACTCCCCGCGGCCCACTCTTCGCCATCCACATGGCCAAAGTGAATTTTTTTTGCTTCATTAACCGTTTTGAATTTATTTTTGTCCTGCACATGCTATACCTTCTCACGTCCAAAAACCACTCTGCGTCCGCATTCCTGATAATAACAATCGGAGGGTAAACCCTCTCCTACAAAAAATAAAAAAATCCTTGCATATGATGCATGTAAGAATGCATAGATCTTGGATGTGTCTTAATAAGCTCTTGACACCGTATTGTTGTAGAGGCCGGTTCATTTTGTATCATCTTATCATCTTCACTGAAAACAAAGGAAAATGCATATATAGATCTAGTTGCTATTCAGAGTTTTAATTTTGTGACTGCAGTGATACAAAATAAACTTTCGGTGGAGCAATGGCTGGAGGGCCCATGTTGCAGCTCTGGACTGAGTGGACGACCCAAATCCTTGTCCTACTCAGCTTCACACCGGAGGCCTTCCTCTTTGTCTCGCTAGGACCCGTCGGTGCGGATCCTCCGCCGTGCTGATGATTCTCCTGTGGCTAGCGTACCTCATGCATGGCCAACTCCACCGCCGTCTACACTCTCAGCCATCTCTCAATCAATGGCCCGCCCCGCAAGCAGCAGAAGCTTGCGGTATTCTGGGCGCCCTTCCTCCTAGTGGGGTAGCCATGACACCATCACCGACTATGTCCTCGAGGACAGTAAGCTTTGGCCGCGCCATCTTCTAAATCTTGGTGTCCAAGCTTTTGTTTGTGATTGTTACTAGATTTCCTGCTTGGATTTTGGAGGCGTCTGCGTCCCTCCCTCTATGTGCACACCAGCTTGACAAACTGCAACCGATGTGACATCTTGATGAGTAGCCAGTGACGAGCTTCAGGTTTGGCTCACCCATCCCTGTAAGGAGATGAAGTATAACTGCCAGTTTTACTGAAGGAAATCGTGGTAAAGTGTCACAAAAGAGCGGGGCGAATAGTTTCTATGCGACGTCTTTCTCACCAAATGTATAGACAGTGACGTCGTTGATTGTAATAGCTCAGGCGCGATATCTCTGTGAGCACTAATTGCTCTGTTGCGACATGGTCTTAAGTGTACTTTTCCCCACGTCGGTCAACCCCGTTTGACCATTACATGGATGAGTTTATTACGAGTGGGACCTCACGCGTTCAGTCAGCCCGGGGCGTGCACTAGCGACCCTGCCTCTGTTCATGGCGGAACCATCTCGGTTGCCGTCCATGACCTCTTGACGACAGATATTCCCTGCCACGCGCCGCCGTCGCTTGGAGCTCACTCCTCTAGTCTACGTCCTGTCGTCTCGGCTTCTCCGGGCTAGAGGAAATCAATCTTGGCGACGGCGGTAGATGGAGCGGGCGAGTCGAGCGGCGGGGCGAGAAGAGAAGCGGCAATCGGAGTCGAGCAGGCGGGCCGCAACGCAGGGCTTGCGGTCGCAATCGCAGGTAACGACGACGAGGGAGGGTGGAGGATGGGGTGGTGCGGGTCCACGGTCGTAGAGGAGACCGGCGGCCCGATTCGTGACTCGGGCAGCGGCGAGGGATCCAACCGCGATCAAGCATTGCAAGCGATACCGGATTTCGGTGAAGCAGGTGTTGAAGCAGGCGTGGCTGCGTCATGGCTACGGCGGCAAGGGTTTTCCACTTTGCCGTCATTCGCTGCCGAGGGCGAGACAGAGTTTTGCCTCGATGCGCAACATTGCTGCGGGCGACCAGAGCAGCTTGGGCTAGAGCTCATCGAGCAGGATTTCAACACGTTCGACCCCGATTCAACGCGAGCTGAGCCTGGACTTCGAAGTAGCGGTGACCCTAGAGGATTTCAGTCAAGTTGCCGGGCTGGTGGAGGACAGATTGGAGTGCTCAGAAATTCTCTGCGAGATGAAATTGAGCTAGAGGAATCAGCTACAGAGCCAGCTGCAACAACGGAGACAGCTCCAGGGCCATGGCGTTCGGAGGGAAGATGGACGCTTGATGCATCCAAAATGCATCTACTTTTCCAAGCACTTTGCCTCGTAATTTGCTCCGGAATCTTCCCATATTTGAATAAAACTGCTGAATCTGACGCTGTTTTTAGCAAAGTCTCTTTTCTGGCTATTTCAGCAGGAAATAAAATCGGGGAAAATTACCACGTCAATTTTTATGGAAAAGAAGGACAACGGACAAAAGATGGACACGAAGAAGCGCTCGAGGGCCAAATGGGTGGGTCCCACGCGGCCCCTGTACCTGGCCGCGTGGGCCCAACCCAAATGGGCCTCGGGCGCCGCCTCGCCTTCGGTCTTCGACGTACCCCCTCATATATACGAAAAAGTGCTTGCCCTAGGAGGAGAGGAGCTTTCGCGAAACAGAACGCCGCCACCATCACGATCTTCGTTTCGGGGACAGATTGATCCAGGATTTCTCCTCCGGTGGAGGGATCCGGAGACCGTCTTCACCGCCTTCATCTCCATCGACCATGAGCTCCCTCTCCATCACCATGTGTGAGTAGTCCGCTGTAGGCATGTGAGGTGGATGGGGATTGGATGAGATTGATCATGTAATGCTACCCGTTGTTCGAGATTTTAGGGTTTTATCTTGAGGATACTTTTGTATTGTGTTGATGCACTCTTGCTATGTTTAATGCTTGCTACTAGGGCCCGAATGGCATGATTTCAGTACTGAACTTATATTGCCCCATCATATATTTGAGTTTGGTATTTATCTGCAAAGTGTATCACCTGCTATTATGTTGAACCTGCGAACCCTAAACGTGACATATAGGGAAAACAAGGGGGAGATGTTTTAGTTTGAGGATTCTATGTGTTCATGAAGTGTTAATGCATTGTTCCGGTCTATTCGAAAGGGTAGACCTTAATTACCTGTAGTTCCAAGTTGGCCCCGGTGAAATGGGCAGGTTGGACAATAGATGTTGTGCAAATTCTCTTGGTTAGTACGCACAACTAAATATGGAACACATACCTACATATATCGGAGTTAGAGATAGGTCCCATTGTTATTTGTTTCTTATTATATGATCAATCTCATTCTTGCAACACCCCGCTATCACCTCATGCCTACGTTTTAAATCTCTGAGTTACACTTTCACTTTTCCGGTGAAAACTGGGAAACACTTGTTCACTGCTACTGTTATGCTTGTTACTTGAATCATACTACTGCCATCACTATTACTGCTGCAAGTTATTGATATACAGGTGTGGTTGAGAGTGACGCCTCAATTGCCAAGGTCATATTGATATTCTTGTGTTCCCATCGAGTCGAACTATAAATTTGGGTAATACTTCCCAACGAAGACTTCAGCGATCCCCTATACTTGTGGGTATCAAGACGTTTTCTGGCGTCGTTGCCGGGGAACGTAGCTTTATTGGTAAGACAACTTGTTATCATTTATTTGCTGCTTTTGCTTGTTCCTAACCATGGGAAAGGAAAAGACTACCTGAAGGAAGTGAGGCCTTCAACTACTCGCAGAGGTACGGATTTGCCAAGTAGGCCAAACTTTTCACCTAATGTTGCTTCTGCTGTTGCTCCTAAGAAAAGAGGAAAGGTTTTATCTAGTTCACCATTGTCTAAAATGTCTACTAGTAATGAAAATGATTTATTATGTGGTAGCATAGACAAAGAAGTGACACCTGAAACATCTGAGATAACTGAAACACCTGAAAATCTGGAATCTTCTACTATTGAAAATGTGGAATCTGAGTTAGAAGATAATGAATACTGTGATGATGAATTTGAAACTTCTTCTGAGGAAGAGGCATTTACTATGGCTTTTATGAATTCTGACTTTGATAAATTGGATAAACTTGATAGCTATAAAAATTCTCCTCTTGATGGATATTTTCCTATTACTGAGAAAATGAATGCTCCTACTATTAAAATTAAAGATAAATATTATGAGTTTAGTGTTGATCATGAAATAATTGAAAAAGCTGAAAAATATAAGTTTTATGGTAGAGAGGATGAGTTTCCTTTTGAACACATTGCTGTCTTGCATGACTTATCTGTGTTATTTGGTAAAGATGAAATCCATCAACGCTACTATTTCTTAAAGTTGTTTCCTTTTACCTTGGGAGGAAGTGCTAAAACTTGGTATAATCGTTTAGAACCTGGATGTATTACTAGCAAGGAAGAATGTTTGCAGGTATTCTATAATAAGTATTTCCCTGCTGATAAGATTCATGGTTTGACTGTTGCGATTAGCAGCTTTTCACAGAAAGAGAAGGAGGATTTACCCCAAGCTTGGGGGAGGCATAGTAAGATGGTTAGGAAATGTCCTACCCATGTCTTCAAGAGTAATGAAATACTTGATATATTTTACAATGGTCTAACCGAAAACACTAGAGGCTATCTTGATGGTATCGCAGGTAATGTTTTCAGGGAAAGGACCGTTGATGAAGCAACTGAGCTATTGGAGACTATCTCTAGGAATTATGAAGACTGGAATATTGAAGAGATATTTCCGGAGAAGAAAGGAGGCATGCTCAAATTGGATAACGAAACAATGAAAGAAGCTTCCAAGGCTATTAAAGAGAAGAGAATTAAAACCTCTCATCTTAAGGAATTATCTGAAATGGGTGTTAAACTTCCTGATGATCAACCCTGTTTTCCAATTCAAGTCAATGCTATTAGCTCCATAAAAGGTAATGAAAAGGTAACACCTCCTGTTGATGTATCCTACATGAATGATTTTGCTTATCATCATAATCCTGAGGAGCATAATATTAGAATGACTATTATGGAGAACTCTCACAAAATTAAATCTCTTCGAGAAATTTTACATGCTAGTGTGGGAGAGGTAAAAAGAATTGTTAAACACTGTGAGATGATGAATAATCAAGTTGAACAAATGGTTTCTCTTCAAAATCAATTGTATGAAAGTCTTATGGTGAAGAAACAGGTTTGTGGAGTTAATACTAGGGGAGGTGCAAGTACTCAGGATCCTGATTTTCCTGAAGGCCATCCCAAGAGAAAAGAACAAGAAGCTCTCAAGAAGAAATCTTCTGCAGGAAAATCTCCCAATGAAAACAAGGACATTGATGACTCTGAAGAGCAAGATAAGGATATTTCTATTTCTGATGCTGAGACTGAAGATAATAATAATGAAGAAGAAGAATCACCTTCACCTGAAGAAGAGCCACAAGAGAATGAAAATATTGAAGAACCTGAACCTAATGATAAAGAAGACCCTCCACCATCTGCTGAGAAGAATAAGAAGAAGAGCCATCCTAATCCACAAAGAGGTAAAGATAGGGATCCGTGGGTACAAAAACCCATACCATATCCCCAAGAGGTAATAAAAACTTTGGATGAAGCTAGATTTGAGAAATTCTTTGAGTTGATTAAGTCTTTGTGTTTGCAAATTCCTCTTGTTGATGCTATTAAAATCCCTCCATATTCCAAATACATGAAAGACATTGTGACTAATAAAAGAAAGATTCCTACTGATGCAATAACTGCTATGCTTGCTGAATATTCCTTTAAAGGGAAAATGCCTGAAAAACGTGGTGATCCTGGTATTCCAACTATTCCTTGTCATATTAAAGAAACTTACGTGAAATATGCTCTATGTGACTTAGGAGCTGGTGTTAGTGTTATGCCTTTTTCTTTATATAAGAAACTTAACCTAAACAAATTGGTTCCAACTGAAGTATCATTACAAATGGCTGATAAATCAACTGCTGTGCCTATAGGAATATGTGAGGATGTCCCTATCTCTATTGCTAATGTGTTAATCCCTACAGACTTTGTTGTGTTAGAAATGACTGAAGATGATAATTTGTCTATTATTCTTGGAAGACCCTTTTTAAACACTGCAGGGGCTGTTATAAATTGCACTGAGAGCAAGGTAACATTCAATGTCATGGGAAATGAGCACACTGTCTATTTTCCTAAGAAGAAATCTGTTACTATGGTAAGCCAGAGTGTGAACTCCATTAAAAGGAATACTCTTATAATAGGAAGCTTTGAGTTTGCATTGCCACCTCCTGAACCCAAATATGCTATCTTAATGATTGGAACTATTCCAATCAAATATGAGGTGACTTGAAATTGCTCAGTATACATATAAAATAAAGAATCTTGTGTTATATCTTTTACATATTATTAATGAGACTTGATCAACCTCATTCTAATGTGGAAATGATGCAAACTTGATTCCCATAAAAAATTTATTGCATTTTTAGTTGTATTCGTTATAGAATTTTAGAGTAATTACATGGATATAATTATTTCAAAGTTCAGAAATTCTAGCATATGAAGTTTGAAAAATTCTGTTCAGAGAATTGTCTCTAAAAATTCCAGAAAAATTGGGAGGTAAGTTATTTTACCAGAGGAACTAACAGCCAAAAGGGAGACACCAGAGGGCCACCAGGGCCCAAAAGGGGGTGTCCCACGCGGCCACAGTACCTGGCCGCGTGGGACCCACTATTTTGGCCCACAGAGGGGGTTAAGTGAGTATCCAGTGCCCATCTCCTTCCCCTCGACAGGAAACCAGCCCCAGGTATTTTTTCCAAATTTTCTCGAGCTCTCTTCCTGCTATCCTTGGATCTCCAAGTTTAGGGCAGATTTTTCAAATCTGTTTGGTGGGATTGCTCATTGGTATGTGACTCCTCCACTCATCCAATTACTTTTTGTTCTTATGCCTCATGCATGAAGTATTTTGCTGCACTAGGTGTCACCCTTTTATGCTTCGGAAATCCATAGATTCAAGTTTTCTAGTTGATATTGATGCATGATATTGATGTGGAGACTATTTATGGATGGCTTAATGTTGTTTTAAGGTGTTACATCTTGATTTTTGTTGAATATTGTTTTTGGGCAGCAAGGTATCATGTTTAGCAAGGGCAAAGCTTTGGTTGGGATGAGCTCAAGACCAAGAAGAAGAGCATGCAAAGTCTCCCTCAATTATGATGACGACCACCTTTGGGAGGATGATGCATTCTTTGTAGGGGAGAAGTTGAAAATACATACAACAAGATGGCAAGATCCCTATGTTCTTGAACAGTGGGGGATCAAAGAGGACTTCGACACCTTCATCACTACAACTGGCTTGCTTAGGTTCTCCCAGAACCCCCAAGATACATATGAAGAACTCCCGGGAATTCCTCTCTACTTTCAGATTTGAGGGCCCGGAGCCCCAAAAGCACGGGAAGAGAAGAGTACCGGAGAATGGATAGTGGAAGAGGCGCCGCCTCAGGAGGAGCCACAAGCTCCAGAGACACAGGGGTACATGCCTCAGGCGGAGCCCCTGTACCCAAACATGCAAGGCTACCCATATAGTTACTACCCTGGAAGTGGAAGTGGATACGGCAACTACCCAGGATACTAGCTTGATCGCAAGCTTGGGGGAGTACTTCTCTTACTCCCCATTCATTGTTTTATATCACCGTTATATTGCTATGATAAGTTTCTTGAAAATTCAAAACACAAAAAGATTTTATTTGTTTCTTTTACTTCTGGTTGTTTGTCTTTTGTTTCTTAGAACGAAAGATAACAAAAATATTTTCGTTTTCTTGAAACAAACGCAAAAACGGAGGTGCAGAAATTGCTGAAATCTGCTCGCTGTTTTATTTTTCATTTTTTTTCTCTGTAACTCCGATTGAGCTGAAATTTTAACCACGGTTGCAACACATCATAACCTACACACACGTAAAATATGAGATTTTTCTGAGGTGTCTAGGTAGGGTAAAAACAGTACTATATGCAGTGACATTTTCTGGCAGATTTGAGTTTTTATTGTGCAGTTCGAGTTGGGAGAGGAGAACAACGATGATAAGTTGATGTGCATGAAGTGGATGAAAGGTATGACACCTTTGCCATGCTTATGTGGACTCTTTCATAACAGCAAGTGAGCACATCATAGTTTCTTCAACATCTAGAGAAATGGTAGCAAATGTTTATCTTCTCCATGTTCTAGTATGTTATATGATGATGCAAGTGAAATTTTATTTAGTGACAATACTTGGTTGTGGATTGAATAATTGTAGCTCTAAACAAAGGTCTACGCATCCCATTGTGCTTACTAAACTTGCCAACCAATAGAAAGTAAAATAATCTTTCAAATAATAAACACGAAGTTGTATGCTTGACAGGTTTAGTGGTTGTGAGTTAGCTGAAATGTGCTGACACATGTAAAGCTTTCAACATTGCACTAAAATATATTTAGTTGATATCATGTACTTTTGTTTATGGATGCTTATCATGTGCGAAATGAAAGCGAAAACTTAGCAAGTTTGATGAGTAAGAATAATTGGCTAGAGAGACGCCTGGGCCGCCAACTTAAGCCATGCATCATTCATGGTGGGAATTTACAGCGCACCATGGTGGACATTCAGTGATGCACTTCATAATAAAAAGCTATGCAAATAGTAAATAAAAGAGTGTTGAGATTGTTCATTGTCTGTTTGTCTTGTTGTTTGGACATGGGCTTGTCCATGTCCTGGGACAAGAGGTACCCCAGTTGACGCTCTTGATGATGCTTTTATTACTTGCAATGACTGAAAATTTCGAACTTGCTTAGTGACCCAAGTTGAGTAGCCATGGTGTAGGTACTCGTATTCACGGGGCATGAGGTTTTCAACCATTAGTCGGTCAAGCATATGAGTCATGTCAGTAATATCAAATGGTTTGCTAAAACTAAGAGCAAGGTTGTAAGCACAATGATTTCACCAGGTAACAAAAGAAAGAATCAAAAGACCTCAAAAGTCTTGTCATGATTCAATCATTAGCGATGTAAGAACCTTTGTTTATTTCTACAGTTGAGCAAACTCATCCAAGTATTGACTCTACATAATATCTCTCTTGCAACAAATATAAATGATTTAACATTGATTAGATATACCTTTGCTAACATCTTATCATTTGTTGTTGAAGCTATGCTTTGAATGCTTGTTGATATTAAATTGTGTTACATATGCAATGCAAAGTTCTTGTCAAAGTCTTTTATCGGTTCTGCACTACGTTTGAGTTGTTCGAGGACAAACAACGAGCTAAGCTTGGGGGAGCTGATGCATCCAAAATGCATCTACTTTTCCAAGCACTTTGCCTCATAATTTGCTCCGGAATCTTCCCATATTTGAATAAAACTGCTGAATCTGACGCTGTTTTTAGCAAAGTCTCTTTTCTGGCTATTTCTGCAGGAAATAAAATCGGGGAAAATTACCACGTCAATTTTTATGAAAAGGACAATGGACAAAAGATGGACACGAGGAAGCGCTCGAGGGCCAAATGGGTGGGTCCCACGCGGCCCCTGTACCTGGCCGCGTGGGCCCAGCCCAAATGGGCCTCGAGCGCCGCCTCGCCTTCGGTCTTCGACGTACCCCTCATATATACGAAAAAGTGCTTGCCCTAGGAGGAGAGGAGCTTTCGCGAAACAGAACGCCGCCACCATCACGATCTTCGTTTCGGGGACAGATTGATCCAGGATTTCTCCTCCGGTGGAGGGATCCGGAGACCGTCTTCACCGCCTTCATCTCCATCGACCATGAGCTCCCTCTCCATCACCATGTGTGAGTAGTCCGCTGATACGTCCATTTTGCATCACTATTTTATATCATAATTTACTGCTATTCATCGATATATTTCATATTTAGAAGTGTTACTTATGTTATTTTACCTATTTTGCATGTTTGATGAATAATGGAGAATTGGACACCGGAGTCAGGATTCTGCTGGAAAAAGCACCGTCGAGATGCACTATTTCTGAAGATCAATAAATCGAAGGAGACATATGGAAGTTCCTATTTTACCAGAAGATGGAGGAGGCCAAAAGGGGAGGCTGAGAGGGCCATGGGGGCCCTCCCACTGGCGCGGTGGGCCCCCTGCCGCGCCGCCAGGTGGTTTGGGGGCCCTGGCCCACCTCAGCCGTTCCCCCTTCGCGTACTTGACCCCCTCGGAACCCTAACACACAGAGGACGGCCATCGAAATATTCCGCCGCCTCCACGAGGCGGAAAACACCAGAGAGCGAAAAGCTCCCCTGCAGGAAGAAATCTGCCGGGGGAAATTCCCTCCCGGAGGGGGAAATCGTCGCCATCATCACCGTCATCGAGCTGGACTTCATCGGGATCATCATCATCATCATCTCCACCGCCAACACCATCATCACCGCCGCTGCACCCCGTCTCCGCTATAACATCTAGGGCTGAATCTTGTCTATTTCATAGGGGAAACTCTCCCGGTGTTGATTACTCTTGTTATTGATGCTATTGGGTGAAACCATTGGACTAAGGTTTATGTTCAGATTGTTATTCATCATCATATCACCTCTGATCATGTTCCGTATGATGTCTTGTGAGTAGTTCGTTTAGTTCTTGAGGACATGGGAGAAGTCTTGATGTTAGTAGTGAACTATGTTGAGTAATATTTAATGGTTTGATGCTTAAGTTGTGGTGTTATTCTTCTAGTGGTGTCATGTGAACGTCGACTACATGATACTTCACCTTTATGGGCCTAGGGGAATGCATTGTGTA
The DNA here is from genome assembly GCA_947311845.1 of Poa pratensis. Classification (NCBI taxonomy): domain Eukaryota; kingdom Viridiplantae; phylum Streptophyta; class Magnoliopsida; order Poales; family Poaceae; genus Poa; species Poa pratensis. The sequence continues at coordinate 32,110,916 of CAMZMU010000112.1, forward strand.
TTCGTTTGCCAATTGTGGGGTTGCCGGAGTGACAGAAACCTGAACACCCGTTGGTATATCGATGCATGAGGGATAGCAGGATCTCAAAGTTTAAGGCTGTGGTTAGTTTATCTTAATTACTTTCTTGTATTTGCGGATGCTTGCAAGGGGTATAATCACAAGTATGTATTAGTCCTAGGAAGGGCGGTGCATTAGCATAGGTTCACCCACACAACACTTATCAAAACAATGAAGATTAATCAACTATATGAAGCGAAAGCACTTGACAATATTCCCGTGTGTCCTCAAGAACGTTTGGTCATTATAAGTACAACAACCGGCTTGTCCTTTGCTGTAGAAAGGATTGGGCCACTCGCTGCAACTATTATTACTGCATTTTATTTACTTGTACTTTATTTATCTGTCATATCAAAAACTCCTAAAAACTTGTCTGAGAGCATTTACAGTGAATCCTTCATCAAAACCGCTTGTCAACACCTTCTGCTCCTCGTTGGGTTCGACACTCTTATTTATCGAAAGTACTACGATACACCCCCTATACTTGTGGGTCATCAAGACTATTTTCTGGCGCCGTTGCCGGGGAGTGTAGCGCTATTGGTAAGTGGAATTGGTAAGGGAAACATTTATTGTACGTGCTGTTTTTATTTTTGCCTGCTGCTATATCTCATTATGGAGGGGTCTTCTCTTGAATTCCTATTTGGGAAAACAACTACCACTGCTAAGGTAGTAGAGGAGGCGCCAGATGAGCAGGTAATACCGTTCAAAATTCCTATGAAAATTGTTGAACGTGTCACAAATAACCGCTATGCAGGAGATGGAACTGTCCATCCTGGAGATCATTTGTTATTTCTGCATGAATTGTGCGAGTTATTTAAGTGTGCAGGTATCTCGATGGGAGAAGTTAAGAAGAAATTATTCTCTCTATCACTGTCTGGTAAAGCTGCACATTGGTATAAACTGCTGAAGAATGGGTATTCTCTTGGATGGGAGGAAATTGTACCTCTCTTTTACTCCAAATTCTATCCTCCAAGTGAGATTCATAAGGATCGGAACCTCATATATAACTTCTGGCCCTATGATGGAGAGAGTATCGCTCAAGCGTGGGGGAGATTGAAGGCATTAATGCTCAAATGTCCCATTCATGAGCTTCCTGGTAATATTGTTATTGATAACTTTTATGCAAGACTCTCCTTTCAAGATAAAACTCTATTGGATACCACTTGTGCTGGATCGTTCACTCGTAATAAAGAAGAGTTTAAGTGGGACCTTCTTGATCGGATTCAGGAGAACACTGAAGGATGGGAGAATGACAAAGGTAGGGAGTCAGGTATAACTATGACTTTGAGTGTGTTAAAAATTTTATGGATACTGATGATTATCGCAAAATTAGCACTACTTATGGTCTTGACTCTCAAATTGTTGCAAACTTTTATAAAGCCTTTGCTTCCTATTTCGGTTTGCCGAAGGAGGGTTTTAAAAATTATCATGAACCATATAAAGATGAATCTGTTTCTCATATATCTAAAGGTGTTGAGGTTAATGTTGTGATCGCATTATTCCAGAACCTTATATTGAAAAAGTTCCTTTTCCTAATAAGATTAAGGAACATACTATCATAACTGGTGTTGTTAGTAAAAGTAATAAGAAAACTACCAAACCTGATGAGCAAATAACTGTTGAACCTGTTGTAGCATTGGTTAAAGATCTTGTCACTGAAAATTTAGAAGATAGACACATTATCTTTTGTGAGGATGCTTCTAATATTGTCTCACATCCTAAAAGTTCTAGGAAGTCTAGTGTTCCTGTGCTTTCTGTTAGGATAGGTGATCATTGCTATTATGGTTTATGTGATATTGGTGCAAGTTCTAGTGCTATTCCTTATGAGCTTTACAGGGAAATTATGCACGAAATTGCTCCTTGTAAACTTGAAGAGATTGATGTGGTTATTCAGCTTGCTAATAGGGAAACTATCTCTCCAATTGGTATCATTAGAGATGTCGAAGTCCTTTGTGGTAAGACTAAATACCCTGCTGATTTTCTTGTACTTGGGTCGGCTGCCAATGATAGTTGTCCTATTATTTTTGGTAGACCTTTTCTGAATACTTGTGGTGCTGTTATAGATGTAAGAAAGAGAAAATCTTTACTAAATTTGCTGGTGAATCTTATGAATTCAATTTCTCTAAATTTGCTAAAGCACCTTATGAAACTGAATTGCCTAGTGAGGATTTTGAAATTGCTCAACTTGCATCTATTGTTCTTGCTCCTAACAATGCTTTGCAGCAACATATGGAGAATCATGAAAGTGAGAACTTCAGGGAAGAAAGGAATGAGCTTGATGAAGTATTCCTTCGTCAACCTATGCTCAAACACAATTTACCTGTGGAAGATTTGGGTACCACAATGCCACCCAAGGAGGATCCTGTTTTTGATTTGAAACCTCTGCCTGATAATCTTAAATATGCTTATATTGATGATAAGAAAATATATCCTGTTATTATCAGCTCTAAACTTTCAGGTACAGAGGAGGAAAGGTTATTGGGAGTGTTGAGGAAACACCGCGGAGCTATGGGATATACTCTTGATGACCTGAAGGGAATTTCTCCTACTATATGTCAGCACGCCATCAACATGGAACCTGATGCAAAGCCTGTTGTTGAGCATCAGCGTCGTTTAATACCCAAGATGAAAGAAGTGGTAAGAAATGAGGTATTAAAACTTCTTGAAGCTGGTATTATTTATCCTATTGCTGATAGTAGATGGGTAAGTCCTGTGCATTGTGTTCCTAAGAAAGGAGGAATTACCGTTGTTCCTAATGAAAATGATGAACTAATTCCTCAAAGAGTAGTAGTTGGTTATAGGATGTGCATTGATTTTAGAAAGGTTAACAAAGTAACTAAGAAAGATCATTATCCTTTGCCTTTTATTGATCAAATGCTTGAGAGGTTGTCCAAGAAAACTCACTTTTGTTTCCTTGATGGGTATTCTGGGTTTTCTCAAATTGCTGTGAGAGCGCAAGATCAAGAGAAAACTACTTTTACTTGTCCTTATGGAACTTATGCTTATAGACGTATGCCTTTTGGTTTATGTAATGCTCCTGCTACTTTTCAAAGATGCATGTCTGCTATTTTTCATGGCTTTTGTGAGGAAATTGTGGAAGTCTTCATGGACGATTTCTCCGTCTATGGAACTTCCTTTGATAATTGTTTGCACAACCTTGACAAAGTTTTGCAGAGATGTGAAGAAACTAGCCTTGTTCTTAATTGGGAGAAATGCCACTTTATGGTTAATGAAGGAATTGTTCTTGGACATAAAATTTCTGAAAGAGGTATTGAAGTTGATCGAGCTAAAGTGGAGGCAATTGAAAAGATGCCTTGTCCCAAAGATGTTAAAGGTATTCGTAGTATTCTTGGTCATGCTGGTTTTTATAGGAGGTTTATTAAAGATTTCTCTAAAATTTCCAAGCCTCTTACTAATCTTCTTCAAAAAGATGTACCTTTGTTTTTGATGATGATTGTAAGGAAGCTTTTGAAACTTTGAAAAAGGCTTTAATCACCGCTCCTGTAGTTGAACCACCTGATTGGAATTTACCTTTTGAAATTATGTGTGATGCTAGTGATTATGCTGTAGGCGCTGTTCTTGGGCAGCGAGTAGATAAAAAGTTAAATGTTATTCATTATGCTAGTAAAACTCTTGATTCTGCTCAAAAGAATTATGCCACTACTGAAAAAGAATTTCTAGCTGTAGTTTTTGCTTGTGACAAATTTCGACCCTACATAGTTGATTCGAAAGTCACTATTCATACTGATCATGCTGCAATTAGATACCTTATGGAAAAGAAAGATGCTAAGCCAAGGCTTATTAGATGGGTACTTCTTTTGCAAGAATTTGATTTGCATATCATAGATAGAAAAGGTGCTGAAAATCCTGTTGCTGATAATTTGTCTAGATTGGAAAGCATTCCTTATGATCCTATTCCTGTTAATGATAGCTTTCCAAATGAACAATTGGCTGCAATAAGTGTAAGTTCGCGAGATAGTCCTTGGTATGCTGATTATGCTAACTTTATTGTTTCCAAGTACTTGCCTCCAACCTTTTCAGCTCAGCAAAGAAGGAAATTCTTTTATGACTTGCGGCATTACTTTTGGGATGACCCACACTTATATAAAGAAGGAGTCGATGGTATTATGCGAAGATGTGTTCCTGAATATGAACAACAGGAAATACTGAGGAAATGCCATGGAAGTGCTTATGGAGGGCATCACGCTGGAGATAGAACTGCGCAGAAAGTTCTACAATCAGGTTTTTATTGGCCTACCCTCTTTAAGGATGCAAGAAAGTTTATTTTATCTTGTGATGAATGTCAAAGGGTTGGTAATATCTCTAGACGCAATGAAATGCCTATGAGTTATTCTCTTGTTATTGAACCATTTGATTGTTGGGGATTCGACTTCATGGGTCCTTTTCCTTCTTCACAAGGTAATACTCATATACTTGTTGCTGTTGATTATGTCACTAAATGGGTAGAAGCTATACCTACTAAAAGTGCTGATGGTGAGACCTCTTTAAAAATGCTTCAAGATGTCATTTTTCCTAGGTTTGGTGTACCTAGATATCTTATGACTGATGGAGGTTCTCATTTTATCCATGGTGGTTTTAGAAAGACTCTTGCTAAATATGGTGTTAATCATAGAATTGCTTCAGCCTATCATCCTCAAACTAGTGGACAAGTAGAATTGTCAAATAGGGAGATTAAATCTATCTTGCAAAAGACTGTTAATAAATCTAGAAAAAATTGGGCTAGTAAGTTAAATGATGCTTTATGGGCTTATAGAACTGCTTATAAGAACCCCATGGGCATGTCTCCTTATAAAATGGTTTATGGTAAAGCTTGTCACTTGCCTTTAGAATTAGAACACAAAGCTTATTGGGCAGTGAGAGAACTTAATAGAGATTTTAAACTTGCCGGTGAGAAAAGGTTGTTGCACTTAAGTTCTTTAGATGAATGGAGAAGTGAGGCTTATGAAAATGCTAGACTCTTTAAAGAAAAAGTTAAGAGATGGCATGATAGGAGAATTCTTAAAAGAGAATTTAATGTTGGTGAGAAAGTTCTATTGTATAGGTCTCGTCTCAGATTTTTTGCAGGAAAGTTACTCTCAAAATGGGAAGGACCATTTGTTATTGTGGAGGTGTATCGTTCAGGTGCAATAAAAATTGCTTCATTGAAAGATAACTCTACACAAGTGGTAAATGGTCAAAGACTCAAGCATTATATTTCTGGAGATTCTATTAATGAAGAGGTTGATACAATTAAAGTGGTGACTCCGGAAACTTTCATTGAAGAACATTTTTCTGGGACTGCAGAATTCGATTCGAATAGGTAACAGTTTCGGTAAGAAAAGTTTCGCGAATAACTTTCTAGAAGATATTTTCGTCGTTTTTATTAAATATGGAAAAATAAGAGACCGAACCGGATGGGAGACGGCACCCGTGGTGCCCAAACCATAGGTCGGCGCGGTGGGCCCCCAGCCGCGCCGCCTGGTGGTTTGAGCACCCCGGAGCTCGTCTCCGATCAGGTTTCCTCCTGTACCTTCCTTATGTTGTAAAACTTTTTGCTATATAACTCACCCGAACCCCCGAGGTTCGTATCTCGCCTTTTCATCGTGTTTCGTTTCGAGCTGTTTCTGTCCAGATATTGTTTTCAGATTTAGAAGCGCCATGGTCTCCAACAACAACAACAAGGGCAAGGAGCCTTTGGAAGACGAGACTCAAGACCCCAAGCTGAAGGAGGAAGTCAAGAGCGAAGATGAAGGAGAAGTGGAGGAAGACCCGCGCGAATACCCGCGCGCTACCGTTGCAAGCATCGGAGTGGTGGCAAATCCATTCAAGCCCAGGCAAGGGCGCGGATGAGCACCGGAGGGAAGGTTCCACGACGCTTCTTGGCTCCCAGGACATCTTCCCCAGGCATAAATAACCCCTTCCATACTCTTATCCATAAGCATCAAATTGAGAGGATCCCGGAGGCTGATTGCCTAGTGGTTGGAATATAGATCGTTCTAACAATACAGGAAAGAGGGATTCTGCTGCTGAGGAGTGGGGAAACAACTCCAAGAGTTGGGACTCGCAGTCTGACAAGTTTATGAATCGCATCGAACACAACTCTGAGCTGATTCGCGCCCTCACCTACAAGATTGATGAACTGAAGGAGCTGGTTGATAAGCTTATCAACAATTCACCACCACCACCGAAGGAGTAATTCATCATAAGTATTGGCATCCCCTTGGTTTGTTCCAAGCTTGGGGGAGTGCCGCGGTATCACATCATTATCTTTACCTTTTACTTTTCCATAAAGTCATATCGTGAGTAGGGAAGTTATCTTATATGATGGTTTGCAATGTGGAAGTATCTCTCTTTTAGTTGGTTATCTATGTATCCCTTGGTGTGAGTTGCCGTTATGAAATATTAATGAGAAGTTTTATCATTTACTTTCTGCATACTTTATTTTAGCTTGCAATTCTCTTTCATATTGATAACCTTGTTGTTAGTATAGGGATCACTTTTTAGAGCACCAAGTTAATCTTTTTGGTTTTGGCAAACTTAGCATTGGTCAGTAGTAGACAATACTTTGAGACTTAAGTAGAGAGAGGGAGTGCATGCAAATATATTATTCCATGATCTTTCTTTCTTTGTAGCTCATAAGCTTAGTATTCTTAAGTTAAACTATTTGTGCTTCTAAGGAAGATTGCATGATTATTCTTATCACTTGTATAATTGTTTGTATCCCTCAACTCTTATGCTTGCTACATAACCTTGCTAGCCAAAGACCTGTATCGAGAGGGAATGCTTCTCATACATCCAAACCTTGAGCCAAACCATTGCCATTCGAGTCCACCATAACTTCCTACTATATGGTATTTTGCGCCATTCCAAGTAAATACTTCATGTGCTACCTTTAAATTATTCAAAACTTATTACTCCTAGTTTTGTGTCACTGTTTATTAGCTCATGAGGGTTCTGTAGAGTTTCTCTAGCACTTTTGTCAAACAGACTTTCACCAATGGACTAGTGGCATATACACCGCTTATCCAACAATTTGCAAAAAGAGCTGGCAAATGGGGTGCCCAGTCCCAATTAACTACAACTTTCATTAATAATTCTCTTCAGTAAGCAACTTAATTTGCAAATAGACACTCCTCCATGGTATGTGAATGTTGGAAGGCACCCGAGGATTCGGTTAGCCATGGCTTGTGTAAGCAAAAGGTTGGGAGGAGTGTCAACTATAAAGAAACTAAAATACATGTGTAAACAAAAGAGAAGAGGGATGATCTACCTTGCTGGTAGAGATAACGTCCTTCATGGGAGCCGCTCTTGAAAGTCTGGTTGACAAGGGGTTAGTGTTCACTTTACTACGATTCGTTGACAACGACATACATAGCTCAAACAACTATTTTCATACTCTCTATATGCTTTGCAAAACTTAAAAGCTCTAGCACATGATTTAATCCCTGCTTCCCTCTGCGAAGGGCCTATCTTTTACATTATTGTTGAGTCAGTAAACCCATTCCTCTCTATCTCAAGCAAGCATTTGAGTTGTTGAGATCCAATTAGTTATATGTGTTGATACTTCTAATCATATCTCTCATTTCCTTGTTTCGCACAATAGCTTTTATCCGAATGAATATAACTTTGAAAGTTATCAATGACTGTAAGGAGACTGTTATGATTAAGGCATGTAAGTTCTGCTATATAAGCTCTGATATAAAGACTCTTCTCGAAAGATAAGTATGATCTGTTAATTGTTCTCTGACCAAGAGTTTAAGTTTGCCTTCACCAATCATGGTTCTCTTTATGCACTTCATCGTGGTTCCCTTTACTTATTTCAAGTTAGATTATATGAAGGGAAGTTGCTGTCTAGAATGACTTGTGTATCAATGAATGTGATGCTTCTTGTCCGTATTTTATTTATCGACACTTTGCTCCATAAACTTGTGGTCATGTTTACTGAGCTCAGTTTTCGCTTGGGGACAAGCGAGGTCTAAGCTTGGGGGGGTTGATACGTCCATTTTGCATCACTATTTTATATCATAATTTACTGCTATTCATCGATATATTTCATATTTAGAAGTGTTACTTATGTTATTTTACCTATTTTGCATGTTTGATGAATAATGGAGAATTGGACACCGGAGTCAGGATTCTGCTGGAAAAAGCACCGTCGAGATGCACTATTTCTGAAGATCAATAAATCGAAGGAGACATATGGAAGTTCCTATTTTACCAGAAGATGGAGGAGGCCAAAAGGGGAGGCTGAGAGGGCCATGGTGGGCCCTCCACACCTGGCGCGGTGGGCCCCCTGCCGCGCCGCAGGTGGTTTGGGGGCCCTGGCCCACCTCAGCCGTTCCCCCTTCGCGTACTTGACCCCCTCGGAACCCTAACACACAGAGGACGGCCATCGAAATATTCCGCCGCCTCCACGAGGCGGAAAACACCAGAGAGCGAAAAGCTCCCCTGCAGGAAGAAATCTGCCGGGGGAAATTCCCTCCCGGAGGGGGAAATCGTCGCCATCATCACCGTCATCGAGCTGGACTTCATCGGGATCATCATCATCATCATCTCCACCGCCAACACCATCATCACCGCCGCTGCACCCCGTCTCCGCTATAACATCTAGGGCTGAATCTTGTCTATTTCATAGGGGAAACTCTCCCGGTGTTGATTACTCTTGTTATTGATGCTATTGGGTGAAACCATTGGACTAAGGTTTATGTTCAGATTGTTATTCATCATCATATCACCTCTGATCATGTTCCGTATGATGTCTTGTGAGTAGTTCGTTTAGTTCTTGAGGACATGGGAGAAGTCTTGATGTTAGTAGTGAACTATGTTGAGTAATATTTAATGGTTTGATGCTTAAGTTGTGGTGTTATTCTTCTAGTGGTGTCATGTGAACGTCGACTACATGATACTTCACCTTTATGGGCCTAGGGGAATGCATTGTGTATTCGTTTGCCAATTGTGGGGTTGCCGGAGTGACAGAAACCTGAACACCCGTTGGTATATCGATGCATGAGGGATAGCAGGATCTCAAAGTTTAAGGCTGTGGTTAGTTTATCTTAATTACTTTCTTGTATTTGCGGATGCTTGCAAGGGGTATAATCACAAGTATGTATTAGTCCTAGGAAGGGCGGTGCATTAGCATAGGTTCACCCACACAACACTTATCAAAACAATGAAGATTAATCAACTATATGAAGCGAAAGCACTTGACAATATTCCCGTGTGTCCTCAAGAACGTTTGGTCATTATAAGTACAACAACCGGCTTGTCCTTTGCTGTAGAAAGGATTGGGCCACTCGCTGCAACTATTATTACTGCATTTTATTTACTTGTACTTTATTTATCTGTCATATCAAAAACTCCTAAAAACTTGTCTGAGAGCATTTACAGTGAATCCTTCATCAAAACCGCTTGTCAACACCTTCTGCTCCTCGTTGGGTTCGACACTCTTATTTATCGAAAGTACTACGATACACCCCCTATACTTGTGGGTCATCATCCGCTGTAGGCATGTGAGGTGGATGGGGATTGGATGAGATTGATCATGTAATGCTACCCGTTGTTCGGGATTTTAGGGTTTTATCTTGAGGATACTTTTGTATTGTGTTGATGCACTCTTGCTATGTTTAATGCTTTCTACTAGTGACCGAGTGGCATGATTTCAGTACTGAACTTATATTGCCCCATCATATATTTGAGTTTGGTATTTATCTGCAAAGTGTATCACCTGCTATTATGTTGAACCTGCGAACCCTAAACGTGACATATAGGGAAAACAAGGGGGAGATGTTTTAGTTTGAGGATTCTATGTGTTCATGAAGTGTTAATGCATTGTTCCGGTCTATTCGAAAGGGTAGACCTTAATTACCTGTAGTTCCAAGTTGGCCCCGGTGAAATGGGCAGGTTGGACAATTAATGGATGTTGTGCAAATTCTCTTGGTTAGTACGCACAACTAAATATGGAACACATACCTACATATATCGGAGTTAGAGACAGGTCCCATTGTTATCTGTTCCTTATTATATGATCAATCTCATTCTTGCAACACCCCGCTATCACCTCATGCCTACGTTTTAAATCTCTGAGTTACACTTTCACTTTTCCGGTGAAAACTGGGAAACACTTGTTCACTGCTACTGTTATGCTTGTTACTTGAATCATACTACTGCCATCACTATTACTGCTGCAAGTTATTGATATACAGGTGTGGTTGAGAGTGACGCCTCAATTGCCAAGGTCTTATTGATATTCTTGTGTTCCCATCGAGTCGAACTATAAATTTGGGTAATACTTCCCAACGAAGACTTCAGCGATCCCCTATACTTGTGGGTATCAAGACGTTTTCTGGCGCCGTTGCCGGGAACGTAGCTTTATTGGTAAGACAACTTGTTATCATTTATTTGCTGCTTTTGCTTGTTCCTAACCATGGGAAAGGAAAAGACTACCCTGAAGGAAGTGAGGCCTTCAACTACTCGCAGAGGTACGGATTTGCCAAGTAGCCCAAACTTTTCACCTAATGTTGCTTCTGCTGTTGCTCCTAAGAAAAGAGGAAAGGTTTTATCTAGTTCACCATTGTCTAAAATGTCTACTAGTAATGAAAATGATTTATTATGTGGTAGCATAGACAAAGAAGTGACACCTGAAACATCTGAGATAACTGAAACACCTGAAAATCTGGAATCTTCTACTATTGAAAATGTGGAATCTGAGTTAGAAGATAATGAATACTGTGATGATGAATTTGAAACTTCTTCTGAGGAAGAGGCATTTACTATGGCTTTTATGAATTCTGACTTTGATAAATTGGATAAACTTGATAGCTATAAAAATTCTCCTCTTGATGGATATTTTCCTATTACTGAGAAAATGAATGCTCCTGCTATTAAAATTAAAGATAAATATTATGAGTTTAGTGTTGATCATGAAATAATTGAAAAAGCTGAAAAATATAAGTTTTATGGTAGAGAGGATGAGTTTCCTTTTGAACACATTGCTGTCTTGCATGACTTATCTGTGTTATTTGGTAAAGATGAAATCCATCAACGCTACTATTTCTTAAAGTTGTTTCCTTTTACCTTGGGAGGAAGTGCTAAAACTTGGTATAATCGTTTAGAACCTGGATGTATTACTAGCAAGGAAGAATGTTTGCAGGTATTCTATAATAAGTATTTCCCTGCTGATAAGATTCATGGTTTGACTGTTGCGATTAGCAGCTTTTCACAGAAAGAGAAGGAGGATTTACCCCAAGCTTGGGGGAGGTATAGTAAGATGGTTAGGAAATGTCCTACCCATGGCTTCAAGAGTAACGAAATACTTGATATATTTTACAATGGTCTAACCGAAAACACTAGAGGCTATCTTGATGGTATCGCAGGTAATGTTTTCAGGGAAAGGACCGTTGATGAAGCAACTGAGCTATTGGAGACTATCTCTAGGAATTATGAAGACTGGAATATTGAAGAGATATTTCTGGAGAAGAAAGGAGGCATGCTCAAATTGGATAACGAAACAATGAAAGAAGCTTCCAAGGCTATTAAAGAGAAGGTAATTAAAACCTCTCATCTTAAGGAATTATCTGAAATTGGTGTTAAACTTCCTGATGATCAACCCTGTTTTCCAATTCAAGTCAATGCTATTAGCTCCATAAAAGGTAATGAAAAGGTAACACCTCCTGTTGATGTATCCTACATGAATGATTTTGCTTATCATCATAATCCTGAGGAGCATAATATTAGAATGACTATTATGGAGAACTCTCACAAAATTAAATCTCTTCGAGAAAGTTTACATGCTAGTGTGGGAGAGGTAAAAAGAATTGTTAAACACTTTGCGTTATTCTTGTTTCCTTGTTCTTGATAATTGTGCGAGGCAACATCTAGCTACCTTTGACGAACTGTCGAACACCTTTGGGGGCGCGTTCTGGACACGCCCGATTATGGCATTCGCACGTTCCGTCCGATTGAAAACGAGTTAGGAAACAATATTTACATTTTTGTACGCCATAATACATTTAGTATAACTTTGTAGTTATATGTTTCCGCTAGTTTGAACCTTGCTCTGTTGAGTTTTTGCGAAAAACCGGTCTTGTCCAAATGGCACTGCTCTGTTAATTTTTTCTTAAATTGAAACCTTGTCAACTAGGTAGAGGCTTATAAAAGATGTCATCTATAGAAGGTTTCTCCTTTTTTGATTTTTTATATTCAAATCCAGGGTCATATGTACTTATCAAATGGTTTATTATGTTTTTTCATTTTTTGATTTTTTTGAATGTTTTATGCTAAGCCTGGATCCTTCTTAGTCACTCTAAAATGAAGCTTTTGTTGCTCAAAGAAAATTTACTTCTTTATTTACACTTACAGAAATGTAAATATTTGTTACTCTTACCAAAATGTTTGTCACTCTTACCAAGTGGTAGATTTGTAACTATTACCTACTCATGGTGGTAGATTTGTCGCAAACATAGGCATAGCCTAGTGGCAAAGGGTTGATGACTCCCTTTGCCCACCCAAGTTCGAGTCCCCATGCTCGCAATTTAGGTGTTGCACATTATTCCCGGTTCAGTGGCTATAATAGCTACTAAGATGCTGCACTGGGACAAATTTTTGAATTTTTTAAATAATATGATAATTATTTATTTTCTTTTGATTTTTTGAATTCAACTTTGAACCAAAATTCAAATTTACATGTTATTTGTGTTAGGCTTGGATGTTGCAATGATTTCATACTATTATGTAGTTGTTTGATCTAACTTGGTCATCAAACCGAGCCGTTTGCTAAGTCTTGAACAAAAAACTGTTTCAAATGAGATCTAAAGGTAGGGTAAATGGCTCCATTCCTAAGCAAGATTTTTTTCGACCTTGTCTAAATCAGCCAAATAACTTTCCTACACATCTATTCTATATATATATATATACTATGTGCGCAGGTTTTTTCATTTTTTGATGTTTTTTGAAATTTTTATGCTTATTTCAAAATCGGTCAAACCCAAGTTTGACCAACATTTAAACAAGTTTTAAACATGAAAATAAAAAAATAAGCCTGGATCCTTCTTAGTCACACCAAAATGAACCTTCTGTGAGTTTTTTAAAAGTTTCATGTTGCAAATCCCAAACCACTTCTCTTCACACATGAGAGTTCATAGTTTGAGATTTAAGATTTCACACCACATTCAAGCATATTTTGTTTGAATGTATCTAGAACTTGTTTATCAATTGGAGTTGTTAGTATATGACATACTAAGCCCATGTGCACAGGTTTTTCATTTTTTTTTGATGTTTCTCGAATTTTTTATGCTTATTTCAAAATCAATCAAACCCAAGTTTGACCAACATTTAAACAAGTTTCAAACATGAAAATAAAAAACTAAGGCTGGATCCGTCTTAGTCACACCAAAATGAAGCTTTTGTGAGTTTTGGACAATTTTCATTTTCAAAAACTTTAAACCCACCTTCTCTCTCCCTTGAAATCCATACTACTCTGTTCTAGATATCACATTTGGGTGAACACATTTTCGTGGAAATGTATGTAAGCCATATCTATTTTTTTTTAGTTACTGTATGACACAAGAAGACTATGTGCGAAGGTTTCTTGTTTTTACGATTTTTTTTGAATAAGTTATACTCATTCGAAAGTGTTTGAGGTCACACACATGATTTAAGCCTTTTTCGTATAAATGTATGTAAACCATATCTATGTATTTTTTTAGTTACTGTATGACATTATAAGACTATGTGCGAAGGTTTTATTTTTTTTGATTTTTTTTGAATTTTTTATGCTCATTTGAAAATGTTTGAGGTCTCACACTTGATTTAAGCCGTCCGATCAGGCCTTCTAGAAGAAAACCCGGGTCGATCCGCGGCACTCTCATTCTGCGCTGTGATTGGCTGGCATGTTTTTTTTCCTGCAGAGTTTTAGTTATTTCCGGTGGGTCGTATCTCATTAGACGGCCCAACTCATGCTGGCGTGTTTTTTTGGCTGCAGTGTTTAGTTATTTTCCGGTGGGCCTTATCTCATACCTCGGCCCAACTCGCGCTCCATTTCGCCACGGCCCATGGCCCACCGCACACCGGACACGTTGCCCCGTTCCCCTCCGTTCCCCTTCTTATCCACTCAAAGGGTTCGCACCCTAGCTATTCCCCACCATTTTAGATCTCGCCCCTCTCGCCGCCGGCGACGGAAACCAGCCCCGCCGGCTGACGATGATGAAGCGTGGGGGTTCAAGCTCTCGCGGTGGCCATTCCGGCGGTGGAAACCGCTCCGACGAGGAGCGGATCGGCCGGAAGCGGCGGCCCGCTGACCCCGCTCGGGCGCGCTGCGCAGCTTCCGACGGCGGTCGGAAATGCGGCGCGCGCAGGTACACCAACTACGGCATCTCGGCGCCGCCTGCGTTCGCCGCCGTGAGGTGGTCGAGTACGACCGCCGCATGGACTTTGCTTCCGCCACCGGCCGCAGCCGCTACGAGCACGGAAGCTCCTCCGGCGCGGGGAGCTCCTCCATGGCGGCACAGCTGCCGCCGTCGAAGAGGGAGGAGGAGGAGCAGCAGGACCGCGCACCGCGCCACGGCCTCCTCCCCGGGGACTTCGCCGCCGAGCAAGATCTGCCCTGGATCATGGAGGAGGTGATCCAGCGCAGCGTGGAGGAGGAGCGGCAGCTCGGCGCGCGCCGTGTCATGGAAGCGGAGCTCGATGAACTCCGCCTCCAGTACGCTCTCGCAGCGTCCCGCAACGACATCGCCGACTCCGACTCCTCTGACTTCGACTTCGGCTTCTCCGACTCCGACTGAGCGGCGCCGCCGCCTAGTCGCCGCCGCCGCACCCTTGGGGCTCCGGTGTGAGCCCAATTTTCGGTCCTAGGTTAGGGTTAGAGCGGCGACGGAAGCCCCCCCTTTAGCTATGTAATTAGGTTTGTTGTGCCTGCGGCCGCCTGCGTGTGGCTTTTGATCCGATGATCGCCACGATGTGTATGCCTGTCATGGAATTGGCTATGTAATCAATGGATGTTTTAGTTAAAATTCAATTCATTGTATGCGATGTGTATGCGTGTGGCTTCAGTTGAGTTCAATTGCCATTGAGAAAAGCTCGTCGGCGTTGGCCGCGCTGCGTCGCCGGAGAAGAAGAAGAAAGGGAAACGGGCATAGGATGCAGGGGATGAAGATGCCGGATGCAACGGTGGCGAAGAAGAAAGTAGTGGGTCCCACACGGCGAGGTTGTGGGTCCCGTGCTGACATGGATAAGTTTGGGTCCCACTATGCTCCCATAATCCTCACAGTTTACGTTTAAGGTCCATGTCGGGCGAGGGCTATTTGAGCTCACGGAAGCGTCGAACGCTAGTAATTTTAGCCAACGACGTCGCCAGCCATCCAATTGCTATCAAAGATGTCGCATAGGAGCTATTTGCCCCAAAAGAGCGAGGGATAAACAGCATCCAGAAAAGCAATCACGATGATTTGCAAGTCTACGCAGCATCACAAACCTCTAGCAGATTGGGGTCCGTCCAATGCAGCCGTGGCGGCAAGCTTAGGGCCGTCGTCTGGCTCATGGAAGAACACGCTGCAGTGTTTCTCAATCTGACGCATAGTTCTGTTCTTCAAGGAAGATTTCGTTGCTCAAGAACATCACATAAATTTGTACTCTTTGTTCACTCTATTGTTGTTTGTGATTATCTCTGCTGCTGAGGCTTTTGTTGGCGTCTGCATCCGCGTGGGTGCACACAAACTGCATCTGATGTTTGGATTCCGTATGCAGGAAAAGTATCTTGAGAGCTTCGGGTTTAGCTCAGGCATCTCTGTTAAGCAGATAGAGCACAATTTTCCATTTTTTTCCTATGGCGATTGACTGATCTGTCGTGGTTTATCTGGGATGGCAATAACATGGTCTATACTCCCGGTAAACATGGCATATTTGCAAGCTGATACTATTTGTGCTTGGTAAGGAAAATCCCTTTCCTTATTTGTAGGTCGGTTGATAATTTTCTCTACAAAAAGGCCGGTTGATAATGCATGAAGTCGGTTTCGTATCCTTCTTTTTACGTACGCGGTACGCCCCTCTTCTAGTATATCTACCCGATATAAAATCAATGAACGTATGCCGAATCTATCACCCGCGTGCATCCGAAAAAGAAAGCAATCATCTGACCCTGTAGTCGTCTACATCGAAAACCAAACATCTGACCTAGACCTCAGCCGAGCCGTATCCATGGCGCCGCAGCAGCCGCCCTTCCTGGTGGTCGGCGACATGCTGCGCAGTATCAGGCACGAGAGATGCTCGGAAGATTGGGTGAAGGTGCAATGCGGGAGGAGGGAGGCCTACGGCTGCGGGGAGAAAGGCAAGCGCGTCGTGGACGGCCTCGACCTCTACAAGCGTCCCGGTCCCGAAGACCACCCAGATTTCTTCCCCAGCATTCGTATCGGCGCCAGTCGCGACGTGTTGAACCTCGTCGGGTGCGAGATCGACCAAGTTGTGGGGGAGATCTATGGGAGGGATATCGACGAATCCGCTCACGTCATCTCCGTTGAGGGGGGCGTCATGGTCCTCCGCATCTCCTTCGTCGCCGAACACAAGGGCTCCGACTTCAGGACATACTGCCTCGTATACGACTCCACTGCCCCAGCAGGGGCGCTCTTCTTGCTCCCCGAGAGGCCTCACGGCTGCCTACCCGTCTGCCCCTCGGCCCCTCTCAAGGTAGGAGAAGACAACTTCTCCGTGGTCCTCATGGTGGAGAGAGTGGCCCGCGATACATCCAGGTACCCTGCTCTCTGCCTGTGGTCACCGCCGGCGCTGCTGCCGGCCACCGGCATCAAAGGGAAGCACAGATTGGACAACGAATCAGAAAACTGTGCCTGGACTGAGAAGGCAAATCTATCTGGGGCTGATGCTATGATCCGTAAGGATTTTTATGATATTGACGGCTTCGCACCGAGTCTTGTGTTCTCTTACAAGGGCTATGCTGTCTGGGGCGATCTTGGGAAAGGTATCCTCTACTGCCGTTGCGGTGATCTGAAAGTTGGCCGGGCGCCAGTGGATTTCAAGTCAAACTTGTTGCCCCGAGAGCGCAGGGCTGCATTCGACTTTGATAAGCCCCCTTTCCATTTTTACCGTAATATAGGCTGCGTCGGCGACTCCATCTGGTTTGTCATCATCGAACCACCACCACCAGAGGAGGAGCAGTACCCTGGCGAAACCATAGTGAAGGTGTGGACTCTGGACAACCTATCGGAGGAGGAGGAGTGGAAACCACGCAGGGAGTTCAAGATGCAAACCATCTGGGACCTAGATGGCTTCAGGGAACATAAGTGGTTGCCAAAGACTGTACCAAGGTTTCCCTTCTTTAGGCAGCAGGATGATGGCATCCTCTACATTCTGCTGCAAGAGCCCTTCAACCCTGGAGAACAGTACGCTCACCTTCTGGGCATCGACTTGAGCAGCAGCTGTGAGGAACTGCGTCTCCCGCCGCCCAGGTGTCTGGTCGTCCCATGGATGAATTGCCCTTTTGTCCTGGATTCTGGTTTCTTCGGTCCATGCCACATGACTGTTTGAGGTCCACTTCCATCAGTTTATCCTACTACTAAGCTTCTACTTACTACATTTGTACTCGGAGAATGTTGTCATTTTTGACTACTCTATGTTGTGCGCTGCGTAATTGGTTAATTACTGTTACATTACTTGATCATATCACCCAAGAGCAACTGATCGCTCGGTCTCAAAATATTTTAGAGGAGATGTTGTAGGTGCTCTAAAAATAATTATGTCATTTGACTTTGTGTTCATTCTGCATCTAATGGAGAAAATCATCACATATGTCTTATGTCAAACCCTCCAAAAGAAGTCTATTGACATTTTGAATGCATTGGATTCAGTTTTGAACACAAAGGTGATGCTTGGTAAGTTAAGAGAAAATGGTTGGGAATCCCTTCTAGAGGAGGTTCAGACGTTTTGTTTGAAGCATGACATTGAGGTCCCCGCTTTTGAATCACAAGTAATGCCCCTCTCCTTGTATATCTATAAGATAGAATATGTATTATCATACTTACTTAACTCTAGTATTAATATATATTGCAACTTGTAGGTATATATGTTGATGTGACAAGGCCTCGCAACAAGCATGATAACACAACAACTCTACATCACTACAAAGCAGACGTGTACAATGTTGCTATAGATCAACAATTGGTTGAGATAAATGATCGCTTTGGTATTCAAAGTACATAACTTTTGACACTTTATGCATCTTTTAACTCTTGCGAAAGTAAACCAGAATTCCCTTTTTTCACGTCAAAACTCACTTTTTTTAAATGAACCAAAATCAATTGGAACCACAAGAAATACGAGATATCCTGCCGCGCGTCGCCTATACTGCCGTTGTCATCGTCTGTTATTGGCGATGACTCCCTTGCTCCAAGCCTCCTCCTATACTTCTATAGATCCCTATCAGCCATCTCCTCAGACCTCACTCGGTCATTCTGATGTTTTGGATACCTCGGGATTTGCAGTTACTACAGCAACCGGTAAATCCGTCGTAAAATACCGCGAATTTACCGCCCGAAATTTTCAAACAAAATTTTGAATTCAAATTATCACGGTAAGTGTTAATCAAGATCTACGCTCAATTTGTACAGTGAACTCATGGTAACACTGTGGTTTGGCTTCAGCGCAGCACCTCAGTCAACCATATCGTTGGTTTGAGCCTGTCGTGCACCACGTACTCATTTTTACATCACTTTCTCGTTTTTTATGGAACAAAGCTAATCCACACACAAAAAATACATTGAAATTCGAACTAGCTGGGGACCGATAGGCGACAAATCCTGAAGGTGATCCACGACATCATCTTCGGCTTGTAGTCTGGCTGCGCCAACCGACCAAGAGGTTCTAGCAAAAGGAAAGTACCGTCCACCAAGACCGCGATCAGGGCTGGCGTTGTCTAGTAGAAATAGGATCGGGTGTCGCCGCTCTCTGCATAATAAAGAAAGAAAGAAAACGGAGACCTGATCAAGTCCTGCAGTCGTCTACGTCCAAAACCAAACATCTGACCTAGACCTCAGCCGAGCCGTATCCATGGCGCCGCAGCAGCCGCCCTTCCTGGTGGTCGGCGACATCGTGGGCAGTATCAGGCGCGAGAGATGCTCGGAAAATTGGGTGAAGGTGCAATGCGGAAGGAGGGAGGCCTACGGCTGCGGGGAGAAAGGCAAGCGCATCATGGACGGCCTCGACCTCTACAAGCGTCCCGGTCCCGAAGACCACCCAGATTTCTACCCCAGCATTCGTATCGGTGCCAGTCACGACGTGTTGAACCTCGTCGGGTGCGAGATCGACGAAGTTCTGGGGGACATCTATGGGAGGGATATCGACGAATCCGCTGAAATCATGTCCGTTGACGGGGGCATCATGGTCCTCCACATCTCCTTCGTCGCCGAACACAAGGGCTCCGACTTCCGGACCTACTGCCTCGTATACGACTCCACTGCCCCAGGGGCGCTCTTCTTGCTCCCCGAGAGGCCTTACGGCTGTCTGCCCCTCTGCCCCTCGTCCGTTCTCAAGGTAGGAGAAGACAACTTCTCCGTGGTCTTCATGGTGGAGAGAGGGGCCCCCGATTCATCCACGTACCCCGTTCTCTGTCTGTGGTCACCGCCGGCACTGCTGCCGGCCACCGGCATCAAAGGGAAGCACAGATTGGACAACGAATCGGAAATCTGTGCGTGGACTGAGAAGGGAACTCTATCTGGGGCTGATGCTTTGTTCCGTAAGGATATTGAAGCTATTGACGCCTTGGCACCGAGCCGTGTGTTCTCGTACAAGGGCAATGCTGTCTGGGGCGATCTTGGCAAAGGTATCCTCTACTGCCGTTGCGGTGATCTGAAAGTTGGTCGGGCGCCAGTGGATTTCAAGTCCAACCTGTTGCCCCGAGAGTGCAGGGCTGTATTCGACTATGATAAGCCCCCTTTCCATTTTTACCGTAATATGGGCTGCGTCAGCGACTCCATCTGGTTTGTCATCATCGAACCGCCACCACCAGAGTGGGAGCAGTACCCTGGCGAAACCATGGTGAAGGTGTGGACCCTGGACAGCCTGTCGGAGGAGGAGGAGTGGAAACCACGCAGGGAGTTCAAGATGCAAACCATCTGGGACCTAGATGGCTTCAGGGAACATAAGTGGTTGCCAAAGACTGTACCAAGGTTTCCCTTCTTTAGGCAGCAGGATGATGGCATCCTCTACATTCTGCTGCAAGAGCCCTTCAACCCTGGAGAACAGTACGCTCACCTTCTGGGCATCGACTTGAGCAGCAGTTGTGAGGAACCGCGTCTCCTGCCGCCCAGGTGTCTGGTCGTCCCATGGATGAATTGCCCTTTTGTCCTGGATTCTGGTTTCTTCGGTCCAATACCACTCCACATGACTGTTTGAGGTCCACTTCCATCAGTTTATCCTACTACTAAGCTTCTACTTACTACATTTGTACTCGGGGAATGTTGCCACTTTTGACTACTCTATGTTGTGCGCTGCGTAATTGGACAATTACTGTTACATTACTTGATCATATCACCCAAGTGGAGTAGTACATTGCTTTACTTGCTCATGGCACCCAATTACTGCTCATCGATCTCAGTTTTACGTTTCTTTGTTTTGACAGTGTTGTTATCATACACGGATGCGCGCTGGCTGCATGTATCCCCGTTGGCTATCAGGGATTAGCATAACCTTAAGTTAGATTATTATCGCAGCGTACCTGCTTCCTTAGGTGCACGTGCTTCCTAAATGTACCTTCGTTTATTGTCGTGTTTGTTACTGAATATGCCATATCTGTTTCTACGCAAAAATCAATACAGTACACATTATTGAATATGAAGCACTCTGTTTTAGTTTATGAAAATCATATTTTGTGAAGCTTCCATACAAGTACAACGAGGTCCTGGACTAGTGTAAATGGTACATATTCTGGTCTGGCGAGCATGCTGGAGGAAAGAACTATGCATACAGTAATAACTATAATATGTGGACTTCAGGAGAAAATTCGTAGTACAACCTAGAACAAAACTACCATATAATTTACATGCGCTTGTTCCTCAAGGTTTGCTTGTTTTGCAATATTAATTTCTGAATATATGTTACTCGAGTTTCATTTTACTTAGTGGTTATGAGACATATTGTTGTTACATGGTAAGTATCTCAAATAAAACGTGCTATGCGTAAGTGTGTTTTTGGTCCACCGTTAGTAGATTGTACTGGTAGATTGTCATGTCTAACAATCAAATAGATGGTACGATGTGTATGGCTTGCCAATATTATTTGTTTATAATCGTTCATGCTGAGTGTTCTGAGTATCTGGTGCTTGACTAATTTTGGTGGCCTCAAGAGTTAATTTTAGTAGTCAAAAGTGTAAAGTGTTCGTAAAAAGATTCGATTATATGGAGTTAATGTTAATTTCTTTAATTACCTGGCTTAAAAAAAATTTATTCTCCCGCTGCAACCCGCGGGCATATTTCCTATCGAGTAATATGGTCGTAATTGGTCAAAACTACGGCTTATCTTAGAACAACTTGTTTTACCTTTTAGAATTTTTTTTTTCCAAAACTAGAGTTTTTGGTAACAAAATTCACAGAGAGGTGTCCTGATTGATGGAATTCAATGTGGTCCGTGAACTGGACTGAATTTGGTGCTAACTGATTAAATGGCGTGTACTAACGAGATAACCTAAGAAATGGAACAAGATTATTGTTATGGCTAGCTGGTTAAGTATTGATTGATTACCGTAGTCCGTAGAGCTTCATCTGCCTCCGCCGCCGCGTGGGTAGCAGGACGGACACGCACACTTGGCGGACGGGGGCTGCTGTTCGCTGGCTAATACGTCTGCCTGGGCTGTTCTTCGAGGCTACCACGGCGAGGTCATCAGAGTCGTCGGCCATCTCGGGTGGATTTGAGTGACGGCATGAGCGTCACGCCGCGCCGGCCGCTGAGATCCGCAAGATGGGGAGGAAATCCGAAGCCACCGCTCGCCGTGTGGTGTGTCGGATGGGAGGCTGACTGGGTTTATCCTGGCAGTGCCGCTATTGACCGCGATTTTTTTCTCTTTTTTTTGCCAAATCTAGCCCAAGCACATGAACAAAATTATTTCTAAATCTAAGTCTGAAGTCGACGCCAATGGAGGCAAACCTGGCTGGCGTCAACAAAATTCTGGACCAAACTAGGTCGACGCCACGGACATCACCGCCGAACCCATGGAGCATAGAAATGTCAAAATATGCTGGCGTCGAGATTGATGCATAAATTCGGCTTCACCATCGCTGACACCCACGTCGAAGGTCACGTTTGAAAATAGTTTCAACCAAGGGTCAAAGTTGACATAATATACTCGACCGCGTGGGTCGTATTTTTTTCAGTATTTCCTGATGCGCAAATTATTTTGAAAAACTTGAGTTTTGTTAGATCGTGAAATAAATGGCAAAAAAAATGAAAAGGCATTTACTTCATTAGCCGTTTTGAATAATTTAATTTAATTTTTTCCTGCACATGCTAAAGTGTACTCAACCATACGGATGCAATTTTTGTCTGTGATACATGAGCGAGGATACCGCCCACCAACCTGGCTCGATTCCTTGTGTTCTGGAGTAGAAAGATGGGCTCGACTTTAAACGAAAAAAGGAAAGCAAAGGAAAATGGGTTCTGCCGGAGATAAGACGCAAGGATCGATCCGTGTTTCCTTCCCTCGGACGACGACGAGCTCCCTTTTATTTTCGTGTTCGCTCTGTGATCACCCATTAGTTGGTCCTCGAGCTAGCTCCTGGCGGCCGAGGGCAGGCACTGAACTCGGGGGTGCACCACTCTTGTCGCCTCTTCGTGCACCACAGCCAGGGTAAGCTCCTAGCCTCCCTCCCTGTTCCTGTTCGGTATCAGAGCAGCTGCATTGTTCCCGAAATCGAGTCCCCAACACTGTTGATTTGGTAGAAACCATTTTCTTTAAACCATGGGTGGGTGTGTTGCTCCTTTTTACCTATGTTTCTTCACCTAGTTATCTAGGAAGAGTTGATATATGTAAGCAAGATATTTCGAAGAACTGACTTATCTAAGAAAATCAATATAAAGAAGAGACTCGGGCTGGTCTAATATCTGAATTTGTCGGTTCACTTCCCATTCAATTACGTATTTTTGTTCCTATACAAATCCGATTCAGTACGTACTCAACATACTCAAATCGAACATTCGTTGATTATGCAAATATACAGTATTCTACTCTACAACTATTGCGTTGAGTTCCGACAGGCATATACTCCCTCCGTTTATAATTAGTTTGCGTTCTAGGTTTAGTCAAAGTCAGACTTTGTGGAGTTTGACAAAATATATGAGAAAAAAAACATTTACAACAAATTTTAATATTATTAGAATCCTCATAAGATATATTTTCATATTATATATAGTTAATATCATAGATGTTGATATTTTTTCGTATATATACTTGGTCAAAATTTGAAAAGTTTTTGACGACCCAGGGCGGGGAGTTCCCGCATTGCATTATATAAGAAAAGAATTGATCCAGTTAATTAGGGAAACCGGATAAAAAAACCATACAAAACACGGTTAGAAAACCGCACACTCTACCTCATGGAACATCGTCCGTGCCTGAAATAAGGGAACCTAAACCCAAACTAACAGGCCACACCTCATATCCAACTAAAAGAACCTCTCCAAACATACACAAACTCTCACAACTAGAGATGCACCGGTGTGCACCCTCCACACAGAAGAGATCAAGCATTACTCACAACTAACTCTCGAAAAGCCTCCATCAACTGCGGTGTGCGCTGCTTCTTGTACATTTGTAAATAAAATTTGAAAAGTTTGACTTAAAAAAAACCCAGAACGCGAACTAAATAAAACAGAGGGAGTAATAGTACTGGACTGACAGACTCTAGCTAATCCCCTTCCACTCTCTTCTTTCCATAGAATGTGTCTTGTGATGGTGTCGCACGGTGGACAACCATACACTATGGAAGCGACATGTCTCAAGTACGTAATCATATTTACTCCTCAAACATGCACATTGCATGCATATGCACATATAAATGCGTATATCTGAGGTGCTAATAAGAGTTTTTCTATTTTGTTACTCTAGAAGCTCAAGATTAACTTTGCGTGGAGCAATGGCTGGAGGGCCGATTCAACTCTGGAATGAATGGGCCATCCAAATCCTCATCCTGTTCAGCTTCACACTGCAGATTTTCCTCTTTGTCTTCGCCAGGACCCGTCGGCGTGGATCCTCCGCCGTGATGAGGATCCTCCTTTGGCTGGCGTACCTCATGGCTGACTCCACGGCTGTGTACACTCTCGGCCATCTCTCCGTCAGTAGTTTGACGCATGAGCAGAAGCTCATGGTGTTCTGGGCACCCTTCCTCCTCGTGCATCTTGGTAGCCAGGACACAATCACCGCCTATGCCCTCGAGGATAACCAGCTCTGGCCACGCCACCTGCTAAATCTTGGCGTCCAAACTTTTGGGGTTGCTTATATCATCTATAAGCACATCGCTGAGATCCCCACCTTGTTAAGATTGGCGAGCGTATTGATGTCCACTGTAGGAGTCATCAAGTATGGGGAGAGGATATGGGTCCTCAAGTGTGCCACCTTGGACAGCATCCGGATCTCTATGAGGAAACCTCAGTATCTCCCTTATTACTATAATGTGCTTCCATCCCAAATAGTTGGGGCCCAGGAGCGCGATGAAGAAGAGCTCTTGTTGTTTGCTCAAGGCTTGCTCCCTCTTTGCAAGGGTGGGATTGCTAACTTTCCTCTGGCTTTAACTTCTGATCCAACATTTGATTGGTCCAACTTTAGCTGGAACTGGAACTGGAAGGCTACATTTAAGGTGGTGGAGATGGAGCTCTCCCTCATGTATGACATCCTCTACACCAAGGCTGCAGCGATCCACACTTGGTATGGCTACTTTATTCGTGCCTTCTCAACGCTCGCCACTTTCGCCGCGTTAGTGTTGTTTCGGTTAAGCGGTAACAGAAATTGTTACAACGGAACGGATGTGATGATCACTTATATCTTGTTGGTCGGGGCTTTTCTCCTGGACATGGCGTCAGTGCTTAGTGCCCTGGGATCAACTTGGACTTGTAACTTCTTGTTGAATCTTAACTGGAGTAGGCTTGGTCTTGCTATCCTATTGCTTCGCCGACATGTCAAGGCTGCTGCAAGCAACAGAGGGTGGTCAGGCTCCATTCGACAGTTTAACTTGTTACGTTTTGGCTCTCGTGACAAGACCAAGATAATTAACATAGCGGCTAAGATGATGGGGCTTGAGGATTGGTGGAACAAATGGTATTATTCTAAGACCCTGGAGATTTCAGATGATGTCAAAGAGTTGGTGTTCAAACATGTATGGCAGGTAGTGAAGAAGATTCACCTTCCAAGTGTAGAAGATGTCATGGAGGAGCACATGGCGATGATGCCACCTATTAACGAATGTCCAGGCTTTCGTCCTGAATTATACGATGACACTGCTAGGAGGCGGAAGAAATTAGACGATGCTCTGAACTTCGGTACTGGACTTCAAGAAGTGATCCTTACCTGGCATGTCTTTACAGAGGTTTTCCTATCGTGCAGCGTTACCCCTGAGGATGCATTATCATCTGCATATGTGAACGCGATCAAGGCGTTGTCGGATTACATGGTGTACCTTATGGCTGCACAACCTGACACAATACCCGGTTTGGAGCTACGCAGCCTATATGAAGCAACCAGGATGACTATGTGCCTCATATGGTCCCACAAGATTGACTTGTCCGTTTCAAGAAACAAGCTTGGCTTGGTTCACCTCAGCTGTAAAGAAAGAGTGGTGGCACTTTCCAGAGTTCTCATAGAGCAAGAAAATTGGTGGCTTGCAGATACAGATAATCCTGATGCAAACAATTATGTCCAGTCGTCCTTTTATTCGAACCGGAGGCCAATTCGTTCTAACAAGCCTTTCATGCAGGTGCTTGTAGAGTCGAGCATAGTTATCTCGCATGGAGCTTTATATGCCAGGCTGATGCTAGAACTTACAGATGCGGGCAGTCCTCACAAGCCCGCTGTCATATCTCGATACAAAAATACTAATAGTGTCGCCATGAAGAAACTGAAGCGTCTGATGCCAGATCTGGAATCCTCATGCAGAGATAGTGAGTTTGATATGCCCAAAGTGCTGGCCCTCATCTTGGATACATGGGTGCGTCTACTCGTCTTGACATCCGTCGGATGCAAGAGAGAGGCCCACGCCAGGCAGATCAACCGTGGCAGCGAGCTCACCACTGTCGTCTGGCTCATGGAAGAACACGCCAGCGTGTTTTTCAACCAACCCGACCGCTTAGGGCGATATATGGAAGCATAGGCGTAGGCGGGGCTGCAGTCTAGTGTTGTTCATGTAATAATCGTCGAGCGTTGTATTTCCCTTCCACTCAATGTTTTTTTACGGGCTTCCGTTCGTTGTTAAGTTGCCTGTCATCGCACACACATTATTTCCCACGTAATGTATGTAAGTTGTCATTACTCCTATTGTTTACTCACCACATCTATGTGGGGATTCTAGATATGTACTACTCCCTCCAATCTAAAATAAGTGTCATGATTTTGAATTGGAATAATTAGTTCAAAGTTGTGACATTTATTATGGATCGAGGTAATAATATTGTTTACCTGGTTGTTATTTATGAACTGTAACTAGATATGGTGCTTGGATTATGTTTGAATCCGGCCCTCCGTGTCCACAACAACTGGACAAGCTGCAACTGATGTATAAGAAAATGTAAGGAGGGAAAACATGGAATAAACAGTACCTGGCGGCAATCTTTGCAAGTTTTTTGATAATCAATAACATGATATATTATTGTAGCGAAAAATAAATAGTAGAGATAAATGTGCTGACTGTAGCAATAAAAAAATAAAGTTTAAAAGAAACGAGCAAAATTTTGAGATCTTCAAACTTTTTTTCTTCCATTACATAATCGGCGCCAGAAGCCTGGGTATTCCACCCGAATTTTTTTTGTTGCTCTAAATGTAGTATATGAACCCAAAAAAAATTCCTCGGTAGATTCGGTGTGGATGATTCATCTGTTTTCTTTGTCTTTGAAGCCTTTTCCCATAGTGCAAATATGCTACTCTCACTCTTTTTCATCTACGGTACAAGCAAATAAGGAACAGAAAATTAAAAACTTGCATCTAGTCAATTCACCATTACAGAAACTAGTAGGCAGGAGCAAGCAATGAAGCAAATCAAGCAATCCACGAAATTGGGGACTGGGGCGCTGGACGGCCGTTCCTTCTTCGCTGCACGGGGACGCTAGGGCGAGGCACGGTCAGGAGGAGGAGCGCGGGCGGGCGGGGGCGGCGCGCCGCCGCCGCGGGCTCGGGGCCGTCGCCTGCTCCGGGTTTGGACTGCATCGGTCGGCGCCGTCGTCTCGTCCGTCTAGGTCAGGGACTCAGGGTCGAGGGAACAGGGAAGGGGAACTGGAGGGCAGAGAGCGTCTGGTTTGCGGTGCGAGCGATGCGAGCGAGAGGAACCGCTGCGGTGCGAGCGAGCGATGCCGGTGGGCTGGTTTCTGCGTTCTTGGGCTGGGCTGATACATACATAATTGTTTTTCCGCCAAAATCTTGGGTCTTCCATGTAAGACAGGGGCATACCCCTGGCGCCGCGCCTGAATTGAAATGACATAAATAGCAAAGCACAAACCTGTAAATACCAATGACTGTTCTCTCATAATTTTAATTTTAAACCGTAATGTCAAAGCTACGTGCGAGTTTATTCATGTACAAAGGAAGAAAGATGACATAACATCCCCAAAGCAACACACACAATTTAATTACAAGGGCACGACTTGGTATAGATCACCAGTTTCATGCATGTACAACCACCAATAAATTAGCAAGAAACTTGCACATCCATGGTAACCCGGTGCGATGCGAACCACAATCGCTCCCGATCGAGAGATTTAACATCCAAACCAAAGCTCATAGAGAAGGCGGCAGAAACTAAAGCCCACGGAGACATTTGAGGCATATGTACAGCTTGTCGCCTGAAAGGTTCCATAATGGGCCGGGTATCATGCTATTCACAGTTCTTTTTTACTTCAGTTTGGAAATTTTAGAAATTAGGTTTGCTTTATATAAGTATACATGTTCGCATATGTCTAGACAAATACTCATATTTCTCCAAAAAGAAAAAAAAATCACGTGTATACAAATAAAAGTACATATATATAGATGTTTATGTATTATTGTTATGTATGCGTGGGGTGGTGTTTATGTGTTATATTTTTTCTATATAAGATACTATCAAAAAGGTTCACACAAATTAAAAAAAAAGGAATTTACATTGCCATGCATGGGTTAAAACCGGATTGGGCACCAGTGTTGAGGATGCCCGGCCGCACGGTCTTAGAAATAATGGAAATGGGTCCAGGTGGGCCTCTTGACCCCAAGTCCCGTTGACGTTGACGCACGACGACCTCGTTTCTCTTTTCTGCTGATGACTCAGCCATGCTGGCAAGCAGATGGAGTATAACTGCCAGTTTCACTGAAGAAAAACTTGGTAAAGAGTCGCAAAAGAGAAAAACAGCATCCATAAAATCAATCACGAAGATTTGAAGTCTACCCAGAGACGAATGTTCATCACAGACCTCTAGCAGATTGGCGTTCGTCCAATGCAGCCGTAGAGGCGAGCTTGCCGCCGTCGTCTGGCTCGTGGACGAACACACTGCAGTGTTTCTCAAGCCACATGATAATGCATGATATGGGGTCTGCAATCTGCATCGCCTTACCCTCGATGCAGATAACCGGAACATCCACAAGATGATGCTGCCTCATGTTGTCCAGTTAATCGTCGACCGTTATGTTGTACAGTATCTCCTCTGCTTCTGTTCCTCCGTTATCACGCATAGTTCTTTTCTTCAGACAAAGGAAGGTTTCGTTGCTCCAGAACATCACATAAAATTTGTACCCTTTGTTCACTCGGTTGTTGTTTTGATTAACTCTGCTGCTAAGTCTTTCGTGGGCGTCTGCATCCCTGTGGGTGCACACAAACTGCATCTGATATTATTAATCTGATGTTTAGATTCTGTATGCAGGGAACGCATCTTGCGAGCTTCAGGTTTGGCTCAGGCATCTCTGTTAGCAGAGCACAATATTGCATTCCTTATTTCATCTGTCAAACAACAGGAGCATCAGGAATTCAGGATGACATTTCAGTTAGCAGATGGCGATTGATTGCTCTGTCGTGCTTTATCTGGAATGGCAATAACAGAGCCATAAGCTTGCATACTAATATAATTGCCAGTTCATCGATCCCATAGTGTAATTACCAATTTACAGCAACTTGATGAAGAGCTTTTTTTAGATGATCATGGAAAAGATTTGGTACCAGGGAAGAAAGAAAAAATAACATCCTGACAAGCAAGGAACACATCATAAACCTCACACAAGATTTATAGCTACAAACCAATCTCTCACACGCGATGTACAATTCCCGAGCTCACGCAACCGTCACTCGTCAGGACCAGATGATCGAGCCATACGCGACAGATAGCTAGCTTACGACGACTTGTGATCGGTCCTGGCCTGACGCCGGCGAGGTGTTGGCGACGTGGGGCTCCTCTGGCGACGACGGCGCCGCCTCCTGCTGCACGGGCGGCAGGCTGGGCTCCCAGGACCTCGCCGTCCACGGCGTCGGCAAGGCGCCGCCGCCCAGCAGGTTCCTTCGCTGCTGCTTTGTCCTCCTCCTCCTCTTCTTGTCCGTCCTGTCCGCGGCGCTCCGCCGAGACGATGACGACTGCTCTGTGCCGAGGCCGCGCTCCACCATGCTCCTGAACTGCGACTCCGCCCACCGCTCCCTGTTCATGTAGTAGTCCGCGCAGCACCGCTCCGGGGCAGCCGGCGGCTTCCACTCCTCCTCGGACCACGACCGAGACCTCGACGGCGACGTCTCCGTGGAGGTCTCGTCCTCGTCCTCCTCTTCTTCTTCTCCGTCAGAGGCGCCGCGGATGTGCTTGTCGGCGAAGCGGGCGTCGAGGGGGATGTCGCGCTGGAGCTTGCGCACGGTGGTCTCCGGCAGCAGGAAGAACTTCTGGCCGGGGAAGAGGGGCTCGAGGGGGCGGAGCGTGGCGCGGTGAGGGTTGCGGAAGACGTCCGTGTGCGCGAGGCAGAGGCCCGGCGGGTGGCGCCGGATGACAGTGCAGGCGAGCACCACCCCCGCGTACACCTCCACCACGCCGCTCCACAGCACCACTCGAACCACCGAGGAGGAGGACGAGGACGACGAGGACATGGACGCCGCCGACGACGCCGAGGAGAGGGACGAGGCGCAGCTGATCAGCTCCACTGACGACAACGACGACGACGACCGCTGCCTCGCGTAGTACTCCCTGAGGCGAGGCTTGCAGCGGCCGCTGCCGCGGAGCGCCCGGCGGAGGTACTTGCCGAGCGGGAGCAACATGCATGTAGCCCCGCCGCCGCCGCCGCCATCGCTGCCGCCGTGAAACATGGTTGGTCGCTACGGATCAAAATAAGCACGCACGCAGCGATCGGATGGATGGTTTGATCAGGTGGAGTTGGAGAGCAGAGATTGCTCGACGCGGCGCGGCTGGCTATATATACACACGGCCGCCCATCCATGGCGCCCCGGCCGGTACGGTTCTTCTTGCTCGCTTCCCTTCTCGGTTTTGTCAGCTTCTTCGATCTCGTCGTCCCCTTCCCGTTGTCCTCAGCGCCGTGGCGCGATCCTGCCGTCCGTCAGCGCCGCTCCTCTTCCTAGCGATCACCGACACGCGTGCGCGCGCTCTTCTTGTTCGCTGGCCGTTGGAACCATCGGTCGAGCAGCCGTGACGCCGGAGATCGAGGTTTGGATTTAAAATTTGCCGGGGCGCACGCGGGAATGACACGCACGGCGCCGAGGGGGTCGTCCACGTACATCTGCCCGTGCACGCCGCCTTGTTCTTGGTCGACGGGGTGGATTTCGGATAGGCGTGAGCTTGGGTCGTATCGACGCGTCCCACTCACTCACTTCGATCAGCTCCACTGCATATGCATAATGCATGTGTGTGTGTATAATATATATACCTTTTGACAAGATCAAAGAAAAAAGTTTTTGTTGGCTTTTTTTTAAGGGAAAAAGATTTTGTTTGCTTTGTTACAAAGAAAATATTATTCACTTGCAAAAGGCGACCTCAACATATGTGCTCGTTTAGTACAGTACTAAGCTCGTTGTTGGATTTGCTTGGCAAGTGGCATGCTCCTAAAGAAAGAACCTTGCTGCCTGGTTCATTATACAACGGAGAATATAAGACTGCTGACAAAGGAGTATGCATACAAATATTGTGAGAGAGCCGGCGAGCAGCGACCGGACAACAAAAACAATGGGACATGCATGCAAAACGCCCAATTTCGACACCAGTGTGCGCCGTTTTGCCAAAGCTTTAGTTTAAGAAATGTTTGAATTCAGCCAAGCAGTTGCCTCCACTGGACCAGGGTGAATATCGTAAAACCACCACTTTCAAAGCCAAATTTCCAGTCGGCACCAGTTAACAATTATCTTAACTAACCATGTGTACATGAATTTGTCACCTCTGTTAAAGTGTAGAGTCCATGGAACCCACTTGGTATTGTTTTCTAGCAAAAAAATGTAAATAGTTGAATGATCAACATCCTATGTACACTGACTTACTGGTCTCGATGAAACTCCCTTTAGACATAACTAGATGACACCCCGCGCGTTGCTGCGGGATGTTTGTGTACATAAGATAGATGACCCATTAAGGAAAAATAATATGAAAGGGATGATGTTCTACAGTAATATCTCAATAGACATGATGTGTGCACCCTTTTTTATTTAACTATACATGTGTCTAAAATTTAAGACATGGAGAATCATGTGTGTCTGACTATGAAATCCGTAAATTGAGACAACACATGTTTGAGTGAGGAAAAAAACATAATAATATATAAGCAACGGTTGCGTTCCCAGGGAGAACAATGAATCATTCCTTATAAAGCAACATGTAAAAAGGTGATAACTTGCATGTGTATAAATGAAATCTAAAATAATTGCAGTACAAAAATACATATAGATAAATAATTTTAGCTTGTAACGTACACTCTTCAATAGAAACTGCTACATTACACAGTCGAGAAGTTTAAATAAGTTCAAACCGCATCGATGATTTCATTGAGATTTGAGAGAAATCTGAATTAAAAAGGAGAACATATCAAGCAGATATTGACCATAACATTTAACCATCCCAGTCGCCACCAACAGCAGGGGTTTAGCTTGCGTATGAATATTTCCTGCAGTAGACATAATTAGTAGGAGGAAGTAGTTATCAAGAAAATAAGGATATATTCAAGAGACTTGATTTATCTTGCTCTATCATTTGATATGCAAGGTGATGTAGAACAGTAGAAGTCCAAGATAAAGACAGTGCATACGTGGTAGGCCAAAATATATTCCTCTTGCACGCTGGCTCACGGAGACCAACTCGGAGCTCTACACACAAAAATAGTTAAGAGGATGATTTGGATATAAAAAATACGTAGAAACCAGTGGCTAGCGCTTAATTCAAATTGTTGCTGACAGCGAAGAAATTCACGGCCATCTGATCGAGGCAACGCTCACCCTCAAGTTTCACGGCCGGATTGTTGGAGAACTTGAGAACCGTATCAGCAAAGCACTGCATGAATTTCAATCCTAAAATCGATTCAACAGATAACTCAGTGTGCGTTGCTGATGTGGCGGGCCGCTGAGATGGACATACTGCATGTTGAGAGAATTCATTTTAGTGGGGATCAGCTATTTAGATATAGAAGAGTAGGGGTTGGTTTTATTCTTTGATTTCCCGGATAAATTTCCGCAAAGTCTTCTAGAATAAGTGCAATAAATACACCCGTGATGGATAGAGGGGGGCAAGTGCCCCCCCCCCCCAGTTCCCCAATTTGAAATACTGGCTATAGAAAATAAAAACTTGCATTGGCCCCACGTTCATGTCCGGATGTCCTCTCCGGCGCTTCCGCTGGTTTCATTGGGATGGGACGAGGAAGTCCCTGTGGCGAAGCAATTCCCCAAACTTTCGACATGGGTGGACAGCCAACAGATAGGAAAATGTGAAGTGCGTGATTGTTAGCCTACAGCATTTCCTAGGACCAGGCGGGCATGGACCTGCAATACGACCTCTTTCACTGATAGCACATGCTAAGGGTGTTTTAAGAAGCAATGACAAAATTCTTGCAAAAGAGCCAAATTTCACTTATTTTTTTCAATATGGCCTATTCATTCCTTTTAGTCAGCAAACGTGATCTTATGGTTTTCAGTGGGGTTGTCTTCACATCTCCAAGCTTATGCTTTTCACCATCCTTGGATAGCTCTTGGTGCATCTGCTCTAATCCCTGTGAAAAAACTTCAAAACACCGTTTCTCCCATTTCTTTTCTGTGGGGTGACATTAGTAGTGATAAACAAATAATTTTCTTGCTGCATATAAACCTTAGACAAAAATTTATATGAATGTCCAGTAAGTGTATTATGTTGTATGCCTACTCATAAACTCAATTGGATCTAAAAGATTCAAGCTAAAAGTTCTAAGCATGCATCAAACAAAATGGGACAGAATCTGTCCAGAAAAACAGCAGCAGCAAAACGTATTTTTCTACCCTACTTAATTTGTCTAAAATTCTGAAAAAATTCATGCATACAGAGGATGAAAAGTTTCAACTACAGTTTAAATATCAGCTCATTCGGAGTTACAGAATAGGAATTAAAAATCATACCGTGCACAGATTCGTGCTGGAATAATATCTCCGAATGCTATAAGCAACTTTTTCAAACCAAAATGGGTAAAACTTGGCACTTTATTAAAAATTCCAGAAACTAAACTAAAAACCTAGTCTCTTGTTACAGCAAGAGGACACAAAGAAAATCAAAAATAAAAACAACCGGGTTGCCTCCCGTAAAGCGCTTTCTTTATAGCCATATAGCTAGGCTTCTTACTTGATGTTTATTGTGGACGAAGCTCATGAGGGAGCTTGAACTTTGGTGTGTCCCTCTTCCTTGGGAAGTGTTCCATGCATTTCTTGTGTGGAAACTGAAACTTCACATTCCCTTCTTTTGAATCAATGATAGCACCTGTGGTACGAAGAAAAGGTCTTCCAAGAATAATTGGACTAGAGGTTTTATTCCCCATATCCATGATTAGAAAATCAACAGGTACAAATGTCATATGTAACTCTACCATAACATCACTTACTCTTCCTATAGCATGTTTAATGGAATCATCAGCAAGTGCAAGTTCAATAGAGCATTTTTCAAGATTCTTTAATTCAAGTACTTCATATAATTCTTTAGATAAAACAGAGACACTAGATCCTAGATCTAATATAGCATGGTGTGTCTCTTTTCCAATGGTTACAAGTACTTTGGGAATCCATACATCCCCAAGCTTAGGTGGTATCATAGCTTCTTGTTGTACCTAGCAATCTTTTCTTTTAAAACATGATTAGCAATATAAGAACCAAAACCAGCTTGGTTAGCATTAATAGAAGGATCACTTGCAAATTTTTGTAAGATAGATATTAATTCATGCAAGCTACAATTCTCTAAGTCAAGCAATGGTTCCTTGACTTCACTAGCATTTTAACTTCTCAACTTTCTTTTCCCTATTATATAGGTTAAATATTTCATAACGGTCATCAAAGACATCTTCAGGTACTTGGCCTTTTCTAGACTTTCTTTAATTCTTACTTCCAAAAGTAGGCCATCAAGTAGTAGAGGGTATTACTGGCAGCAGTATTCATAAAAGAATCAGCACATTCATTATCCAAAAAGGTTAGAGGTTTCAGACAATCCTCTAAAAAATATATGCATGAGCATCCAATCTTTAAGACCATGTTCCATTCCAAAAGCTATTCCTCTAAACCTTTCCCATGTTTTTACCAAAGGTTCATCCTCTTCTTGTTTAAAGGTGATAACTATTGTCTAAGATTGTAAATTTTTCAGTGGAACAAAATCTTTCAATGAAAGCAGCTTTTAAATTAAACCAGGTGCTAAAATTTCCAGGTGGCCATCTCAATATCCAATCTAAGGCTTTTCCACCTAGGGAGTAAGGAAAAAGCTTAACATTAGCATGGTTCATATTTAACATTTGCACCTTTCTTTAAACTTCTTAAGATGAAGTATAGGATCTTCTTTTGGTTTCCCATAAAAACGGTATTCATAAATTGCTTTCATGATATTAGGATCTACCACACATTTATCAAAAGGGATATTCATATCTTGAGGAAAATTCTTAACACTGAATGGCCAGAAGGTTCTCTTTTCCATTATGCAAGTTTTTATGTGTTTTTAATTTTTTATGCAAAACTGAAAATAAAATATGCAAGACAAAATGCAAGACAAAACAAAACAAAATAAAATGGTTTGAAGGTAAAGATGGATAAGATGGTGCTCACGTAGGTGCAACCTCCCCAAGCTTAGGTGTTTGCACAAGTTGGTGATGAAGTTGACTTGTTGTGAGATACCCTTGGATAAAACTTTCAGCAATGATTCCCCGGCAACGGCGCCAGAAAATACGTCTTGATGGCCCTCAAAGGGTTAGGTTGAGACCCCAATAGCAGAGTGTGTAGTACGGGCAAGACTTTTTCCCCACGAGGGTGACTCGAGGGTTTATATCGAACTCTCGGGAATCAGTAGTGGAAGCTTTACCTCCTTATCCTTCCCTTGGAAACCTGCAAACAAAATAAATTGTTTTGTGCCCTCAACCTCACCAAGTGGTTGTCAAGCACAAGGTGTGAGAAGTGAATACAAAACAATAAATAAAATGCAATGATGATAAATAAATATGCAAGGATGATGGAAACAATGATAAATGATATTTTTGGGTTTTATATGATGAATGCAAGATGCAAAAGTATTTTTGTATTTTCGGATTTAATTATGGCTGAAAATGAAAGTGGATGAAAGTTGTTGGAAAGGTGTTTCTTATGATTAAAAATGGACCGGGGTTCATGGTTTCACAAATGCACTCTCTCTTTAATAATGTGGTAGACAATGGAACACAAAAGTTAACATATGAGATTGCAACAAAGTTTCATGACAAGTTATTAATCATATGGGCATCACGTCCTAACATAGAGATCTTTTGGTTATTAATCCTCTTATACTCCACTAAGATGCGAACTAAATCATAACACCTTAGTATTAAGATAAATCAGAGCATAGCAATAAGTTTCATGACATGAAGTTGAAATAAGAACATGCTAGATCTAGTCATGGAGTAGTGGCATGGTCACACCCACATCTCCGGTAGCAAGGTATTTCTTTTTATCCCTAGTGAGGCAACAAAGTAAGGTAAAACACCCAAGTGGATCGCGGAACTTTCTCTCACGTTCACCGCACTAGCCACCCCCCGTTACTCCATCTAATGCACACGTTCCCCCACACACGCTCTCATAAACATGCTTGATCAAAACAAGTAAACAAGAACGGGGTACATAATATGCATCTACTTTCATAACTGAAACAAAACAATTGCAATCTCACACATATATTAACTCATAAAGATCCACCACAAAGGTATTACATAGATGACCGTAATCATGTTCGGCAGCTCATACGGTGCTAATTAGTGAAGCTCAAGAGAGAGAGATACATAAGTTACTTCCACAAACCCATAGTCCAGGGGTGGACTACTCCCTCTTCATCATGGATACGGTGGAGATGTCGTTGGAGGAGGTGGAGACCTCTCCGGCAGCGCCCCGCCGGAGTTTTCCCCCTCCAATCTGCAGCTCCTGATCTCTGTTTCGTGGTTTCTGTGTTTCTGCGGCGCTCCTTTCCGAAGAGCCTCGGGACTATTTTTATAGTCGGTTTTAGGTCAAGACGAAGTCGGTGGAGAAAAGATCGACGGCAACGGAGCATCGAGGCTCCAGAAGGTGGGCCCCACACGGCCAGGTACTGTGGCCGCGTGGGCCACCCCCTTTTGGCCCTCGAGCCTCCGTTTGTTCGCTTCCTTCGCTCCCAGGTCTTCTTCCTTCCAAATATTGATGCTCCTAAATTTGCAAGTCATTTGGACGTCGTTTGGGTCCCTGAAACATCAAAATATAGAAAATAGGGTTTTCTGCCTGCGCAGGGTTAATTCCAGAAAAATAGGGGAAATTGTGAATTATTCCCAAAATCATTATAAAATATTGATATAACCCTTATATGATGCAAATATGATTGGAATATGAATAAAATAATGCAAAGTTCATGTATGCATTTTACATGCATCACACGTACACGCTAAGGGTGTTTTAAGAAGCAATAGCAAAATTCTTGCAAAAGATCCACATTTCATTGATTTTTTTTTTCAATATAGCATATTCACTCCCTCTAGTCAGCAAAGGTGATCTTTCATCAACAGTTCCAAACTTTAGAGTCCACGGAACCCACTCGATATTGGATACAACACAAAAGCATGAACACAAAAAAATGATTAGAATTGTATGCTTAAAAAAATCTTCTTGTTCTACACTGAATTACTGGCCTCAGTAAAATAACTCTAGTTAAACGTAAGTAGGAGTAAGGTTTTGGTTACTGAATGTAAAAAAAATGAGGAGGTCGGGATTCACGGTAACCAGAAAATACCGGAGAAATACGGACCAAAAATTTGAAAGAAATTTAAAATTTAAAATTACTTATAAACTATTGATTGCTACGCGTGCCTGCTCGTTGGGAGACCCCAAGAGGAAGGTTTGATGTAGTCTAGCAGCAAGTTTTCCCTCAGTATGAAACCAAGGTTTATCGAACCAGTAGGAGCAGCAATTCTTCAGAAGGTTGTCAACGGCGAAATATGATGCGGCGCAACACCAGGGATTCCGGCGCTGACGTGGACCTGCACACAACAAAATCAAAGTACTTTGCCCCAACGAAACAGTGAGGTTGTCAATCTCACCAGCTTGCTGAAAACAAAGGGTTAAACGTCTCGTGTGGAAAATGAGTATTAAAATGCAGAGAATGAAAAAGGAACAGTTTGCAGTTTGTAGTTTAATCAATGTAAAAGAATTGGACCGGGGTCCACAGTTCACTAGTGGTGTCTCTCCATTAAAGATAACTAACATGCTGGGTAAACAAATTACAGCTGGGCAATTGACAAATAGTGAGCGCATGACAATGCATATACATGGCATGATGATTACTATGGTATTTAATTGGGCATTACGACAAGATACATGGACCGTTATCCAACAGCATCTATGACGAATAATCCACCGCCGGATTGTCATCCGAATCCCCCGTTGGTATTAAATTGCAAGTAACGGATAATTGCATTAAGTAAAGCGCGTAATGTAAACAAACACATATGCCCGTGGACATAGCATCGTTGGGTTTCCCCTAGTGGCAACAACACATCCACAATCTTAGAACTTTCTGTCACTGTCCCAGATTAAATGGAGGCATGAACCCACTATCTAGCGTAAATACTCCCTCTTGGAGTCACAAGCATCTACTTGGCCAAACCATCTACTAGCAACGGAGAGCATGCAAGATCATAAATAACATAGGGCATAGATTGATAATCAAGTTGACATAGTATTCAATATTCATCGGATCCCAGCAAACACAACATGTAGCATTACAATAATATGATCTTGATCATGTAGGGCAGCTCACAAGATCTAAACATGATGGCACAAATAGGAGAGACAACCATCTAGCTACTGCTATGGACCTGTAGTCCAAGGATGAACTACTCACGCATCACCTCGGAGGCAGGCATGGCGATGTAGAAGCCTCCGGTGACGATTCCCCTCTCCGGCAGGGTGCCGGGAAGAGGTTCTGGACCCTCCCGAGCTAGGGTTGACGGCGGCGGCGTCTCTGGAACTTTTCGTGGATTTTTGCTCAAGCTCCTCGGGTTATTTTCACGGGAGGAATAAATAGGCGAAAGAGCGGCGGCTGGAGAGCCCCGAGGGGCCCACACCACCCTAGGGCGCGGCAGGGGGTGGACCCGCGCCCTAGCCGCGTGTGGGGCCCCTGTGGGTCCCCTCCGTTGCTTCTTCGCTCCATCTGGTGTCTTCTGATAAAATAGGGACCCCCGTGTAGTTTCGTCTAATTCCGAGAATATTTCCAGACTAGCTTTTCTGGAATACAAAAACAGCAGAAAACAGGAACTGGCACTTCGGCATCTTGTTAATAGGTTAGTCCCGAAAAATGTATAAAAGTGACATAAAGTGGATGTAAAACATGTAGCAATAGGTATAAAACAAGCATGAAACATCAAAAATTATAGATACATTTGATACGTATCAACTATCAATTAAATGTAAAACTTCAACTGTACACAACAATGAGATCAACATATTGCCGTGGACAAGCTCGTATGAGGTCCTAGGTTCGAGGCTCGTTCACCTATATTTTTGTATGATTATGTTCATTATTTGGAATAGCATGCATGAGTACTAATTCCAAATTTATAAAAAGGATTCGTGGGACTCGAGCCTGCCACCTCAATCAAATAATGCATGGGCAGTGTGGCACGAATATTTATTTGGATATAAATAACAGCACATGCTATTTTGTCTCATCTGTGTCGTTTAAATTCAAAATTTTCAAAAAGTTTCTTTTTTTGGCTGGTAAGGCTATTTGCTTTGTTTTCCCGAACAAACATTTTATGAAGCCTAGCAATGATCGGTACAATCATAAAATGAGAGGGAGATTTAGGGTTGGGCCAGTGTCAAGTGCTCCTACCCCATGACAAACACCTACCAAAGAAAATATAAAACTTATATTTACGAGCATGACATAGATTGATGTCATCACAAAATCAAGATTATCAGTGGACATATAAGACTTAAACCATTTTTCAAAGGTGAGCACGACACTACCTATTTTATCCGTTCTATATTCCTAAAATTTGACGTTGGCTAAGATATAGATACTGATATACAAGTAGACATGTCAAATTCTTCACGTGACAAAACGTAAGAATGACCAAATTTGCGGCCATTCCCATATGTACTTGCCATATTGAGTGCTTATCCATATGTATGTTGCAACATGAGACACTTTGAAAGAACTATGTCAACAAGTTTATTGAAATTTCTACTTCCTACATTGCTAATATATTGAAATTTCTACTTCCTACATTGCTAATATATTGAGCGCCCTAGGTAGCGGAGCAGAGGCGCATGGAGGGCAATGTTTAGAAGAATTACTATTTAGCAGTTTACGCGTCCATGGCAGATGATAGATGTAAAATTGAGTTTTTAGAAAGAAATTATACAAATTCTTCAGCCATGTAATAATTGCAGATGATGAATGTAATTTTTATTTTATCATTAAACCATAGTTCTTACTTACAAAAATAATATCATGTAATTATGGCAGATCATAGATGTAAACTAGACTTTTATAAGAACGGTTACAGATTTCTCCGTAAAACTTGCAGATGATGATAGTAAAATTCATTTTACATTAACCATGGTTAACGTTGCAGAAATGTCACCCACCTAAATATGGCACATGATACATGTAAAGCTGATTTTCACAAAGATTTTTACCGATTATTCCGACATGTAAAAATTGAACCATAGTTGAATTTATTTAAATATTTACCCTTATAATTATGGCAAATGATAGATGTAAAACTTTTGGAACAACTTCTACATATTTTTCCGCCATGTAAAACTTGCAAATAATGATTTCTAAATTCCTTTTTATATTAAAGCATAGTTGATATTTACAGAAATGTCACCCATGTAGTTATTGCAGATAATACATGTAATATTGATTTTTTTAAACAAATTTACAGATTATTCCAACATGTAAAACTTGCTAAGAATGAACATATAAAGCTGAGCAATCATCGGTTCGAGTTCGTGAGCCAGGTACACGTTCTAATATGTCAGAAAATGTCCTTGTTTGGGTTAGTTTTAAGTATAGGTTTATTTTACTTGCGAATCAGGGTAAAAAGCTGAGCAATCATCGGTTTAGCCCAGTACACATGTCGATTTTAATTGGCCAAAAAATCCGACTGTTTTTTTGATATCACGAAATATTGAGTTGAACGCCATAAGATGAGTTTCTCATACAAACACAGACGGCTCAGCAACATTCCATGCCACACAAGATCGCACATATAGCACTTCATTGGTGATATATACTCAGGTTCTAGCTAGCTAGCATATCATAGCTAGACATCCCCAGATTGAGATTAGTGATAATATATAGTACTGGATAACATTCCAAGACATAAGAAACCATGTCTTGTTCACTGCCTTACCTAAAAAAAAACGTCTTGTTCACTGCTCTCGCTTCTTCTCAGCCTTCTCTGGCATCATTTCTTTTCTTGCAGATTGCTCTCGGATCTTCTCAGCCTTCTCATCTAAGATCACTTTTCTTGCCGAAGAGGCGGAGACAACAACCCAAGTCGCCCCTGCCACAAGGACAAAGATTTTTCCTACCGGAGCCAACTTGAACAACTCCCAGTAAATCCGATACGGCAATAGGTGACCGTACTTCTTCCGAAGGTACTCCTGACGAGCAAGCTCCTCGGTAGTGTACAGGCGCCTTGTCACGAGCCGGCGTCGCTCCTCCGCGACCGTCGGTGATGTGACCGCCGCTTGGGTTCGCTGGAGCATGGAGCCACCGATCCTCCTCGGCCCCTGTGTTAAGCCTAGACTAGCAATTGAAGGGAAACAACACAGGCAACACGAATTCAGAGTCCATCTCTCTCTTTATTACAGCCGAATTCAGAGGAAAGCTTAATTCAGAGGAAGGATTTAGTCTAGGGTTCTAGCAAGAAGAAGAAGAGGGCTAAGCCGGCCAGAACATGGCGGCGGCTAGGGTTTAACCCAATAATACAGAGATGCGAATTACAAGCCTCTTTCCAGGCTAAATATCCAGGGAAGAGATAGCGACAATGGAGGGAGCAGGTGTAAAGCTAACTGAAGATAAAGAACAGTGTCAGATTCAAACAGCGACGGCTCAGCCATCTCCAGCCGTCCACGAGGGGATCAACGGCTCTCGTTGAATCATTACGACGCGAAGCGGTAAGGATGCAGGAGAGATGTTGATCGCCAGATGAACGT
Organism: Poa pratensis; assembly: GCA_947311845.1. Taxonomy (NCBI): domain Eukaryota; kingdom Viridiplantae; phylum Streptophyta; class Magnoliopsida; order Poales; family Poaceae; genus Poa; species Poa pratensis. The sequence continues at coordinate 32,153,032 of CAMZMU010000112.1, forward strand.
CTATGGTTGAATGCGACACTACCTTCATATTCAGTTAGCAGTTCTTCAGGTTCAGAGTTCCTGACAGATCCCCCTTGTCGAGCTCAGACTTGTCCTCAAGGCTGGAAGTCGGGCAAGATCTTCTGGATGAAGCTTGAGTCTTCCCATGTAGCTGCTTCTTCTGGTAGATTGATCCATTTCACCAACCATTGCGCCACTGGCACTGCAATATCACCTTGCTTCCTAGGAATCAGCTTGCGGTCAAGTACCATTTCAGGGCCAGTTTGAATATTTCCATGCTCATCAATCAGTGGTAATGTTGGTGTAGGTATAGCCACTGGTCCATGGTGCTTTTTAAGCTGACTAACATGAAATGTGTGATGTAAGGTACATCCCTCAGGGAGCAGCAATTTATATGCTGTATTACCCACTTTAGATAGCACACGAAAAGGTCCATAGAATTTAGAGTGCAATTGATGCTTCTGTGGAGTGCAGTGATGAATGCCTATAAGGCTGCACTTTCAAGTAGACCATATCCCCAATCTCCAATTGCCTTTCACTTCTGTTCTTGTTAGCGAAATGAACCATTCTGTCTTGAGCTTGTTGCAAATTTTCCTTGATAATTGCATTAGCTGCCTCTCTGTTCTGTAGCATTTCAGCAGCAGATTCAGTAGTAGCATAAAAACGTTTCTGCCACTTGTGGGGGAGGGAAACCATACAATGCCTGAAATGGTGTCATTTTTAGAGAGGTGTGGAATGTGGTATTGTACCACCATTCTGCAGAAGTAAGCCATGATTGCCATTTCTTGGGCTGAGCAAATGCCATGCACCTCAGGTAAGTTTCTAAGCACTGGTTAACTCTTTCCGTCTGGCCGTCAGTTTGAGGGTGGTAACTAGTACTCATGTGTAGTTTGATTTTTAATGCCTTGAATAATTCTTGCCAGAGCTTACTAGTGAAAATTCTATCCCTGTCAGTGACAATTACCAAGGGCAGACCATGCAACTTGAATATGTGATCATGAAAGGCTTGTGCAACTGTCTTCACAGTAATAGGATGTTTCATAGGAATGAAGTGTGCAAATTTAGTGAATCGATCCACTGCCACTAGGATCATGTCCTTGCTGTTTGAGTTAGGTAACCTTCCACAAAGTCCATGCTAATGTGAGTCCAAGCCATGTCAGCCACAGGTAATGGATGTAGTTTTCCTGGATACTTCAAATGCTCAGGCTTGTTAATTTGACAGACTGAGCATTGCTTCACATACTCCTCAATTTCAGCTTTCATTTTAGGCCAATGGAATATCAATTGTATTCTGTGTAGTGTTGCACGCCACCAGAATGACCTCCCAATTCAGATGCATGAAAGACAGTGAATATGTCTTGTTTTACCTTCTTGTCATTTCCCACTACTATTTTGTTATTGTATCTCAGCAATCCATTTTTCAGTGAAAAATTTGGTATAGCAGTAGGGGTCACAGCCAACTGAGCCAGAAGTGATTTGCAGTAATCATCATTTTCATAGCTGTTCACAATTGTTGTTATCCAAGCAGGAACTACAGCTGATCCAAGTAACTGTCTCACAGCCATTTTAACTCTTGAAAGAGCATCATCAACTCTGTTTTCTTTCCCCTTTTTATATTCAACTGAGTAGTTGTAGCCAAGTAATTTGATCAACAATTTTTGCTGAATACCTTCTGTCAATTTTTGCTCCTGAATATACTTCAAGCTTTGTTGATCTGTTTTGATAACAATAGAAGATGCTGCAAAATAGTGTTTCCACTTCTTGATTGCTTCTATAATGGCCAGTGCTTCTTTATCATAAGTAGACCAAGCTGCTGTTCTTGGGCCTAATGATTTACTCATGAAGGATATAGGCCTACCCTTCTGCATAAGGACAGCTCCTAGTCCATATCCAGAAGCATCGCTTCTAAGGTGAAAGGGAGACTGAAATCAGGTAATGCCAGGACAGGTGCTGTAGTCATACAAGTTTTCAGTGTTTGGAAGCTTTTGCTTGATTATCAGACCAGATAAATGAGTTTTTCTTCAAGCAATCAAACAGTGGTCGACAGATTATCCCATAGTTTTTAATGAATCTCCTGTAATCCAGTCATGCCTAATATTCTTCTCAGTTCAGAGATATTTTGTGGCTCACGCCAATTGGCTATTACCTCTATCTTCACTGGATCAGTTGCTACTCCATTTCCTTGTATGATATGGCCGAGGTATTCCACCTTTGTTTGACCAAAGGTGCATTTCTCACGTTTAGCAGCCAGTTTGTTATCACGCAAAACCTTAAACACGGCTTCCAAATGCTTGTAGTGTTCTTTTCACTCTTGCTGTAGATGAGTATATCATCGAAGAATACCAAAGCAAATTTTCTCAAGAATGGAGCCAGTATTGTATTCATCAGTGACTGAAATGTAGCAGGGCATTTGTCAAACCAAAGGGCATTACCAGTACTCAAAATGGCCCAGGTGAGTGTTGAATGCAGTCTTTGGTATGTCCTCTTCTTTCATTCTGATCTGGTGATATCCACTACGCAAATCAATTTTGGAGAATATACAAGCACCATGTAATTCATCCAATAGGTCCTCAATAATAGGTATTGGGTACTTGTTCTTCACTGTTTGTTCATTCATTTTTCTGAAATCATTCACTACTCTCCAAGTAGTATCTTTCTTTTTCACCATTAATGCAGGAGAAGAATAAGGGCTACTGCTTGGTCGTATGACATTTTGTTTGAGCAGTTTCTGAATAATTTCTTCCATGGCATTCTTCTGGTGATGTGGCATCCTATATGATCTTTGATTAATGATTTTGGCATCAGCTACCAATGGAATAGCATGATCACACTCTCTTTTAGGAGGCAAAGAAGTATGCTCAACAAAGATATCAGCATACTGATCCATTAAGGGTTGCAAAATGCAGGGACTGCAGGTAATTTGCTACTGTCTTTATCCAACTCCATAACTTGCTGCAAAAGATAAATGCTCCACAGATTGGTTTTTCCTTCAGGGATAGCACTTCATCTATTATGATTTTATCAGATAGGCTAGGCAAGGATTCATCTAGTAATTTAACAGACTGGCCATCAGATGCTGTCAGTGAAATAAACATTTGCTTGAAGTCCATAGTCACAGGGCTGTGGTCTTTTATCCAATCAGTGCCACAAATGATGTCATAACCAATTAAGGGTAACAGCTTGAATTTATAACTCATCTGATGTCCTTGTATCTCATAGGAACACTGCTCAGTATTAAACTCAGATACTAGTTCACTGCCATTAGCAACCATCACCTGTACTCTTTTAGCTGGTGCTATTTTGCACTTAATTCTTTTGGCCAAGTTATTGGACATAAAAGTACCAGTGCTGCCAGAATCAATTAGAACAGTAGCTATATGATTGCCAAATTTTGCAGTTAATGTGAAAGCATAATGAGCTTCACAATTACCAGCGATAGCATGCATAGATATTAACAATTTAGCATCAGGTTCTGGCAACTCTTGATCATCATCAGAGTCATCATAATCAACATAGATCACCTCAGCATGTGTTTCTTCTTGTTGCTGCAAGGCATTAAGCTTTACTTTACTATACATCTTGCATTGCTGCTTGTGTCCAGGAAACCAAGGCTCATTGCATCTGAAACACACTTTATTTAGTTTAGCTTGCTCAATCACCTCAGCTAACCCTTTTTGGTTTTGATCATTGCTGATGGTCCTTCTTGTTGTCTGTTGATTCATTGGATAGCTTGGCCTGCTTCTTGGCTGTGCTTGTTCAATTCTTCTAGCATACCACATTGCATCAGTCATTGTATTTGGTTTCAAACACTGTAAATGACTCTGAATGTATACTGTTAACCCAGAAATGAAACTATTAACATAATAGTCATCAGGTATACTGGGGTTATCTCTGCGCATGAGGTTCAAGGCCTTCTCGAATTCCAACACATATTTAGCTACAGTTCCAGTCTGAGTGAGCTGATGAAAATGTTTTAAGTTATCACAGATAGAAGATTCAGAAAATCTGTCAGACAAGTAACGAGTGAAACGATGCCAGGGTGTGTTATTGGGTGGAAATCCTGTACCACGCCACCACTGCATTGCAGGACCCTTCAGGTATGTAGCAGCCAACTCAGTGCGCTGTTCCAGAGGTGTTCGAGCTGACTCAAAATACTGTTCAATTGTTTGTATCCATGAATCAGCATCCACTCCATCAAACTCAGGTATATTCATCTTTGCTAGTTTCACTGCAGGTGCACATCTGACAGTATCATTGTTCTGAAATAGAGCTCTGTTTCTAGGAACTAGCTCTCTTTTGTCCACATCCACCAGGAGGTGATGGTCTTGTTTGTTTTGCTGCACTGTTAAATTCTTCTGTCCCTCAGCACGATGAGACGAGATCTGTGGTTGTGGAGCTAGAGAATTGGGGTGCCGGTAAGGAATTTTCTCGGACCCATCCAAATTCAGCTCCTTTCCTGTATTATCATGTAAAGTAGCTGTGCCAATAGGTCTTACCACTGTCATCTGAGGTTTGGCTACCAGTTGATTAACACTTCCTTGCGCCGGACACTCCGCAGCTGCCGTGCCCAGTGGAGGAGGGGAGGCGGGTGTGTCCGCAGGAGGAACAGCTGCTAGCAATTTCTCTAAACACGAATGAATAGTGTCAAAATTCTCCTGAATACTTACAAAAAAATTCTCAACCTTTTCCGTGAACTCCGTGAATTCCACCTTATCTTCTTCACGAATTCGTTGCAGGGTCTTGACATCCAAGATCAAGGATTTAAGCTCCAAGCTGCTAGTGTTTTCCGTCGACCCATCTGTGGACTTCGTCATGATTCTACCGCCGCCTGTCTACCGCCGCCTGTCTACCGCCGCCAGCAACACGCGCCGCCAAGGTACACCGAACAGGGAGGGAAAGGGTGGGATTTATTACCTGAGAATTGTTCCCCTGCAACCACCTTCGCTCCTGAACTGCACCCGAACTGTGCCGCCGCCGCCAAGCCGCCTCCGACAGCTCCTGAAGAACGAGCTCAACACCGTCGCCGGAATCCAGGGGAAAAAGGAAGGATTTCACAGGAGATCCCAACTTCCGTCTCCCCTAAATCCAAATCGCCTCCGAGGACTCGGTGGCTCTGATACCACTTTGTTAAGCCTAGACTAGCAATTGAAGGGAAACAACACAAGCAACACGAATTCAGAGTCCATCTCTCTCTTTATTACAGCCGAATTCAGAGGAAAGCTTAATTCAGAGGCAGGATTTAGTCTAGGGTTCTAGCAAGAAGAAGAAGAGGGCTAAGCCGGCCAGAACATGGCGGCGGCTAGGGTTTAACCCAATAATACAGAGATGCGAATTACAAGCCTCTTTCCAGGCTAAATATCCAGGGGAAGAGATAGCGACAACGGAGGGAGCAGGTGTAAAGCTAACTGAAGATAAAGAACAATGTCAGATTCAAACAGCGACGGCTCAGCCATCTCCAGCCGTCCACGAGGGGATCAACGGCTCTCGTTGAATCATTACGGCGCGAAGCGGTAAGGATGCAGGAGAGACGTTGATCGCCAGATGCACGTCTATGGTTGAATGCGACACTACCTTCATATTCAGTTAGCAGTTCTTCAGGTTCAGATTTCCTGACACCCTGTCGAAGAATCGCGGCCATCGTCGCCGGCCTTGCGGATCAGGGAGTTCTTAAGGTTAGGGTTGGTTGCTCGCTCGACTGCCTTCCGCCTCCAAACTCCAAACACGAAGAAGGGGTGCGCAGCGCAGCGCAGCGCCAGCTTATTTAGACTCGGTCCATTCCTCTGAGGCCCAGCCCAACCGGGGTTTAAAAAAAAGGAAACGGCATATCCATCAACCACAGTGCACAGCAGTCTCGCTGGCAACTAAATCGAATACAATGTCTGGGGCATCATCCGCCCATCCAACACACTCATCGTTACAGCAGTTTCTCTGTTGATGAATTTCAGTTTGTGGTTCGGAGGCATGTACACGAGTGGGCAGATTCTTTCAGAAAGAAACAGACAGCGGCAAACTTCCTAGAGCACCAGTGGGAGGCCCCTCCTATGGACTGGATCGTGATAAACACCGATGGCGCGTTCCATGCAGAATCGGGAAAGGGAGGCTGGGGGTGCATTGGTCGTGACCATGAAGGTAAGCCTGTATTTGCAGCTGCAGGTGCAATATCAGATGCAGCCATGCAGGTGAAGCACTTCGATCTGAAACTCAAGCTCTGCTCCACGCCATCTCCATTGCCGAACATATGGGTATAGGAAGGCCAATTTTCGCCACAGATTATCAGGTCCTGCACAATGCACTCACATCGAACACCTATGATGCAGCCCCGCTTGGAGCCTTGTTCAGATAAGCTAAATATCGCTTGCAGCTGGCGTTTATAGATTTCCGTGTCATGTATATGCACCGTTCATGTAATAAGCCAGCCCATGTGTTGGCGGCATTGGGAGCGGCCAAGCCGCCTGATGGTGATCATGTTTGGGTGGACAATTTCCCAACTATTGTAACCAGTGCCATGTCCGGCGACTATGCTGTACAAAGTTAATGGAATGGCTGCATTCCAAGTTAAAAAAAAAAACACACTCATCGTCAGTTTGAGACCAATGAAAGAAAACACATCACGGTGGGTAAGGTCGATGGGTGGCCAACGGTTAGGCAGCAAGCAGCTCCCACAGTTAGGCACGTTTTAGCAGCCAATACAACATAGGTAGTCATATTAGTATATACAGTGGAACATCAGGGTTCAGTTCAGGAACCGTGCCTACTTACTCTGCTGCAAAAAAAATGTAGAGTAGAGCAACGTCTGGTGACATTAACATTCGTATTTGTATTCACGTATATACAGGGGGATGCTGATTCCTGAGGGTTCAGTTCAGCAGAGTACATGCGTGCATGCGCCAGGCCATGCCTACCTACTCATTGCAATGGCTGCAAAAAGAATTACAACTTTCGGTCACGTAGCTCTCATAGATGAGTTTCAGCAGAATGCCTAAGCGACGACGAGCTTTCTTACTGTTGTTTCAGTATCATGAAGTCGCCTAGTTAGGGTGAGCTTGCTGCGCGTCCAGCAGGGTCAAGGGACGCGACCTAGTACTCTTTGTACCGCCTTCTTTACGCCCTCCTGGTCCAGGCTCGTCATCAAGTACACTTCCTGGACCTGCAGGGTTGAAAAACTATCATAATTCTGCCTACAAGTTTGTTACACTACAGTAGCAGATGAAGAGAGGAGACAAGGTGTATAGGATAGACTTGTGAGTTATCGGCTATGGATAATAGTTTCTGCACTCCACAGGTGCAATTCTTTTGGTAGCTTGTCCACTGTCCAGTGCAGACATATCAATGTACAAGTTGGGGTCTTTGAAATATTAACTGTATCGGTTTATCGTTCCATCGGTTGGAGTAAACACCACATAGCTGTATAAAGAGAAGCTTTGCGGTGTTTACTCCAACATATGGTAGTATTTACGGCTTGTAAGATATATTAGTAGTTAAATCGTGATCAAGATGCCATTCTGGAAACAGAGCTACATTGGTTTATGGGATGTAGCATTTGTTCCGTTGACTAGGGACTGAAAACCAATGCAGGTACTTGCAATCCTGTCTAATGGAACAGCTAACCGAAAGAAAAATAATACTATGTGAATAAGAAAACTAACCTGTCTCCCAGCTCGAGCAAGAAGCTTGTACTGGTTGTCCTTAGCTGGCACCTGCATAACATGACCCAATACGTCACCATGCTTGTCCCGTATGTAACTTCAATTAGTAAAATAGGTGCGTTTTATGATCATACACTAGAAAGCCAAAGCTCTAAATCTTGCGAAACCACGTGTTTCTCTAATGCCTGGCGCCCAAACTTCACATCTGTTATACTGTGAAGAAAATACAACAAATTAACATCTGAGATGATGACAGAACCTATAGATATATACCATAGTATGGTTCAGCCGAAAAAGGCACTGCTCATAAAGTGATACGCCAACACTAAACAACTGGATACCAGACATGTAATAGAACCCATACCCATCCTCTTGTAATAGTTCATTACATATACCCTCGAGTCCTGGAAGAAGTTCAATTTCTGCAGGAGATGACGTGATCTCAGCATCTGGTGATAGATCAGGTTCCTGCAAAGCAAGATTATTGCATGAGTCCAAGTTTTACATGAAGAAAGCTGGTAGCACAACAATGAGACTGTGTATTCAACAACTAACCAAAGGAATAATTTTGTCCAATGTCTCCAGTAGAGGATCTTCCTCCAATTGCCTGATTGATAAGCCTATCCTTGACTTTTCCCTGTTTGTGCAGGGAATGTATGCGTGTCAGATTATTTAACATGATTTTGTGAGTCAAGATAAAGATGCCTAGTGTTTCCTGACCCCCCTTATTCTCAACAAAGGAATGCTTGGCTGGAATGAATTCATTTAATTTATTCAACTAAACCATACAAACTGTGTGCATATAATTGCCAAAACATTCACTTGATATTCGTGGTATGCAACAAGCATGCTCTTAATAGCCTTGTGATGCATATGATTTTACTAACAATTTCCTAGAAATAATACATACTCCCTCTGTACATAAAAGGATGTCTCAACTTTGTCCAAACATGTATGTATCTACACACTAAAGTATGTCTAGATAAATGCATGTTTGGACAAAGTTGTGACATCTTTTATGAACGGAGGGAGTATTAATTTTGTTGTTGGCTCTGGTACATGTTCTGCACCAGAAATTCAATATCAGATCTAGCAGATATTCTCATGACAAACTAAAGTGGTCAAGTAGAAGATACATACACATCAACATTCACCACTATGACCTTGACGGTATCTCCTTCGCTTAGAAAATCTTGGACATCTTGGACAAGATCCCAAGAGACCTCAGAGATATGTACAAGACCAGTAAGATGATAATTTCCTGTTTGAGCACAGTTGCTGTCAAATTCTATGTGAAATGTTGAGAACAAGAATGACCAAGAATACTGCCAATCTATACCATCAGGAAATCGCAGGTGAACAAATGCACCGTAGTGGAACACTGAACCGACAATCCCATCATAGGTATCACCAATCTTGACCTGAGAAGAGTATGTCGACCAACTTGCATCTCTTTCGGAGAAGACAAGCTTCTTTTCTCCCTCATTTGCTTCAACTACCTAAATCAATTAGCAATAGTAAGTGGAATGCTGAAATCTGGAGCTCAGTGGGTCGAAATTCAGAATTAGTATCTAAATCGCCAATGTAACTACTAACTAAGGATCTGTTCGTTTATCTGACATAGGCAGTAATTAGGAAGGCTATGTTGTAGTTTTGCAGCACGTATCTGGACAGTATCAGAATGCAGTCTTAGAATATCAAGAACAGTTCCTTGGAGATATAAACTAGTTGACCAAACCTCGCTTACCTTGACAGAGATGGACGAACCTACTAGGTCCTTGGTGACATCTTGAATAGGCCTTTTGGGGTCTGCAAGCCAAAGAAACCACACTACTCATAAGTTACAACACCCACAATCAGCTCTGACCAGTCACCACCATGCCTGCTTGTGATGGTTGCTCCATCCTGTCCATGCAAGTCTGAAACTCCAGCAGAGAACATGGCTGCAGGAGTTGTTACCTTTGCACCAATGCGCGGGGCTGAGGAGCGGGTTGGGCACGAACCCCTGCATGGTGCTGTACTTGAGGATCACCCCGCCGGTGTTGGACCGCAGCACGGGCAGCGTGAGTATCTTCCCATGCTCCTTGTCCGCGCGCACCGCCTGCCAGTCCGCCGCGAACTGCACGCATCGCGACAGTCTCATAAGTATCATGTGATCGGTTGAGATTGATACCCCGAAGCAACCAGGCATTGCATCGAACAGCGTCCACGCACCGCCAGCAGCAGCTGCTGAAGACTGCCGCTGGCAGCAAGGCAGGAACAGTAGGTAAAATGGCTCAGGCGCCCCGTGAGACCGTGCGTGCGTACCTGGGCTAAGCGCGCCTCATCGAACGCGGCGGAGACGGAGGCGGCGTTCTCCTGGCTGACGGCGGGGTCTGCGCTCTCGGCGGTTGCGGCGGCGGAGAGGTGGAGGCGGCCGCGTCGGGGGAGACGGGCGGCGAAGGATGTGGTGTCCGGTGCGGAAGTGAAGGTGTTAGAGGAGGAGAAGGCCGCCAGGGAGGGCGGCGGCTTCAGGGACGCGGCCAGCATTTCGTTCGCCGGCGGTGACTGGTGGTGGCCGTGGTGGTGAGAAACGAGTGGCCGTGGAAGCGAACCAAACGCGCGGCGCGAGCGGTGTGTAGGGGATTCGTCTTGCGCTTGATCCGTTCGTTGGGGTGGTGGATGGACGGTTGGATTCGCCTGGATCGTTTGTTCATTCGCGCGGCAATCCCCTTCCCGTGGTGGCCGTGCGCGCGCGTCCAAATCTTCTCATCCATTTTCGTTACTCCCTCCGATCCATATTAATGGTCTCAACATTGTCTAGATACGGATGCATCTAGTCTAAACACTTAACTAGATAACTAGATGCATCCGTATCTACATAAAGTTGAGACCATTAATATGGATCGGAGGTTGTACCTATTTCTTGATATCCGAATTTGGGATTAGCCAACCCCTCTACTTTGCTTGTCCTCTATTATTGTATCGCAAAAAAAAATATCCTTTTATGGTTTACCTTTTACATTTGACTTCATTTTTCTTAGAGATGTCGAGTTTTTTTTTTGGTTCACTCCATGGTCTTAAACGAGCGAACATTTTACGATTGTGTGGAGAGCGGGATGTACCAAAGAGAGAAAGAAGTTGCCCTAAAGCCATGGATCAGCGATGAGTCAATGTGTTGTCGTAGCGCATATCAGGATGTAAATGGACTGATCGGTGGACTAAATGGACATGTCCACCTGAGCCACATAACGACTAAACGGATTAAATGGCAACCGTATATTATTAAATGGGAATTAGGTGGTTTTCGTGGTACCACCAGGCTCCTGGCGTTCTTCGCATCAAGCTCGCGTTGCTGCCACTTTCGTCCTGATGCTCTTTGTCTTCATGGCCTGCCTCATCGTCGCCACGGGCGGACTGATCTTCGGCTACCACAGGCTGCGTGCTCAACGGCGCCGCCCAGAACGTGGCCATGCTCATCCTCGGCCGCGTCCTCCTCGGGGTCCGCGACTCGGCGTCGGCTACGCCAACCAGAGCGTGCCCGTCTAACCTGTCTGAGACGGAGCCGGCCGGGATGCGCGGCATGCTTAAGAACGGTTTCTAGCTCATGATCACCCTCGGCATCCTTGGCCAACATCATCAACTACGGCACCGACAAGATCTACCGTGGATCAGGCTGGAGGCTCAGCAACGTGCTCACGGCGGTGCCCGCGGTGATCATCACTGTCGGCTCCCTGTTCCTTCCGGACACGCCCAACTCCCTCCTGGAGCGCGGCAAGGACGACGATGCCAATCGGATGCTCTGGCGCGTGCGCGGCACCAACGACATGGACGACGAGTACCGCGACCTGGCGGCGGCGGGCGAGGCGTCCAGTGCCGGGGAGCGGCCGTGGCGGGACATCCTGCGGCGCCGTGCAATCTCGCTGCTGCAGCAGCTCACGGGCATCAACGTCATCATGTTTTACGCGCTGGCGCTGTTCAAGACGCTCGGTTTCGGTGGCAGCGCGTCAGTCATGTCGGCGGTCATCACCGGCGGCGTCAACCTGGCCGCCACGTTCGTGTCGATCTTCAAGAACGGGAGGCGAGCTTAATGTCGACGGGGACTGCGGGCTTGATGGCGACGAGGATCAAGAACGGGAGACGCGGAAGGAGAAGAACTGGAGGCGGCGGCATGAACGCTAGGACATGGCGGCCAGCGGTGGAGACCAAGGTCGGTGACGCGGGAGGCTGGGGCGAGGGGGCGCTAAGGTGGGCGGAGACGGGCCGGCGACTCGCGTGGTAGCTGGAGGTCATCGAGAAATCGGCGGCGGTGTGGCTGAGCTAGGACATGCCAGCGTCTCCACTAGCTGCCGAAGAGGATGAGTCGCGAGCAAGGCTGCTGGATTTGGTGGGTTTGATGGGCTAATCCACTTACGCCACTTAAGTTTTCTGGTTATCCACTTACGCCATTTAGACGTTTTTTGGTGGGTGGCGTAAATGGGCTTACTGGGCGCCGCTGCCACTTTCATCCTGAAGCGCATACCATGATTTGAGGGAAGAGATGGAGTAGGTTGGCACGTCCTAAATGATTCAATGGCCGTTTTCCAAAAGTTTGCTCCATCTGGAAGAGAGCGGTTTTAACTTCTCTTTTCGTGTAAGGCGGTATAAGATCCCGTAAATAATGAACCGTAAACCTACTTTGCGGTATGCCATGAAGTTTTCACAATATCATGTATCAAAAAATTTGAGTTTTCAACATTTTCATATGAATATGGATATGTGCTCAAATTGATCTCTAATTTTACACAACTACTAAATCAAACTAATTAATATTGTTTTAACACCACATACCACACCAATAATCCTAACTACATTAATACTTAAATTACAACAATAAAACATATAATGATTGGTTCTGACTAAAGAGAATTATTCAAATCACACATACTAATTCCCATAAAATTGTCCCTGATTCCCCATGAGATCACATGAATTTGGTGTATTAAATGTGAAATTAATGAAATACAATTGAGATTTGCTACTGGATGACGTGGGTTGTTGATATATGTATGGGTTACAACTGGTGCAAAACCTACAATCATTTTTCTGTCAAATACAAAGCGTCTGCAATGTCTTTTTAAAAACACATGGTTGACTTCGAACAAAACGTTTACAGGAAATTCATCTCCCTCACGGAACAACAACATATGAGTGCGTGTGAATACGTCCAAACACACACGGGTAAATTCGCAAAATCGTGTGGGATGGACCTGACATCGCAGACGATTCTATTGGAACTTCCATGTGTGAAGTTACTATGTAGTTCTCACTCTGTTCACAAAAGGATGTCTCAACTTTGCCAAAAAATAGATGTATCTATACATGAAACATGTCTACATACATTCACTTTTGTACAAAATTGAGACATCCTTTTGTGAACGGAGGGAATACTATTATATCGTGAAACCGTGTAGGATGCATCTGACATCGTGAAACTGTGCGAGTTCTTTTTTAGAACTTTATGCAGGAGCACTGCATGCCTTCATCCAGAAGAGAGAAGAAATAGAAAAGAAAAATCGACCTGCAGCGACCAGTGCATCACTGAAAGGAAAAACAAGACATATCCAGCTAGCGCTAACTTGATTTACCAGTGATCAGGTATTCTGATCCTTAGCCTAAATCCAAAGTGAAACGACCCGCATTAGCTAAAACCCATTGTTTCGCTTCTTGTTTGATGAGCTTGATGAGGACATTCGTTGGCTTGACAGTCGAAAACTCTGCTATTTCTCTCTCGTCAAACCATCCACACCAGGGGCGGAGCTACGTGGTGCTAGCGTGGTGCACAGGCACCAGGGTCGATATTTTTTTTACTAGCGATTAGGTCCGTAATAGCAACGGTGCACCAGGTTGTGGCAGCAGTTGTGCACCACGTCCCAACAAAATTATGCGCTTGTTCAGACGTATGGACTTGGGGATTTTGGGCATCAAGGCCCAGTGAATACTGATTGACTATTGGGTCAGGAGTCAACATGCTAGTAGACTAGCAGAAATAAATTGATCAAACAAAAAGTAATCACGCTCCCACAAACACACCTAGTTCTATCTAACCGTCGACCCATCCGCTCCTAACGAGGCGATTCACCGGGGACTCGGCACGATCCCATCATGGACGGCTGAATCTGACAGCGCCCTGTGTTCCTGCAGCGATCGAGCACCCACGGACTACAGTCTGCAGAGGCGCCGATCTGATCAGCCACCGTGTGTCCGGCCTTCCAACGCTTTCAATTGGAGTACAATGCAAGAGCAAGAAGACCTAATTTTCTGATTCGATTTTACTTGTACGAGCTTGTTGCAAAGTGGAGAATTCAGTTCATCTAATTACTCTATGAAATGCAGACATACATGTATCTGCTAAAATAAAAGTATCAACGGAAGTCTAGATGATATAAATTGGGAGTACTATATGATATTTTGAACACATCATTATTTGAGGACGGATGATATTTTTGCTAGAATTGATTTTTCTGTGTGTGACATCATCGTTAGTTTATTCATTTCTAAAAAAAAACATTAGCACCTTTCTATGGTCATACTGTGTGTTCTTCTTTTTGTTAAATTCTACGGAGTACATGCAAAACTTGTCAAATGAAAGACTATTAGCCGGTCAGTCTATGGTATATATATGGTATATAGTTGCTTCAATGTTAAAGGTGTGCACCAGGTTAATTTTTTCCTAGCTCCGCCCCTGATCCACACAGTCAGCAAAATTAGGGAATCAAACATTTTTCTAATATATCTCTCTGGTGCTCGAGCTTTTCGACTGCACCCACTAATTTTTCAGAGAAACCTGGGAAGACAGCGTAAGTGTGCGACAACCACTTATACGTAACCATATAGTAGTATTACATGCAGGCTCCTGCTTCCATACACCCCCAAGAGCGAAGAGGTATCATGAGCAGAAACACAAGGATGGCCAGGATTTAATCTCAGTTCGGCTCGAGCCGAGCCTGAAAGGCTGGAGTTGTGTTGAGCCGAGCCGGGAAGTTCCTAATCGCTCCTTTCCTCCCAACCTCCTTTGCTCCTATTGATCTAATCGCTCCACCGCCGCCGCCGCCTCCGCCTCTACCACGCACCTCACCGGCCACGCTCAGGTGCCCCTACCCCGCTTTCCCTCTCCCGGTGAACAAGTTGGAGGCGCTGGAGGTGAAGACCGCTGGCGATGGCTTTCCACGGAGCGCGGCGGCTCAGAAACTCGGCTTTCCCTCCGCCGGTCTGCCTCACCCTCACCACCGGCCGCTGCGCGACTGCAGTTCGTCCACCATGCTCGCGCTCGCTGCCATGGATGACCACGCCCTCCCACGGCCCCCGGCTTCAGCTCCTCTGCACGTAGTTGCTCGCCGGAGCCCTCCCGTCGTCGATGCCATCATGGCTTCCGCCGCATGTGCAGACCTTTAACTGCCGCCGATGCCGAAGAGTGTCCAGATCAATCCCATCCGATCACTGCCTCTGCTTCCGCGACTGGTTTGGCTGATTTTGGTCAGAAAATGTCATAGTTCCTCAATTGCCAAACTGATAGATCCGATGTGGCCCTGGGCGAGACCATCTTGGTGAAGATGTTGTCTGCAGGCTAGCCGCCGGAATGGTTGCAGCCAGTCATGGGCGAGACGACTACGGTTCAGACCAGTTCACAAAAGGTGATCTCCCATACGATTTAGCTTCTTTGACATTCTGAAATTTACTGGCCTCTCCAACTTATATTGTTCATTGCTGTGGTAAGTTGAACGTTGTCCCTGCGTATGCCAGTAATGAGTTCGATTTTTTGTTCTTCACGTTGACGGCTTTGTGATGCATGTAAAATGCATACATGAACTTTGCACTTTAATTGCTTATATTCCAATCATATTTGCATCATATATGGGTTATATTCATGTTTTATAATGATTTTGGGGATAATTCACAGTTTCCCCATTTATTTGGAATTAACTCTGTTTTCCAGAAAACGTCTTTTTTAGTGTTTCAGACTTTCCGGGAGCTTCGGGACTCCAAAAAGGGCAAGGTCAGAGAGCACGGTTCAGAATTTTCGAGACGAACGCGATGGGCTTAAACTGAAGACTAGAAGCCCAACAGGCTGGGAATTAGAGGGTCCCACGCGGTGTAACAGCCCCAGCTCTGTAATGGAAAATACGAAGAATTTTTCCACTTTTGCATTCTTGTTTGCATCATGGCATGCATATGAAATTGCTACTTCTAACAATCAACATATGCAAGCATTTAAATTGTGGAAAGCAAAACCTTCTCCAACTTAAACCCCAAATGAAATTGTTAAACTTGGCAAACTTTTCAAAACTTGAAACTTCCAAATTGTTTAGGAAGTTCCAAGTTTACTTTTTCTAACCAATTTTCAAACTCCGCATATTGCCAAATAAGAAAGGATTTTGGGAATCCACCTTTGGCTTAATTCAATTCTATTTTTGGAACCAATATCAGCTTTCCAAAAATTCAAACTAAAATCATGGGGAGCTTCATAACTATATTGGAAGCCTCCATGAATAATTTCACTATTTTTGGAAATGCTCAAATACTCCAAATAAAGATATTTTGGAAGTTATTAAAAATGACCCTTTTCGAACCCTATGAACAATTGGTGTTCAAAACTTTTTATTTTTAATCGCCAATTTTTGTGGAGCTTCTATCTAGTACGAAGAGGCTACACAAATTTTTGCACATTTTTCTAAAATGTTTTTGTGACCCAATTAATTACCTAAAGTGCTGCTGGTTCTAAAGGGTTTTAAAAAGAAACTGAGGAAGGACCAATCCGTGAAGGAATTAAATCTGCAGGGACCAATTTGTAAAATCGTCGTCTCTCTCCTTCCTCTGTAGCGCCATGCCGCGCCGCACCGCTTCCGGGCCCCCTCCTCTGCTCCCTCACGGCAAGGAGGACAAGAAGCACGCCGAGCCCACCTGCTCCACTTCCTCCTTCCCCGATTTTTTTCCCCTCCTGCTCCTCTTCTCTCTCCCTCCCCCACGGCACCGCACCGCGCCGCCGTTGACTCCCGCATCGCCGACGACTGGAGCCGCCATTGACGAATCGGTGAGAACCAAAAGCTCCGTATCGACGTCGTATTCCTCACTGCCCAAGGAATCAAGCCGTAGCGTCGTCGTTGCGGAGATCGACGCCATTTTCTCCGTTTCCGGCCGCCAACCTCCGAGCAAGCTCGCCGCCGTTCTGGTCCTCCTCTTCTGCAGCCGTTTGGTCCCACGCGTCGAGGGTGAGCACCGCTGTCGATTTTCCTCTCTCCCCAACGTCTTCTAGGTCCTGCACGCGGCGCTGCATCTTCTCCGTCCCGAGCATGCAGCCATGGCTGAGCTCGAGCACGACGAACGACAGTTTCAGTTTCAGTTTCGTCAGTTAAATCCGAGAAGTGTAACCTTAAAAACAAACTGCGCTGTAGTCTAACACCACCAGCTCACCAGCCCAGTGGCTAGAACCACCGCTCCACCGCGCGCGTCGCGGGATCGAATCCCAGCAGACGCAACGGCGCCCCCTTTTTTCCTTCTTTTTCCCGCGCTTGACCGGCCGCCACGCCGGCCTGACCGGGCCACAGGCCGGTCGCCTCGGGCCCTTAGCCGGCCTTTCTGCCGGCCCCGACCGGTCTGGAGGCCGGAAGCCTCTGGTGCCAGGCCGGCCCAGAAACCGGTTTGACCGGGCTGGAGGCCGGCCTGTCTACAGCTGATTTTTTTTCCTTTCTGGAAAATAAAACAATTTTAATCAATTAATAACTATTCAAATATTGCTCCAATTTTAGCAAATGATATACCAAATTGCTCAGAAAAACAAAACCTATCTATTGGTACCTTTGTATTGATCTTTTGAAACAATATTCTCTGCTGTTTATTAATAATTACTAAAATGGCAAA
Organism: Poa pratensis; assembly: GCA_947311845.1. Taxonomy (NCBI): domain Eukaryota; kingdom Viridiplantae; phylum Streptophyta; class Magnoliopsida; order Poales; family Poaceae; genus Poa; species Poa pratensis. The sequence continues at coordinate 32,170,554 of CAMZMU010000112.1, forward strand.
ACTAATACTAAAATTGGGAAAAATCATATCCTGATGAATAATTAACCACAAATTGTGAATAAAGTATCAAATGATCAGTGTTTCAAATGCTATCAAATCATGTTAATATAAACTCATGATCACAAATATTTTTTTTTTATGCTATTCATAAATTGTTTAAAAAAAGAATTAAATTCGATTAATGATTTAATTCACTAATTCCATCGGTACTCGGAAAATTACAAATGAGGTACCAAAATGATCAGAAGAACAAATCCTATCCATTTCATGTCATGTTCATGCATATGGGAACCACTTTGAACAAATTAATAAATGTATGAACAATGTGGTCATTAAGCTAAATATGGGGTTGCTTCCAAATAATTGCACTAATTATTTGGCTCTCCATTTAATTTTGCTAGCTAAACTAAATGATGCTATCTTTGCATAAACTGGTCATACCATCATGTGCTTGTGCATTGCATTGTGACCAATGTGTGGTGATTGATTGTTGTTCCATGTTTATGCTCCGCTAGATCAAGCAGCCGGGGTTACTCCACAATACCCCGAGGATCCGTATTACTACCCGTATCCCGAACAAGGCAAGCGTAATCCCCCCTCTGAGCATATCTTATCCTATTTTCCGCAATTATTTTCTCCACTATAATATTGCATGCGGTTCTAAATGTCTTTTGCCTGGATTAGATTATCCTACTAGTTGCATTAGAATCCTGTTGCCATTACCTGTATCCTTCCTATTAACCACAGGTTTGAAGTGTTGGCCCGAGATAATTATACTTGCTATGTATATGCTTAGCCATGCTTAGTTAAATGCCTAGTGGTACTATGGTGGTACATGCTGGAAACAGGTGTTGACTTGTGACCGCGATAATGATGGTGGAAAATTGTGGTGATGGATAATAAAATGCTTAAAGGTGGGGATGAGAGGCCACATGGGATGTGGTGGGTTGTCTCGTTCTCGCCGCCTAGGTGCGAGTTCTGCACATCCTGAACCAAGACTGAGCGTGCAGCCATGCGTGAGGCCTATGCAATTGCAGGAACCCTCATAGACTAAATAACTCGAGCGGGGCTAGCCAGGGTCCTCTAGTTTGGTTTTCCATTTGCGCGTGCGTGATGGTGGTAAACTGTGATGAGGCTGATGGCGTTAGGAAAATGAGTGGCCACGGGGCAGTTAGTTGGAGCTGCTGCTCCGTCCTCACTGATGATCCTGGAGAGTCCTTAACGAGGGAGAAGTCGACACCGCTCCCACCCAGCCGGCTCTCCAAGGAAGAGAGCTAATTGTACAGGTAATGGGCCGGACGGTACGCGTGGTGAAGGAACTGGGGCCCCTCGGGACTCCGGGGACTTCTACTTTGTACACCCCTGCAGGGATAAATCTTTTCGAAAAGCCGTGTCCGCGGTTATGGACGACTTGGGAATGGACGATGATCATAGAATAACTCAAACGGAATGATTAAAACTTGGGTACTAGAGGTACCAATTCCACGAATGTAAGGTTGACTTCCTCGAGGGTGATTCGGGGAGGTGCCTTTGATGAACAGGTACAATGGTGATGTTGGTGATGTTTGAGAAAGGTGATCTCAAAGAAAAGAGTTACTTCTTACCCCTTTTCAGAAAATAATCTGATTAGTCGATGCCATGGAGTTGTGTTTTATAAATAAAATCAGCTTTATGCAAAACAGCCATAAAACCTTTGAAAGCCAATCATGGAGCATATATTAGCTCTTAATCTTGCGAGTTCGTCGAACTCAACGTCGTTTGCTTATTTTCAGGGGAGGACTTCACCGACTTTGAAGGTGGGTTCTTTGTGGACGTCGACGAGTAGTCTGGGGTTCCCAGGTGGCAGCTTGGGACATCCCGGAACAGCTGGCGCTGGATGTTTATTTGCAGGCCTCTTAGGCCATATTTGGTTCTTGTTGTTTAGAACAACGCCCTTCGCTTCCGCTTGATGAAATGTTGGGTCGGTGACCCCTGTTTGTAACTTTTGCTATCTTTCTCTATTATAAGAGTTGAATTATAATGCTTTGTGTCGTAGAGTCTGTGATGTGCCAGTTGTTCCACAAGTCTTGATCTTACTATTATGCATTGATAGTTGAGCCTGTGTGATGGCATCAATCGGGGTGTTGTGTTGTCTGGGAGAGGTGTGCCCAGCAACGCCTGCCAGAGGTTCTGGCCGGGGATTGGTAAACCCGTAACCTCCGGTTGTATCGCCTAACCGGTGACACTCAGCATCACTGTATAGCAGTCGGGTCGGGGCGCCACACGCGGCCTCTGTACCTGGCCGCGTGGGCCTATCTCATTTCCCCCTCGTGGCTCCGATGCCGTCCGTTTTCGTCTCCGTGACTTCGTCTTGACCTAAAACCGAATATAAAAATAGCCCCCCGAGGAGTTTCGCGAAGAGGCGGCGGAGAAACACAGAACACCGAAACAGAGAGTCAGAAGGCTGCCGCCGGAGAAGATCGGAGGGGGGAAACGCCGCCGGAATCACCTCCGGAGGGCTCCACCCCCCTCCGGCGTGTTCATCATCAACATCTACAGCAAGAACTTCTTCACCATCATCACCATGATGAAGGGGGAGTAGTCCACCCCCTGGACTAGGGTTTGTGGTGGTAACTTTTGTATCTCTCCTCTCTCTTGAGCTTCACTAATTAGTACCGTATGAGCTGCTGAACATGATTACGGTCATCTATGTAATACCTTTGTGGTGAATATTGTGGTGTGAGATGATTTGTTATGCATTTACCGTTGTGTTTGAGCTTTTGTGATTTGTCATACTTTGAAGTATGATGTATGTGGGTACGGGATGGCCGATGTGACACGGCATAGGTATTGAGTGACTCAGTACTGCCCAACATCCTTTATCTGGGGGTAAAAAGAAAGAGTATGATGTGGGAGTGAGAGAAACCACGCTAGCCTTACGAGGGGTGACCTAGCAACACAAATGAGTATTTCTTTCAACTATGTGTTTTAGGACATATAGCCGTCATAAAAAGCTACCATTAAAACATGACAATTGTGTGTACTTTATCTATAACATGATGATCACCGTAGATGAGAGAGAGAGAGGATTAAGTGAACCCATGAACCATGTCCATTGTTCCTATAAGAAACACACACTTGAGCTTGTCCTCTTGCTACATAGAGGATTGGGCTTTCTCTCTGAGAGCTTTCACTTGCTACTACCTTTGTCTTGTCCTCTTGCAAAGAAGAGGATTGGGACACTTTTACATCCATCAAACCAACCATCTTGTTCTCTAAACTTGTTTAGTGCATAATCAACTAAAACTTGTGACACTTTAGTTGTAGGGAATAGATAACTTTTCCTTCTTGCTCCTACGGATCGATACCTTACTTCCACATTGAGAGGTGCTACAGTGATCCCTTACTTTTGGGGGTTATCACTTTGCTACATGGAGGATCCTACTTCAGATTTGCCAATACCTCTACCAGTATTTATTTAACCAAACTCATGAATCTTGTAATAGCCGTGCAGTAATTTTACAGCTATTTGGATATATGGATGTACGTTTCAGACTTTTAGTTTCATCGTCTTATTCTTCTAAAAAATCTACTACTTTTCAAGTTTCAGTATCTGAATGTGCATTACAATACAGAGACGAGAGCATCCGTTTCACAGGAGCGTTGCCGCTAAACCTCACATTTTTTGTTTTGTCTTAAATTAAAAGTAGTTGCAGCATTAGTTAGTGTTCAGCCGTCTTTAGAAATAGTATGAGTTCTACAAGGAAATGTTGATTTTGAAGTGATGTTACAATTGCTTTTCTCACACTCATATATCTTGAGAAATAGTATCTGTTCCCGAAGTATTTTTTTCTATTGTTCTTACTATTTGCTTTTGACGCAGATGAAATGCTGAATTCTACGATCGTGGATAAGCTTCCCAACGATTTGAAAGGAATGGAGTCCTCAATGCAGAAGCTATACACCCTTATTTGATGAGATCTACAAATATTACGATGATGTTGTGGTAAGAATTTGTCCTCCAAGTTATCTCAATTTCCTGTGAATCTTGATCTTAAATTCATAGGTAGGCTTTTTTTATCTTTCTTTTGATAGGTAGGTTTATTGTTGACACCGTCTCCTCCATGCTAACGCTGTCTCCATCTTCGTTTGATATGCTCTTTAATGACAAAATTCAGGTAACAAACTACATTTTCCAGTTGATGCATATGATACATGCATATCTTGGCCTGTCAGATAATGGATGGTCATACTACCTTTTAAGATGCAGATCATGGTAGCGGAGAAGCTAAACACTGCCGCCCAAGTCTTGTGATTTCCATGCGTCGGTGTTTGATTTTTGTTTGCTTCAGTGAGAAATTAGAATATGCTGGCAGAATCTGCATTTTTGTACCTGTTATAAAAGTTCTGAAGAAGAGTATTGGCCATGTCTGACATCCTTACGTTTGCACCAATGGGGGCCGAGACCTTTCTACTGGATTAAGCATTGTGAGAAAGCCTTTTGATTTACTAACAATGGTTTTTTGCAGGGATCATATTCTTTTTTAGCTGATGAAAGCTACAGGAGAAGCCCCTACTGTAAAACGCTAATGTTGAGAAACAAATACATTTCAGCTGAAGAAATGGTTATGGCTACAAGATCGGTATATTCTCACTTGTCATAAGGTTACTAAAGGTATACGATGCTTTCTTTTTCCATCGGCTTCGTTCTCTAGATCTATAAAATGCTGTGCATAATAAGAAAGCTATTGCTGCTCACCTGGTTTCATATGGCCTGACTGCACAAATGTCTAGGAGGAATATTTATGCAGACATGTTTATTTAATTAAAATAACTTAATGTTTTGTGTGCTTATGTGGGCTTACTGAAGATAGAGATGACTCAATAATCGGAAAACATTACAAAAATAGGAATTTTACTATGATATCTTGTTAGAGAATCCTGATTAATAATATGGTTGAATTGCTTTCTGAGCATTACCAATTGGGGATGTTTTGTTTGAGCCATGGATTCAGGGCTTTTCTGGGAGGGACAAGGACTTAATTCTGGTGGTGATTACGGCATTACTGTTGTGTTTGTGTGTGTAAGCTATGCGTTGCTTCTTGCTGCGAACGCAAAACAATAACACCGCCATTTGAAATGATCTTTTATGTCAGTCCAACTTCATAATAATCAGCTATATTGCAGACAAGCGAGGCAAATATGATGGTTCTTAGTAGTTATAAATTTGCCTTGTTATATCCTGTTACTGTCAACGTATAAACAAGTGTATTGTTGAATTATTTTTCATAACAGTGAAGAGGCAATTGTTTTGATCCATTCCTGCACGTCTATGCTACTTCATTTCAATGTCCTTTATTTATTTTCTTGAGTCATGTTTGGTTCCAGGGATAGAGAGGATATGCCAACTTTCAGCAATAAACTAATTTTTTTGGCGGGCAGCAATATACTTTTATTTAATCTCAGTGTTTTGCTTTTTAGATCATAAGAAGGTTGTCACATGGCAAAGTGACTGCAGAGTAAGGCCACACTTTGTTTCCCCCGCAATTTAGATGGAGAAGACACACCTAAAATAGTGAAGGAGAAATGTATGTTGGCCGGTGATTTTCCATAGAGGTTATGGCATTTGCAAAATAGAAAACCTCGAGATGCATAGTCTGTTGTAATATTGAAATTAATTTTTATGGGCTATCTGATTTGTGCTATATTGGTCATTTCAATTTAGGAAATGGCTTTTGAAGTAATGCCTCTTTCTTTTGACAAAAGTGAACATTCATTTTGTATATATATACATTTTGCCGTAAGAAAATAATTTGTGGGAGCCGTAGCAACGCACGGGCATACAACTAGTTGATTAAACATCTGTCATTTTCTTTTGATGGTTTGTGTGTTCGCACATGAGCTTCGAAATCACAATTTCGAAGCACACAATGCTGCTAAGTTTGTTACTGCTTTAGGTGTGGGTCACCACTCTGGCTTGGAGTCCCACCGGATCCCTTTGTATTTCCTGTAAACATCTCTGCTGATCAATAAAACCTAGCGGCGTTGCCTCAATTTTTTTCGCCTTTTAGGGGTTAGTTTAAATGTTGGCATGTTTACGTGGTGGATCGTTGTTATCCACTTATCTAGTACTATCCTCGCCTAAACATTTGAACACATAATCCTAAAAGGCAACTGGAAATGCATATGAAATTTGTACGACCATCATATACATTTTTGTAGTAAATTATGACTTTATATTTTTTCTTATATATTTAGTCAAACTTCGTAAGTTTGACTTTGACTAAACCAAGAACGTGAAGTAAATAAAAACGGAGGGACCATCTTTGGTAGATGTGGAACCGCATGCAAACCCCCTAGCCATATTAATCTAGCACATTTATAACATATGGATCCACATGCAACACTGATGATCATCTATTTATATATCTATCATCTTTAAGACATGTTGACCCACATGCTCAACAAATATTTCAAAAAAGTGCATTTTGGATCAAGAATTTATGAAAAAATGTCCAATTATTTTATCGAATCTAGCGAGAAGTGAGGCTCCATTTTAGGTACTCATGTGCTTCTATGACCTTTTAGTATGTGGACCCACATGAAAACACTCCTATCACGGCAGTTTGGTCTACCCTTAGCACCCTTGGGACATGTGGATCCACACGTCTACCCCTACCACCTTTGGGATATGTGGACCCACATTCAACACTCCTATCTGGCGCACTTGGTCTTCGGTTAGCACCCTTGGACATGTAGACCCACATGAAAACACTCCTATCACGCTCGCTTGGTCTTCAGTTAGCACACTTGGACATGTAGGCCCACATGAAAACACTCCTATCCCGCTCGCTTGGTCTTCAGTTAGCACCCTTGGACATGTAGACCCACACATGTCTACCCTTACCATCTTCAGGACATGTGTGGACTCACATGCAACTCTCCTTACAGAGATAGGTCTGCCCCTACAATCTTTTGGATATATGTCGTCCCACCACAACACTCCTAGCCATCTAGGTATACATCTATCTATCACCTTTTAGGCATGTGGACCCACATGAAAACACTCCTATCACGCTAGTTTTTGTCTACCCTTAGCACCCTTGGTACATGTAGAGGCACATGCAACACTCTCATAGTAATCTAGTTGTATATCTACCACCTCTCGGACATGTGGACCCGCATGAAACACTCCTTTCTTTGTTTGCATGTTGTGGGACCCACATGATAGTTCTACGTCAAGCTTTTTAGGGATGGTGCATGTGGGTCCACATGTCTAGTAGGTCCTAAATGTATGTTTACCTTTGTGACACGTACACCTATGTGCAAACACCCCTAGTCATCTTGACCTTATGGGACATATGGACCCACATGAAATACTCGTAGCTGTATAGTTATCTACTACCTTTGGGACATGTGGACCCACATGCAACACTCCTAACTATGTTGCATATTGTGGGATCACATGATAGTTCTAGATCAAACTTTTAGGGCTGGTGTATGTGTGTCCAGATGTCTAGTAAGTCATACATGTATGTGTCTACCACCTTCATAACATGTGGACCCACATGCAACAGACCTAGCTGCAATCGTATCCTAGCACATATGAGACATGTGGACCCACATAGAACATTCATAGTCATCTAGTTTTATAGTTACCACTTTTAATACAATAAACCCACATTCAAACACATGTAAGAACCCACACATGTCTACCCTTACCATCTTCAGGACATGTGTGGACTCACATGCAACTCTCCTTACAGAGATAGGTATGCCCCTACAATCTTTTGGATATATGTCGTCCCACCACAACACTCCTAGCCATCTAGGTATACATCTGTGACAAGTCTAAATGGTTCGTAGTCTAAGCTGGTGCATGTGGGTATCTACTCCCTCCGTTTTTATTTACTTCGCGTTATGGGATATGTGGACCCACATTCAACACTCCTATCTGGCGCACTTGGTCTTCAGTTAGCACCCTTGGACATGTAGACCCACATGAAAACACTCCTGTCACGCTCGCTTGGTCTTCAGTTAGCACCCTTGGACATGTAGACTCACACATGTCTACCCTTACCACCTTCAGGACATGTGTGGACCCACACACAACTCTCCTTGCGAGATAGGTCTGCCCCTACAACCATTGGGATATATTTCGTCCCACCGCAACACTCCTAACCATCTAGGTATACATCTATCACCTTTTGGGCATGTAGAACCACATGAAAACACTCCTAACACGCAAGTTTGGTCTACCCTTAGCACGCTTGGGACATGTGGACCCACACACATCTAGCCTTACCACCTTTGAGACATGTGGACCCACAAGTAACACTCCTATCTAACCCGTTAGGTCTACTTACCACCTTTAGGAAATGTCTGGACCCACATGCAACTCTCCTTGCGAGGTATATAGGTCTGCCCATACAACCATTGGGATATATGTCATCCCACCGCAACACTCCTAGCCATCTAGGTATATATCTATCACCTTTTGGGTATGTGGACGGTGGACCTACCTGAAAACACTCCTACCACGCCCCCTTGGTCATGTGGACCCACATACGTCTACCGATACCACCTTCAGGAGATGTGGACCCACATGCAACACTCCTATGTGACCCGCTAGATCTACCCTTAGAACCTTTGGGACATGTGTGGACCCACACACAACTCTTCTTGCGAGATAGGTCAGCCCCTACAACCATTGGGATATATTTCATCCCACCGCAACACTCCTAACCATCTAGGTATACATCTATCACCTTTTGGGCATGTAGAACCACATGAAAACACTCCTAACACGCAAGTTTGGTCTACCCTTAGCACGCTTGGGACATGTGGACCCACACACATCTATCCCTACCACCTTTGAGACATGTCTGGACGCACATGCAACTCTCCTTGCGAGGTATATAGGTCTGCCCATACAACCATTCTGATATATGTCATCCCACCGCAACACTCCTAGCCATCTAGGTATATATCTATCACCTTTTGGTATGTGGACGGTGGACCTACCTGAAAACACGCCTACCATGCCCCCTTGGTCTACCTTTAGCACCCTTTGGATATGTGGACCGACACACGTCTACCGATACCACCTTCCGGAGATGTGGACCCACATGCAACACTGCTATCTGACCCGCTAGATCTACCCTTACCACCTTCGGGACATGTGTGGACCCACACACAACTCTCCTTGCGAGATAGGTCTGCCCCTACAACCATTGGGATATATTTCGTCCCACCGCAACACTCCTAACCATCTAGGTATACATCTATCACCTTTTGGGCATGTAGAACCACATGAAAACACTCTTATCACGCAAATTTGGTCTACCCTTAGCATGCTTGGGACATGTGGACCCACACACATATAGCCCTACCACCTTTGAGACATGTGGACCCGCAAGTAACACTCCTATCTAACCCATTAGGTCTACTTACCACCTTTAGGAAATGTCTAGACCCACATGCAACTCTCCTTGCGAGGTATATAGGTCTGCCCATAAAACCATTGGGATATATGTCATCCCACCGCAACACTCCTAGCCATCTAGGTATATATCTATCACCTTTTGGGTATGTGGACGGTGGACCCACCTGTAAACACTCCTACCACGCTCCCTTGGTCTACCCTTAGCACCCTTTGGACATGTGGACCCACACACGTCTACCTAAACCTCCTTCAAGACATGTGGACCCACATGCAACACTCCTATCTGACCCGTTAGGTCTACCCTTACCACCTTCGGACATGTGTGGACCCACACACAACTCTCCTTGCGAGATAGGTCTGACCCTACAACCATTGGGATATATTTCGTCCCACCGCAACACTCATAACCATCTAGGTATACATCTATCACCTTTTGGGCATATAGAACCACATGAAAACACTCCTAACACGCAAGTTTGGTCTACCCTTAGCACGCTTGGGACATGTGGACCCACACACATCTAGCCCTACCACCTTTGAAACATGTGGACCCACAGGTAACACTCCTATCTAACCCGTTAGGTCTACTTACCACCTTTAGGAAATGTCTGGACCCACATGCAACTCTCCTTGCGAGGTATATAGGTCTGCCCATACAACCATTGGGATATATGTAATCCCACCGCAACACTCCTAGCCATCTAGGTATATATCTATCACCTTTTGGGTATGTGGACGGTGGACCCACCTGAAAACACTCCTACCACGCCCCCTTGGTCTACCCTTAGCACCCTTTGGACATGTGGACCCACACAGGTCTACCTAAACCACCTTAAAGACATGTGGACCCACATGCAACACTCCTATCTGACCCGCTAGGTCAAACCTTACCTAGTCATCTAGGTATATTACTATCATCTTTTGGTTATGTAGACCCACATGAAAACACTCCTATCACGCGCGCTTGGTATACACTTAGCACCATTGGGACATGTGGACCCACCCACACGTCTACCCCTACCATCTTCGGGACATGTAAACGCACATGCAACACTCCTATCCGACCCGGTAGGTCTACCTTACCACCTTCGGGACATGTGTGAACCCACATGAAACTCTCCTTGCGAGACGATAGGTCTGTCCCTACAAGCTTTGAGATATATGTCGTCTCACCGCAACACTCCTGGCCATTTAGTTATACATCTATCACCTTTTGGTCATGTGGATCCACATGAAAACACTCCTATGAGACTGTTTGGTCTACCCTTAGCATCCTTAGTACATGTGGAGCCACACACGTCTACCCTTACCACCTTCAGGACATGTGTGGATTCACATACAACTATACATACGAGATAGGTCTACTATAGTAGGAAAATAATAACGGGTCATTTCGGCAGATTTGTTGAGCAAAACTAAATAATATGTTGGACTTGTCAAAAAACAAAACAAAACTTCTTGTCAAGGATGACTAATTTAGGTATACAATAGTAGGAAAATAATAATGGGTTATTTCAAGCGGGTCAAAAAAAATACTTGCTATAGTTATCAAGTTTTTCACAAAAATGGGTTCATCTATATTTTAATTTCATGTCATTAATTTGTTACAATTAATTTTGAAAGAAATGATGCTCAATTTCAATGATTAGTGAGTGAAAGAATGACAGAATCTTGTTCATATAGTTAGTGTCGTACCTGCTTTTCCTAGTAAGGTAGCTAATTTAAATATATCTGCTCTATAATACGCGTGTGGTGAAGGTTGGTGCTTGTAAGCCAAAACACCAAAACAAATTACACCAATTATTGTAGTGTTACACACACGATCGCAAAGGAGTCTTGATCGGTTCAACACAAAAATAAAAATGCAATACGGGAAAAACATTTCAAAATATCAACGAACAAACATACGAAGTGTATATCGACATTCTCTATGCACACGCCAAGTTTCGCGGAGATCCGACAATTTGTGTGGTCTCTGTAGAAAAGACAAAAAGATGTCATGTGAAATGCCTGTTTTAGCATCAATTTTATATTTTTAAAGACAACACACAAAATTTCATTATTTTGTATAACAACTTTGTGAGCACATAGAATGTCGAGATTTACACGATAATTTTTTTGATATTTCAAAATGTTTTGAAATCCATCTTACTACTACTGTAGAGATATCTTAGTCTACATGACATGCCAGCCAAAATATGACATTGTTCGTTGGTCGATGCCCAAAGTAAACACGGATATTTTTTCCTTATATTTTTAACTAACAAAAATATTTATTCATCAGTTTAGGAGTAGTTTTCCGTACGGCCATATTTAGCATATATATTCCATCAGCCCAACTCTCAAACGTGGTCTCCCCGCCAACACAGTACGGTTTGAATTAAAAAGCAAATGTTGACTTCATCCATGAAATCATCACGTTCAAGCTGAGGGTTAGTGAAAATTTGGGACAACAAACTGAACTTTTTTCAGCCAACACGTAGCTATTTGAAATATTACTAAACCTATGATGCAATCCATCAGGGAAACAACGTTAGCCCATTGGCTGTGCTCCCTGCACTCTTCCTGATGCTAGCTCAAATCTCCGCGGCCGCACATTTCCTCTGCCTTTTTACACTGGCTGGGCTCGCCCAGACCCCAACTTACGCTGGCTTGGCTCGAGCTGAACAAATACGCGACTCACCAGGTCGGCTCGGCTCGGCTCGAGCTGAACGGGTACGTTTATGCGATTGTGAGGTTGGGGGTGTATGGAAGCACGAGCCTTACATGCAAACTTATCAAATTCGAAATCCAAATTAATCTAACCGGGCACGAGCAAACGGATAATGCTCCATGGCCCGAGACAGGACGACGGCAACGCGCGCGTACGGCGATAGACGGCGGCGGCATGTACGTCGAGGTCGAGCCGATCGACAGGTTTTATTGGTGCATTGGCGAACTGATTCCGTGGCGACAGGTCAAGCCCAGGCGGGATTGGCTAGTTTTCTTTCTTTCTTGAGAACATTGTTAGCTACCTTGTAGGCTTGCAACGTCTAAATTCGACTATCACTATACCCAGGTACGGAGTAGTAACTGCTATCGGAAGGAGTATTAAAATTGTGCCTTCACTGTTTGACCGCAATCTCGCATGATAGGGTGCTTAGCTCAGCGAAACGCTTGCTCTCGATCACGGCGCGCCAGCTCCGGCAGACGAGCTTGAGACGCGCGAGGTCACGCCGCGGCGGCAGGCGGCACGCTAGGGCCACGCACATGGCCTGCGTGGCCGCCGGTGAGAAGAGGATGTCCTCGTGCGGCCGCCCCGGGGAAACAACGCTTTCCTCGTAGAGCATGGCCATCCCTTTGCCGGCCCCCCCGTAGGTGTGAGCGGCGAACAGGCCTTTGCCGGAGGGTATGCGCTCCATGGCGCCGGTCGCAGGCGTGTACACGCAAGGGCATGACCCAGTCATCCAAGCGTAGCTCGGCATGAACAGGATGCGGCGGTCGTTGTCCATGCAGGCAACCGGACTAGCGGCCCAGAACCCAGCGACCTCGGCCGACGCCACTTCTACGTCTAAGGGGCAGCGCAGGTCCCACGTCCCCGTCTCGTGGTTGCGCAGCAGCCACACGTCGTATGGCCGGAGCAGGCGGCCGTTGGGGTTGGCGCGGACGGTGAAGAGGCACAGCCGGCCCTCGAGCAGTCGAGCTCCGTCGGATGGTAGTCACAGAGGTAGTCGACACGGGGCGGCAGCGGCACGACCCCAACCGTCTCGTCGGCCAACGAGAAGGAGACGATGAGCCCCCGGCGCGTTACCCTCCAGTCTAGGTCCTTCTTGGGCTTCTGCGCCATCCAGTGCACGTGTCCCTGCGCGAACACGCTTGTCTCGTCTGAGCTCACCCACCCCGCCGGCTTTCTCGCCTCGAGCTGCCGGCCGCTCGCCGCCGGCGCACGCCAGAAACCCTCGTCGTCGACCACGTAGACCTCGCAGAGTACGGGGAGCTTGTCTCCGCGGTAGTATATGCGCACCACCTTGTGCTCCCTTTTTCGCGCGTCGTAGCCAATCCCTAGGCTCTCGTAGCGCCGTTCCGCCGGGAGATGGCGACCCGCCGTATAGTGGCACTGCGGGAGCGCCGTCACGCGGCCGGTGGACGGGTTGTACACCTCGTACTTGTGGTCGGCCGGTACGTGTACGAGGACGAGCCCGCGGCACTGCTGGGTGATGACGCCTTGCATCCGGCCAACAGGCGGGGGCAGGGTGCGCTGCCGCATGCGCACGATGCCGTCTTTGGGGCAGGCAGGCGACCACTCGTACGCCGTGGTGTCGAACGACGAGCAGCGGAGGTTGAATAACCTGGGGCCGCCATGGCGGTTGGCGGCGCGGCGGTGGCGGTCGACGAAGTCGTCGGAGGAGAGCGCGGCGGCCCAGGCGCGGGAGAGGCGGCGGCACCCGAGGGCCTTCCGGGCCGGCAGCCGCGTGAAGATGTCCTCGATGATGTCGTCCGGGGGGACCGGGTATGGATGTTCCATGGCGCGAGCTCGGCGGCGGCCGGCGCTTGCACGTACGCGTGCGTGTTACGGTTTACCGCAAGGGGCGGCGACGGCACGTACGGATAACGGCGGAGTACTGCCCCCCGCTGGTTTTATTGCTGCCACGGCGAACTGAATCCGTCGCGGCTACGTACGCTAGCCAGCTTTTTTTTTAGAATCAACCTAAGTCTACGGCAAGTGACAAGTGAGCTTTGTGTATTAGAGTACAACTCCTTCTTGGTCCCAAGTGCACTCCTTCTTGGTCCCAACTCCCAAGTGCTTACTAGGAAAGAAAAAAGATTTCCCGTCGATCACATGCATGGTACTGAATTACTGATCTTCGGCGATCAATGGCAACGACAATGGCGTCGACGCTCCATCCACCAACCGGACAATCCAGCACACCTCCCGTCGTAGCCACGACCAACGATGGCGTCCTGCCTCTCGACCTGCTCTACGACATCCTCTTGCGCCTCCCCGCCGAGACGATCTGTCGTTTCCGCGCCGTCTGCAGATCATGGCGCTCTCTGCTCTGCCACCCGGACTTCGTTGCCGCCGCCCAAAACCCTGGCCCTCTCATCGCCATCGGCCTGCGCGATCAATCCTACACCATGGAGGTCAACGTCCTGGACTTAGAGTCTGGCGGCGCCATCAAGCAGGTAAAGGTTGCCAAAACCGATCTGCACGGCGGCTTGGGTGAGATTAGTCATGGCCGCCTTGTCTGCGTCGTCGACCAAGATCGTCGGCTCCACCTGCTCGACCTCACTAGCGGTGTCGCCTCCCTCTTGCCCGCCTACAAGCATCCCCTGATGAGATGCACTACGTACACCCTCGGGCGCGCGACATCCACAAAAGAACACAAGCTGCTCGCCATAAGCACCTTCGAGAGCCCATACGAGCCCCAGGTCTGCAAGATCCTCACCCTCGGCGGTAGGGGCTGGAGGGACACGCCGCACCCTCCGTTACAATTGGAGTGGGAAGACAAAACCATGGCCGTCATTGGTGGAATCGCCTATTTTCTGCCATGCTGCAGCAATTCATCGGAGCTGCGCACCCAAAAGATAATGGCCTTCAACCTTGATAGCGAGACGTGGCGGCCGGTGGAGGCTTCCCTACGCGGCCCCGGTGAGGGTCGTCATTGCGAATTCTTGGCCGAGATAGATGGCCAGCTCGGTGCAGGTCTTGACACCTCCATTGGGATTGAGTTGTGGTTCCTTGTGGACTTGGACAAGTCATACTGGTCCAAGCTATACACAATCAACATGCCATGCCTCAAGGGATATGCATGGGAAGCGCAACGAGTATTTCGAAAAGCCACTCGCACTACTAGACGATGGTAGAATCGTGTTGTGGATGCGGGTGTTCGGAGTTGGGCCTGGCGCAAAAAATAACGACGTAATGCGGATCTACGACCCGAGAACCAAGACATTCATGGACGGTACACGAGTTCCCTGCTGTAGCCGTGTGAGTGTTTTCAAATGGAACTTGTTGGATTCAAGACGGACAGGTGTGATAGACTTTGCAGCAAAGCGTCTTGCTAGACGGCATCAACAATCTTGAGCACCATCCTCCACAAACAAGGGACATGCAGTCATGAACTAATACGTGCATCCACAGAGGAAAGATACTTGTGCAAACTGAAAACGGGTGTACCTGGGTAAAATTCTCTACGCACGCGTCAATGTGTTTTTGTTTTCTAAGTTGTTTTCCTGTAACGAATATTAATTTGTGCGTCCACAGAGAATAAAGTTTTCACGCTTGAGAAGAGGGTGTGGGTTATAAATTCTCCGCAGTGTGAGAGTCCAACTGATTTTGTTTTGTAAGACATTTTCAGTAGAAATTAATTTTTATCAGTATCGAACTAATATCATTATTCATTGAATAAAAACTTGTCACCCATTTTCGTTTTTATTGAAACGAATGTAGAGGCGAGCTCTACCTTATAGCTACATGGTGAGCCTGAGGGCTCGTAAGGGGACGGGGAATTTACAACAAGGACGCAACCATGGCAAGATTTTAGAAGAAAAGGCAACGGAGAAAAGAAAGTGGAAGAACACAACCACACTGTCGTCGCCATACATTTTCCCTAAGATTTGTGTGCTATTGCATCATACCCTGGCGGTTCTTTGTTTCTCTGACTGCCTTTAGCAGCTTCATATGTGAAGCAGTCTTGTTATTGAAAACATGATTGTTCCCCCATCTTTCAAAGGCGAGACACACGTAGCAAAGCAGATAGGCCATGATGATGACCCGTTTTCTTCCACAGCTCGATTTACAAGCTAGGAAATTGAAATTCAGAATCAGACTGTACATACATATAATTAAGTCATGCAACGTGCTTGCACATGTACATGGGCGAAGGCGGGACTGAAATATGGGTGTTGGTGGGAGTGGGGGTGGCCCATGCTAGTGCCCCTAACTCGGCCAATGTGCATGTGTCGTCATCGTTACATCCGAAGAACAAAGGCAATCACATGTCTTCTCCCATATTAACTGTCGTAGTGATATAATTTTCAAGATTTGAATAATGATTGCTTTCTGATGTAACTTTCAAAATTTGAATTATGATTGCTTTTTTTTGGAATATCTAGCGCCAAAATTTAAATTTCTCGAAATACTCGAAAATATATAGGTCTTTCATGTATGCAAAACACTCAGAAAATGGAAAATAAAATACACATGAGAACTCAAAACATCAGATAACCGATTTAATATCTTACTACAAAATTCATGAAAGTAAATTATTGTGAATTAAGTTTGAACAACAATCGAATTTTAAATGCACACTTCTATTGGGATCATGAACCGGAAGGTATTTAAGATTTAATATTTAGGATATCCAAACCACTTGATAAATCAAAAGCTATCGGATTTCAAAAAAAAAAATCTTTCATCAAACTAAATTTCAGAGCTTAATGATGTTTTTTATAACTGTTCTAAAGTTTAATTGTTGTAGTCTAGTATTTTAGATAGGCGATTACACCATAATTGTTTCAAAATTGGTGCAATAATTACTCTAATTTGGAACTTGCAAGGAACATTATTACCCATCGGTTCCTTGAGTTCACCAACATGATGCGATATAAAGAATCCGAAAAATAGTACATACATATATCAACGACAGAAATACTAAAAAGTGCACGTAGCTTGGCCCCGTTTGGTTACCTGGTTAGAGTTCTGACATCCTGTTGGATGGAGGAAGCCCCATCTTGTGTAAGTGACATGGTTGCGAGTAAACTTGTTGCACACCAAGTTTAAGTGGAATATATTTTCTGTCTAATTTAAAAGGCTCAAAAAAGAGTGGAGATATTTGTCTCCCGAGGTCGAGTGCTCCCTAGGGTTAAAAAATTCGAAATTCATATTTGTAAGTTTCAAAAATTCTGAAAAAAATCCGGCTGCTGTAGCCAATAGTTTATCCTACGAACGTGCAAAATATCAACTTTAAAAACTGTATTCTAAGCTACACGAAAATAACAAAAGCGTGGATCTAAGTTTTAGGTGATTTTGTTATTTTTGTGTAGCTTGCAATACAATGTATTTGAAGTTGACATTTTACACGCTCGTGGGATATACTATTTTCTACACCTGATTTTTTTTCAGAATTTTTTGAAACATATAAATATGATTTTTGATTTTTTTTAAACCGGAGGAAGCACTTGAGCTCGGGAGTCAAAAGTAGTTCCGTTAAAAAAAACGGTTACTTTCGACTATGGTTGGTTTTCACCTTGTGGCCGTCGTGGGGCAATGACCTTTGTAATAGTTCAGTGGGTGGGCCATTTTCACTAGAGAAGGCCGAGAAAGTTGACCCGTTATGCATGTACGCCCTACCTTCACGACGATGCATATATACGGAGTACACGTTTTATGTCAACACGTCATGGAATAAATCGGCGTATCGATCTCTTATGATTCAAAAAGAGTGTCGCACTCTAGAGGAAGGGGCGGTCGCGGAATCTTCAGATGCAAATAAACAGATGTGGAACGCCTTATCACTAGTACAGAACGACACATCGGAAACGGAGCAAAAACCCTCATCGGAAACGGAGAAACGGTCCGTTTCCCCGCTTCCGATACTGATGTGAACGAGCTCATTGGAAACGGAGGTCAAAACACCGTTTCTGATGAGGCTCCCAATTGCATACGGACGTTTATGCATGTCCGTTTCCAATAAAAACAAGCAATGGAAACAGACAAAACAAGACAACCGTTTCTGATGTGAAAAAATCATATTAAAAAAAAACAGCTTCTCGCCAGCTTCTGCCGGCTTCTGCCAGCAATATTATTTCTTTATTTCCAAAGTTACAACCGTACATGATATACATATTTTCTCTCCACAATGCTGTGTACAGACATGTACACAACTAACAAATGCTACATATACAAGTGTGTTTTACCGTCTCCTCCAACCCACTACAAAGAAAAAGCATAAGCTCCAACCAACTAAAAAGAATGCACCTGGGGCTTTCCATGACTTCATGATACCCATTTTTTGTTGGAACAAGCACCAAGCTTCTTCATAAGGCCAGTATTGAGGAACTGATATCTACAACAAAAAAATGAACAAAATTAAAACTCCAGCAGATATTTACATTTCAGGAGAAGATTATCTGAACATTAGCAATGTTGTAAAGTTAAATGATTCCAGCTAATTCAAAACACTTGGATTGATACATGTTTCTATTGTTTTAGAATTATCAACAAAGTGTTGTGTCCCATGTGATTCAAATGGTTTACATGCCATGTCAGAAGATTATGTGTGTATACGACATTACAAGTGTCCTCCCAAGGCCAAGTCCCAAGCAAGAAAATAAGATGCTGGTTCATGAACGTACTTTTCAACTATGATCCCACATGCTAGTACCAGCGACTTGAAAATAAAACTGCAAGCTACACCAAGCACCAAAAAGGCTTAATAGCATGATCAACTAGCAAAGCTAAAAATTGGGTGATCAATGTGCAGCCACAATCATGCTTGAAGCTGTGGCGTCTCACGACCTATGTATGCTCCCAAACACCACGGTTGTACCAAACTCTTAATTGTGTTTTCTGATTCCTTAATAAATTTTACATCCCATTTTCTTAGTCCTGATACGCGACAAGAATTAAACAAGTAATTTTAGAACAATTACGCTTCAACAAAAAAAATACGCGTGATAGACACTAGTACACAATAAGCATGCATCAATCGCTCACACAAGTCACACATACACATGCTAGGGGAAGGCATCGATTAGCAAACCTGTTACACATCCTTGCATCCGACGGACAAGTGGCTGAAGATGAGCGCTTGGCAGCATGTTCGTCCAGGAGGTGTGACGGCTCAAGGTGTAGAGCGAGTGGTCCAACGCATACTCCACGCCTGCGCCTGGTCGTACTGCCTCCGCCCGGCTCGCCCACCGCCTGGTCGTTGCTTCACTGCAGTCATCTACATAGACTGTAAAATATGACTGTATGTATGTAGGAACACTAAGAGATCAGAAGTGCTAATGAATAAATACTACACCATAGTTCTGAACCATAACTTAACAAGGGATTTAATTATATGATTCAAAGATGGCCAAAATAGTAATTACAAAGGTCTCATGGCAGTAAAAGAGGAACTTTGTTGTATGACTGCACAAGGAGGCATGATAGGCTGAGTCTACCTTGATGAACCCAAAGTCCTTGGCGTAGGTGTGGAAGCATTGCCTGCAACATTGAGCGCATACTTCCTGCTCGTACCATGATAATTACCTGTGAATCAATCGTCGAGTTAGCATACTTCCTGCAACACCTAAGACAAGTATTTACTAACTATTCTGTGTAGCTTGCTAACAGCTTAATATAATGCACATAGAAAGTGTGTGATTTATTGAATCTGACTATTAACGAATTACAGCGGCAGAAGAGTAATGCAAGTACCTTCCCGGTGAGCAGTTCCATCCAAAGCTAAATACACCTGCCTTGTGGTCATAGGGCTTGTGTTCTATAACCTACAAGAGATAAATTTTGTAAGGTGATAGACCAAATGCATTTATTATTACCCTGACTCCCTCTATTTCATGAATTCATTGCCGCTAAAAGGTTCAATCTCACATGGATATACACACCTGATAATCATGTTGATAACCATGCCTCTTAATCAAGTAAAGGAATTAATCGATGCTACTACTCTTCAGTTAATCTATGTACAATATAGAAGAAGAATAGTACCACTTTGAACAACTTATCAGAGCAATTTAGAAGGAATAAAACTAGAATAATCAACATCTGTGTCAATATTCACCCATGAGAGCGTAACTGAATGTATACTAAGCTTAAACGGTTAGCCTTAGCATAACTGAATGAAACAATAAAAACTGATGTAAGAACTCAAGTTTAGTCTAGCCAGATTACGTAGACATGTGCTCTCAAACAAAGTCTATTTTATAATTACATGAGAGACCTAGGAATGACTGGATGACCAACGCTACTTTGTATGCAGGCTCTGTCCATCTCTACATTATTATGTAAGCACACTGGATCGTCAAGCTAAGCACAGTCCTTAAGCTGATCTGAACATCAACCTAGGTAGCCTGCTAGTTGTGGAGGAGAAGAAAATGCTGGTCAGCGGATCAGAGAATAGGAACATCGCATTGCTACTACCGTCACTAAGGAGTGCTAAATTTTGTGTGACCTTTCTGGCTGGGAATTTTGTCAAACGTGTTGAAGGCATACAGGCATCCAATACGCTGGATCAACAGTTCAGAACAGTGTAAAGCCCGTCCAGATGCATGTCGCTGCCAGAAAATTTGGAGACAGAGAGAATCAAACATGAAAAAGAACACAAAGCCATGCATGACGGCTAGAACCTGATGAAGGAGGAGCAAACGCATACCAGACGCGGGAGGGAGCCGGGGCCTAAGGCTGCACTGATGGTGACGGAGGCTGCATGGATCTGGCCGCCGCGGTCCTACTCGTGGGAGGCCACCATGACTCCACCTTCTCTCCATGACCTCGTCGGGGCTCTCCGGCGAGTCTGATGCGGGCGGCCGTCGATTTGGTGCTCACCGGCATCGATCCGCATCAGCTCGTCCCCGTCGGCGCCGGAAGAGAGCTGCAGCAGGAGGAGGTCGGCGTTCTCCTTGTCCAGCGGCGGCGGCGCATCTGGCGGCAGGTCGTCGTCCTTGTTCCGGACGGAGCGCCAGAGCTGGAACGGCCGGGAGCACACGGACGGGAGGAGAGGACGGTGGTTGGGGGAGGGTTGCCGGAGGGGAAGGCGGCGGAAGAGAGAAGGGGACGGTGGTGGGGAGAAGGGGATCGAGGCCAAGGATGTGGGGAGAAGGCGAGCGTGCGGGCGAGAGAGAGGATAAGGAGAGAGAATGAGGGGCTGCGGGCACCTGGCTAGGGCTGGGTATTTATATGACCAAAGATAATTTGCACACGGAGCTAAATTTTCACCGTTACCCATATATCGGAAACGGTTAGTTTTTCTAGTCCGTTTTCCATGTGTCGTGAATTCTGACAAGAATTTCGTTTAACCGTTGCCTTCGTGAGCGCTGACTGTTGCCTTTTTGCTGCCGTTTCCATAGAGGGGTATCCTATGTGTCGTTCTGTACTAGTGTATGGAAGCTAAAAGTTGTGCCCAAAGTGCGTGTATTTTGGTGGCGGGTCTTAAGAGGTATTTTACCTAACTTTGTCACTTTAAAATCTCGTCACATAAAGGAAATTGGTCGCTGTGAGATTTGCCTAGCGACAGATGAGGATCTTCAGCACGCTTTGATCACATGTGTGCATGCCCAACAGTTCTGGAATGCTGCAAAAGAACGCTTTGATCTGTTCCTTCCAAGGCTACATCCAGCAACATGGGCGCAAGACATTCTGATGTCTGATTTACTCAGCAAAGAGGATATATGCAGAGTTATCTCGGTTATGCATGCCATCTGGTCTTCTCGAAATAGATGGGTGCATGATAGCGAGGCTTACAATCCGGTGTTGGCAGTTAAACATGTTCATGAAACTCTTGCTCTTCTGGAATTACCAGCATGCTCTAATAAAATTTGGAGGGACAAGTGTTGGAGACCCCCAGATCCAGGGTGGGTGAAGATCAACATAGATGGAGCGATTTCAGCTGATTTCCAATCTGGTGGTGCAGGAGGAGTCGCAAGGTCTCATGTTGCGGTGTTGGGAGCGTGGTGTAAGCCACTGCTTGGTGTTTCTAATCCGTTCATTGCGGAGTTGTTGGCGATGCGAGAGGGTACCATTTTTGTCTAGCTTCGAGGTCTCTCGCATGTCGTCGTTGAGACGGATTGTTTGGAGGTCGTAAACCTCTGGTCTTCGCGCTGTCACTGTCTGTCAGTTGCTGCGCCTATCCTCCAAGAAATTGAGGAGCTTTCCCTTAGTTTTGCTTCGTTCTTAGTTTTACTTCCAAACCAAAAAAGGCCTTAGACAAGGTGACCCGTTATCGCCAATGCTATTTAACATTGTGGCTGATATGTTGGCTATCTTGATCGAACACGCAAAGTCCGAGGGTCAAATTGAAGGAGTGATCCCACATCTAGTTGATGGTGGCTTATCGATTCTTCAATATGCCGGCGACACAATTCTTTTTATGGAACATGACATCGAAAAAGCTCGAAACCTCAAGTTAATCTTGTCAGCTTTCAAGCATCTTTCGGGTCTTAAAATTAATTTCCATAAAAGTGAATTGTTTTGTTTTGGCGAGACCCAAGAACACGCCTCCTTGTATGCCGATCTTTTTGGCTGTGCGCAAGGTCAATTTCCAATCAACTATTTGGGTATTCCGATACATTATCGGAGACTCACTAATGCTGAATGGAAAGTGGTGGAGGAGAGACTTCAAATCCGGTTAAATAGCTGGAAGGGCAAACTATTATCCTGAGTGGAACACTGGTTCTCATTAATTCAGTGCTAACCAATATGGTGATGTACATGATTTCCTTCTTCCAACTTCCCAAAGGAGTCTTAAAACGATTGGATTATTTCCGATCAAGATTCAATTGGCAAGGGGATAGTGAAAAGAAAAAGTATCGACTTACCAAATGGAGTGTGGTTTGCCGTCCAAAAGACTAAGGTGGGCTCGGAATTCATGACATCGAGGTCAATAATAGGGCATTGCCTGGCAAATGGTTGTTCAGGCTTCTTTCCGAAGATGGACTGTGGCAAACCCTTCTAAGAAGAAAGTATGTGGGTGATAAAGCGGTATCTCAGGTTCTTTGGAAACCTGGTGATTCACACTTCTGGGCTGGCATAATGGCCACGAAGAAATTCTTTTTCCCACATGGATCTTTCTCAATCAGGAATGGAGGGGAAATTCGGTTCTGGGAGGATAAATGGCTTGGCCAAACCACTCTCCGGGAGCAGTATCCGGCTTTGTACAGCATTGTGCGACACAAAGGCGACACGCTCGCTAAGGTGCTGGGTACTTCCCCACCTGATGTATCGTTCAGAAGAACTCTATTAGGGCCTAGACAAGTATCTTGGAATGCCCTGCTTATACGGTTGGACTCTGTCCAATTGTCGGACGGCCCTGATAGATTTCGTTGGAATCTAACTAAGAATGGTTTATTCTCGGTTGATTCTATGTATAGAGCTTTAATTCAACCTGTAGTCCAAGTCGATACTAATAAGAAAATTTGGAAGATGAAGATTCCGCTAAAAACGAAGGTGTTTGCGTGGTATCTTCGTCGAGGTGTAATTCTTACGAAAGATAACCTTGCCAAACGCAATTGGCACGGGAGCAAAAAGTGTGTCTTCTGCAGTCATGACGAGACCATTAAACACTTATTCTTCCAGTGCGAGTTCGCGAGGTCTATATGGTCAGCTATCCAGATTGGTTCTACCTTATATCCTCCACGCAGCGTTGCAAATATTTTTGGCAACTGGCTGAACGGGGTTGATTCTAGGTTCAAACTACTTATTAGGGTGTGAGCGATTGCCGTTATTTGGTCGCTATGGCTATGTAGAAATGACAAGATTTTTAATGATAAAAATTCTTCTGTTATGCAGGTTATTTACCGATGTACAGCTAAGCTCCGTTCCTGGCCGGCCCTGCAGCGTGTGGAGCACCGAGAGCTGTTTTTGGAGGTTTCGTCGCGATTGAAGGCTGCAGCGAGGGAGTTATTCTCCCTGCATGGCTGCCACATAATTTACGGATCGATCCTCCACCACCATAGGCGTCTCTACAATTTCTCATTATGATATGTAATTCGGCTTTCTTTTATTTTCGTTTGCTACGAAACTTCAGAACTTGTTGGGACTGTGTGCATCCTACTTATGCAGAGGCCGGGTGTAATACTTAAAACTCTTGAGTAATAAAATCCCTCTATCAAAAAAAAATGTTGCTCGTGAGAATAATGGTCCTGCCCACTTGTGTGCTCGGCGTGCTTGTACGTTGCAGCGGACCGATAGCTGGCTTGATGTAAGCCCAGACTTTCTAGTTTCTAGCTTGCTGACTGATTGTAAGTCCATGATTCTTAAGTAATAAAGTTCCTGTAGTTTATGCAAAAAAAAAAAAAATGGAATACGGGCGGCGTAAGTAAGTCGTCTTCCTCCTGGGGCTTCCTAAACATAGCGTTCATCCTGGTTTTATTACTAGCCGCATAAATAAAAAAAAGAGTCCTGGTTTTATTACAGCGGAGAAGAGAATCCGTTCCCGCCACGTAAGCTATACTGGACGTACGGGCAGCCGACGTAGGCTGCCAAAAATAAAACGAGCCTGCATGTAAAACCGAGCTATATACTCCGACGGTAGTTAAGTTTGAAGCAATTCGATTTTATTTTGAGATCGCGAGGAAACTTACCACGACCTGCCGATCCACGGCAACGGCGATGGCTGCCTATCCAGATCAGACATCCAGCACTTCTCCTATCGTCGCCACCAGCAACGATGGCGACCTGCCGCTGGACCTGCTCCACGACATCCTGCTGCGCCTCCCCATCGAGCCCATCTGCCGTTGCCGCACAGTCTGCAGGTCATGGCGGTCATTGCTGTGCCATCCGGACTTCATCGCCAAAGCCCAAAACCCTGGTCCGCTCCTTGCCGCCGCAGTGAGCGAACGCTTTTCGTGGCAATCATCGGACTGGTACCACGAGTCGAAGATCCTGGACATGGCGCACGGCGGTGAAGTGGGTGGTCAAGCGGGTGGTCCTCCTCCCACCACTGCTCACTGGATTCCATTAGCCATGAGCGTGTAGTATGTGTCTCCTTCATGGACCAGCGGATCGGCCTCCTCGACCCAGCCACCGGTGCTAAATCCATCTTGCCGGACCACGAGCCGCCACCGGGCGCCTTCACCTGGTGCACTATCGGTCGGGCGGCCTCAACGGGAGAGCACAAGGTGCTCGCCGTCATTACCGCACCAATGATGTCGAGCGACGTCTCCAAGATCCTCAGCCTCACTGGTGGGGACGACAGTTGGAGTGAGACTGGAAGCCCTCCTCTGAATGTGGTGCAGTCGAGCATAGGCGTCGCTGTCGTCAATGGGGTTGCCTACATGTTGGGATACATCAAGGAGTCTGCGTGTGCGGCGCACCAGATGATCATGGAGTTTGATCTCGATTGCGAGGCGTGGCGACCGGCTTCACTTCGAGGCCCCACAAACCTCTTAAAACTCAGCTTAGCTGAGTTGCATGGCCAGCTAGTCGCCGGATACGCTGACGAGAACAAAACCATAGACCTATGGTTCCTAGTGGACTCAGTGCGGTCTATCTGGTCCAAACGGTACACCATCAATATGCCTAAACAGCAAAACCCCTCGCGCTACCTCGACCTCGAGTACTTTGAGAAGCCATTGGCGGTGTTGGACGATGGGAGGATCGTCCTATGGATGCGGGTGGACAACCCGAGGAATGACAACGCCACCAACCACACGTTTTTGCGGATCTACAATCCAACAACCAAGACTTTCTCAGACGGGACAATAGTGCCCAACTGCAACCGTGTCAACCTGTTTACATGGAGCTTGCTGCACTCAGGCAGAGGTAAATTAGACAGGGCAGCAAGGCTAGCAGTAATCAGGAGGCGACAGCAGGGCACCAATACGCGACGGGCATCCACCAGGAAACACCGAACAAGGCCATCTGATCCCAGCCAATTTGAGAAGCATCTCGCAGTTGAAATGCATCAGGGTAATTAATATCATCACCAACACAAGAATCAAGTTTATTTTTGTTTCTTACGTTCTTTTCATGTAATCGGTTTGAAAGTGATATAAACACATATTCATCTTAATCGTGATATAAACACATATTCATATGAGAGAACCAAATATTCTTCTTGAATGAGAACTTGTCAACTGGAATGTGAAATCGCCATGCAAACATAAATCAAGTCCCGCTAGGCGGTATAGCACATGTCGCCTTTACATCAGTACCGAGATAATTCTGGAGATATCCTGAAAATTTCGAGATATTTTCCTTCAATGAACACATGAGTTTTTATTTTTCAATTCTATTTTTCTATTGATTTTGTGCCTATAATTTCTACATGTTATAAATTTTACAGTCATAATTATGCAATATTTAAAACAATAAATATACATATCCTATTTAATTAGCTCTATTAGAAATCATACATAAATATTAATGTATCAAGTCTCAGTAATTGAAATCTTGAATGTTTTATCCCATAGAGACTTGAGCCGATATTAGTCCCTATGTTATTTGTCTTTAGGGTATTCAATCACTCGAAAATGGAAAGCATTATTGTACTACATAATTAATGAGAACTAGAAAATGTATTCCATTTAGTTTCATATTACAACCTTATGAGAATATAACAATGAGTTCTATGTAAGCCCTTCACGATGAACAATTTATTTCAAATGACATAGTCGTGAAGTGTTTGGGAGAACTCTCGGTTTCACCCAGCTTCATTCATTTTTTTTTTTTGGTAAGAAAACCGAAGAGATAATATCAACACAACCCATGCATGCATCTGTTTGCTTTTACCATGGGGTTCCCTATGATCACATCATGCACACATTCAAACTTTATTCTGAAGTGTCAGGCGAACTCCCGGCATCATAAGGAAACCGCGAGATGTTGGTCGAGCAGATATATTGAGATGTTCCATGAAAACCACGTTGGGTACCGTTATATGAGTTCCCTTCAACATCTTCAAATTGCACCATGAAAATTACTCTCCTGGATGATATTTAAGTGCAGTGTACTGTTTGGGCGAACTGAATGTGACATCCAACATTTTTTTCTGAGTGAGGATATCCAACGTACTTTGATCTTTGAATGACTGGTTGAGTGGCTGGGCTTCTAGTCGTTTCGTTGCATTGTAGAAAAAAAAAATCTGCTTTGCCGCATGTTTCAGGCCCAAATTAAGAAGGGGATCGATCGAGAAAGCTGGCCCGGTGCCGATCATGGCACATAGTACAGACACGTTGCCGATCGATCCGGCCGGAGATCAACTCGTGCACGTTGCCGATCTATTCCGTGACGGACTCCAATCGGGGGCGCGGTCTGCCGGTCATGGCGGTCCATGCTGTGTCACCTTGACTTCATCACCGCCGCCCACAACCCTGGCCCGCTACTCGCAGCCGCAGTGTACGAAAACTACTCGGTGAAGATCCTGAACACAGAGTCCGGCGATGAGGTCAAGCGGTACTTCAGGCGCTCCAACTACTCGAATTCCACGCGCCATGAGCGCGCAGTCTGCCCCTCCTTCTTAAGACATGCAAGGATGAAGCTCACTTGTGGAAAGCTAGATTACCGGCAAGTTTTGCCCAGGACGCTGCCTCCTGGCTGCTCTGCTTGGGTGATCACAGAATTATAGGCCATGGATAGTTTGGGTGTTTCTGCCCGTCTCCCCTCCCCCTTATCTATACCTGTAAAGAAAGTTTTTTCTTCCCCTCTGTCCCCCATGTAAAATCATCTCCCTGTAAAAAGAGGTTTCTGATGCTATATAAATGAGAAAATTCAGGTGGGGACTTCGTTCCCCCCGGTGACCATCAAAAAAAAAAAAAGAGCGCACTGTATGTGTCATCGTCGACAAGGACAAGCGGATCCGCCTCCTAGACCCGGCGACGGGAGATATCTCCGTCTTGCCTGACCACGCGCCAGTACACGGCGCCTCCACTTGGTGCACCATTGGGCGTGCTGCCTCCACAGGAGAACACAAGGTGCTGGCCGTCACTACCGCACCTGGTGTGATGTCAAGCAGCGAGCGGCATGTCAGCAAGGTCATCACCCTCGGTAACATTGACGACGGATGGAGGGAGACAGGAAGCCCTCCGTTGAAGGTGCTGACGCCGTTTATCAGAGCTGCTCCTGTCATCAATGGGGTCGCCTACATGTTGGAGCACGTCGATGTGGCGGCGCACCAGATGATCATGGAGTTCGACCTGGACTGCAAGGCGTGGCGGCCGGCTTCCCTCCGAGGCCCCCTAAACATCTTATTAGGAGGCCTCAACCACGTAGGAGGATACGATGATCGAGCCCTTAGCTTATCTGAGTTGCAAGGCCACCTAGTCCTAGGGTACGATGATCGTGACACAGCCATAGAGCTGTGGTTCCTGGAGGACTCGGACCGATCTATTTAATTTGGTCCAAGCGGTACACCATTACCATGCCTTATCAGTATTATTCCTTGAACAACTCCGAGGACTTTCAGGAGCCGTTGGCGGTGCTGGACGATGGGAGGATTGTCATGTGGATGTGGGCCAGGCGGATCAACTCGTCACGCATCTCCTACGACATGATTTTGCGCATCTACGACCCAAGAACCAAGACATTCTCGGACGGGACAAGAGTGGCTGGCTGCAACTATGTCAAGGTGTTTACATGGAACTTGCTGGCAGAGGTGCATTAGACAGGGTAGAAAGACGAGTTCAGAGCTCCATACGCGGCCGGAGACATACATTTTTTTCCGAAATAAAAAGGTCATCTGAACCGTGAATCTATTTTGAGAAACATCCTGGAGTTGAAATACTTTATTAGAGTTATATATAACTGGCACAACAAGCATTCGCAAAAAGAAAAAAAAAATTGGGACAATGTCCCATGCGTTGCTACGGGGGAAGTGAGAAATGCCTCCAAATACATATATCTTCAAGTTAGCGCAGCTTATTTGCTTTTGGATACACATTGATCGTGTCCACATATGCCTCTAAGATCAGCATTCACGTTCGACAATATTTTTCTAAAGAATACTAATCACTCTTTTGTATCATTCTAACCTTTTTTTGGATAAACCATTTGCATCACAAGCTACAAACTTAAAACATATGCGTAGCAAGCACAACTTCGCACATAGATCAATCCATCCGCTACCTTGGTCTAATCCATCATTGCGATTTTGTTATTTAATTAATTATAAAAAGCAAGGCAACATTCCTGATTATACAAAAACATACAACTATTCTGTTCCTAAAAACATATGTTGCACTAAAGCAGATTAAATTACCGTGACCATTTTCCTTCTAGAACACACAGTTATATATACATGAGACATAAAAGTGTTTCTTACCGCTAACATAACCGTAGAGTTAAAATAGGGAGACCTAGTATCTAGTATAAAAGTTGAAATAGGCATATAGCACAAAAAAGACCTACAAAGAATGTGACTTTTACATGAGGAAGTTCCGCCGTTAGAAGAAAAATAGTTGCCGCCTCCACTTCTGCATCCTTCATACGTATGTTTCTCCTTGTCTGGCCAGCCTCCACGGTGTCACGGAAAGGTGGGTAACCCGATTTATGAGTGGAGTTTTTAGTAAAATTAGTGTTTAAATAGATTACATTAGACTTTTGGTAGCCGTCTTCTTCATCAATGGAGATGGCGTCGTCTATGAAAAGTGACAATCAGCCCATTGTTCAATGGCGAGATCTCCTTTCCAACATCAATGGTGGTGTTTGAAGATTAAATTTGTCCAATTCCGAGAAGCCAAGACTATGAAGAGATGGGGATAAACGGTGTGCTAGTTTTGATGTGATCCATGTATGAAGCGCAGCAGGATCATGCAATCACGCGATAAGTTGGTCATGTGTCTGATGGCATGGTACATGCATGAGTTGAGTGGGGCGCAGAAGTCGGTGTTTGGGGCCTCGTAGTCACCTATAACAGACGGTTGAAGGAAATCAACCGAATTGGGTGCGGCTCGGTGTTGAGGAGAAAGAAAACAGAACAGACCATTTTGTGGCAACAAAAATCGTAGGATATAGTTTGGTGGAGGGAAGATTCGTCAGTTGGGGGGATGACGGACCGGCAGGAACACCCCTCCTCTAATATTGGGTAGAGATTATTACATTCTTCCACACAACTGTGATATTGATTTTGTTTCTTAGGTTGTTTTCACATAATCGATTTAACTATGATAGAACAAAAATTTATTGTTGAATTAGAACTCGTTCGACCAAAATTTAAAATTGTTCTACAAACGGAGAGCACGTAAGCTTTCACCTATCGTCGTCTTTACATCCATAGCAGTCTAATATTTTATAAATCTAGGTATTTGTCAAGGGGAAACTGAGCTCTTTTCTAGAAACATTTGCCTCTGAGACCTTTTTTTTCCAATGAACGGATATGTTTTCAAATTTTGACTATCTAATATTTTTTAGTTATTAGAGCCTACAATAGAAGATTGTTTGAAATTTAACAATAATAATTTTAGAATATCTAAGTTGAAACAAAACCAATACAATTGAATTCCATATGAGAAACCAAATATAAATCTAATCATCAATTGTAGATAATTTAAATGTCAAATCTTTGCTGCTGCTGAAACTCGATAGTCTTCATGATGT
Source organism: Poa pratensis (assembly GCA_947311845.1). Classification (NCBI taxonomy): domain Eukaryota; kingdom Viridiplantae; phylum Streptophyta; class Magnoliopsida; order Poales; family Poaceae; genus Poa; species Poa pratensis. Next base: position 32,201,213 of record CAMZMU010000112.1, read on the forward strand.
TAGTTTTTAGGGTATTCAGTCACTCAGAATAATAAAAATAATGATCCTACTACATTATGAGAACTTGAAACTGAATATATTTTTTGTTTCCATATTACAGAAGAATCCATAATGTTAATTCAACTAAACTACTTTCCAATAGTAGACATTTTAAATGCACACCCTACTCAAGATAATTTTTTTTATGGTATTCAACCCACTGAAAATGAAAAAAACTATCTTATTTCACAAAAAAATTGGTGTTATGTTCGTATGATTTCTTAATACATGTTATTAATCTAGTATTTTATGATTACTCAAAAAATATAAATGTTGTTACGTCCTTTCGCAGATCCATGAGAGAAAGTTACTTTTTCTGATGGAAATAAGAGAAAGTTAGGTTACAATATTTTACGAAGGACATATAATGCTTGCACAAATGTTCAATGCGAACGTTCCCAAGTTACAAGGTGCGTACGTATCTTCTACGATTTCACCTGTTTAATTCCAGATTTATCAGAAGAGATCAGACGAAGCTGAACACAAACCGAACGTGACAACTGGCAACACGATCGTTCAAGAACTCCTGTTTCGGTTTGGTTTTGGTTTGTGAGGACGAGCCGAGAGAAAGTCCTGTTATTCCGATCCGTAGAACAATCGATCTGTTTATTCTAGGGAACTCTATTGATCTTTCTTCCTAGCGAACTCCAGAATAAGTTTCGCCGTCAACACGTCCTACATACCGATCTATGGCGATGACATCGACGCCCAATCCTCGTCTTGAACCTCTTCTGGCCGTCGGCACCAGCGAGGATGGCGCCCAGCTGCCACAGGACCTGCTCTACGAGATCCTGCTCCGCCTCCCCGACAAGCCGCTCTGCCGCTTCCGTGCCGTCTGTACCTGCTGGCGCTCCCTGCTCTGCGACCAGGAATTCATCGCCACCCACCAGCACCACCATCCTCCCAAGCCCCTAGCCGTCGGCATGTGCGGGTTTGGACAATTCCACTTCGTCGCCATGGACATGGACTCGGGCTGCGTCGTCAGACGTTGTATGAGAGCCGACAGCACCAGCTTGCCGCACGAGATGCCTGCCGTGAGTCCTGATCGAGCAGTCTGTGTCGTCGGCAAGGATAACGGGCCAGCCTAATGGACTTCGCCACCGGGGCCCTCTCCCTCTTACCTGACCACGCGATGCCACGGGGCTACATCACCATCTCCTACGCGCTCGGCCATGCAGCCTCCACGGGAGAGTACAAAGTGCTTGCCATAGCCACCCTAGAAGAGAACATTATGCTCCAACGCCAAGAGCAAGTGTGCAAGATCCTCACCCTCTGTGGCCGCAATGGTGACGACGACCAGCATTGGAGGGGGACGGAAAGCCCTCACTGCAAGGTGGTATTGCCGTCATACAATAGAGAGACGACTGTTATCGAGGGCGTCGCCTACTTCTTGACACCGGGCAATTTTTACGGGAATAACCCTGAGGTGTACACGCATAACGAATGGATCATGGCATTCAACTTGGATAGTGAGGCTTGGCGACCAGTCCCAACCCGAGGCCCCCCGGATTGCTATGGCATCGACCTAGCGGAGCTGGATGGTCAACTGGCTGCTTTCCACGACGACCGTCGCACATGCGTGAACCTATGGTACCTCGCCGACCCTGATCACGCCATCTGGTCCATGTTGCACAAAATCGTCATGCCGTACCACACACTCCCGTTGCCATCGCCACTGTCGCCGGCGCGCTACGATGAGCACTTCGTTAAACCTTTATCGGTGCTGGGCGACGGGAGGATCGTGGTGTGGATGCGGGTGCCCGAGGACACAGTCTTGCGCATCTATGACCCGAGAACCGGGGCTTTCACGGATGGCACGCGGGTGGCGAATTGCCACAACATAGGAGTGCACGGGTGCAGTATGCTATACACAGGGCGGGGCGGTGCGGTAAAGTAGCCTCCCTTTCAGCCAGTTTTATTATATCTCCATTCAGAATGTTAATGTTGCTGTTTGATCGATCGTTAATGATAGAAGAGAAGACTCGACTATGCATGCGTGTTGGGAGTCGTTGGATTACACTGTGATGTATCTTTTAAACCTCAATCTGTGGTGTCACACTTTCACTTAATTGCATACGCTGCCCATGTTACCTTGATTAGACTTCCTTGATTCCTTGGATGAGACTAGTACCATATGTTTATCGTTCGTTTGTGATACGTGCGATCCTAGCCAGAAGCTCGGTGTGCAACCCAGGTAACATAGCGAGAGAAACTAGCAAACACTGCATGAGGCCTACACTACGGGAGAGCGCCTACAGTATGGGAGAGCGGCACACGCAAAGACCTGTGTGTTTTCTGGGCTATGACGACATGCTTTTTTTTTTGCCGTGTGTGACACACGACAAATATTATTTTGTGTTGTACCTGATATGCAGCACACGATAAAGAGTGTTGGCACACGGTAAAGATGTGTACGTTCTCCCGTAGTGCTACCCGGCACGCTGCCTCGTGACCTCTTTAACGCCGTCCCTTACTCGCGACACATGCAACTATCCCCGCCCAACGCAGCTGCTCCGATCCGCATCGCGACGACCCCGCGCCGTGCCCCGCCACTGCTCTCCACGCAACGCCGGCGCAGCAGACAGCCCGTCATGGGCTACAGCGGTTGTTCCGGTAGTGTGGAAGTACCGGAAGCACATTGGGATCCTTGGTGTCCTCAATCCTGGCTATGCAAACCTCGCGGACAGTGACAACTGACAAGCCAGTATTTCGACACAACAACATATTAAAAAAGAAACCGAAACGTGTTTAGCTTGTTGTACGCCGAATGCTCTTCGAAAATTCTGTGAATTCGAAATTAAAGACCAAGAAACGCTCGGGAATTGTGGCTTATTTATTACTGCCATGCATCCGCCTGTATCAAAAATTAGAAAATTCCCTAGTCAAAATGCTGGTTTTTAGGGTATTCAAAGTCAAACCACTTTAAAGTGAAAAAAAATATCTTGTATAAAAAATCCATGAGAGAAATTAAGTGACCTCTTTACCTATGGAAATAATAGAAAAGTAAAGTCACAAGATTTTACGAAGGACAAAAAATGTTGTTTTGCGGGAAGGACATATACAATGCTTGGACAAATGGTCAATGCGCTCCTCTTGTGGTCGATTTTTAATTCGACCACAAACCTAACGGCAACATGGTCGTTCGAGGACTCCTGTTGTGATCGATTTTGTTTTGGTTTGTGGGGGACGAGCCCAGAGAAAGTCCCCTATTAATTCGATCCGTAGGAGGATTGATCCGTTTATTTCTACAGAACTCGATGGATCTTTTTTCCTAGCGAACTCGAGAACACGTTTACGCTGGCATCACGTCCTAGCTACGTACCGATCTATGGCGATGGCATCGACGCCCCATCCTCGTCTTGAACCTCTTCCGGCCGTCGGCACCACTAACGATGGCGTCCAGCTGCCACAGGACCTGCTCTACGAGATCCTGCTCCGCCTCCCCGACAAGCAGTGGCGGACCTTAACCAGAATTGTAGGAGGGGCCAAAAGACATCATATGGCAGCTGAGGGGGCCAGATAGAATTTTTTTGTATTTTGTATGGTAAAAAATTATAAGTACTAAGTAGTATAGTGCAAATTGTAATTGTGTTGGGGGGGCCATGGCCCTTTTGGCCTCCATGAAGGTCCGCCACTGCCGACAAGCCGCTCTGCCGCTTCCGTGCCGTCTGCACCTCCTGGCGCTTCCTGCTCTGCGGCCGGGACTTCATCACCGCCCACCATCCTCCCAAGCCCCTAGCCGTCGGCATGTGCGGATTTGGACAGTTCCACTTCGCCCCTAGACCTACAAAGAATGTGACTTTTACATGAGGAAGTTCCGCCGTTAGAAGAAAAATAGTTGCCGCCTCCACTTCTGCATCCTTCATACGTATGTTTCTCCTTGTCTGGCCAGCCTCCACGGTGTCACGGAAAGGTGGGTAACCCGATTTATGAGTGGAGTTTTTAGTAAAATTAGTGTTTAAATAGATTACATTAGACTTTTGGTAGCCGTCTTCTTCATCAATGGAGATGGCGTCGTCTATAAAAATTGACAATCAGCCCATTGTTCAATGGCGAGATCTCCTTTCCAACATCAATGGTGGTGTTTGAAGATTAAATTTGTCCAATTCCGAGAAGCCAAGACTATGAAGAGATGGGGATAAACGGTGTGCTAGTTTTGATGTGATCCATGTATGAAGCGCAGCAGGATCATGCAATCACGCGATAAGTTGGTCATGTGTCTGATGGCATGGTACATGCATGAGTTGAGTGGGGCGCAGAAGTCGGTGTTTGGGGCCTCGTAGTCACCTATAACAGACGGTTGAAGGAAATCAACCGAATTGGGTGCGGCTCGGTGTTGAGGAGAAAGAAAACAGAACATACCATTTTGTGGCAACAAAAATCGTAGGATATAGTTTGGTGGAGGGAAGATTCGTCAGTTGGGGGGATGACGGACCGGCAGGAACACCCCTCCTCTAATATTGGGTAGAGATTATTACATTCTTCCACACAACTGTGATATTGATTTTGTTTCTTAGGTTGTTTTCACATAATCGATTTAACTATGATAGAACAAAAATTTATTGTTGAATTAGAACTCGTTCGACCAAAATTTAAAATTGTTCTACAAACGGAGAGCACGTAAGCTTTCACCTATCGTCGTCTTTACATCCATAGCAGTCTAATATTTTATAAATCTAGGTATTTGTCAAGGGGAAACTGAGCTCTTTTCTAGAAACATTTGCCTCTGAGACCTTTTTTTTCCAATGAACGGTATTTGTCAAGTCACAAGTCACGCGCATCCCGCACGCGGTTGTTGAAAATGGGCTCGTATTTATAGAGGCGGGAACATAGGATTCTAGGCAGGAAGAAGATGGGGGTTTGCTTTGTCATTGTTTGCTGGAAGGGACGGAGAGCATCCAGAACCGTTGAAATGTGTGGTGCCGTGGATTGATGATGTGTAAAGATCTCATGCAAGGTAAACTAGGCATGTCAGATTCTGCACGCAAAACACATTAATTCCGGTCAGATGGGCAGGCAGCTTAGTTTTTGTTTGCCCCTATGGGGGAGTTAGTAACAAGTGGGGGGCAACAATGCAGGAATTCCGGGATGTGTTTGCTACTTTTCTTCTTTCCATGTGACGTTTGTGCTTTCAATCAATCCCAGAATTAATTTTAGTACTCCCTCCGATCCATATTAGTGGGCATAGCTTTGTCTAAATTCATATGTATCTAGTTAAGTATTTAGACTAGATACATGTGTATCTAGACAAAGTTGTGCCCACTAATATGGATCGGAGGTAGTATATAAATCCCCGATTTTCAAATCAATTTTTTTTGTCAGCCAATAAAAAAACGATCCACTTGTATTAGATTAACATTCTCGTTGTTTCTCCTATGGTCCGGTCTCGTTGTTTCTCGTATGGTCCGGTCGTGAGTTCTACGAATACCATCCTCGTTTACAAGATCCGTTGAGTTTCTTTTAGATGGGGATAAAAGGAAGAGGAACTTCGTTTTCTGGCGACGAATGAATCCATATGATTTCGCTGCTGCTACACATGCATTGTCACGAGCTCTTTTACGAGCAAACAAAGCAGTACGAGCTGAGGACAGTCCACCAGGGTTAGTAGCAAATTAATACAGATCCATACAACAGCTCGTGCATATCACAACACTTGAGCACTTGGAAATTGGGAATTCAAAAGACAAATTAAAAAGCTCCATACACACCAACTATAACCAAGAAATCACTAGTAAGCTCTTCATGCCCATTAAGTATAGTAACCAAATCTGAGTTCATGCCGACAAAACATTACAAACTAATGAGCTCACTCGATTTATTGCTGATTCCGGTCTACAAATGGAAAATAAGGTCAAAAAACATCGGATGAAGATACTCCAGGAAAAATGCTAAGATAGAAGCTGTTGGTCTCCCAGGTCCAGAACCTCGATACCATCCACTAGCCAGAAAAAAATTGCACAGCAGTCTACGTGCTAGACAACATCATACACGCTGCAGAGCTCACTTGTACCTAAGGGTCTGCAACGGCCAGCTCCAGCTCAACTTCTCCCTTTCACGACCGGATCCGAGTACTACTGATTGAACAAACTCGGCTCGTCCATCAATCACCTGCACGGCTGCATGGCAAGAGAAACAGAAAGGTTCACATTCATGAACGGCACAGGAAACCATTGCTCAACACAAAAAAACGTCACAAGCAAAACCAGCACCACACTTCTGAAAACCAAATATAATTACAGTTTCGACTGTAACATGGCAGCACTCGAACCATCTACATGTTAGCAACTTCTCTCATGATGTCAATTATATGAGATTACCCGCACCATCTACAGGTTAGCAACTTCACAAAGAGCATAAATAGTCTGCTCAAATACAGGACACTTGTAACACACATACTTGTAAATGTATTCAAGGGATGCTAGACACAGATACAAACCTCACCAGCACTAAGATTAAGCTGAGTGAATTAATTGGAAATCGTGGAAATTGGCATCAAGTCAAACAACAACAAAATAACAGCAATATATATGACCGTATACAATAATAAGCTACCATTGGTGTGCCTGGACAGCATCTTTTAATATACCAAGTCAATAAGTTAACAGAAGCTACTAAAGGCAGTAGCTTCCCTAGTAAGCCTAAATAGTACTCCTACCATTCATTCAACACAGTCAGTACTAGGCATACCATTTAATCAACTTTTCCTACGACAGTATATATGTAGATCATCTGATCGACGGCCAGAGCCAAGAATAACCACGGTTACCCGAGGACTCACCTAAACTCCCGGAGTCAAAGAAGAAGGCCACCGCTGCCTGCCGGACGGAACATGAGGCCATAGCCACCTCCTGGCAAGCTCCAGCTTCACTTTCTCCCCTGAAATACAAGTACATGGAAAGCTCAAGATCAATCAGGAAAATACACAAACAAAAACATCACGATGAGCATGTACTAGATTGTTTACATCATCTCAAGCAGATGCCAAAAGAAAGGAAAACACTACTCCAAAAATGTACAGGACAGCAAACTAATCAGGCCTAGTTGATCAACATTGAGCATTCAGGTCGTTTTGCACATGAAAAAGATCAACATCCAATCAACACGCAAGGAATATCCCTGAGTTCAAGCTTTACCATCCAGTGACCATATTTCACAAACACAAGTAGGAGGCTTACAGACAAATATGATGACGATCAAAATCAACAACCTGCTACAAATCATTCTTTTAATCATGAACATCCGTATCAGGCACTTATTTCATTTGTGAAGGTGTTTTCTCTAGCACTACTCATATGCAGACAGATTACTAACTCAAGACAGTAGCAGTGGACAAACTGCAAGTCACCTCTAAAGATAGTACATAGTAGTTATTATGAATGTACCCATCTAGAAGCTAGTTTACTCAAGAAGATCAACAGAGCGTATCCAATATGCTACTTGTGTTGTCAAACCATTCCCAAAGCATTCAACAAATGAGTAGATGCATATGCTTAGGTGGATGTGTGGACATACAAGGACCAAATCAGGAACACGGCGATAAGATTTCGACGACTTAAACAGTTACAGGAACTGCCACCCTCATGACACTCAGTACATGAAAAACAGTAACCAAGCCGGGATTCGTCTCACGGACATAAACATGACATAACAAAAGAATATAAACAGTTTTACACTCCCGATTTATTACTAAACATTCAACAAATGGTGCAAAAATCATCAGTTGAAGATGATCCAGAAACCTAAGTAGATGATGAAGATAAAATAAAATGGAGCTCCAGGTCCAGGACACCAATATATGCCTAGCAAATGCCATCCAGTAGCTAAAGAACAACACCATTGGTGTGCCTCGACAACATCTTTTGAACTAGCAAGTAAACAAGTTAAGACAAGCTAGTCACTAAAGCCAGTAGCTTCCCTAATAAGCCTAAATAGTGTCATTCACGACGGCGGAGCAGAACAAAATAGGAGAAATCAAGTGATGCCATACCAAGAAGCTCATCCGAAGATGCTAATGACCTGCAGCCCATGACGGTGTGCAGCCACCACAATGTAACAGCCAGAACCGACGCGACCTATGGTTAGCCTCTTGCTGCTCGGCAAGGAATCGTCTTAGAAACTCGAGGTGGGTGACCCCTTCAACGGTAGAAGACCTCCATGTCAGCAACAGTGCCAGGTCAAGGACTGTGTTGCACAAAATGGAATGATGAAACCCCCGGAGACAGATTCAAGGCAATCATGTAAGATAGGTGCATGTAGCCATCAACTCATATATATATAACGGCACAAACTTGTATATATAACACCCGAAACTCGTCTACTGCTATAAAATCACAAGTTACCTACCAACAAGTACCTCGCCAGATTCATCTAAGTACAGAACAAGCAATAGATCACAGCAGATATGTGCATGTAGACGTGATTTTATATATATTTGATTAGAGACAACAACATCAAGCAAGTTGACTAGAAAGACAAATCTTTCTATCCAAAAAACTCAGCCCAGTCAAGCCAACATTCAGCAAACACCCCAGCCAAGGCAAAAGCCACTTGGCATATCTAAATAAAGCCTGGTTAACATTGATGATGTAGCGTTCTCGTCGACTTAGGATACTCAGCAGCTAAACTTGATAACTATAAAGGAGAGTATGAAAGCCAGCCTGTAGCAGCATCAAAACCCAGTAAAAAAGAAAATCAAGAAGTGACAGCAAGTAGTGTCAACACCTAGTAAATCAGAAACAAGCAGATAGAGCATCACAACACAAGGTAGAGCCATACCAACAATAAATGTCACTAGCCCCAGTAGCATAGGATCACAAAGTAGGAGTTATCAGTGACATAATAAAGGCAACAGCATATGATGGCAAAAACGACCTAACAATAAGAGTTATCAAT